>JAYKYS010000010.1:19585000-20785000 GCA_036924285.1 Asterella californica
GCATCTTTTCTCCAAGGGGAAAGTGCAGAAGACCAGATACTTAGGAGATCAGGACGTGGAGTTCCTGGAATCAGTGTGGGATGACAGAGTGCCCATCTACTGGAGCGCGTACATCCACAACTATGTACAGACGGAGCTAGCATACTTAGGTACCCCGGCGGGAGGACACCTGACGCCCTTTCTGTGCTACTTGTATGTAGCCATGGGGGATCTTAGGGAAGACCAGCTGGCAGTGTATGGGCCAACGGAGCGACAGGAGGTGAAGGAGGAGACCTCGGAAGACGATGACCGAGAGGCAGCCGCAACGCCCCTTCCCACTCTGATGCCACAGTTGAGGCCCGGCTCTCACCAGAAGACGCTGCTGGTGAGGGAAGACGAGTCTAGTGGGTCGGAAGACGCCACGTCACTGAGGAAGATGGGTCCCAGAAGTGTACCGAGGACACCCATCTCCCTCATTCATTCAGGATCGGAGTCCGACTCGGAAGAAGACCTGCTGAGTACCCGATCAGAGCAGAAGACTGCTTCTGCAACGCCTGGAAGTCTTCCGAAGACTCCAGAAGATGAAGGATGGATGGGCGCTCCTGCTGCGATGCGAGGAAGCGCAAAGAAGAGAGCCGCTTCTGCCATGAGGAGTCTTCCACCCCGGAAGATGAGAAGAGTAGCTTCTTCTCGTGCGCAGAAGATGAAGGCCGTAGTGGTGGAAGAGGCTTCCTTGCCTCTGGAAGACGAAGTCGACACCGCGGAGCGAGTGGTGGAGATGAACTTGTCTTCCGCAGGAAGACGACTGGAGGAGTTCAGTGCCTACTTCCAGAAGGAGATCCAGCCAGCTATGGAGTTGCTGGAGAAGAGAGCGAGGGCACAGGAGAAGCCCTTACATCATGGGTTCGGCCTGCGCACCTTGCTGCGACAGGGGGAAGACCAGAAGAAGACGGAGTCGCTGGAAGCTAGTCTCCGCACCACGGAGAAGCTTGCAGCCAGGTACAAGGCAGAAGCAGCCGCTTCTGCCAAGGAGCTGGTACAGCTTCGGAAGAGCAACCAGGAGTTGCAGGCGCGGGTACAGCAGCGCAATCAGGAAGTCACCCGAGTGCATGAGAAGATCACCGTCCTCACAGAAGAGCAGACCATATGGAAGACGCAGCGAGAAGCCGCGGAAGCGCGAGCTGCAGTTGAGAAGACGCAGCGGGAAGCAGCAGAGGCCCGTGCACAGAAGATGTTGGCACAGTCGGTGGAAGCGCTTCGGAAGAAGTTCAACTACACCGCGGGTAGGAAGTTACTTACCTTAGCTAGAGGATGGGACAGCGAGTCCAAAGCGATGTTGGTGGAATGCCGGGAGAGCATGTTCAGGTACTTGGATCGACAGATAGAAGGAGTGAAGACACTTTATGGTCTTCCCTCGCTTCCGACACCTGGAACTGCATCTTCCCACGCTCCAGCACCATCGACTGGATCCGGAATGGAGAAGGAGGAGTTCGACCTCGCTGTGCACTTGGTGGTGACAGCGTTGGAAGCCGAGAAGACTCCAGAAGACGCCCCGGAAGACAGGAAGACGAGCCGTCTTCCCAGGTATTCCGCGTGGAGGAAGCGACTTCCCCGGATCCCCATGAGGTCCCCATGGTCCCTAGTCCTGCACCCGTGCCTCAGAAGACGGAAGAAGCACCGGTCGACTCCGTTTCCCAGAAGACGCTTCTGTCTTCCGAAGCAGAAGCCAAAGCCGAGGAAGACGCAGCAGCAGCGACAGTAGGGCCAGCAAGAGACGATGAGGAGGAAGCCATCTCAGTGACATCCGAGGTAACTGCAGGGTTTTCTAGCTTATCAGAAGCCGCATTAGGAGCTCCGATAGGAGCAGATCAGGTAGAGATTGCCTCCGTGCAATCTGAGTAGTTAGTAACTTCATTCACAAATCCAAATATAGTAAAATCGAACATGCTATCTTACGGGTGGCAGTTTTTTCATGTAATATTAGTTAGGACACCATGTGACAGCATAGGTAGCGTAGGAAGGACAAGGTGGATGGCCAATTCGGGCAGGGGAACCGCTTGCATGTGAGGTAGCAACCTCCTGTCAGCGCCTCTCTCTCCCTGATGGTCGCCTCCCCTGGTTCTCATGGCAGCAACATAAGTAGGATAGCAGAGTAGGAGATAGAGTTCTACCTGTGCTACCAGTTCTGTAGAATTCTGTAGCAACTGCACACATCGATTCTATGGTGCAGGCGGACGAGACACATTAGAGCAGAGGGATAGGATAGGTGGTTCTTCGCACTACACCCGTTGTTGGAAACATACGAATAGTCTTGGAATATACAGGAGGGGTATGCATACTCGTACCAGCAGTGGTTCGAAGATGTAGATAGAAGTAGTGGACAGTCTAGGAACAGGGAACGGCATCCTCATGCAGTCCTGTTAGCTAGGCTGGTGTGTCGAGGAGTAGACGCAGGAAGTAGAGGGAGTGAGCTTCCCAATGCCATTGTGACTTCTTCTCGGGGAATAGATTGTGGATTTGAGTGCAGAAGCTTTGTCCATGTCTTCTGGATGGTGGGTTCATTGAATTCGCTCCCAATTGTGCATGAGAAGTGTTCTTCTTGAGTGGCGGTGACTGTCAGCAGTTGTGGAAGTGTAGCTTGACTCGTTCAGTAGAGCACTTGGGATCTACGTACGAACGGTCTTCTGGGTAAGGGATCTCAGAAGACAAAGCAGTCAGAGCAGCGAAGTGAAGAAGAAAGAAGCCTTCTTCTCGCAACAGAAGACGACATCCTCAAGTGGAAGACGGTGCAACAGTACTCACGTTTGTTGTCTTCCTCCCCAAACTATTACAAGCAGGGATGGCTTGTTAGTCAGGATCCGGACTAGAAGCCTGTCGGAATCTTAATTTACTCTTTTCATCTTATTTTCTCTTGTTTGGATTTTCTCTCCTTCCCCATCTTCCCTCATCTTCCCATCCTCTTACCTTCTTCTAGTGAGCTTCCGAGACTTCTATTGAGCTTCCGTGAAGGTGAATGTCCTTGTAGTGCTGCAGGAAGACCATTTCCGTAGGCAGAAGCCTGGGAAGGCTACAGGGGGCATACACCCTGTGATTTATCTAACCCGTTGGAATGTGAGTATGAGAGTAAGGTGTAACGACCGTTGCTAGTCGACTTCTGCGAAGCAGGACAGCCTTCTGGAGGTGTGAGAAGACGAGTTGAACCCCCAGAAGACGAGAATCGCTTCGGAAAGACGGTATCGAGAAGACCGGAAGAAGCAATCTGGAAGCAGGAAGATCGTTTTCCCGAGCTTCTCTGTGAATAGTTGTGTGATATTGTAATTGATAATGGGTTGTTTAGTTCCAGAGCACCATTTGGCGTGTCTGGAAGACGTTGTCGCGCTACTTGGCGGCTACATGCTTGACTTCTACTCCGACGCTTAGATTTAGTAGTTCTAGAAGTTAGCTCATACTACTTCTAGTCCTTTATGTATATGTTTGACACCTTTGCATACGGTGTTAACACTATTTTGAGTCCTAGTAGGCTGATAGTATGTTAGTTATCTTGTTCAAGCATTTGTGCGCTTGTGCAAGTGATTTCTTACTTGTCTATGACGTTCAATGTACATAACTTAGGGTTTCCATGCTGATAGGGGTTTGAGCTCATGGGTTGTACTTACTTGTCGCCCATGCACGCTTTCTAGCTAATCTAAGTTATTTTTCGGGGCTATGTGTCATTTTAGGTAGTTTAAGTTTTACGCTGGCACTCTAGGGGGCTTGACGTGGTAGCCTATGAGTGTAGAAAAGTTACCAGGTAGTTTAAGGCACAAAAGGACAGTCAAGTGGAGCTATGAACTCCCATTGGTCCATTTTTGTCTTTTGTAAAACTCTAAGTTTAGAAACAGAGCTCTAGAGGAGAGTTCGAGCAATTGGTGAGGGATCTTCGAAATCTGAGAACACAGGAAGAGAGAGCTCGTCGTGCCAAGCACTGTCAGTGAAATTTTTGCTCGATTTGGATCAATAAACAAGGAGTTATGCCCAATTGAAGTTCGGATTGTGCCAAAACTGCGTCACTTTTGTTGATTTTGGGGTTTTCGGTGCCAATTGCAGCAGAATTGAGGAAATCACTTCAAAACTTCGTGGTTGCGTTCACTGTCAGGAGGGCTACGACTGTCCAAAAAGTTTCGTATCATTTGAGTAATTGAGTAATTCAGGGCGGCCGCTGAAGCAGAGGGGGTCTGAAAAGCTCTTAATCTAGAGCAGCGACTTTAGAGAAGGAGATCTGGAGTTCTACAAACATTCAGGAGTCCCAACTTCACAGGGATGTTCAGCATCCTGTAGACTTCAAATACTGTGAGAAGATTTGAAATTCATCAAGCCAATTCTCTGTTCTATGTCTGAATAGCTGTCTAGGTACCAGAAATTGCCATAATTCTCTTATTCAGAACTTTTCTGTTCATATCTCCGTGTCAGAATTTGATCTCAGGTTGAAACTTCGTCTGTGAGTTCAGTAGTACCTCATTTGCATGTAGGGGAAGTTTAGAGGTCTAAACCTTCATAGTTTTCCTCTCTTTGAGTGTCAAAGTTCACCGCTTAAGCCTATTACTACCAGTGAGATCTAAATTTCGCTTTTGAGCATATCAGAGGATCCTACACTCCTGTGTGAGTGTTTATAGCTCCTGTTGTGACCTGAAAGCCAACCTCTTGAGTAAACAACCACAGCCAGAAGCCCGGCGCTTTCCTAGGTAGACGGATCACACTCCGACATACTCTCTTTTTGGTGAACTCGACGTGAAACACCTAGGGTGGGAGTTTTCTTGAGAGTGTTACAGGATCAGATATCATGGCCAACCAAGGATCATCAAGTGGGGGTGCTGCTGCTGCTCAGCAACCTATTCAGTTTGATGCTGCTACGATGAAGATGTTCCAAGCTTTTTTCCATGTTCATGCAGCAGCAGCAGAGCACAGAGAGGAAGGAGGTGTTAGCAACCAAGGCGTTGCAATCTGTGGTGCACCAGCTGGACCAGTTCAAGGGTACAGATATTTCCAAGTATGTGCGATACTATGCTAGGGAGATGGAGGTGAACAAGGTACCTGAGAAGGAGATGGTGGAGAACTTTGAACTTGCTGTTGTCCCTGAGATTCGTGGGCGTGTGAAGGAGCTCAAGCAGCAGCAAGGACAGAGTTGGGAGAGCTTTATGTGAGCTTTGAAGGAAGAGTACTACACTGAAGATTCAGAGAGGGTGACCAAGAGAACGTTCTTGGAGTGGGTGGTTAAACCTAACAAAGGTTTGTCTGTAAATGAGTTGTTAAGGGAGTTTGATCGTCAATATGCTCAGCTTTCTAGGACAGAGAAGCTTACACTAGAGGTTGAGAAGACCGAGCTTTTCCTACAAGCAGCAGACGTGACTATTCAGGAGAAGCTTGAGCTGTTGCTGGAAGACAAGAGTGAGGAGAGAGGATTGAAGACTGACTGGAAGGAGGTTGAAGAGGCTGTTTCTTTGCTGGCCAAGAGACAAAGAAGAAGGGACAAGGTGGTGGTAAGTGAAGCAGCACCTCTGATAATTCCTGTCAAGCAGTTGCCTACTAAGCCTGCTTTGGTAATTGCTAGAGAGGAAGACTCACCGCTTGATGAGTTGATTAAGGGTATGAAGGAGCTTAAGCTTAAGCTCACTAGGTTAGAAGAGAAGGAGCAGAATGTACAGCCTGCTATGCAGAGACCTCAGATGAGAGAAGGCTTTGTTCATCGTTGTATATGGTGTGATAGCCTAGACCATGTAAGGAGAGATTGTGGGGAGTTTTCAGATGCATTGAGGAAGGATCTGATCTTCTTCAAAGATGGTAAGATCCATTTGAGAGAGACTGGGATGATGTTGGGAACCAACTTTGGCAAGGGTGGTATGAAGAGACTTGTGAATGAGATATCAGCATCACACGCTGTTTCTCTTGTGAATGCTGCTACCTGTGGAGTGAAAGTGGAGATGGAGAGAGAGAAAGGGACTACTGGGTTGTGGTCAGATGTAGTGCGGTCCGTAGCTAGAACAGAGCTAGACAAGGATGTGCTACGAAGGGTTGGCAACTCAATTAGAGAAACTACAGGATGGAATGACCCTGTGGATACTATGTCAGTGCATGCTTATGTTGCAAGAAGTCAGCATGAAGCTGTACTAGAAGAAAAACGCAGGAGGGAGGATGCAGGTGAGGCTTCTACAGCCAAACGACCTGCTACAAGGAGTGAAAGGGCTAGACCAGAGGCAAGGCAGGAGACAACACCTACTCGGGAAGAGACTATGGAGGATCTACCACCTACAACACCAAAGGAGAAGGAGAGAAGCAAGGAGAAGGGTAAGATGCCTGCATACAAACTTCAGTCTGATATTGAGATTGCTACAGACCTGAAGCAGGTGTTAGAGAATCGTATCTTGAATGGGAAGGTTGAGTTTACCTTGGGTGAGATTCTTGGGATAGCAAAGCGTGAGTTCCATGAGGTTATCATAGATATCATCAAGAGGAAACGTCAGATTTTGGGTGAAGCAGCTACGCTTAACGCTCTAGGGACCAAACTGTCGGAGGATGAGGAGGATGAGATTGCTGGTTACTGCTCTCAAGTATCAGAGGGAAGATCAGATCAGCACGTGAGGTTTGAAGATGAGGTGGAAGCATCGCAGAAGAGCCATTATTCTCACAACCATTGGGCGAGAGCAACCACAGAGACCTTAGTGAAGCTGGGAGATCTAGAGGAACCTGTGGTGGCGTTGATTGATCATGGCTCAGAGATTAATCTGATGTCTAAGGAGCTGTACAAGCGTGGGAGGTGGCCCATAGACACCGATCATGGATGGCTTATCCGTGCTGCCAACAACCAGAGGGGAGAACTCTATGGTGCTTGTCCCAACATCAAGGTAACTGTAGGTGACATCAGTGATGTTCAGAATTTTTCAGGACGAGAGGATTCTCGCCTGATCCAGTAGAGCAAGAAGCTTTATCCACTAGCTTCTTAGGATTGACGTCATGTGGATCAGTGTGTTATAGGAAGGTTGAGAATCTGAAGAGGTTTGAGAGGCAACATGTGAAGTGTGTACAGCAGTCTTTGTGGGATAGTGGAGAGTTAGCAGGAGATGAATACATATCTGGGGTGTTTGAAGAACAGTATTTGGTAGATACTATAGGGGAGTTGAAATCTATAGTAGAAAGTTCTATAGATGATGTAGATAGAGTGGTGAGAGTGAGCTCCAAGGAGCTTTATGATGTAATTGATAAGTTTATAGATCGGCAAGAGGTGTATGTGGAGACCAAGTACAAGTCAGTGGCCAAGAAAGTCAAACCAGTGGCTTTGCCTTTACCACTCGATTACAATCAGAAGATGGAGCAAGCTGCACGAGAGTCGACGCTCAGAGGACCGAGAAGAATTGGGCACCAGTTCACAAAAACAACACTGAAGGAGCTGAAGATTGGAGGTGATGGGTTTCTTACTGAGCAAGAGAAGAAGAGCTTCAAGGAGATGCTATCTAGGCATGGTAAGGCGTTTGCGTTTGAGTCACATGAAGTAGGATGTGTAGATCCAAGTGTAGTTGCACCTATGGTAATCTTTACTATACCACATGTGCCTTGGAATCTACGTCCTATCCCTGTGCCTAGAGCTCATCTGCCAAAGCTGATAGACTTGCTCAATGAGAGGATTAGGATGGGTATCTTGGAACCATCTATAGCTCCCTATTCTAGCAGATGGTTTACTGTTCCGAAGAAAAGTGGAGCTTTGAGATTCATTCAAGATATGCAGCCAGTTAACAAGGTAGCTATCAGGAATATGGGTATAGGACCTATTGTAGACGAGTTTGCGGAGGCTTTTGCTGGTCGTGCTATCTATTCCATGGGAGACTTATATTCAGGTTATGACCAGTTTCAATTATCCTCTGAGAGTAGAGACTTGACTACAATGAGGACACCTTTAGGGTTACTAAGGATGTGCACCTTACCGCAAGGTGCTACCAATTCGGTAGCACATATGATGAATGGCATGAACAAAGTTTTGAGGGACTTCATTCCTGAAAAAACTATGCCATTCCTTGATGATGTGCCGATCAAAGGGTGTGCTGAGGAGGAGAAGAATGAGGTAAAAGATCAGAGGGGGTGCCGTAAGTTTGTAGCAGATCACATAGCTGATTGTGATAAGATACTGAGTCGACTGGAAGAGGTTCATTTGACTTTATCAGGAGCCAAGTCTGTGTTTGGAGTACAAGAGGTGTTAATAGTGGGACATCTGTGTGGATCTTATGGTCGGAAACCTTGTCCAAACAAGGTTGATGCCATCCGAAGGATGAAGGAGACATGTGGATCAGTTACTGAGGTGAGAAGGTTTCTAGGAGCATGTGTGTTTTATCATATATGGATTCCACACTTTGCACATGTAGCAGATCCGTTGTACAAGCTGCTGAGGAAGGGGCAAAGATTTCAGTGGCAAGAGGAGCAAAGCGAGTCTATGAGGAAGTTGAAGGATCTTTTAGCTTCACCACCAACTCTACGGAAGGTAACATATGAGTTGGGCAGATCTGTTATCTTTACTGTTGATACTAGTCCTATTGGCATTGGATGGGCTGTAGGACAAGACGATGAGGATGGAAATAGATATGTGGTGCGTTTTGGTGCTAAGGTATTAAGTTCACGGCAGAGAGACTACCCTCAGGTCAAGAGAGAGCTATGGGGAGTAGTTACTGCGATGAAGAGTGATAAGGAATACTTGATAGGAGCACCTGTGGTTGTGGAGACAGATTGTTTACCTCTCTTGGGAATGATCACTAGCTGTACAACTCCAGATATTGCTATGTTGAGGTGGATAGCATATATCAAGTCCTTGAACCCAGAGTTTAGACATATTGCAGGGAAGGATAATCCTGTGGCAGATATGTTATCAAGGGCTAGGTATTACGATGAGAAAGAAATGATAGATGATCAGGAAGATGTGGGAACAGAGTTCTATTCTAGTGTTCTTGCTAGAAGAGATAGAAGCTGTTTTGCAGCCTCGTTGGAGTTTTTTGAGGAAACTATGTATGATGGCGAGTGGTTGGATCTTGGGCGCTATTTGAGTTCACTGGAAAGGCAAGAAGGCTGGTCTGATGCAGATTTCAAGAGGATCCGTAGGATAGCTTATGGTTACTTTTTACATGGAGGACATCTATGGAAGCGCCCTAAGCTACAAGGAGGTATACCGCAGCGGGTGGTATGTGACCTAGAATCGCAGCAGAAGCTGATCAAGGAGTTCCATGAGAGTTTATGGGCTGGTCATAGAGGAGTTTGGGCTACATTTGCCAAGATGAAGGAAAAGTATTGGTGGAAGGGTATGTATAAGGATGTAGTACAGTTTGTTTCATCTTGTATACCCTGCCAGATGTATTCCAACGTACGTCATCGTGATGGATTGCATCCTACTTATCCTTTAGCCATTCATTACAAATGGGTAGTTGATCTGGTAACTATGCCATTTGGACTTGGACAAATGAGGTATCTAGTCTTGGCTAGAGAAGATCTATCTAACCAAGTTGAAGGTCGTGCTCTGAGGACGAAGACCACTGCTAGTGTCTGTCGCTTTCTACTTGAAGATGTTATTTGTAGGTATGGGTGTGTGGGAAAGATCACTGCAGATAGGGGTGAGCTGGATGCACAAGAAGCAGTTGAGTTCTTCAAGCGATTGGGAATCAAGTTGGCGTTAACCATTGCTTACAATCCTGAAGGGAATGGCAAGAGCGAAAGAGGTCATCCGCCAATCATCAAAGCTTTGGTAAAAGCTTGCAAGGGTAAGATCCGTGAATGGCCTAGACTGCTACCATTTGCTTTGTGGGCAGATCGTACAACTCATAGTACCGTTACAGGTTACATGCCAGCAGAGTTGATACTAGGGCAAAAACCTGTGATGCCGATTGAGGAGGTTGTGCCTACTTGGAATGTTTTGCCATGGGAAGATGGTAGAAGTACGGAGGATCTTCTTGCATTAAGGATCCAGCAGTTAGAACGAAGACCTGAGGATGTTGCCAAAGCTGTGGAAAGGTTAAAGACTGCTAGAGAGAGAAACAAAGGCAGATTTGATAGAACGCATAGATTACGACCCAAACCAGTTAAGGAAGGTGATTGGGTGTTAGTCTATGATAGTAGTCTTGATAATCAGCATAGCGCTATCAGAAAGTTTTCCAAGAGATGGTTCGGGCCTTATGTGGTTTTAGAAGTTTATGATAATGCCACATACTCTTTGAGAGAGTTAGATGGTGCAGTGCTCAAGATACCAGTCGCAGGGAAGAGAATCAAGCTCTTTAGGAGGAGAGGGGAGGACCAGAACGTTGCAGAGTTTACAAAGGATGAAGCTGAAGATCCAATGCAGGTTGAAGATGAGTTTGAAGCCGAAGCTGAAGAGTCTTGATCTGGATGGCACATACCGGAGGATGTGGAGGTTCAGAGGGGGTGGATGTCGCGTTACTTGGCGGCTACATGTTATATTTCTACTCCGACGCTTGAGTTTAGTAGTTCTAGAAGTTAGCTTATATTACTTCTAGTCCTTTATGTATATGTTTGACGCCTTTGCATATGGTGTTAACACTATTTTGAGTCCTAGTAGGCTGATAGTATGTTAGTTATCTTGTTCAAGCATTTGTGCGCTTGTGCAAGTGACTTCTTACTTGTCTATGAGGTTCAATGTACATAACTTAGGGTTTCCATGCTGATAGGGGTTTGAGCTCATGGGTTGTACTTACTTGTCGCCCATGCACGCTTTCTAGCTAATCTAAGTTATTTTTCGGGGCTATGTGTCATTTTAGGTAGTTTAAGTTTTACGCTGGCACTCTAGGGGGCTTGACGTGGTAGCCTATGAGTGTAGAAAAGTTACCAGGTAGTTTAAGGCACAAAAGGACAGTCAAGTGGAGCTATGAACTCCCATTGGTCCATTTTTGTCTTTTGTAAAACTCTAAGTTTAGAAACAGAGCTCTAGAGGAGAGTTCGAGCAATTGGTGAGGGATCTTCGAAATCTGAGAACACAGGAAGAGAGAGCTCGTCGTGCCAAGCACTGTCAGTGAAATTTTTGCTCGATTTGGATCAATAAACAAGGAGTTATGCCCAATTGAAGTTCGGATTGTGCCAAAACTGCGTCACTTTTGTTGATTTTGGGGTTTTCGGTGCCAATTGCAGCAGAATTGAGGAAATCACTTCAAAACTTCGTGGTTGCGTTCACTGTCAGGAGGGCTACGACTGTCCAAAAAGTTTCGAATCATTTGATTAATTGAGTAATTCAGGGCGGCCGCTGAAGCAGAGGGGGTCTGAAAAGCTCTTAATCTAGAGCAGCGACTTTAGAGAAGGAGATCTGGAGTTCTACAAACATTCAGGAGTCCCAACTTCACAGGGATGTTCAACATCCTGTAGACTTCAAATACTGTGAGAAGATTTGAAATTCATCGAGCCAATTCTCTGTTCTATGTCAGAATAGCTGTCTAGGTACCAGAAATCGTCATAATTCTCTTATTCAGAACTTTTCTGTTCATATCTCCGTGTCAGAACTTGATCTCAGGTTGAAACTTCGTCTGTGAGTTCAGTAGTACCTCATTTGCATGTAGGGGAAGTTTAGAGGTCTAAACCTTCATAGTTTTCCTCTCTTTGAGTGTCAAAGTTCACCGCTTAAGCCTATTACTACCAGTGAGACCTAAATTTCGCTTTTTGAGCATATCAGAGGATCCTACACTCCTGTGTGAGTGTTTATAGCTCCTATTGTGACCTGAAAGCCAACCTCTTGAGTAAACAACCACAGCCAGAAGCCCGGCGCTTTCCTAGGTAGACGGATCACACTCCGACAGCGTTTGTTGGAAGGTCAATCTATTTTATTGGAGATATGTTTTCAGGTTATGATCAGTTTCAGCTTGCTTTGGAGAGTAGAGACTTGACTACCATGCGTACACCTTTGGGATTGATGCGGATGTGTACTCTTCCTCAGGGTGCGACAAACTCAGTAGCCCATATGCAAAATGCGATGCATAAGGTGTTACGAGAGTTTGTGCCTGAGGTCATTATCCCGTTTCTGGATGATATTCCCATGAAAGGCTGTCCGGTGGAGGACAAGGACGAAGCAGTGACTTCTGATGGTTGTAGAAAGTTCGTTGCAGACCACATTCGAGATGTGGAGAAGATTCTGATGCGTTTGGAGGAGGTACACCTCACTCTATCAAGTACCAAATCTCGCTTTGGGATGTCCGAGATTGTGGTAGTAGATCATCAGTGTGGTACTTTTGGGAGGCGTCCGGACCCAGAGAAGGTAGATGCTATAGCAAGGATAGCTGACTGCACCAACATCACTGAGGTTCGACGGTTCTTAGGAGCTTGTGTGTTCTTTCGTGTGAGTATTCCTCATTATGCACACATTGCCGAGCCTCTGTATGCACTTCTGTGAAAGGGAAAGAGGTTTACATGGCGGCAAGAACATCATGAGACGATGGAGCAGCTGAAGGTGATTCTGAAGTCTCCACCTATACTAAGGAGGCTTAGCTACGAGAGCGGGAGACCTGTGGTACTGACTGTTGATACGAGTCCAAAGGCGATTGGATGGGCAGTTGGCCAAGAAGATGCAGAAGGTGTGCGGTTTGTTTCAAGGTTTGGAGCTCGGATCTTAACAGATAGACAGCGTAACTATCCTCAAGTAAAGCGTGAGTTGTGGGGAGCTGTTACTGCTATGAAGGTAGATCGAGAGTTCTTGATAGGAGCTCGTGTGATACTAGAAACAGATTGTTTGCCTTTGTTGGTATGATAGCGAACTGCAATACACCAGACATAGCAATGCTGCGATGGATTGCTTATGTCCGGAGTCTGAACCCTGAGCTAAAGCATATAGCAGGGAAGGACAATCTAGTTGCAGATATGTTGTCTAGGGCTCGTTATACAGATGAGGATGAGATGTTCGCAGAGGTGGAGAATGAAGAGAGGAGAGACGTTTGGTGCCAAGTTGGTCAGCAGACTTCAGACTTGGAACCACTGCCGTTCAATGAGGAGTTCTACGCAGAAAAGTTCCGCGATATTGGATTTTATCTGAGTTCTTTATGCAGAAGAGAAGGATGGAGTGATGCAGAGTTCAAGAAGATCAGACGGAAGGCGTACAGCTACCTTCTACGTGAAGGTTATCTGTGGAAACGTCCGAAAAGAAGAGATAGGATGCTTGCTAGAGTTGTGGATGATCAATCGACAAAGCTTAATCTGCTGAAGGAGTTTCATGATACCTTGTGGGCTGGACACCGTGGAGTCAGGGCTACATACACGAAGCTGAAGGAGCGTTACTGGTGGAACGGTTTGTATCAAGACGTGGTGGACTTTGTTGGGTCGTGTCTGCACTGCCAGTTCTACTCTAAAGTCCGTTACAGAGATGGACTTGTACCTACTTATCCACCTAGTATCCATTTTCAATGGGTTCTTGATCTTGTGATGATGCCACCGGGGTTATGGAGGATGCGTTATATGGTGTTGGCTCGAGAGGATCTTTCCAACTATGTGGAGGGACGAGCACTACGGACGAAGACTACAGAGAATATCTGCAGGTTCGTGCTAGAAGATATCATATGTCGTTATGGATCGGTTGGGAGATTACGTGCAGATAGAGGTGAGTTGAGAAGCGCTGAAGTGAAGGAGTTCTTTGCTCGTTATGGAGTAAAGCTTCGACTTACCACTGCTATGAATCCAGAGGGCATTGGTAAGAGTGAACGAGGACACCCTTCTATTGTTCATGCTTTAGTGAAAGCATGTGATGGTAGGCCTAGAGAATGGCCGAGATTACTTCCATTTGCTTTGTGGGCGGATAGAACTACACACTGTACTACGACTGACTATATGCCAGTTGAGCTTATGCTGGGCAATAAACCGATCATGCCTGCTGAGGAGTACTTTCCTACATGGGCTACGCTACCGTGGGAAGATGATACAGATCGTGCTTCACTCCTTGCTTTACGTATTAGGCAGTTGGAGCGAAGGGAGGAGGATCTTGCTGATGCGCAGGAGAGGCTGAAGGTGGCTCGAGTCAAAAACAAGGAACGTTTTGACAAGACTCACCGACTACGACCGAAGCCAATACATGTTGGTGACTGGGTTCTGGTATATGATAGCACGTTAGAGAATCAGCATTCTACACTTCGTAAGTTCTCTCGAAGATGGTTCGGGCCTTATGTTGTGCTAGATGTGTATGAGAATGCCACCTATAGCTTGCGTGAGTTGGATGGTACTCTTTTGAAGCTATCTGTGGCTGGCAAACGTGTGAAATTGTTCAAGAGACGCGGAAGGTCAGTTGAGTTATTCAACTTTCAGGAGTCAGAGCAGAGGACAACAAGAGACGAAGATGTCCTTGTGTCTGAAGAGACTGAGGTGGAGGATAGCGATGATGATGAAGATCAAACAGAAGACTGAGGAGATTGGCACATACCGGAGGATGTGCAGGTTTGGAGGGGGTGGATGTCGTGATGTGAATCATTTCACATAGTAAATGATTCACTTCTCTGTCAGGCATTAGTCTCTCTGAGTGAAGTTAAGACCTCAGAGAAGTCCGTTTTAGGAAGATGTTATGTATTTTGAGTCTTAGTAGGGTGATTACCATGTTGATAGGGCTTAAGCTCATGGGTTGTATTTGCGTGTCACCCATGCACGCTTTCTAGCTGATTTAAGTTATATTTCGGGGCTACGTGTCGTTTTAGGTAGTTTAAGTTTTACGCTGGCACTCTAGGGGGCTTGACGTGGTAGCCTATGAGTGTAGATAAGTTAACACATGGTTTAAGGCACAAAATGACAACCAAATGGAGCTATGAATTCTCATTGGTTCATTTTTGTCTTTCATGTAACTCTAAATTTAGAAACAGAGGTCTAAAGGGGATTACGAGCAATTTGTGAGGACACTTCAAAATCTGAGAGCACAGGGAGATAGAGCTCGTGGAGCCAAGCACTGTCAGCGAAAAGTTTGATCGATTTGGAGCAATAAAGAAGGAGTTATGGCTTATTGAAGTTCGATTTGTGTCAGAATTGCAGCACTTCTGTTGAATTTGGGGTTTTGAGTGTCATTTGCAGCAGAATCGAGGAAATCGCTTCAAAACTTCGTGACTGTGTTCACTGTCAGCAGGGCTACGACTGTCTCCAAATTTTCATGTCAATTGAGTCAGTGAGTAATTCAGGGCGACCGCTGAAGTAGAGGGGGTCCGAAAAGCTCTCAATCTGGAGCAGCAACTTCAGAGAGCGAGATCTGGAGTTCTGTGTGGAATCAGGAGGCCCAACTTCACAGGAGTGTTCATCAAGCTGTGTACTGCAAATCCTGTAAGAATTTCCCAAAGTGATCGAGCCAATTCCTTGTTATAGGTCGAAATAGCTGTCTGGGTACCAGAAACTGCCGTAATTTCTCTACTCAGAAAGTTTCTGCTCATATCTTAGTGCTCTGAATTGATCTGAAGCTGAAATTTCGTATGTGTATCCAGTAGAACCTCGTTTACATGTAGGAGGAGTTCTGAAGTCTGAACCTTCACATATTTCTCAATCCTGAGTGTCAAAGTTCACCATCTGATCTTATCATTGCTAGTTAAGCCTGAACTTTGCTTCCTGAACTTATCAGAAGAGCCTGGAGACTTATATGAGTGTTTTCAGTAGCACCTTGACACCTGAAGCCTATCCTGTGAGTAAACTAGCCATAGTCTGAAGCTCAACGCTTTCCTGAGTAGATTGAACACAGCCTTCAAGCTCATATCACAGCCAGAAGGTTCGCCCTTCCCAGGAAGACTCTCAATCCGACAATGTACGAACAGTCTTCTGGGTAAGGGATCCCAGAAGACAGAGCAGTCAGAGCAGCGAAGTGAAGAAGAAAGAAGCCTTCTTCCCGCAACAGAAGATGACATCCTCGAGTAGAAGACGGTGCAACAGTACTCACGTTTGTTGTCTTCCTCCCCAAACTATTACAAGCAGGGATGGCTTGTTAGTCAGGATCCGGACTAGAAGCCTGTCGGAATCTTAATTTACTCTTTTCATCTTATTTTCTCTTGTTTGGATTTTCTCTCCTTCCCCATCTTCCCTCATCTTCCCCATCCTCTTACCTTCTTCAAGTGAGCTTCCGAGACTTCTATTGAGCTTCCGTGAAGGTGAATGTCGTTGTAGTGCTGCAAGAAGATCATTTCCGTAGGCAGAAGCCTGGGAAGGCTACAAGGGGCATACATCCTGTGATTTATCTAACCCGTTGGAATGTGAGTATGAGAGTAAGGTGTAACGACCGTTGCTAGTCGACTTCTGCGAAGCAGGACAACCTTCTGGAGGTGTGAGAAGACGAGTTGAACCCCCAGAAGACGAGAATCGCTTCGGGAAGACGGTATCGAGAAGACCGGAAGAAGCAATCTGGAAGCAGGAAGATCGTCTTCCCGAGCTTCTCTGTGAATAGTTGTGTGATATTGTAATTGGTAGTGGGTTGTTTAGTTCTAGAGCATCATTTGGCGTGTCTGGAAGACGTGTTGTTTTGTGTGGTTTTGTGAGAAGACGGGATTTCTAGGCAAAACCCGTGTGTTTGTGTGTTTGAACAGATCTTAGAACTTAGAGCAGCGTTACTTGTGCAAATCCTCTATGGGAACGATATCTTGTATACTAAATGGGCAAAAGGAGAAATCTTACGTCACTACAGATCTTTTCTTTGTTGTGTAAAGGAAGCTGCCCTGCAGCTTAACAAGCTAGGCAGGAGCTAAGTTGGGGCCATGCTTGACAAGCTGCCCCCTAGCTTGGGTTGGAGTATCACCCCTAAGGGAGTCGAAAGACACCAAAATGTAAAGCTCGACGAGGAGAGCGACCTCATGCTTCTAGTTTTGACAGAAAGTGTTTTAAGCAATAGTTAGTACGAGTTTTAAGCTGTGAAATATGTGAAAGAGGGAAATCCGTCGATTCTGGCTCGAGACTCGAACTCAGAATCTGATAGCGTGAGTGTGTAGGTGTTCATGAATACTATAGTTTTGACTCCTTATTCATTAAAAACGGAGTTGTATAGAGAAGTTAGCACAGAAAAGGCTAGTAAAGACTTTACAGGAAGATTTCCTTATGAAAGCATATGTATAGACTGTAAAAGCTTTTTGAACGGAACCAAAGGCCATCCGAGTGATAGGGCGCCTGCCTAGGAGGGAAGTGGTCTCAAGATCAATCCCTCCTGGCCTCTGGTTCCTATTCTAGCATGTTGGCTTCCCGGATGGGAGTCTATGTTGGGTATGCAGCCATGTCCTGTATACCTAGGGGCGGGAGACCGGTATCTCTCTTAATCGTGGGCTTCCTGGCCTAAGCCTCCGCATGCCATCTTGAATATACTATGAGAGATACTTGGTGCGCATATGGGGGGGCTGTAAGCCCTGTGGGGCAGCCTCATAAGTGTTGGGGCTTCGGCCTACATTGGATGGCTTGTAGTATATTCAGGATGGCATCAAGAGCACAGGAAACTTTTGCTAATTAGTTAAATAATCATCGAGTAGGCTTGCGATGGAGAATGAGGTTGTGTGAACCTTTATTAGTGTAGGAATAGAGTTTGTGGAGACAACTGTGAAACTTGTATTAAAAAGGGGTCAACTTTGTAAATAATGCTTTGTACGCATAAGGACAGCAGAGAGGCAGCTTAAGCTAGGGCCTTGCTTGTGATAAGTGACTGCACTTATAAGGACAGCAGGGGGGCAGCTTAAGCTGGGGCCTTAACTTTTAGGTTTAATACCTGCGGCGGCCGGAGATCGGGGGACACTTTTCAGGGGAGTTTTTTGAGAGAACTGAGGCGGAAGGAGAAAAAAGGAGCAGAATTAGGGATTGAGGAGAGGAGACGCTGAGAAGCTTGGAGGCTGAGTGGGGATCGATTTTTCTGACAGAATTGAGTGGATTGAGGAGAGGAGACGCGGAGAAGGTTGGAGGCTGAGTGAAGATCAATTTTTCTGACAGAATTGAGTGGAGTGAGCAGGGGAGATCGTGAGAGAGGCAGGAAAGTGTTTTGGAGACAAGAACCTCTTATGTTACACAGTTTTGAGGTTTGGAAGGAGTAGAATTGAACGGACAGAGGTGGTTTATTGGAAGAAGATCGTTTTTGACAAGGCTTTGGTTGTCGTGAGATCAAATTCCTTGGAATTTTCAGCCGAGAAGGACTCAGGAGAGGAGGAGAGAGATATTTTCTTAAACAGTGAAGCAGTTGACACTGAAATAAAGCTATTTCTACTCCGGAGAGATCTATTTGTGTACCTGAGTGCGTGATTGAGTGTTTGTTTTGCAATTGGTGGGCACAAGAGGCTGTGTTTTGAGATTTCATCGTCTACAGCGACCTATTTTCCTTTCTGGTCATTTCTCTCTGATCTATCACAGCAAGGAGGTCCGCCCTCCCCAAGAAAGACTCTCAACTTGACACCGGCCACCAGTAACCGGCGTCCAACATCTTCTTCATTGTGGTCTTCAGTCCGTAGTGACCCCCAGCATATTCGTAGTGAAGACCCGTGATCACTGGCTTAATCTGTGAAGGCTCAAGACATATCCTTAGCTTCTCGTCATGTCCCTTCCTAAACAGGATACCCTGGAAGATGGCATAGGGACATGCCATCTTCCACCTGTAAGAAGACAACCTTCTACTCCGCATCCAATCCCTCGGGATACTGTTGGTCTTCCAAGAACTTCCTCAAGTCCTTGAAGATCAACTCTTCTGTGGAAGTCGCAAAGATTAGATCAGAAGATCTAGTCTCGTCTTCTGGGAAGCAGGCGGTACGCCCCCCTCAGATGAAAGTGTCTCTGCAAAAACTGAAAACAGCTTCTCGTCAGGGAACTCGTCTTCCACTTCATCTTCTCGTCGTTCCGTCTCTAATCTGGATAGGTAGTCAGCGTTAACATGCTATCTTCCAAGCCTATACTCAACTGTGTAAGTAAATTATTGGAGTAGATGAATCCACCTAGCTATCCTACCAGACAAATCTGCTTTCTTTACAAGATGTTTTAAAGAAAAATGATCCACATAGAAGACAAACGGGTTGGCTAGAAGGTAGTGCCTAAACTTTCTACAGGAGTAAATCATGCCAAGACACTCCTTTTCAGTTGTAGAGTACTTCTTCTCTGCATCACTGAGTTGTCTTCCCGCATAGTAGATGGGATAATCATTCTTCTTCTCATCTTTTTGACTCAATATCACCCCTATGGTGAAAGCAAAAACATCATATGGAAGACTCTCTCCCAATCAGGTGGCCTTAGGACAGGAGATTCCGACAGAAGTCTCTTCATTTCTTCGAATGCTTCCTGCTGCTCAGAAGACCAAATGTAAGGTTCGTCCTTCTTCAGCAGCTTGGTAAGTCTTCCTGCTACCTCTGCGTACCTGTCAATAAACCTCTTGTAGTATCCTACGTTGCCCAGGAAGCTTCTCAACTGAGTCAGGTTAGCAGGTGGGTGAAGTTTCATGATGACTTTCACCTTAGCACAGTCGACTTCTATACCTCTTCCAAAAATCCTATGTCCTAGCAGAATTCCCTCTGACATACCAAAGAAGCACTTCTCAGGGTGAAGAGCCAAACGATGTTCTCTACACTTCAAAAAACACTTCCTCAGAAATATCAGGTGGTCTTCTTTCGATCCAAACACACAGAAATCATCCAAGAAGATCTTCATGGAAGTGCGAAGATACTCCTTGAAGATTGTAATCATCAATCTCTGGAATGTGGCGGGCGTGTTGCATAAACCAAACGGCATTTGATTATACGCATACGTGCCCCAATCAGTAGTGAAAGTAGTTTTCGACTTGTCTTCTTCTCTGATTGAAACTTGGTTGTACCCAGAATACCCATCCAGGAAGCTGTAGAACTCATGTCCTGCTACCTGGTCTAACACTGAATCGGTGAACGATAAGAGATGATGATCCTTTTTGGTGGCCAAGTTCAGCTTCCGGAAATCCTGACATACTCAGATCTTTCCTGTCTGCTTCTTTGACATGATGACAATAGGGGCTACCCACTCACTACTGAGTACTGGGAAGATGACTCCCGCCTTCAGATATTGGTCGATCTGGTCCTTCACCAGAAGCGAGTACTTGGGGTTGAGTCGATACTACCTCTGTTGTGTAGGAACAACGCCCTCCAGCAAGTCAAAGCGATGCTCTCCCAACTCTCGAGGTATGCCCTTCATGTCTTCTATGGTCCACGCGAAGACATCCTGGAACTCCGTCAGAAGTTCTCAAAAATCTTCCAACTGTTGGCCCTCGATCACCTTGGAAAGCTTCAGCTTCTTCCCAGGAGCAACCTCCATTTCTTGAAGATCATCCGGGTTTACCATTCCTTCAGTGTGACTGTACTCACTAGCACCAAAGTATTTCGGTTTGGGAGCTTTTTCTGGTTCAGATTCATCTTCTGGAAGACCAACTATCGGATCTTCCGAAGGGAAGACGACATCTTCGTCTTCTAGAAGATCAACTATCGGATCTTCCGACAGGAAGACGATACTTTCGTCTTCTGGAAGCTCTTCTTCCGCAACTTCGTAGCACTCAATGTACCCAAAGATCACTTCCTCTGCTACCTCTGTTACTTCTGTAGTACACAAGTTATTCACCACAAACTCATTGTATCGTTCATCCATGTCAGAAGACGCAGCTGAGTCTTCTAAAGTGTACCCCTCTGTCGTAGAAGGTGTTTCACCTTGATGTCCAATCTTGATCCAAGGAAGCGAGACCTTGGTATTCTCACCGGGCTTGGGTAGGATTGGGAAATCTCAAACGATGCCTTCTCCAATCGGTATTTACATTTGCAGCATACAGCCATGGTCTTCCTATCAACACCTGATATCCAACCCTAGCTACCGGTCGCAAAATGATGTAAGTGAGGTAAAAAAATACTCCCCCAATTACCGTCAAGACATCTTTCAGTTGCCCCAAAGGCCATATTCTGGTCTGGTCCGCCATTCTGAGGATTCTCGGAGTAGGCTGGAACTCAGTGAAGCCTAAGGCATGCGCCGTTTCTTCAGTCATGATGTTAACTCCGGAGCCAGAATCAATGGGTACCTTCTTCAGAAGACAGCCATGGATCTCCATATCAAGTTCTGGGGCTCTCAAGTCCTCATGCTCTATCCTTATGATCGAGGTGCTCTTGGGAAGTTTAGCTGTCCTCCTCTTCCTCGATCCTCGAAGCACGGATTGTAACAACTTTCTATAACCAACATTGTCATCCAACAGCTGTTGGAAGGTTACATCCGTCTTTTGATTCCACAAGTCTCGCAAGAAGTCGTAAGGAGATCGCTTCAAAAGAGTGACTGGTGTTTCCAACAGAGAAGATGTAGTAGCTGCTTCCTTGGGTGGGAGACCAGAATGGTGTCTTCCCTCGACTGGGGGGTTGCTCTCGTGAGACAGGGGCTGCCGTAGTCGGTGGAGGAAGCTACTGTACTATCTTCCGTCGCTTCTCCAGCTCTTCTTGCATGATCGCTTCAACTTCTTGTCTAATGTCAGGAGCAAAGTACTTTGGATCTTCTCGGTCGTAAGTAGGAGAAGAAGGCCGCTCAGGGGAAGATGACCTCTCCTTTTGCTGCTTCTTCTTCTTAATCTCCTTCTGACGGGATTCTGACTTCCCTTTGCTTCTGGTACTTACCTTGAACACCGCTGCATCCAGGACTTCTTCTGGAGGCCAACTGTCTGAATCCGGGCTAGGGCTCCAAACAGTGCCATCCGCCAAAGTGAAAGAAGAAGCTGCCTCAAGTGACTTCGTCTTCTGAGCTGCAGTCATCTTCTGCAGCTGAGGTTCCTTTACTTCGTGCTTCTCGGGGTCTGGTTTGTCTTTCTCGATATGGAGACAATCCGTACAATCCCCATGATCTTCTTCTTCTACCGTGATGTGCTGTACCACTGCTAGCTCGAGTTTAGAAGCTGATGCGACTTCTGCAGGAGGCGTGGTCTCTGCAAATCTAACCATTTGTCGTGGTCGTAAGGTCTGAGGACAATTTCCTGTGACATGACCTGCTTCCTTACAGTTCCCACACAAGGGCACTTGCCCAATCTGTCTTCTCGGATGAGGACAGGTGGACCACCAGTGTCCTATCTCTCCATAATTATTGCACGCCCCATGAAGAGGGTTTAGAGATCGTTGTGATGAAGAAGCTTGCCAGGATGTCCTGGTCTGTACATTACTAGCTCTATCCCTAGATACATAACGATTATATTGGGCGGGAAGAGTAGGAGTGAAGGGTTGTATCGTCTCGATCCTATAGCAAGTTTCCCCACTAGGATCGTGTAGATATCCATCATCGTCTTCTTCCCAGCCTGCCCAATTGACAACTTGGTCCTGCGTACACTGATCTCTGGTGTGCCCGGAAGAGTTACAAAGGTTGCACCAAAGGTTTGGCCGGTGAGCCGTAGGTTGCTTCCGCTTGTCCTTCTGGTTCAGAAGATGAACTTTCAGGTCGGCAAACGGCTTCATAACTTCATCGATACGAGGATCAGGTGCAGACTGAATGATCTGAGTCTGAGGCATCTTCTGCAGAACTTCCTCCCTTGATCGTGTCTTCTCCTTCTTCTTCTTCCGTGTCTTCTTCTCTTGTTCAAATTCGGATTCTGAACTTTCGACAGTAGACTCTTCAGAGGTAGAGGATACTTCCGAATCACTGTTATCAGTTTCAGTGGACTTGGACTTCCTCTTGGACTTCCTAGAAGACTTCTTCGACTTCTTGGACTTCTTCGAGGTCTTCCCTCTGTCTTTTGTCATATTTTGAGTGATGCTCGAGGTTTCATACTGCTCAGCATGCTTCTGTACTTCTACTAAATCATCACCTCCTCCTCTTCTACAGTACAACTCCATATCCTGAGACAATCCTCCCAAGTATCAGTCCACGGCTTGCTGGGCATAATAACCGGGTCTTCCTTGGTTCTGAGGGATGTGATCCAGGAGGTCTTCAAACCTCTCGGTGTAATCCCGCAGTGTCTCTTTCTTCTTTTGTTCGAGCCTCTGAAGTTCTATGAGGGTCATCCGATCATAGCCCACTCCTCTGAACCTTTTCAGAAAAGCTGCCTTCAGAGTAGCCCAAGCGGCCATTACTAACCCATCATCCAACATTTTACTCATCCATTTCCTTCCCTTTCCTACGATCAAACTGGGAAATACACGAAGTCTATCGACATCCGAGTCTTCCTTGTTGCATCGAGAGATGGTCTCGAACATCGTGATGAAGTCGTCCACGTCAGCATCATCATCGTACGGATGATACTTCTGTCGAGTGTGGGAAGCCATGTCGATTGCCGGCTGAGGCAACTGCCAACTTCTTCCTCCCTCAGGCCCAGGTGGTGGAGATGGTCTTCTCGAAGGTCCAGGCCTGTCTGAATCACGAAGGTCATCTTCTGAGTCAGAACTACTGTCGTTGTCGCCTTCTGAGACGTCTGGAACGATCTCCTCTAGTCTTCCTTCACCTTGAGAAGCTTCTTCCGCACTTGGGAAGACGTCTTCCGAGTAACCAGTACCAAAATCTACTTTATACACGTGATCACCCGGTTGGCTTCTGTCTTCTCCAAACATTATGCTCGAGATGGAAGGTTCTTCCAACTCTACTGATCGGATCTTCCTGAGCTCTTCTTCTTTCTTTTGGTGTCTCAGGGATATCCGCTGCTCTCTAGAAGCGGTTCGCTGGGGTGAATGTACCCACTCAGGATCTTTATCCGTACGTCTTCTGCTTCTTCCTCTGATCGGAGGCATCCACCAGAGTGCTGAGAAGAGAAGTCCCTCTTCTTCTAACACTAGATCCGGCAGACTGAATGTCTAGACAACCGATCACATGTTCGGAACGTCTTCTTCTCCTGCTTCTTGTACTCCCTGCAGTCTTCCAAGATCGAGTCTTCCAAGAAACTCTTGGAAGCGGAGAAGCGGCTTCTTCCAGTTCCCCCTGATGTATCTTATCAGCTTTTGGTTGCGGTTCCTGTCTTCTAGCAAGATAGAGTCCCACAACACATTCAACTACAATCGAAGTTAGTTCGAAATGAAACTAACTACTGGCACACAGATCCAAGAAGCTTAGAACAGAAGTTACTAAGATGAAATCTCCGGCAGTGGCGCCAAAAATGGTGCTCACTATATGTAGGGTCGCATGATTACTCCTTTTGCCCATTTAGTATACAAGATATCATTCCCACATAGGATTTGCACAAGTAACGCTGCTCTAAGTTCTAAGATCTGTTCAAACACACAAACACACGGGTTTTGTCTAGAAATCCCGTCTTCTCACAAAACCACGCGTCTTCCAGACACTCCAAAAGGTGCTATGGACCTAAACAAACAACTACTAACTAAAATATCACACAACTATTCGCAGAGAAGCTCGAGAAGACGCGCTTCCTGCTTCCGAGTCACTTCTTCCGGTCTTCTCAATACCGTCTTTCCGATGTCGGAGTGTGATCCGTCTACCTAGGAAAGCGCCGGGCTTCTGGCTATGGTTGTTTACTCAAGAGGTTGGCTTTCAGGTCACAACATGAGCTATAAACACTCACACAGGAGTGTAGGATCCTCTGATATGCTCAAAAAGCGAAATCTAGGTCTCACTAGTAGTAATAGGTTTAGACGGTGAACTTTGGCACTCAAAGAGAGGAAAAATATGAAGGTTTAGACTTCTAAACTTCCCCTACATGTAAATGAGGTACTACTGAACACACACACGAAGTTTCAGCCTGAGATTGAGTTCTAGAACGGAGATGTTGACAGAAAAGTTCTGAATAAGAGAATTATGGCGATTTCTGGTACCTAGACAGCTATTCTGACATAGAACAGAGAATTGGCTCGATGAATTTCAAATCTTCTCACAGTATATGAAGTCTACAGGATGCTGAACATCCCTGTGAAGTTGGGACTCCTGATTGTTTGTAGAACTCCAGATCTCCTTCTCTAAAGTCGCTGCTCTAGATTAAGAGCTTTTCAGACCCCCTCTGCTTCAGCGGCCTCCCTGAATTACTCAGTTACTCAAATGATTCAAAACTTTTTGGACAGTCGTAGCCCTCCTGACAGTGAACGCAACCACGAAGTTTTGAAGTGATTTCCTCAATTCTGCTGCAATTGGCACCGAAAACCCCAGATTCTTGTATTCTCAGATTCCGAAGATCCCTCACCAAATGCTCGAACTCCACTCTAGAGCTCTGTTTCTAAACTTAGAGTTTTACAAAAGACAAAAATGGACCAATGGGAGTTCATAGCTCCACTTGACTGTCCTTTTGTGCCTTAAACTACCTGGTAACTTATCTACACTCATAAGCTACCACGTCAAGCCCCCTAGAGTGCCAGCGTAAAACTTAAACTACCTAAAATGACACATATCCTCGAAAAATAACTTAAATTAGCTAGAAAGCGTGCATGGGCGACAAGTAAGTACAACCCATGAGCTCAAACCCCTATCAGCATGGAAACCCTAAGTTATGTACATTGAACGTCATAGACAAGTAAGAAGTCACTTGCACAAGCACAGAAATGCTTGAACAAGACAACTAACATACTATCAGCCTACTAGGACTCAAAATAGTGTTAACACCGTATGCAAAGGTGTCAAACATATACATAAAGGACTAGAAGTAATATGAGCTAACTTCTAGAACTACTAAACCTAAACGTCGGAGTAGAAGTCAAGCATGTAGCCGCCAAGTAGCGCGACATCCACCCCCTCTGAACCTGCACATCCTCCGGTATGTGCCAGATCCAGATCAAGACTCTTCAGCTTCAGCTTCAAATTCATCTTCAACCTCCATTGAGTCTTCAGCTTCATCCTCAGTAAGCTCTGCAATGTTCTGGTCGTCCCCTCTCCTTCTAAAGAGCTTGATTCTCTTCCCTGCGACTGGTATCTTGAGCACTGCACCATCTAACTCTCTCAAAGAGTATGTGGCATTATCATAAACTTCTAACACCACATAAGGTCCGAACTATCTCTTGGAAAACTTTCTGATAGCGCTATGCTGATTATCAAGACTACTATCATAGACTAACACCCAATCACCTTTCTTAACTGGTTTGGGTCGTAATCTATGTGTTCTATCAAACCTGCCTTTGTTTCTCTCTCTAGCAGTCTTTAACCTTTCCACAGCTTTGGCAACATCCTCAGGCCTTCGTTCTAACTGCTGGATCCTTAATGCAAGAAGATCATCCGTGCTTCTACCATCTTCTCATGGCAAAACATTCCAAGTAGGCACAACCTCTTTAATCGGCATCACAGGTTTTTGCCCTAGTATCAACTCTGCTGGCATGTAACCTGTAACGGTACTATGAGTTGTACAATCTGCCCACAAAGCAAATGGTAGCAGTCTAGGCCATTCACGGATCTTACCCTTGCAAGTTTTACCAAAGCTTTGATGATTGGCGGATGACCTCTTTCGCTCTTGCCATTCCCTTCAGGATTGTAAGCAGTGGTTAACGCCAACTTGATTCCCAATCGCTTGAAGAACTCAACTGCTTCTTGTGCATCCAGCTCACCCCTATCTGCAGTGATCTTCCCACACACCCATACCTACAAATAACATCTTCAAGCAGAAAGCGGCAGACACTAGCAGTGGTCTTCGTCCTCAGAGCACGGCCTTCGACTTGGTTAGATAGATCTTCTCTAGCCAAGACTAGATACCTCATTTGTCCAAGTCCAAATGGCATAGTTATCAGATCAACTACCCATTTGTAATGAATGGCTAAAGGATAAGTAGGATGCAATCCATCACGATGACGTACGTTGGAATACATCTGGCAGGGTATACATGATGAAACAAATTGTACTACATCTTTATACATACCCTTCCACCAATACTTCTCCTTCATCTTGGCAAATGTAGCCCAAACTCCTCTATGACCGGCCCATAAACTCTCATGGAACTCCTTGATCAGCTTCTGCTGCAATTCCAAGTCACATACCACCCGTTGCGGTATACCTCCTTGTAGCTTAGGGCGCTTCCATAGATGTCCTCCATGTAAAAAGTAACCATAAGCTATTCTACGGATCCTCTTGAAATCTGCATCAGACCAGTCTTCTTGCCTCAAATATTCCAGTGAACTCAAATAGCGCCCAAGATCCAACCACTCGCCATCATACATCTTCAAAAAACTCCAACGAGGCTGCAAAACAGCTTATATCTCTTCTAGCAAGAGCACTAGAATAGAACTCTGTTCCCACATCCTCCTGATCATCTATCATTTCTTTCTCATCGTAATACCTAGCCCTTGATAACATATCTGCCACAGGATTGTCCTTCCCTGCAATATGTCTAAACTCTAGGTTCAAGGACTTGATATATGCTATCCACCTCAACATAGCAATATCTGGAGTTGTACAGCCAGTGATCATTCCCAAGAGAGATAAACAATCTGTCTCCACAACCACAGGTGCTCCTATCAAGTATTCCTTATCACTCTTCATCGCAGTAACTACTCCCCATAGCTCTCTCTTGACCTGAGGATAGTCTCTCTGCCGTGAACTTAACACCTTAGCTCCAAAACGCACCACATATCTATTTCCATCCTCATCGTCTTGTCCAACAGCCCATCCAATGGCAATAGGACTAGTATCAACAGTAAGGATAACAGATCTGCCCAACTCATATGTTACCTTCCGTAGAGTTGGTGGTGAAACCAAAAGATCTTTCAACTTCCTCATAGACTCGCTCTGCTCCTCTTGCCACTGAAATCTTTGCCCCTTCCTCAGCAACTTGTACAACGGATCTGCTACATGTGCAAAGTGTGGAATCCATATATGATAAAACACACATGCACCTAGAAACCTTCTCACCTCGGTAACTGACCCACATGTCTCTTTCATCCTTCGAATGGCATCAACCTTGTTTGGACAAGGTTTCCGACCATAAGATCCACATAGGTGTCCCACAATCAACACCTCTTGTTCTCCAAATACAGACTTTGCTCCTGATAAAGTCAAATGAACCTCCTCCAGTCGACTCAATATCTTATCGCAGTCAACTATGTGATCTGCAACAAACTTACGGCACCCCCTCTGATCCATTACCTCATTCTTCTCCTCCTCAACACATCCTTTGATCGGCACATCATCAAGGAATGACATAGTTTTTTCAGGAATGAAGTCTCTCAAAACTTTGTTCATGCCATTCATCATATGTGCTACAGAATTGGTAGCACCTTGCGGCAAGGTGCACATCCTTAGTAACCCCAAAGGTGTCCTCATTGTAGTCAAGTCTCTACTCTCAGAGGATAACTGAAACTGATCATAACCTGAATATAAGTCTCCCAGGAAATAGATAGCACGACCAGCAAAAGCCTCTGCAAACTCGTCTACAATAGGTCCTATACCCATATTCCTGATAGTCACCTTGTTAATTGGCTGCATATCTTGGATAAACCTCAAAGCTCCACTCTTCTTCGGAACAGTAAACCATCTGCTAGAATAGGGAGTTATAGATGGTTCCAAGATACCCATCCTAATCCTCTCATTGAGCAAGTCTATCAGCTTTGGCAGATGAGCTCTAGGCACAGGGATAGGACGTAGATTCCAAGGCACATGCGGTATAGTAAAGATTACCATAGGTGCAACCACACTTGGATCTACACATCCTACTTCATGTGACTCAAATGCAAACGCCTTACCATGCCTAGATAGCATCTCCCTGAAGCTCTTCTTCTCTTGCTCAGTAAGAAATCCATCACCTCCAATCCTCAGCTCCTTTAGTGTTCTTTCTGTGAACTGGTGCCCAATTCTTCTCGGTCCTCTGAGCGTCGACTCTCGTGCAGCTTGCTCCATCTTCTGATTGTAATCAAGTGGTAAAGGCAAAGCCACTGGTTTGACTTTCTTTGCCACTGACTTGTACTTGGTCTCCACATACACCTCTTGTCGATCTATAAATTTATCAATTACATCATAAAGCTCCTTGGAGCTCACTCTCACCACTCTATCTACATCATCTATAGAACTTTCTACTATAGATTTCAACTCTCCTATAGTATCTACCAAATACTGCTCTTCAAACACTCCAGATATGTATTCATCTCGTGCTAACTCTCCACTATCCCACAAAGACTACTGTACATACTTCACATGTTGCCTCTCAAACCTCTTCAGATTCTCAACCTTCCTATAACACACTGATCCACATGATGTCAGTCCTAAGAAGCTAGTGGATAAAGCTTCTTGCTCTACTGGATCAGACGAGAATCCTATCTCTACTGTACCGTTGAAGTCTCGCTCTTCAATGGTACTCTGCCAAAACCCCTAGACTCTCTAAACTCCTGAGTAATCTTAGGTAGTGGACGGTCTCTCAAGCTGTCACGATTCCTCTCATGTTCTGCAGCAACGGTCAAAAACTGAACAGCTCTTTTGCCGTCTCTACTACGTATCCTAGCATAGACTGAACCATCATCCATAACTCGTGTCTCCATTCTAACAGCAGTAATGTAAGGCTGCCCTAGAATGATAGGATAGGTTGACATGTCTTGCACAAAGAAATTCTGAACATCACTGATGTCACCCACAGTTATCTTGATGTTGGGACAAGCACCATAGAGTTCTCCCCTCTGGTTGTTGGCAGCACGTATAAGCCATCCATGGTCGGTGTCTATAGGCCACCTCCCACGCTTGTACAGCTCCTTAGACATCAGATTAATCTCTGAGCCGTGATCAATCAATGCCACCACAGGTTACTCCAGATCTCCCAACTTCACCAAGGTCTCTGTGGTTGCTCTTGCCCAATGGTTGTGAGAGTAATGGCTCTTCTGCGATGCTTCCACCTCATCTTCAAACCTCACGTGCTGATACGAACTCCCCTCTGATACTTGAGAGCAGTAACCAGCAATCTCATCCTCCTCATCCTCCGACAGTTTGGTCCCTAGAGCGTTAAGCGTAGCTGCTTCACCCAAAATCTGACGTTTCCTCTTGATGATATCTATGATAACCTCATGGAACTCACGCTGCAATCCCAAGAATCTCACCCAAGGTAAACTCAACCTTCCCATTCAAGATACGGTTCTCTAACACCTGCTTCAAGTCTGTAGCAATCTCAATGTCAGACTGAAGTTTGTATGCAGGCATCTTACCCTTCTCCTTGCTTCTCTCCTTCTCCTTTGGTGTTGTAGGTGATAGATGCTCCATATTCTCCTCCAGAGTAGGTGTTGTCTCCTGCCTTGCCTCTGGTCTAGCCCTTTCACTCCTTGTAGCAGGTCGTTTGGCTGTAGAAGCCTCACCTGCATCCTCCCTCCTGCGTTTTTCTTCTAGTACAGCTTCATGCTGACTTCTTGCAACATAAGCATGCACAGACATAATATCCACAAGATCATTCCATCCTGTAGCTTCTCGAATTGAGTTGCCAACCCTTCGTAGTACATCCTTGTCTAGCTCTGTTCTAGCTACGGACCGCACTACATCAGACCACAACCCAGTAGTTCCTTTCTCTCTCTCCATCTCCACTTTCACTCCACATGTAGCAGCATTCACAAGAGAAACTGCATGTGATGCTGATATCTCATTCACAAGTCTCTTCATACCACCCTTGCCAAAGTTGGTTCCCAACATCATCCCAGTCTCTCTCAGATGGATCTTACCATCTTTGAAGAAGATCAGATCCTTCCTCAATGCATCTGAAAACTCTCCACAATCTCGTCTTACATGGTCTAAGCTATCACACCATATACAACGATGAACAAAGCCTTCTCTCATTTGAGGTCTCTGCATAGCAGGTTGTACATTCTGCTCCTTCTCTTCTAACCTAGTGAGCTTAAGCTTAAGCTCCTTCATACCCTTAATCAACTCATCAAGCGGTGAGTCTTCCTCTCTAGCAATTACCAAAGCAGGCTTAGTAGGCAACTGCTTGACAGGAATTATCAGAGGTGCTGCTTCACTTACCACCACCTTGTCCCTTCTTCTCTGTCTCTTGGTCAGCAAAGAAACAGCCTCTTCAACCTCCTTCCAGTCAGTCTTCAATCCTCTCTCTTCACTCTTGTCTTCTAGCAACAGCTCAAGCTTCTCCTGAATAGTCACGTCCGCTGCTTGTAAGAAAAGCTCGGTCTTCTCCACCTCCAGTGTAAGCTTCTCTGTCCTAGAAAGCTGAGCATACTGACGATCAAACTCTCTTAATAACTCATTTACAGACAAACCTTTGTTAGGCTTAACCACCCACTCCAAGAATGTTCTCTTGGTCACCCTCTCTGAATCTTCAGTGTAGTACTCCTCCTTCAAAGCTCGCATAAAGCTCTCCCAACTCTGTCCTTGCTGCTGCTTGAGCTCCTTCACACGCCCATGAATCTCAGGGACAACAGCAAGCTCAAAGTTCTCCACCATCTCCTTCTCAGGTACCTTGTTCACCTCCATCTCCCTAGCATAGTATCGCACATACTTGGAAATATCTGTACCTTTGAACTGGTCCATCTGGTGCACCACAGATTGCAACGCCTTGGTTGTTAATACCTCCTTCCTCTCTGTGCTCTGCTGCTGCTGCATAAACATGGAAAAAGCTTGGAACATCTTCATCGTAGCAGCATCCAACTAAACAGGTTGCTGAGCAGCAGCAGCACCTCCACTTGATGATCCTTGGTTGGCCATGATATCTGATCCTGTAACACTTTCAAGAAAACTCCCACCCTAGGTGTTTCACGTCGAGTTCATCAAAAAGAGAGTATGTCGGAGTGTGATCCATCTACCTAGGAAAGCACCGAGCTTCTGGCTGTGGTTGTTTACTCAAGAGGTTGGCTTTCAGGTCACAACAGGAGCTATAAACACTCACACAGGAGTGTAGGATCCTCTGATATGCTCAAAAAGCGAAATCTAGGTCTCACTAGTAGTAATAGGTTTAGACGGTGAACTTTGGCACTCAAAGAGAGGAAAACTATGAAGGTTTAGACTTCTAAACTTCCCCTACATGTAAATGAGGTACTACTGAACACACACACGAAGTTTCAGCCTGAGATTGAATTCTAGCACGGAGATGTTGACAGAAAAGTTCTGAATAAGAGAATTATGACGATTTCTGGTACCTAGACAGCTATTCTGACATAGAACAGAGAATTGGCTCGATGAATTTCAAATCTTCCCACAGTATTTGAAGTCTACAGGATGCTGAACATCCCTGTGAAGTTGGGACTCCTGATTGTTTGTAGAACTCCAGATCTCCTTCTCTAAAGTCGCTGCTCTAGATTAAGAGCTTTTCAGACCCCCTCTGCTTCAGCGGCCGCCCTGAATTACTCAGTTACTCAAATGATTCGAAACTTTTTGGACAGTCATAGCCCTCCTGACAGTGAACGCAACCACGAAGTTTTGAAGTGATTTCCTCAATTCTGCTGCAATTGGCACCGAAAACCCCAAAATCAACAAAAGTGATGCAGTTTTGGCACAATCCGAACTTCAATTGGGCATAACTCCTTGTTTATTGATCCAAATCGAGCAAAAATTTCACTGACAGTGCTTGGCACGACGAGCTCTCTCTTCCTGTATTCTCAGATATCGAAGATCCCTCACCAAATGCTCGAACTCCACTCTAGAGCTCTGTTTCTAAACTTAGAGTTTTACAAAAGACAAAAATGGACCAATGGGAGTTCATAGCTCCACTTGACTGTCCTTTTGTGCCTTAAACTACCTGGTAACTTATCTACACTCATAAGCTACCACGTCAAGCCCCCTAGAGTGCCAGCGTAAAACTTAAACTACCTAAAATGACACATATCCTCGAAAAATAACTTAAATTAGCTAGAAAGCGTGCATGGGCGACAAGTAAGTACAACCCATGAGCTCAAACCCCTATCAGCATGGAAACCCTAAGTTATGTACATTGAACGTCATAGACAAGTAAGAAGTCACTTGCACAAGCACAGAAATGCTTGAACAAGACAACTAACATACTATCAGCCTACTAGGACTCAAAATAGTGTTAACACCGTATGCAAAGGTGTCAAACATATACATAAAGGACTAGAAGTAATATGAGCTAACTTCTAGAACTACTAAACCTAAGCGTCGGAGTAGAAGTCAAGCATGTAGCCGCCAAGTAGCGCGACACCGAAGCAATTCTCGACTTCGGGGGGCTCAACTCGGCTTCTCACACCTCCAGAAGACGGCCCTGCTTCGCAGAAGTCGACTAGAATCGGCTGTTACACCTTACTCACTCTCACATTCCAACGGGTTAGATTAATCACAGGGTGTATGCCCCCTATAGCCTTCTCAGGCTTCTGCCTACGAAAATGGTCTTCCTGCAGCACTACAACGACATTCACCTTCACGGAAGCTCAATAGAAGTCTCGGAAGCTCACTAGAAGAAGATAAGAAGATGGGGAAGATGAGGGAAGATGGGGAAGAAGGAAAAATCCAAACAAGAGACAACAAGATGAACAGGAGAAATTAAGATTCCGACAGGCTTCTAGTCCGGATCCTGACTAACAAGCCATCCCTGCTTGTAATAGTTTGGGGAGGAAGACAACAAACGTGTGTACAGTTGCACCGTCTTTTACTTGAGGATGTCGTCTTCTGCTGTGGGAAGAAGGCTTCTTTCTTCTTCTCTTTGCTGCTCCGACTACTCTGTCTTCTGGGATCCTTTATCCATAAGACCGTCCGTACATAGATCCGAAGTGCTCTACTGGACGAGCCAAGCTGCAATTTCACAACTGCTGACAGTCACCGCCACTCAAGAAAAACGCTTCTCATGCACAATCGAGAGTGAATTCAAGAAAACCCACCACCCAGAAGACATGGACAAAGCTTCCGCACTCAAATCCACAATCCATTCCCTGAGAAGAAGTCACAATGGCATTGGGAAGCTCACTCCCTCTACGTCCTGCGCCTACTCCTCGACACAACAGTCTAGCCAACAGGACTGCACGAGGATGCCGTTCCCTGTTCCTAAACTGTCCACTATCTCTATCTACATCTTCGAACCACTGCTGATAACGAGCATGCAGACCCCTCCAGTATAATCCCAGTCTATTCGTATGTCTCTAACGTCGGATGTAGTGTGTGTGTAACTAACTAGATTTCCTACTCTTCGATCCTACTTATGCCTTCTACCACGAGAAAACAGAGGAGACGACCACCAGGGAGAGATGGGCGCTGTCAGAAGGCTGCCACTCCACATGCAAGCCATTTCCTTTCCTGATTAGCTATCCATCTTGTTGTTCCTACGCTACGTATGCTGCCACATGGTATCCTAACTAATTTTACACTGAAAACTGCCACCCTTAAGATATCATGTTCGGTCCTACTAAGTTTGGAAAATGTCAATCGTCGGTTGTGTTTACTATCTATTCTGATTGCTCGGAGGCAATCTCTACCGGAGCTCCTAACGCGGCTTCTGATAAGCTAGAAAGCCCTGCGAACACCTCGGGTAACACTGAGGTGGCTTCCTCCTCATCGTTCTTTGCTGGCCCTGCTGTCGCTGCTGCTGCTTCTTCCTCTGCTTCTGCTTCTGCTTCGGAAGACGAAAGCGTCTTCTGGGAAGCTGGGTCGAGTGGTGCTTCCTCGCTCTTCTGAGGTATTGGTGCGGCACTAGGGACCATGGCGACCTCATAGGGGTCCAGGGAAGTCGCTTCTTCCACGCGGAATACTTGGGAAGACGGTTCTTCTTCCTGTCTTTTAGAAGCCATCCTGTCTTTCGGGGCATCTTTCGGTGTCTTCTCGGCTTCCAACGATGTCACTACTAAGTGGACAGCGAGGTCGAACTCCTCCTTCTCCAATCCGGATCCAGTCGATGGTGCTGGAGCTTGGGAAGATGCGGTTGCAAGTGGCGGAGTCAAGGGAAGACCATAGAGTGTCTTCACTCCCTCTATCTGCCGATCCAAATACCTGAACATGCTCTCCTTGCACTCGACCAACCTCGCTCTGGACTCCTCGTCCCAGTCTCTAGCCAGGGTAAGCAGCTTCCTACCCGCGGTGAAGTTGAACTCCTTGAAGTGCTTCCACTGACTGTGCTAGCATCTCCTGCGCACGAGCTTCCGCTGCTTTCCGCTGCATCTTCTCGGCTGCAACTCGCGCTTCTGCGGCTTCCCGCTGCGTCTTCCATGTTGTCCTCTCTTCTGCGAGGGCGATGATCTTCCCCCGCACTCGAAGAGCCTCTTGGTCGCGTTGCTATAAACGCGCCTGCAACTCCTGGTTGCTCTTCCTCAGTTGGGTCAACTCCTTGGCAGAAGCGGCTGCTTCCGTCTTGTACCTCGCTGCGAGCTTCTCCGTGGTGCGGAGACTAGCTTCCAGCGCTTCTGTCTTCTTCTGGCCTTCTTCCTGACGCATCAAGGTGCTGTAACGACCTATGTTACACATAGGAAGTTTGTCTATTAGTAAGGTATTTAGTTATAACTAAGTGTTGAGAATGTTTATTTGCTGCCCAAGTACTTTAAAGAGGTATCAAGTTAGTCATGACTAGCTAAAAGTTAGTTATGGTTAAACTTAGCTGTACTTTTGACAGAATTCAGATATTTCCTAAAGAGTGAGCACTACTGTCTTGTCATCTTGTCTAAAAGGTAGAAAGGAGGTGGAAAGTATCCCTTATCTCCTTTTTGACTTGATATAAGTGGTTAGATTAAAGTTGTGGACTTTGTGGGCATTAAAAACAAGAAGAGATTCCACATGTTTCCTTTTTAGTGGATCCTAGTGTAGAGGGGGGGTGGAAATTCGAGATTCCTTGAGAATATTCCAGAATCCTTCTAGAAGTTGTTGACTTTGAAGGAATAAGCCCATGTGAAAAGATAAAAAGCCCATGTGATTAATGCTTTTATCTTAAGTAATATCTTAGTAAAACCCGATAAAAGTAGTTACGGCTGAGTTACCAGGGGGTACCAAAGTAAAAACCTAGAATGTATAAATAGAGGAGTAGAGAAGAGCTCCTCATCCTTGTTTTCACATCGTGGTAATGACAACTTGAGTAATATAGAGAGTGTGGGATATTTTTAGCATGTGAGAACTTGAGAGACGTCGTTAGAATGGAGGATTTTAGTTGATGAGTTTATGGAGATTTTTAGTTGATAAGTTTGTGGGTGTATGAATGAGTGAACTGAGCATTTTTCCCTTCAAGATTCATGGTGTGCTTCCATCAAAGCCATCAGAGGTGACCCCTGAGTGAGAGACAGGTCCGACATTTGCAGATTCATCGATGACGATCGTGGTGGTTGAGAGATCGGGGGGTAGTTGATCGATGGGATCGTGAAGGGTTTACATTTTTGGTTTCGTTGTCGGGACCTCACTTGAAGGGATCATTGAAAATGTTTAGAGTTCAGTTCTCTATTAGACAAAAAGAGATTATGAGAGAACACATGGAGAGAACGTTGAGAGGAGAGAGAGCTAACGCGATGTTAGCAACATTAGAACCTTTCGTGTATCCCGTAGTGATATATGACGCATTCGAAGTCATTCTTTACATCTTGTTCACTTAGAAAGGGTTTGAGGAGAGGGTGCAACAAGAGCTGTAGAGAAAGGAGGAGAGAAAAGTTATTAGAGGAGAGAAATTTGTGAGTTTAGAAATTCTGCTCTCTGGAAAATTTGTACAGTCGCTGTCAACTTTTCTGTGAATTTTATTTTCCTGAGAAACTTTCCAGTGTTTTAGAGTGGCTGATAAGCTATCTAGGACAAAAGAAATCATAGGAAAAGGTGGTCTAGAGAAGGAGCAATGAATTCTCAAAGTTGAGGGGGTCTATTCGTGAGAGTTGAGGAATTCTGTTCTCTGGAAAAAATTTACAGTCATTGTCAGATTTTCTGTGAATTTTATTTTCCTAAGAAACTTTCTAATGTTTTAGATAAGCTATCTAAGACAATAGAAATCAAGAGAAAAGGTGGTATGGAGAGAGAGCCATGAATTTTCAAAGTTGAGGGGGTTGAAAGTCTCTCAAAAATATACAAATTTCAGTTCTCTGAAAATTTGTACAGTCAGCACCATTTCTTTTGATTAAGGAATTTTCTATTGAAACTTCATTAGTTAGTAGCTTGGAGGTTGAGCTACTGGAGATCACAAAAATCTTGGAGAGATCTCTTACGGATTAAGAGATATACGGTTCGACATACAAAGAGGTCTTGACGGTACGTCATGAGGAATCCAGTTCGAGTGCAAGGTTGAAGAAGAGACGTTTGGGAGTTAGAACGGAGACGGAAAGGCCAACGTTAAGTATAGAGGCGTTGCGATCAAGCATCTATTGCAGTTGGGGTGTCATTTTTGCTTTATATAAAGAAGCTTCTGCGAGCGTCGGCGTAGATGTGAAGAAAGTTGAGTTCAAAGTATCATTCACTGTGGAGGCCACGAACGCTCTTGGCGAAGTAGAGTGTGATCCTTACAAAAGTGACTTTAAGATGTCTGCTAGGATCAATACAGACGATGGTCATGAGGATATTATCATGGACTCTTAATTTTAGATTAGATTTTGATTCGTGTATAGCATGTATAATACACGATTTTCAGTATAAAGCTCGAAAGAGTTAAGAAAGTGATGTAGAGTTATTTTCTTCAAAGATATTTTGTCCACTTAATGGTTGAGAAGGTGCAACATGAGTGGAAGTTCAAAATATTAGAAAGTTAGACTTAGAAACCTTCCTCAAGGTTTAGATGTCATAGTAAGCGCCGGAGAGAGCTCGAAAGAGATTATCGTTGAGTTTGAGAACCCTAGTACAAAACCTCAAGTAGAGTCTCCGAGTAGAAGAGTAGAAACCGACTTGTGGTGTTATTTCTGTAGAGGGTTGGGACATAAAGTAGTGAATTGTCCAACTAGAATCAGAACCGAGAGAGCTAAAGGGAAGCGGGAGTTTACTGATTTAAGTCTTCGAGTGGGTCCATCGTCATCAGCGCCAATTTATCTTCTAGGAGAAGATCCTTGTCCAAGTTGTGGAGTGGGTGATCTATCAAGAGGACACAAGTGCGTCGATGTGGCCGCCTTACTTACGTCAGTAGTCGAGAAGTTGGACGAGACTCAAAGAGCTGAGACGGAGAAGTTGTCGACTTCAAAAGAGGACAGTTGTCATGGAGATCGTCATTTGGATGGTAGAGAAAACGGTGATGCGACTCAGGCTCATGATTACCTTGGGAGAAGAGATGGCACAAGAGGTGTTGTTACAACCATTTCCTTTCATTTTACCTATGGTAGATTATTCACGAATGGAATTGGTGATGTTCGTACTCTTTTAGCGAGTAGTTATTGCACAAAAATTAGAAGGGTAGAAAGAATAGTTACAAGATGGGGAAGTTACTAGTGTTTCATGAGAAGGACAATGAAGATGTAGAACCATTTGTACGAGACTTCAAAAGGGGTTGCATCGGAAACAACGTGAGAAGGAAGGAAGAATGGGTGTTGTTACTGCTAGAGTTTTTAGAAGATTTTGCTCTTACGTGGTATGAAGACCGAGTGAAGAGCCAGACACCTGGTGCAGTTGAGGACACATGAGAGACGTTGAGTAATGCACTCATTGAAGAATTTTTTCTAGAAGAGAGTTATGAGAAGCTCATGGTGGAGCTTACTCATTTGAAGCAACGGGACGACGAGAAAGTTCGGCAATATGTCGAAAGGGTGGATAAGTTGGAGCAACGGTTTCGGACGGTCCTACGGAAGAGTGGAGACAATGTGGAGTTAACGATGGCGGGGATTGGAGCAGTTTTGACCAAGAACTTGGTGGGAGGGTTGAGGCCTTCAATTTGAACCCAAGTGAGGTACGAGAAATCAGCAACCAAAGCGGAGGCCATCAAGATTGCGACAAATATGGAAGAGAGTTTGGATGAAGGAGATATCATCCAACCTCATCATGTTGCTCTGGTGTCAACTCCGACTCCTGGTGTAGCCACAACGATCGCACCTGCACCATCACAATTGATGATTGCTTCAACGTCAGCTCCTACTCCAACGGTGGTGCCAAGACCGTTTGTCCCAACAACGATGTCTATTGCCACCTCTGATTTTCATGCCGAGCTGAAGAGCATCATCGATACTCTTGCGGATCTCAAGATAAACGTGGTACAGTTACGAGAATGGAGGAACAAAGGTGGAGGAGAGGTCAAAGAGGTTACGACAACAATCCCAACCGAGGAAATCAAGGTAACTTTGGAGGCAACCAAGGTAACTTTGGAGGAATCACTTGTTGGACATGTGGACGTTCTCATTTCGAACGAAATTGTCCTAACAATGGAGCAAGAGGTGTCGAAGCTGTCAGAATGAATGTGGGTGGAGGAAATCCATCACAAGGACGAGACAAGGGGGTGGCTACTATCGATGTCGTGCGAGATCCCATCTACGAGAAAGGAGAGAGTTCAAACTCTTCTCATGCACCGGTGGAGCTTTTAGCTCAAGAAAGGAAAAGAACTCGATTTTCTGATGAACCGGTTTTCATGGAGGAGTCAGCAAGTAGAAGTACTCGTTCGAGTACTGTTTCGATTACACCAAGGGAGCCAAGAAGGAAGATGGGGATGACGGATTTCACCATTTCATCTTCCCAAGTGAGATATGAGGTGGTTGAAGATGTGGGTGCTCAGAAAGTCAACATCACTGTTGGACAACTGATCGAACTTAATCCCAACTTACGAAGGGAACTCAGAAGAGGACTGAGTTCTAAGAGAAGCAAGAAGAAGAAACCCAAGAGCAAGACATCAAAGTCAGTGGGAGTTGGTGTGGTGGATGTGCATGCTTCAGAGGTATGCACTAGGGCTTCAAAGATTGAAGTCCGGTTGAATGGTCACTATGCCTTTGACGTATTGGTGGACGGAAAGTCGGTTGTAAACGCCATATCGGAGAGGTTGATGAAGAAGTTGGAGATAGAACCAACTCGCCCGGCTAGCATTGTCGTGGGGATGGCTAACAAGCAAAGGGGAAAGACCTCTTGGTGTGTTAGAGAAGGTGGTCGTGTCTGTGATGGGAGTTCAAACATTGATGTCCTTTCAAGTGTTAAAGGACTCTAGTTATGATTTGCTCCTAGGAAGACCTTGGTTGAGAGCTGTGCGCACCACTGATAGATGGCACAAGGGATACTTACGGATTGGACCTAGAGATCATAGAGTGATAGTTCCTCTCTCGGGTGTTGGAGTTGTGACTTCTGACTCTGATAGACCCACTAGTGACTACTGGGAATCTGATATAAAAGACGATCAGAGTGTCTCAGAAGTAGATACCGGAGATTCTTACGATCAAGAATCCTCGTCTGAGGACGAAGGATTTGGTCGAGATGAATCATTACATCAACTTAGTGCTATTGACTTGTTGCCTCGACAAGCAGTGGAGAAAGATCTTGACAAAGAAGAGTTGAGTGAGGCAGAGATTGTGAGAAGACTCTCTACCCTGAAGTTTGGTATCAATGTCACTCAAGAGGAGAAAAGTATATTCTTAGATATATTTCAAAAATATATCCATGTGTTTGCTTTCAGCTACAAGGATTTGAAGGAGGTGACTCTCGAGACTCATCGAATCGAATTGGAAGAGAACGCAAGATCAGTTCGACAGAAGCAGAGAAGGGTCAATCCTACAACAGCGATGATGGTCAAGGAGGCGATAGACAAGTTGAGGGATGCGAGTTTCATCTACGAGGTAGAGAACTCAGAATGGGTTTCATCCATTGTGATTGTCAAGAAGAAGAATGGTAAGCTGCGAGTGTGCATAGACTATAAGAAGCTGAATGCAGTTACCAAGAAGGATTATTATCCTCTACCATTTATAGATGAGATTTTGGAGGAAGTTGCTGGTCATGAGTGGTACAGCTTTGGTGATGCTTATAGTGGATACAACCAGATCAAGATAGCACAGGAGTACCAGCAGTTGACTACTTTCATTACTCCTTGGGGAACATTTGCATTTCGAGTGATGCCATTCGGACTGTGTAATGCTCCGGCCACGTTTCAGAGGTTCATGAACAAGGTGTTTGAACCATTCATAGGAAAGTTTGTTATTGATTTCATTGATGATTTCTGTGTGTACGGAAGAAAGGAGGACCACTTTGATCATGTGATCAAAGTTCTGCAGCGGTTGGAGCAAGCTAACGCTTCTCTGAATCCAAAGAAGTGCATCTTTGGCTGCGAAGAAGGTCTGCTGTTAGGACACACCATTTCCAAGAAGGGGATTGCGGTAGATCCTGAGAAGGTGAAGAAGATTGTGGATCTTCCATTTCCAATCAACTTGACAAAGTTGAGACAGTTGAGACAGTTTCTTGGGATGGTTGGATATTATCGTAGGTTTGTCTTTTCCTTCTCAAACAAAGCAATAGCTTTGACTATGTACATGAAGAAGGGAGTTGAGTTTGATTTGATAGTGCATGATCATAAGGCAAAGGAAGCATTTGAGGAGCTGAAAAAGGCATTGGTGACAGCTCCTATACTTGCTAAACCTGAGTGGAGTAAAGCATTTATTCTGTATACGGATGCATCCAATGTAGCTATCGAGTGTACATTAAGTCAGTTAGATGAAGATGGGCATGATCATCCTATAGCTTATGCTAGTAGGCAGATGGTGCCAGCGGAGAAGAATTACTCCGTGACTGAACGAGAAGGATTAGCGGTGATCTTTGGATTGAAGAAATTCCGACATTACTTGCTAGGAGGGAAATTTTCCATAGTCACAGATCACAAGGCTTTAAAGTATATCTTTAATAAGCCTAATGCCGAAGGTCGTATTGCCCGTTGGAAGATCCTTCTAACAGAATACGGTTACGTGATCGAAGATAGACCAGGGAAAAAGCATGCGAATGCTGATCTTTTGTCGAGGGCTTATGATGATGAGGGAGAAGAACCGTTTGATGATTCACTTTCCAGACGAGTACAAGGAAATCTGGAGTTTCCTTGCAGATGGCTCTTTTCAAGAAGGTATGCATACCCGAGAACGTAACGCGTTGATCAAGAAATGCAAACCTTACACCATGGTGGAGAGAATTCTATTTCATCAAGGAGCAGATGGCTTACTAAGGAGAGCAGTTGGTCAGAAGGAGGCGTTCAAGCTGATGCACGAGTTTCACGATGGCACTGTTTGCGGAGGTCACTTTGCTGGTAAGATAACAGCTTTCAAGATTTTGGATGCGGGTTATCACTGGAGAGGGATTTTCAAGGAGTGTTTAGATTATTGCAAAACCTGCGACGTATGTCAAGCATTTGCTCTGAAGTCTACTAGAACACCTCCGTTAAGATCAATTCCAATATTAGGACCATTTGAGAAGTGAGGTATTGACTTTGTAGGTCCTCTTAATAAGACACCTCGAGGTAATAGATACATTGTAGTCGCCACTGACTATTGTACCAAGTGGGTAGAGGCTAGACCTTTGAGAGAGACCAATGAAACAGAAGTCGGTAGATTCTTATGGGAGAGGATCATCACAAGATTTGGATGTCCGTTAGAGTTGGTCTCGGATAGAGGAGGAGAGTTTGTAGGGAGCATGACTACTACTATGCTACAACACTTTTCTATCAAAGCACGAGTAACGACCTCATATAAACCAAATGCCAATGGTCTTGCGGAGAAGACCAATCTTACACTTTGTATGATGCTCGCCAAAGATGTTGGTGTTGAGACTGCGAAACATACTTGGGATAAGAGGCTACATGCCATCTTATGGGAGTACCGAACGACAACAAAGACTTCTATTGTTCTATTCTTTTATTCTATTCTTCTATTCTTCTTCTTCCATTCTTCTATTCTATTCTAACAACAAAGACTCTCCATTTCGACTGGTTTATGGAGTGGAGTCCAAGTTGCCGATCCAATTCGAATTGGATACTTTTCAAACCATTCAACGAAAGTTGAAGAGGTCGAGGGGAGAAGACGTGGTCAAGTCAAGAAGGGAGCAACTCATGGAGTTGGAAGAGACCCGAGCGGTAGCAATGATCCGGATGGAACGAGCTCATGCGTATCAAAAGAAGAGTTACGACAAACGTTTGGGCAAGAGGGAGGTAAAATCTTTTCAAGTCGGAGATTGGGTTATGTTGTATGATGCTATCAGATTCAAGAGGGCTAGGAAGAAGTTTCTTCCGAGATATTTTGGTCCTTTTGTTGTAGATAAGGTGTGGAGCAACTTCACATATGACCTTCAGGAGTTGCGAGGAAGGAGATTCAATCGGGTCAACCATGACAAGTTGAAACTGTTTCATCGACGAAAGTTCTCTCTTCACTCCGAGGACGGAGCGAAAATTTAGTCCGGGGGTAAAATGTAACGACCTATGTTACACATAGGAACTTTGTCTATTAGTAAGGTATTTAGTTATAACTAAGTGTTGAGAATGTTTATTTGCTGCCCAAGTACTTTAAAGAGGTATCAAGTTAGTCATGACTAGCTAAAAGTTAGTTATGGTTAAACTTAGCTGTACTTTTGGCAGAATTCAGATATTTCCTAAAGAGTGAGCACTACTATCTTGTCATCTTGTCTAAAAGGTAGAAAGGAGGTGGAAAGTATCCCTTATCTCCTTTTTGACTTGATATTAGTGGTTGGATTAAAGTTGTGGACTTTGTGAGCATTAAAAACAAGAAGAGATTCCACATGTTTCCTTTTTAGTGGGTCCTAGTGTAGAGGAGGGTGGAAATTCGAGATTCCTTGAGAATATTCCAGAATCCTTCTAGAAGTTGTTGACTTTGAAGGAATAAGCCCATGTGAAAAGATAAAAAGCCCATGTGATTAATGCTTTTACCTTAAGTAATATCTTAGTAAAACCCGGTAAAAGTAGTTACGGCTGAGTTACCGGGGGTACCAAACTAAAAACCTAGAATGTATAAATAGAGGAGTAGAGAAGAGCTCATCATCCTTGTTTTCACATCGTGGTTATGACAACTTGAGTAATATAGAGAGTATGGGATATTTTTAGCATGTGAGAACTTAAGAGACGTCGTTAGAATGGAGGATTTTAGTTGATGAGTTTATGGAGATTTTTAGTTGATAAGTTTGTGGGTGTATGAATGAGTGAACTTAGCATTTTTCCCTTCAAGATTCATGGTGTGCTTCCATCAAAGCCATCAGAGGTGACCCCTGAGTGAGAGACAGGCCCGACATTTGCAAATTCATCGATGACGATCGTGGTGGTTGAGAGATCGGGGGGGTAGTTGATCGATGGGATCGTGAAGGGTTTACAGTGCACAGATCGAATCCAGGCTGCAAGGGCTTCTCTTGAGCCTTCGCTCTCTTCTCCAGCAACTCCATAGCTGGTTGGATCTCTGCGTGGAAGAAGGCGCTGAACTCTTCCAGTCTTCTTCCTGCGGAAGACAGGTTCATCTCCACAGTTCGGTTGGAGGTGTCGACCTTGTCTTCCAGAGGCAAGGATGCCTCTTCCACCACAATGATCTTCAACTTCTGCACACGGGAAGAAGCTACTCTTGTCATCTTCCGGGGTGGAAGATCTCTCCTCATGGTAGAAGCGGTCCTCTTCATTGCGCTTCCCCGCATCGTAGTAGAAGTATCCATCCATCCTACGTCTTCTGGAGTCTTCGGAAGACTCCTTGGTGTTGCAAAAGCGATCTTCTGCTCCGGTCGGGTACTCAGCAGTTCTTCCTCCGGGTCAGACTCCGATCCCCAATGTATGAGGGAGGTGGTCTTCCTAGGTACACTTCTAGGGCCCATCTTCCTCAGAGGCGTGGCGTCTTCTGACCCACTAGAGTCGTCTTCCCTCACCAGAAGCGTCTTCTGACGAGAGCCGGGCCTCAGCTGCGGCATTAGAATGGGAGGGGGAGTTGCGGCGGCTGCTCAGTCGTCTTTTTCCGAGGTCTCCTCCTTCGCCTCAGGTTGCGCTGTCGGTCCATGCTTCACCAACTGTCCTTCCGTGAGATCCCTCATGCCTACATACAAGTAGCAGAGGAAAGGTGTCAAGTGTCCTCCCGTCGGAGTACCGAAGTACGTTAGCTCCGCCTGTACATATATGTGGAAGAATGAGCTCAATTGACGGACACTCCCTCATCCCATACTGCTTCCAGGAACTCTACGTCCTGATCTCCATGTACCTCGTCTTCTGCGCTTCCCCTTTGGGAAAGAGATGCAGAAACAGCTTCGCCAGAAGTCTCTTCTTCGGCTCCCGGTAAGATTCGATCTTCCATCCGTTCCTTCCCTGCATGTCCTCCAGGAAGAGACAAGTTGTGCTTCCAGGCACATGCCACTCACTCACGATCCTAGGCAAGATCTTCTTCTCGAGTCAATATCCTCGGTCCTCGGATTTTGACCTGTGGAAGGCCCTGCGCCACCAATCTTCAATCCAGGAAGATGGTCTTCCTCGAGCTACTCCTGCCTTCGCAGGTACACGGTTGCGAGACGGTAATGCTGCCCAAACCTCCTCCAGAAGTCCTTGGTCGGCGAGGTTCCAATCCCACAGGAAGAAGTCGAGACCCAACTCCTTGAGAAAGGGTGTGGCCTCGGCCAACTCTGTTGCCGGTAACACCAACCCTCGAGGATGCATCGACATACTAGAAGATCTGTTGCACTAAGCCACACGCACTTACTGTGAGCTGAAGGCTCAGTCCTTCCCAAGTGCCCACAGTCTAACTTCTACTTCTCAGAAGACGAAACTAGTCTTCCAGAAGACAGTTACTCCGTCTTTCGAGATTCTAACAGTACTTCCTAGATAGCTCTCGTCTTCTGAGCTATATCTAAACAATCCTAACTAAGCAAGGCCTCGCATGGATTCCTAAGAAGACAACCCACCTTGCATTACATCCTACTTCCTATCAGAAGATACAAGATTCGCGAAACGTAGAGTGCATAACAGGTTCAGAAGATGGTTGCGGGCTCCTGCGATGACAGTGGCCTCTGGGAAGACCCCCAGGACAGCTTCCGATTCAATGTCTTTCTCGGAAGACCTCCCGAAGTCACGCTTCCCTTCACTGGTCTCACATGTCTTCTTCTTCCTACGCGCAATCTATCCTCACAACAGACTCAAGACATTTGCACTCTGTTCTTCTAACTTCTCACCTCTCGTACACACTCAGAAGAAGCTTGCTGCTCGGTGGGAAGACATGACCCTCGACCATTCTCTCCAGATTTTGCCAGCAAGACTTCTCACGACTCTCTCTTAAGTTCGGGAAGAAGAAGGAATGGGCTGCTATGGGTCGGACAGAAGAGACCCGAAATGGACCCTCACGTCTTCTCGTGCATTTTGCCAGCCCTTCCAGTCTTCTGGTCTCTCTAGGAAGATGTGGATTTGAGAAGCTTGGAAGATCGGGAGGCACAGGCCTAGTTCCCGACTTCCAACTTCTCGAAATAACAAGACAACTCACCAAGCCACTCGGAATTCGTACCAAGCCTCTCTTACCACAAAAGCAAAGCAAATCCACTCTTGATACGAATTGTGTACAGTCGACTTCCGAAGACAGTCAGGCTTCCGAAGACAGTCAGGTTTCCGAAGATGTTCCAATCTTCTGAAGCGTCTTCTGTTCAAGGTTTCGGGAGTAGAGGGATGGTAGGATAGGGAAATTGATAGCTGGGATCTCCAATTTGAGGACTAGGGGTAGGGAAGCTCGAATTGAACTCGGGAAGAAGCAAGAAGATGTCTGACAGAAATTGGGCAGCGCTTCCGTGCCCAATGTCACAATAGGAAAATAAGGATGGGGGAATTGATCGATCAGGTTGCCTGCAAACCATCGGGGAAGCGCGGGGGATACCAAACAAAGGCGAGAAGCAGTGGGAAGAGAAAAGAACATGGGAAGAACCTCTACTATCTTCTGTCTGCTTCCCGAGTTGTCTTCTTCTTCGGCGTGCTTCCGGCTCTGGTCCTAGCTCCAATGCGACCTCACTGAGCTGCTTCCGCCGTTAGCTCCTAACTACGTCTCAATCAATTAAGCCGTCCACCTTCGATTCCACTCAGCTGTCCTCCAATGTCAACTTCCGGGAGTTCACAGAAAACGCCTTCAGCTCAATACGCTTCCTGCGCTTCAGCAATTCGACCTCACCTTCCTTCTAGCTTCTAATTGATCCTAACTCACTCAATTTCACCTCGCTGCCTCCTCACTCAAAGCTCATCCTCGAATCGATCTTCTCATCCAAGAAGCGCTCTTGCTACAGGAAGCTGAAATGCGCTAATGCGCTTCCTGCGCATCTTTCCCGCAGTTTAGGTGTTTCGACCCTCCCGACTTACCTAACTTGTTCGGTGCTACCTGGTAGGTGCACCTACTCCTTACGTGGTTAAGCTTCCGCGGTTGCCATCTTCCGGAAGATACGTGTCTTCCGTCTTCCGTCGTCTTCCGTCTTCCAAAGACATCACCGAGAAGACGCTTCCCGGAAGACGGTCGTCTTCCGAAGAAGTCAACTTATTATTACAAACAGCTCATAAGATCATCTTCCTTCTAAGGAAGTCGTAATCTTAGGTAACAACCGTAGAAAGACCGATACTTTGAGGACACTCCAAGAAGAGAGAGAGCGAGTAGACAAGGAAGTAAATATGAATGAGATGAGAGAGGCTTTGCCTCTCTTTGTATATATAGTGGAGGTGAGTACAAGGGAAACCCTAATGGTGGGTTAGCCCTCTAACTAACTCTAACAACCCTAACCACTCCGGCTAATGGTAACCGTCGATCTACTAGAGCTTGGGACTATATCAACACTCCCCTTCAAGCTCGTCTCTACATCCTGTACTCCTAGACAATGTCTGAAAGCATCAAACTTATCTCTAGGCAATGCCTTAGTGAAGATATCGGCAACCTGATCTCATGTGCTCACATAACTGAGCTCAATCTCTCCTGCAAGGACCTTCTCTCTAATGAAATGATAGTGCACCTCAATGTGCTTCGTCCTAGCATGGAAAGCAGGATTACTAGCTAACTTCATGCTGCTAATGTTGTCTGTATATACAACAACAGGATCTGTACACTCCACACCAATATCAGATAGCAGACATCGAAGCCAAATCGATTCGCATGTTGCGTTCGTTGCTCCTCGATACTCTGCTTCCGTGGATGACAAAGCAACTGTGGGTTGCTTCTTAGAAGCCCAGCTTATAGCAGCGCTTCCAAGTCCAAAAGCGTAACCTGACGTGGATCTCCTGTCGGCACTTCCTGCCCAATCAGCATCTGTGTAGCCATGTAGCAACAATGGTCCACCGTATTGGTAGTGAAGTCCGTATTGCACTGAGAACTTCACGTAGCGGAGGATCCGCTTGACAGCCTCCAAATGTGGTCTCCGTGGTGACTGCATGAATTGACTGATCAGACCGACGGCATAGCTCAAGTCTGATCTGGTGATGGTCAAGTAGATAAGACTCCCAACCATCTGTTTGTACATGCGTGGATCATCTAGCAACTCACCATCCTCTGCTCCTAGCTTTACCCCTTGCTCTAATGGTGTAGCAATGGGTTTGCAATCAAGCATACCAAATCTCTCAAGCATATTGAGAGCATATTGTCGCTGTACAAGCCAAACATCCTTCCCATCTCTAATGAACTCCACAGCAAGGAAGTACTTGAGTTCTCCTAAGTCCATCATCTCGAACTCGGATTTCAAGTGATCCTTGATCTGGGAAATAAGCTCCTCAAGTTACCGGTAATGATCAAGTCATCAACATAGATGGTGATCACAACAATCCGATCTCGTATTCTCAATGAATACAAGGTAGAGTCTGAACTACAAAGATGAAAACCAAGAGACTGCAAGTAAGAATTGATCTTTGCATACCATGCTCTTGGTGCCTGTTTCAGATCGTAGAGGGCCTTCCGTAACTTACATACACGGGAAGGGAACTTAAGATCCTCATAACCAGGAGGTTGCTGCATGTAGACCTCCTCCTCAAGATCGCCATTGAGGAAGACGTTCTTGAAGTCCATCTGGTGCATCTTCCAACCTTTCTGAGTTGCAACTGCAACGGCTGTTCGAATAGTCACCATCTTCGCAACAGGAGCAAAGGTCTCTTCAAAATCGACTCCATGTTGCTGTGCGTAGCCCTTAGCTACCAATCTGGCCTTGTACCGACACACGGTACCATCCGAGTTACGTTTGACCTTGAAGACCCACCTGCAACCAATCGCTTTCTTACCCTGAGGTAAGTCTACCAACTCCCAAGTCTGTTGGTGATGAAGCGCAGCAAGTTCAGCTTCCATAGCACTTACCCATTGGGCCTTGTGCATCGCCTCCTCAAACGAACTCGGTTCTTGTTCCTGAAGAACATTGGTCATATATGCATGGTGCGCAGCAAGAAAACCTTCATGCATATACCTACTCATTGGATGTTTTGCCCGTTCAGATCTGCGAGAGATAATCGGTGCACTAGTCACCTCCCCTTGCAACTGATCTGACGTAGACGCCAAGGTCTGGGACAAAGTATCCAGTGGATGTGGGAGATCCACATATCTGGATGAGTCAAACATACGCTGCAATAGCACACGCTCATCCTGTGTAGAAACTACACTAGTTCCACTAGGCTGTGTTACGTGGACTCCAGCGTTAACAATAGCTCTATGTGCAACAGACTCTGATATGGAATCAGTGACTTCTCTAGATCCTCCACTCAACGTACTACTCTGAGGTACTACAGTGGACTGACTCCTTGGTTCTACAGTAGGTACAGGGATGGCTACGACAGGTGCAGGTGCAAACCAAGACTGTAGCTCATCAAACACGACATCTCTACTGATATAGAACTGCTTGGACGAAGGATTGTAGCACCTATATCCTTTCGTATCAGAAGCATAACCAAGGAAGATGCATCTATCTGCTTTCGGATCTAGTTTCTTACGTCTTTCATCAGGTATGTGCACATAACAGATACATCCGAAAACTTTAAGGAAAGAGTAATCAGGCTTACTGCCTGTGAAGACCTCCAACGGTGTCTTGCTGTGGACTGCCGCTGTAGGCGTCCGGTTCATCAGATACACCGCACATGAAACAGCTTCTGCCCAGTAAGGTTTAGGCATGGTCTTCTCATTCAACATCGCACGAGCAGCTTCTGCTATGTGTCGATTCTTGCGCTCCGCAACTCCGTTCTGCTGCGGACTGTAACTACAGGTCTTCTGGCGTCGAATGCCATGCTCACACAGATATGCATCGAACTCTCCAGAAAGAAACTCGTCTCCTCCATCAAATCTCAGACAGAGGATAGATGCTCCAGACTGTTTCTCCACCAACTTGTGAAAAGTCTGAAATGCTGACAGTACTTCGGCAGAGGACTTGTTTCTCAACAAATGGATCCAAGTATAATGCGAATGATCATCAATGAACGACACGAAGTACTGGAAACCGGTCATACTTGGCTGAGAAGCAGTCCATACATCAGTGTGAACAAGCTCCAGAAGCTTGTTCGCTCTACTACCTAATCCCTTAAAGGACTGTCTAACTTGCTTGCCGAAGTGACATGCTGCACAGACTCCAGTGGGCTCACTGGATTCAAATTTGGACAAACCTGTAACCAGGTCAGAACTCGGAAGACTTTTCAGCCTCTAAAAGTTCATGTGCTCAATTCGCTTGTGCCAGATGTCAATGTCAGACACTACTGGACCACTCTGTCCATACATGGCAGCCTGTAACTTAGGCGCAGATGCATCTAGTTTAAACAGCCTACCACTCTTGATACCTCGAGCTATGACAGTGTCATTCAAATCTTCAATAAAGCATCCATCTTTATTGAAGCGCACTTGCAGACCCTGCTCTATCAACTGTCCTACAGATAGCAGGTTTCTAGTCAATGTGGGTACATATAAGACATTCCGTATACCAGTAAACGTTGAAGCAGGAATGTCAAGTGGAATGTTACCCTTGTGTTGGATCTTGTGCTTGGTGTCATCTCCTATCACCATAAACTGTGGAGTCTCCACAGGCTCGAGTGAAGTAAACCACTCCCGATGGAGAGTCACGTGACTGGTGGCACCGGAGTCGATCACCCAGTCAGTCTGTGGCTCAAAAGCCGCATAACTCTAATGCGTAGTAATCAGCAACTGCTCCGAATAGACATGCTCAGTGACTGCATAGTCTTGCTGGTTGCTGTTACCTTGTTGGGGGTTGTTGTCGTGTTGTTGTCTCTGATCGTTCTGCTTCTTGTAGCATTGATTCGCATTGTGGCCTTGCTTCTTGCAGTAGTTGCAGGAACCAGGCGCTCTTCTCTGATTGTTGTTGGAACCAGACTGTTGTTGGTTCTGCTGGTTCTACGGATTCTGCTGCTGCTGCTGTCCGCGACCCCGTCCATGTCCAGCACCTTTGCCACGACCCCTACCTCGAGATCCTCCAGAACATGCAAAATAGATAGATTCTTGCTGACCCGTCGAAGTAGAACTCCCTAGTAGGCGCACCTCCTCTCCTAACATCATAGGAACAAGCTCATCAAACCGCGGAAGAGGTTCTCTGGTCGAAATCGATGTTATGAACTGTTTGTACTCTATAGGCAGTCCTGCAATGTGGCTCCAATCAAGACAGTGGGATCAATCTCGACTTTGACAGAAGATAGTTGATCCGCGAGCTGCTTGACATGGTTCACATAGTCGTTGATGCACATCGACCCCTTCTTCACGGTGTTGAACTGCTGCAGCTTCCGCGTCTCTGTTCCGGATTGAAACAGACGCGCGAGTGCATCCCAAGCTTTCTTGGGCGTATCGCAATCCTGAATGTGGCCGATCATCGATGCTGAGACTGTCAGCGCGATGTAGTGAATAGCCTGGTATGAACGCTTCTTCCACTCCTTGAATTTCTAGTCAGAAATTGGCACTTCAAGCGCTTTCTCCTCCTCAGTGATAAGATCCCATAGATCTTGTCCCTGTAGGAAAGTCTTCATCCGGAACTTCCACACTTGGTAGTTGTTCTTGTCGAGCTTCTCTCTAGTAATGAAAGACACGGACTCCGCCATAGCTGCAATGTCGAAATTGCGCTGTTCTATACGCAGAAAACCTCACAGATCCTTCACGAAACTCGTCTCTCCACACCGCGCTGTCGGAGTGTGATCCGTCTACCTAGGAAAGCGCCGGGCTTCTGGCTGTGGTTGTTTACTCAAGAGGTTGGCTTTCAGGTCACAACAGGAGCTATAAACACTCACACAGGAGTGTAGGATCCTCTGATATGCTCAAAAAGCGAAATCTAGGTCTCACTGGTAGTAATAGGCTTAGGCGGTGAACTTTGACACACAAGGAGAGGAAAACTATGAAGGTTTAGACTTCTAAACTTCCCCTACATGCAAATGAGGCACTACTGAACACACACACGAAGTTTCAGCCTGAGATCAAATTCTGACACGGAGATATGAACAGAAAAGTTCTGAATAAGAGAATTATGGCAATTTCTGGTACCTAGACAGCTATTCAGACATAGAACAGAGAATTGGCTCGATGAATTTCAAATCTTCTCACAGTATTTGAAGTCTACAGGATGCTGAACATCCCTGTGAAGTTGGGACTCCTGAATGTTTGTAGAACTCCAGATCTCCTTCTCTAAAGTCGCTGCTCTAGATTAAGAGCTTTTCAGACCCCCTCTGCTTCAGCGGCCGCCCTGAATTACTCAATTACTCAAATGATTCGAAACTTTTTGGACAGTCGTAGCCCTCCTGACAGTGAACGCAACCACGAAGTTTTGAAGTGATTTCCTCAATTCTGCTGCAATTGGCACCGAAAACCCCAAAATCAACAAAAGTGACGCAGTTTTGGCACAATCCGAACTTCAATTGGGCATAACTCCTTGTTTATTGATCCAAATCGAGCAAAATTTCACTGACAGTGCTTGGCACGACGAGCTCTCTCTTCCTGTGCTCTCAGATTTCGAAGATCCCCACCCAATTGCTCGAACTCTCCTCTAGAGCTCTGTTTCTAAACTTAGAGTTTCACAAAAGACAAAAATGGACCAATGGGAGTTCATAGCTCCACTTGACTGTCCTTTTGTGCCTTAAACTACCTGGTAACTTTTCTACACTCATAGGCTACCACGTCAAGCCCCCTAGAGTGCCAGCGTAAAACTTAAACTACCTAAAATGACACATAGCCCCGAAAAATAACTTAAATTAGCTAGAAAGCGTGCATGGGTGACAAGTAAGTACAACCCATGAGCTCAAACCCCCATCAGCATGGAAACCCTAAGTTATGTACATTGAACGTCATAGACAAGTAAGAAGTCACTTGCACAAGCGCACAAATGCTTGAACAAGACAACTAACATACTATCAGCCTGCTAGGACTCAAAATAGTGTTAACACCATATGCAAAGGTGTCAAACATATATATAAAGGACTAGAAGTAATATGAGCTAACTTCTAGAACTACTAAACCTAAGCGTCGGAGTAGAAGTCAAGCATGTAGCCGCCAAGTAGCGCGACAGCGCGATCAAGAGTTGTCACAAGTCACAAGAAGTCGACTCCACGAACTCCTCTTGCAGCAAGAATGAAGAAAGAAACTGTCCGCGAACTGTAGGTGTACAAAACACGACGGAAACGTCGATAGAACACACCAAGAAAAGTGGAAACTAGACCAAATGAGGTCGAAAATGGACGTGCGACCCCTCATATAGAAAGATCGATACTTCGAGGACACTCCAAGAAGAGAGAGAGCGAGTAGACAAGGAAGTAAATAGGAATGAGATGAGAGAGGCTTTGCCTCTCTCTATATATATAGTGGAGGTGAGTACAAGGGAAATCCTAATGGTGGGTTAGCCCTCTAACTATCTCTAACAACCCTAACCACTCCGGCTAATGATAGCCGTCGATCTACTAGAGCTTAGGACTATATCAACAACAACGCTTCTTCAGTTATACAAACAAGTTATTATCTTAAAAATTTCAAAAATTCGTGAATCCTATAATTTGTGGGCACCACACACTGTCAGATGACCACCTCTTCATGGACTTCGGTTCCTCTCAGTTTGGAAAGTCTTTTCTATTCCTGCTGTAACTAACCTTGCCACATGGATATCCTAAAAATATAAAGAGGAGTTGTCAAGCTAAAAACAGCCAACTCCGTTTTTCTAAAAAGTAGTGAGGTATAAACATTTAGCTAATGTTCCTACTTATTCTTGGTCACCAAGTGTGACATCCATGGGATCCGCACCTGCCTGACTACTTAATTGTCTTCTGGTATCATGTGCTAGTCAGCTGGTACCCCTAACGCTATCGTATAACGTGTTTTTCTGTCTAGGAATACACTGGGTATATGGTTGTGCAGAGGTATGTGGGTTGACAAGGTTGGCTCTAGATCTGGATGTTTCCACTCAAATGTTTCACTATCTATTCTTCTAGCACGAGTGACCTTGTACCCACTCGACTCAAGTTTAAAGTTTACTACGATCCAAGGATACGTATAAGTTGCAGAGACTTGTGTTACAAACACATCTTTTTGTGCTCTAACGTAAATACTCAGCTCTGTACTATCTAACTGAAGTAACTCCTCTATATATATATATATATATAGCATGACTTAATAGCTTCCTAGTGACGCTAGTTGCCCATCAATCCAACCATCACAACTTTATGTAGTACAATTGAAAAATGCTATAAGGTCACTCAACCAACTTGATACAATCCCAATACAACTTGATGTACACCTTGGTCTACTAAGCATTCCAACAAGGTAAAGCATGCATGCTTCAAGGCACTACTCAGATCTCAACATAGCACCAACGACGATAGTACCTGACACCTCCAAAAATCCAAACAGCGGCTTATGACTCATCGCGACTCTGTTCTCTTTCATCACAAAGAGCTGAAATCAGCCCCACACCTTCACAATGTCGAGTTGTATGGTAGTTTCAGCAACAAACTTCTCTCCAATTGCTCGAAAATAACCAAAAGTGACAATAGATGTGATAGAAAATCTGAAATCGCTAATAACAGAAGCTTCTCTCAACTTTTAGACCTCAGTCCTCCCAAACCAGTCAACCAATGATAATCAAACTTCCCATGAAGTTGTATTAGACCCTCCACTATCACCTTGAACAATTTCTAGGTCGAAACCTCAACCCAACTCTCAGATATGGATCAAATCGTAATCTGTGCTAACTTAAGAGCTTTACTAACCCAAGTACACTTGATCCAAGACACTGAACAAACTATTCGACCATTTGAGGTGAAACTTCCCAGATATCTTACTGATAAGACATCCCTCAATCCTAGAAAGTTTCACTCAGAAATTCGATCCAGAACTCGAGCAATAGCAATTTCTCCATGATTGTCATAATTTGCAATACCCGCCTCATCATATCTGCACCTTCAACTTCAATCGATCGATTGACAATCCAAAACGATCAAGAATCCACAGAAACAGATATCAAAACGATCAGCTAGTCGTCAATTCTCTAACCCAACCGACAGCTCCTCAAAACTCCTCACGAGTCTCCTAGAACAACCAAAAACGTAGCAGTGGATACGAATTTCACCCTCTCCACTCAATCAACCATAACTCCTTCATCCTTCCATGAAATCGATCAATTCTTCAGCCCTGATTGTAGCCCCAGTTGAGTGCTTTCCAACCGTATCCTTCTTTCTGCGAGTGACCTTATGAAGCTTCCCAAAACCACAGAAACGTCGCGAAGATCAGCTAGAACACCATTGGTTCAAAAAAAGACCAATGAGAGCGAAAAGAGCTTTACTTTTGTTTTTTTTCACTCAACTTTTTCTCCTAGAACAAATTTTTACACCCAAGGATGCAAAAGACATGAACAAGACTAGAAGAAACCAGACATGTCAAAAGATTCTCTACGGATCGTAACTACACAGAAGCGCTCAACCAGAATGGAACAATTGAGTCGCCGACTAATATAGAGTCAATATTACAACCTGAAAACGATCTACAACAAAAGGTACGACAAAAAAACGACGAAGCTATCACTCAATTGAAATACTCTTCTCCAAAATTTCTCACGATCCATGCCCCATGGTTGATCTTTGGTCTGCAATGACATCGGATATCGAGCCAAACATTGAAAGGGAACGTTGGCTGGGTAGTTGAGATCCATTCTTAGTCATAATAAGATGTACACCGTCAGATCTCAAGACTCTCCGTATGTTACAATCGGAAGGATCACCAGAAGATGTAAGTTCATCATCCTTCCAAAATATGCAACTAATCATTGTCAAAAATGATCACGGTGGATGCAATGAAGCTTGATGTGAAATGGATTCGAGAAAAGAAGATCCGGAGCCAGTATCAAACTTCCGTCCATAACCACCACTCTCGCAGTTCTTCAATCCTCCATGCAGACCACCGAGAATCCTCACGAATCACCCACTGAGAGCGAATGTCTTATGAACCATCGACCCACCATTTTATACTTAAATGCGGCAACAAGGATCACTAAAGTGAACGCACACAGATTGATGACTTGGCACGTTTTTCTACCGTGCGATTACTTAAACAAATAATCGCGACCGTGGCATCTATCACACCATTCGTCAAGTTACACGATAAGGTTCATGAAATGTACAAAAGAAACACAACTTAAGTTCCACGGGAATTTCACACAGGAGCCCAACCACAACACGACATCCACCTCTTCTAAACCTACGCATCCTCCGGTATGCGTCACAAAGCACTCATAAGTTGTGATCGGCATCACACAATATCTTCGAAATCGAACCACAACACGACAACGCGGTTAAGATGACATCCATCTCAGTGGCAACCATGTGCTCTTCTGTAATTGGCTCAAAAGTTAGAAGATGTCCTTGGGAAGCCGTATCCATCTACGCTTCTTGGCTCTTCTCTACGACTTACTCGATGCTGGGAGTTGGTGCGAGCTCCTAGAGATCAGAGGCAGTGATTACCTCCACTTTGAACACCTGAGAAGCCATCTCATCTTCTTGTCTTCTAGAAGACATCTTGACGTCTAGAACTTCCTCGCATGTCTTCTCCGCTTCCAATGCTGTTATCACCAAGTGAACATCGAGGTCGAACTCCTCTTGTCTAGATCTTGCACAAGGGTTGGTCTTGGAGCATCGGAAGACGTGGTTGTGGGACTGAGAACGGAAGGAAGACCATTAGAGAGTCTTCAAACCCTCGACCCGCTGATTCAAATAGCAGAACATGTTGTCTTTACATTCCATCAACATTTCACTGGAGGCATCATCCCAAGTTCGGGCCAAGGTCAGAAGCTTCCTCCATGCGGTCAAGTTGAACTTCTTCTTGATCGTTCTCTCATCTTTATCATGATCTCCTTTCTAGCTTCTGCTTCCATCCGCTGCTTCTTCTCCTCTACAGCCTTGGCTTTTGCAGCTTCTCGCTTTGCATCCCAAGTCTTCTTCTCGTCCACCAGATCAGTCAGTTATCTCTGATTCATAAGACTTCCTGCTCCCTCAACTGAAGTCACACCTGCAACTCCTGGTGGGACTTCCGCAGTTGGACCATCTGTTTAACAGAAGCGGAAGCTTCTATTTTGTACTTGGTGGTGATTTTCTCTGTGGTGCGGAGGTTGGCTTCCAAAGCTTCCACCCTCTACTTCTGCACTTCTTCATGCTGAATTAAAGTTTGAAGACCAAATCTAGGTTGGAGAGGTTTCTCTTGGGCTTTAGCCCGCTTCTCCACCATCTCCATGGCTGGCTGAACCTCGGCGCTGAAGAAGGCACTGAACTCTTCCAGTCTTCTTCTCGCAGAAGTCAAGTTTATGCTGACGTAACGATCCGTGGCAGCTTTCCTGTCTTCCTGAGATACCTGGACCTCTTCCACCATGGTGGCTTTCTCCTTTTGCACTCTGAAAGACGCCACTCGCAATGTCTTCTTTGGTGAGAGATCTCTTCTCACAGCAGAGACAAGCTTCTTCTCTACGTAGTCATCGGTCGCAATCGAAACATCTATCCAGGTTTTGTCTTCTAGATTCTTCATAAGACTCTCTGGGGTAGCAAGAATCAATTTTCTGGTGGTCTTAGAGCTGAGGGTGTCTTCTCGAGAATACGACTCAGATCTGGAGTGGATGGTGAGATAAGACGTACTCTTCTTAGGAATGCTCCTAAGTCCCATCCTCCTCGGTGGTGACGCATCTTCCGTACCGTTGTCGTGTCGTGGACCGGCTCCTACTTGAAATTCAAATTTTGATGCTTATCGCTCCAAAGACGCTCATGGAGAAAAGTGAAGAAAACAAGCTAGGCCCCAGCTTATGGACTTATGGTGCAACTTCGGATCTCCATTTTCATCGCATAGATGGATAGAGCTCCTTGTCAGCTTTCCATAGGCACTTCGTCTACTTTGTTTGGACACCTAGTGGAGAAGTTACAAGACTCGAAAGATGGAGAAAACAAACTAGGCTCCAGCTTATGAGCTTTTGGCACCATTTCGGATCTTCGCTTTCATCGCATCAGTGGATAGAGCTCCTTGTCAGCATTCCATAGACACTTTGTCTACTTTGTTTGGACGCCTAGTGGAGAAGTTATAGGACTCGAAAGATGGAGAAAACAAGCTAAGCCCCAGCTTACGGGCTTTTGGCACAACTTCGGATCTTCTTTTTTATCACATAGATGGGTAGAGCTCATTGTCAGCTTTCCATGGACATCTTGTCTATTTCATTTGGACACCTACTGGAGAAGTTATGCGACTCGAAAGAAGAGAAAATCAAGCTAAGCCCTAGTTCACTTGCTGATTGGGTATTTGCAGCCCCAGGCGTTATATTAAAGACGCAAGGGGCATGCTTCCTCATTATTGAGAGAACTTCGTACATACCGAGACTGTTACAAGGGGGCTGCTTAAAGGGTTTGCTTGTTCCTGCGACATGTCGGTGGACGTTTTGGAGAATTGGGAAGTCCAATACACGAGCGCAAGGTGTCATCGGGTTCAGATCTATGCAGGCTACGAACAGGTTAAGACGGTTTGAGAAGAGACGGATTGGAGGATGTGTACGGAGAGAAATTGAGAGACAAGAAGGAGATTTGAAGATTTCAGTTACCTATGAAGGATAGTTGGACCGTTCAGGCCGTTCTGGAGTCCAAACTTGCTGTCCTTGGATCCATCGGGATCAGAACACCGAGTTCTACAGAAAATTGAAGACGATACCAAGTTTCATCGGGCGGTTTAGGAGTTCTGAGTGAAATTGGCTCGCAGGGAAGCGCTTGCTTCATGTCTTTTCATCGCCTGCGATTTAAAATTGGGCTGTTCTTCGCGATCGGTGTGCCAAGCTCTTTGTTCTTGGTGCCTATGCGACCAAGGAGTCTTCATCTACGCTTAGGAGAAGACAATACGTGGATTGGATTGTTGGTTTGGGTGAGGTGAGAGAGTTTGAGCCGCAAGGAGTTCATTTACGTCAGTTTTTTGCAAACTGCGACCAAATTTCTTGCGTGGTTTTGCAAGGGGAACTCCAAACGACTTGTTTGGAGTCTCATTGGGTTCGTGATAGCTAGATCTATCTGCCAGGGAAGACGGATATCAGTTTAGACGATCCGTTTGTGCGGTGTGTGCGGTTTTAAGCCGCAAGGAGGAGTTTTTGAAGGTTCGATCACCTGCGATCGAAAATCGGCGATATCTCGGCTGTTGGGAGTCGGATCTGAAGGTTTCTTGGGTTAACGGAGTCAGCGGAGGAGACCTTGTCGACATCTGAAGTCCACAGATAGACTTTTTTCAGTTTTTTCGCTACAAGTTTTGCTCTTTTGAGTTTGTTAGAGTTCTGGTTGGCTATATACAGCTTGTGGTAGCTAGCTTTAGCTAAGAACTTGTACATGGATGTGGTCTGGACTTGGGTTTGGATCGCGTGATACTGCCGTGGCTCCGCTTGTTAGCAAAGGGAAGTTTCTCTTGCTTTGAGCTACGCTTCGGCTGTTTTTAAGGACTTTGAAGCAGGTTACAGACCGCTCTGGTCTGTTTTTCAGTTCTGTGTGCTCTTAGGAGAAAGAACCGGCAGTGTACATACATTTGGAGTTGGTTTATATCGCAACGTTCATTTTCGTGGTTGTTCTTCTCTGTCTTGTCTCTGTTCAGCACAGTACATCTTCACAGCCAGGAACCTCACGTTTTCCTGGACATTCTTCACGCAATATCCGACATGACAACGGTGGTGAACTCGACGTGAAGGTCCGGGGTGGAGATATTTGTATGTTAGAACTGGACAGAAGAAATCAGCAATCATGAACGAGGATGAAGACAGATCTGGTTGTTCGGGAGGATGCTGTGGACCTGGGATGATGGATTCGTAAACAGTTGGGATCATCGGAGGATGGGAGGATGGGACGAGCCATGACTATGGACGGGATGGATGGATCAGAGGGTATACCAGGGATGCAGTTGGATGCAGCAACTGCACGACTGTTCCAAGCCTTCACTTTGTTTCTGCGACAAGAGCAAGGGAACCAACAAAAGAAGGCTTTGGGGACGAAGGTGCTTCGGAGGGTGATCGACAAGCTCGATCTATTTTATGAGGGAGACATCTCAAATTATTTGAGATGTTACAAGACGGAAATGGATTTGGATCAGGTATCGGAGAAGAAGATGATCGAGACTACATGTCGAACTATGTCGACTATTACAACCTGGAAACGATCTACAATAAAAAGTACGACGAAAGAAAACGGTGAAGCTATCACTCGATTGAAATATTCTTACCCGAAGTTTCTCACAATCCAAGCCCTATGATTGATCTTCGGTCTACAATGACACCAGACATCGACCCAAAGGTTGAAAGGAACGTTTGATGGATAGTTGAGATCCATTATTCTTCACAACAAGATGTACACCGTTGTCGTGGTGAGAGTCTTTCTTGGGGAGCGCGGACCTCCTTACTGTGATCGATCAGAGAAAAGACCAAAAGGGAAAAGCAGGTTGCTGCAGACGATGAAATCTCAAAACACAGCCTCTTGTGCTCACCAATTGCAAAACAAACCCTCAATCACGCACTCAGGTACACAAATAGATCTCTCCGGAGTAGAAATAGCTTTATTTCAGTGTCAACTGCTTCACTGTTTAAGAAAATATATCTCTCCTCCTCTTCTGAGTCCTTCTCAGCTGAAAATTCCAAGGAATTTGATCTCACGACAACCAAAGCCTTGTCAAAAACGATCTCCTTCCAATAAACCATCTCTGTCTGTTCAATTCTACTCCTTCCAAACTCATATGTCTTGTCTCCAAAACACTTTCCTGCCTCTCTCACGATCTCCCCTGCTCACTCCACTCAATTCTGTCAGAAAAATCGATCCTCACTCAGCCTCCAAGCTTCTCAGCGTCTCCTCTCCTCAATCCACTCAATTCTGTCAGAAAAATCGATCCCCACTCAGCCCCCAAGCTTCTCAGCGTCTCCTCTCCTCAATCCACTCAATTCTGTCAGAAAAATCGATCCTCACTCAGCCTCCAAGCTTCTCAGCGTCTCCTCTCCTCAATCCACTCAATTCTGTCAGAAAAATCGATCCCACTCAGTCTCCAAGCTTCTTAGCGTCTCCTCTCCTCAATCCCTAATTCTGCTCCTTTTTCCTCCTTCCTCCTCAGTTCTCTCATAAAACTCCCTTGAAAAGTGTCCCCGATCTCCAGCCGCCGCAGGTATTAAACCTAAAAGTTAAGGCCCCAGCTTAAGCTGCCCCCTGCTGTCCTTATGCGTAAAGGGCTTTATTTACAAAGTTGGTCCCATTTTAATACAAGTTTCACAGTTGCATCCACAAACTCTACCCCTTCACTAATAAAGGTTCACATAACCTCATTCCCCATCGCAAGCCTACTCGATGATTATTTAACTAATAAGCAAAAGTTTCCTGTGCTCTTGATGTCATCTTGATGCCTGAATATACTACAAGCCATCCAATGTAGACCGAAGCCCCAACACTTATGAGGTTGCCCCACAGGGCTTACAGCCCCCCCATATGCGCACCAGGTATCTCCCATAGTATATTCAGGATGGCATGCGGAGGCTTAGGCCAGGAAGCCCACGATTAAGGGAGATATCGGTCTCCCGCCCCTAGGTATACAGGACATGGCTGCATACCCAACATAGACTCCCATCCGGGAGGCCAACATGCCAGAATAAGAACCAGAGGCCAGGAGGGATTGATCCTAAGACCACTTCTCTCCTAGGCAGGCGCCCTATCACTGGGATGGCCTTTGGTTCCGTTCTAAAAGCATTTAAAACTTGTACATATGCTTTTACTGTGGAAATCTTCCTGCAAAGTCTTTACTAGCTTTTTCTGTGCAAACTTCTCTATACAACTCCGTTTTTAATGAACAAGGAGTCAAAACTATAGTATTTGTGAACACCGACACACTCTCGCTATCAGATTCTGAGTTCTAGTCACGAGCAAGAATCGACGGATTTCCCTCTTTTGTACATTTCTTAGTTTAAAACCCGTACTAACTATAGCTTAAAACACTTTTTGTCAAAACTGGAAGCATGAGGTCGCTCTCCTCGTCGAGCTCTGCATTCTGGTGCCTTTCGACCTCTTTCAAGGTGATATTCCAGTCTAAGCTAGGGGGCAGCTTGTCAAGCATAGCCCAGCTTAGCTCATGCCCAGCTTGTTAAGCTGCAAGGCAGCTTCCTTTACACAATATAGAAAAAAAACATCTCTTTGCAATACTTTTCACTGTACAGACCTATGTACAATATGACATTCACCCCCTCCAAACCTGCACATCCTCTGGTATGTGCCAATCCATCATTGACCCTCGTGGTCCTCCAAATCGTCTTCGCTCTCCTCGACCGCCTCACATAGGTCTTCATTTGCTCCTGTCTGCTCTGAACCTAAGAACTCAGCTAGCTCCACAGTCTCCCCTCTCTTCTTGAATAACTTCACTCGTTTCCCAGCAACTGGAAGTCTTAAGGACGTGCCATCTAGCTCTTGCAAGGAATAAGTAGCATTCTGATGTACATCAGAGACAAGGTATGGATCAAACCACCTTCTTGAAAACTTTCGAACTGTAGAGTGTTGGTTCTCCAACGTGCTGTCGTATACCAACACCCAGTCTCCAACTTGTATCAGTTTTGGTCGAAGTCTATGAGTCTTATCAAACCTCTCCTTTTTCCCTAGTCGAGCCGCCTTCAGCCGTCGCTGCGCTTCAGCGAGATCCTCCTCTCTACATTCTAGCTGTCTGATTCGTAGTGAGAGAAGCTGCACACGGTCCACATTGTCCTCCCATGGCAAGGTAGCCCAGGTAGGAAAGTCTTTTTCTGCTGGCATCATCGGTTTCTGTCCTAACATTAACTCAACATGCTGTACCCTGGGTTGTAAGCTTGTTTCCTTATCTCTCTGAACTCAACCTTGCTCCACCTCTCTTGCCTCTCCAACAAGCTCAGATAATATCCTATGTCACGAAGTCTACCTGTGTAAAGCTCTTCTCTAAACATCAAAGGCTCCAAGTTTGTAGCTCGTCGATTAACCTGACATTGAGCATCCTTTCTCTCTTCTTCCTCAGCTTCTGAAATCATGACATCCTCATCTACAAATCGAGCCCTTGACAACATATTTGCGACCATATTCTCCTTTCTTTTTATATGCTTCAGCTCTGGATTCAAGCTTCTAATATAGACAATCCAACGTAACATCGCTATGTCTGGCGTGTTACAGTTGGATATCATGCCTAGTAGAGATAGACAATCCGTCTCTAGGACTACATGAGCACCAATCAGAAACTCACGGTCTGTCTTCATCGCTGTCACCACTCCCCACAATTCACGCTCCACCTGAGGATAATCTCGTTGCCTGTCTGTCAAGATCCTAGCTCCAAACCTAGAGGTAAACCGCATACCATCCACATCATCCTGACCTATTGCCCAACCAATCGCCTTTGGACTAGTGTCTACTGTAACAATGACAGGTCTCCCACACCCGTAGTCTACTTTTCTCAGAACAGGTGGAGACTGTAGAGCCTCCTTCAACCTATTCATAGCTTCTCGATGGACTGAGGTCCATACAAATCTCTTACCCTTCCTCAATAATGCATACAAAGACTCAGCAACATGAGCATAATGAGGAATGGATAAGCGATAAAATACACAAGCACCTAGAAAGCGTCGAACCTCCGTGATGTTCTTACAGTCTGCCATCCTAGCTATAGCTTCAACCTTCTCGGGGTTCGGTCGTTTTCCAAAAGCGCCACACAGATGTCTAACCACTAAAATCTCAGACACACCAAACTTGGACTTAGCTCCTGACAGGGTGAGATGTACCTCCTCCAGACGAGTCAAGATACGTTCTACATCCTTGATATGGTCTGCAACAAACCTTCTTATGCATCGCGTTCTGCATATGAGCCACCGAGTTCGTCGCTCCTTGTGGAAGAGTACACATCCGCATCAATCCCAGGGGCGTACGCATAGTAGTTAAATCTCTACTCTCCACAGCCAGCTGGAACTGATCATAACCAGAATATAGATCTCCTATCGAATAGATAGCTCTCCCTGCAAATGCCTCTGCTACCTCTTCAATCACAGGACCCGTCCCAACGTTGTCGCGCTACTTGGCAGCTACATGCTTGACTTCTACTCCGACGCTTAGATTTAGTAGTTCTAGAAGTTAGCTCATACTACTTCTAGTCCTTTATGTATATGTTTGACACCTTTGCATACGGTGTTAACACTATTTTGAGTCCTAGTAGGCTGATAGTATGTTAGTTATCTTGTTCAAGCATTTGTGCGCTTGTGCAAGTGACTTCTTACTTGTCTATGACGTTCAATGTACATAACTTAAGGTTTCCATGCTGATAGGGGTTTGAGCTCATGGGTTGTACTTACTTGTCGCCCATGCACGCTTTCTAGCTAATCTAAGTTATTTTTCGGGGCTATGTGTCATTTTAGGTAGTTTAAGTTTTACGCTGGCACTCTAGGGGGCTTGACGTGGTAGCCTATGAGTGTAGATAAGTTACCAGGTAGTTTAAGGCACAAAAGGACAGTCAAGTGGAGCTATGAACTCCCATTGGTCCATTTTTGTCTTTTGTAAAACTCTAAGTTTAGAAACAGAGCTCTAGAGGAGAGTTCGAGCAATTGGTGAGGGATCTTCGAAATCTGAGAACACAGGAAGAGAGAGCTCGTCGTGCCAAGCACTGTCAGTGAAATTTTTGCTCGATTTGGATCAATAAACAAGGAGTTATGCCCAATTGAAGTTCGGATTGTGCCAAAACTGCGTCACTTTTGTTGATTTTGGGGTTTTCGGTGCCAATTGCAGCAGAATTGAGGAAATCACTTCAAAACTTCGTGGTTGTGTTCACTGTCAGGAGGGCTACGACTGTCCAAAAAGTTTCGTATCATTTGAGTAATTGAGTAATTCAGGGCGGCCGCTGAAGCAGAGGGGGTCTGAAAAGCTCTTAATCTAGAGCAGCGACTTTAGAGAAGGAGATCTGGAGTTCTACAAACATTCAGGAGTCCCAACTTCACAGGGATGTTCAGCATCCTGTAGACTTCAAATACTGTGAGAAGATTTGAAATTCATCGAGCCAATTCTCTGTTCTATGTCTGAATAGCTGTCTAGGTACCAGAAATTGCCATAATTCTCTTATTCAGAACTTTTCTGTTCATATCTCCGTGTCAGAATTTGATCTCAGGTTGAAACTTCGTCTGTGAGTTCAGTAGTACCTCATTTGCATGTAGGGGAAGTTTAGAGGTCTAAACCTTCATAGTTTTCCTCTCTTTGAGTGTCAAAGTTCACCGCTTAAGCCTATTACTACCAGTGAGATCTAAATTTCGCTTTTGAGCATATCAGAGGATCCTACACTCCTGTGTGAGTGTTTATAGCTCATGTTGTGACCTGAAAGCCAACCTCTTGAGTAAACAACCACAGCCAGAAGCCCGGCGCTTTCCTAGGTAGACGGATCACACTCCGACAACGTTACGAATGGTTACGTTATTCGTAGGCTGTAGGTCTTGAATAAAACGCTCTTGACTTCTTGGGTACAGTGAACCATCTGCTAGAATATGGTCCCATGGACGGCTCAAGTATCCCCATATGTACCTTCTCCTTCAACAACTCGATGAGTTTAGGCAACAAAGCACGAGGAACTGGGATCGGTTTCAGGTCCCAAGGCACATGAGGGATTGTGAATATAACCATAGGCGCTATAACCTTTGGGTCCACACAACCTATCTCCTCTGGTGAAAAAGAGAATGCTTTACCGTGCTTCACTATCATATGTTCAAACCTTCTCGACCTCAGTCAAGAAATCACCCCCTCCTATCTGGAGCTCCTTCAATGTCTCCTCAGTAAACTGGTGCCCTACTCGTCTATGATCACGCAATATAGGTTCAGTCCCCACTAACTGTACTTGCTGCTGAGAGTTAGTAGGTAGTTGAGCTGCTACCGGACTTACCTTTCTCAGTACAGATTTGTACTTCGCATAGACGTCTGTTTCCTGAGGGAGTGCACACCTACAACTTGCTTCTCTCCCTTCATTATTCAGCATCGGATGAGGAAAGAACTGCAGGTATGTAGCAATCTCCTTATATATGCATCGAGAGTGGATAGGGATCACCACCACACTATTTTTCCCCTCCATCAATCTACTCACATTGTCTAACCAACCAACAGCTGACTGTACAAACATAAACTCTTCAAACAAACCAGAAACCACTTCGTCTTCAGATAAAACTCCTACACGCCACAACCCTGATACCTGTTTCACCATCCATCTTTTTGTATTTTCCTCCATATCTTCAACTCTTGTAAATCGGCTCCACCCATCTGCCTCAAACATCAGCAATCCAGACTGCCAACTCTGTACATCACACATGTATCCAGACCTTTGTACATGTCTCGCTTCCAACTCTGACGGGACCTCAACAGTAGGTTCTACACCCCTGTCTTCCCGCTCTACAGGAGTGGATTGCGAAAAATCTTACATCTCTTCGTCTGAGAATCTCTAAGGGTTTGTTTGTTCCGCTCATGTCTTGAACGAACCGTCAAAAACTGTACTGAGTACTTGTCATCAGGACTCCGAACTCTAGCATAATGAGACCCATCGTTCATCACCTTTGTCTTCATCCGAACAGCGGTGATGTATGGTTGGCCCAATATGACAGGATAGGAGGCAGATGACTGTACCAAGAAATGCTGATCAACCTCTACATCCCCAATCCTTACACGCATATTGGGACAAGCTCCGTACAACTCACCCTTTTGATTATTTGCTGCACGAAGTACCCAACCATGATTCCTTTCGATTGGCCACTGTCCCTTTTCATACACCTCCTTGGAAATGATGTTGATCTCCGACCCGTGATCCACAAGTGCAGGTACTGGTTCAGAAAGTCCTCCAAGTCGAACTTGCGTCTCTGTTGTCGCTCTTGCCCAGTGCTTCTCTTTGAAATCGCCGTCTGCGCTTGACCTATCCTCTTCAAACTCTTCGTCTTCATTCTCAATAACAGCTGGACCAGCAACCCATACCTCATACTTATCATCTCCGAACTGATCAACACCAATAGCATCTACTGCTCCAACCATCTGACTACTTACTTGTTCAGTCAATACCTGTCTCTTTCTCTTCATGATGTCTATTATCAACTCATGAAACTCCCTCTTTGCGATACCAAGCACTTCACAAAGAGTAGACTCAACTCTTGCATCCAAAATGCGTTGCTCTAGAACAGCACGCAAGTCTGTTGTTGTTTCGATGTCTGCCGCTAACTTGTAAGCTGGAGCTTTCCCTTTCTCTTGTGCTGTAAACCTCTTTCCCCGTACTCTATCTGTAGCAGTAGTCTCTTGTGGCAAATCCTGCACACCTTCCATAGGATCTACTGCAGGTGGTGGAGCTGTAGAGGTAGAAGGTATATCCTCTGCAGCAGGAAATCTTCCAGCTGGTACATATGGTGATGGTTCAGCTGCTCTCCTCCTTGTAACCCTCCGGCGGTCACCATCTTCTGGTACTCCTGCATCTAAGTCAGAAGCGTCCCGTCTTCTTTTGTCTTCGATCATGGCATCTTGTTCACCACTCGTCTCTAAAAACGCTCGAATAGAAGTTGCATCTACTGGGTCTCTCCATCCAGTAGCTCTCCTAATGCTTTCAGCACCTCTCTTCATCATTTCGACCGGAACCTCAACAGTCTGCTCAACCATAGTTGGATTAGAGCGCACCTCAACTCTCCCAGTATATACATCAGCCTCCGCAGAACTCGCAGTCATTGCTGTAGTATTCGCACCAGTAAGTGCTGGAAGGGAACTCCTCATTCCTCCTCTTCCAAAATATGTGTTCAGAGGCTACCCAGTGACGGTTAGATACAACCTGTTGTTCTGATAGTTGACTACGCCCTCTCGCAAGACAACCGCCAAGTCTTGACAGTCTCCTCTGAGATGATCTGGACTATCGCACCAAATACATCTCCTGGTAAAGGTTCCTCCTACAGGTCGGGCACCTGGTGCTACAGGTCGTTGATCTCTCCTCAAGTCTGCCATCTCAACCCTCAAATCTCTCAACTGTTACACATGATAGGTACAGATCTACAGCTCAGTCTCCTCTCAAACTTGCCACGTAGGTAGGATACTAAAATCTCTACTTGCAGGTCAAATTTCAGGAAGATCTGATAGCTAGATCTCCTCCCACAATTAACACAAATCCACAGAAACTAACAAGCACTTCCAATCTCAGATTCAGGACAGAAGCTTCTTCGACTAAATGAACCGTCCACTTCCACTCCAACTTCCTGTGCTATCGATTCAGAAGGTAAACTCACTACACAGGAAATTTGAGCCAATTTGACCGTTCTGATCGTCCTCCATAAATCTGCAAACTCGCTGCTTCAGATTGACAGCTTTCTGCACCCCGTCGTCTTCAAATCGCCATTGCGCTCAATCCGCAGAACATCCGGTGGTGAAATTTGTGGTCAGAGCTTCAGCAGCTGACAGACTACAAGCTCATGAAATCTGGTCTCAATCTGACGGCTCAATCACTCAAACCCCTTAATCTTACAATCGGAAGAGAAAACTATGTACTCTCATTACTCTATGAACTTCAAATCGCCATAACGTATGCCCTGGACCTCCAAATCGAGTGAAATTTGTGGTCAGATTGCTCCTCCCGTCGAGAGCTCTCCGCCCATGTCCTCTGATCTTCCCAATCCCTCGTCAAAGTGCCCCGAACCTCCCAGAGCGCACACTTAGGTAGATGACAAGTTATCTTCACTTTTGGGTGGACCAATGGGAAGTTAAAGGACTCAACCTTGTCCTTTTCTGCCCCATGGAGACCCCCAGCAGATAATAGAGCATTCTAAGCTCATAAGAGCAATGTTTTAGATCCCATTACACCACAACTTCTACAACTGTGTGCAAAACGTACTTATACGAGTAATTTACATACTAACTGGTCCCACAACAGGACATTCACCCCCTCCAAACCTGCACATCCTCCGGTATGTGCCAACTTGTTATCCATAGTCATTATCGTATCCCTCATCATGCTCTGAATTGTCTGGGTCATCATCATCTTCTCTCGCATAAGGTCTGGAAAGATGAGAATAAGACTCGAGAAGTTCATCGAAATCAAGAAATCCTTCACGTCTTCGGAAAACCTTGACCCTTTTACCAGCAATGGGTAACTTCAAGAGTGTACCATCCAATTCTCGCAAACCATATGTGGCATTGTCGTGAACGACAACAACAACATAAGGACCAAACCAACGTCGTGCAAACTTCTTGATAGTGCTGTGTTGGTTATCCAAACTGTTTGTCATATACTATGACCCAGTCACCTTCTCGGATCGGCTTCTTCCGCAATCGATGTGTCTTGTCGAACCGCTCCTTGTTCTTCAACCTCGCCTCCTTGAGTTTGACCAATGCTTCTTCAAGGTCCTCCTCACGTCGCTCAAGCTGCTGAATTCGTAGTGCCAATAGTCCCTCCCTATCAAAACCATCCTCCCAAGGTAGACATACCCAAGTAGGAACGTCTCCTTCCGCTGGCATGATAGGTTTTTGACCAGTCATCAATTCTGTAGGCATGTAACCAGTGACAGTACTATGAGTAGTTCTATCAGCCCACAACGCAAGAGGAAGAAGTCTAGGCCAATCCCCATGACGTCCCTTGCACGCTTTCACCAATGCTTGGATGATTGGTGGATGCCCTCGTTCACTTTTGCCATTCGCTTCCGGGTTCATTGAAGTGGTCAACTTCAATCGTATTCCATATCTGTTGAAGAACTCACGTGCTTCATCTGCATTCAACTCTCCTCTATCTGCACGGATTCTTCCCACACTTCCATATCTAGAAACGATATCTTCTAATATGAATCGACAGACAGGCTCAGTAGCTTTGGTGCGTAGAGCCCTCCCTTCTACAAAGTTAGATAGCTCTTCCCGAGCCAAAACTAAATGACGCATGCCCCAAATTCCTGGTGGCATGGCAACCAAATCCAAAACCCATTGGAAATGAATGGACAAGGGATATGTGGGTCTCAATCCATCTCTATACCGAATCTTGGATTGGAATTGACATTCAATGCATGACCCAACAAACTTCTCTACATCTCGATACAATCCTTTCCACCAATACCTCTCCTTGATCTTGGTAAAGGTAGCCCATGTACCTCGATGACCTGCCCATAAGGTATCATGAAATTGTTCGAGTACTTGTTTCTTGGTCTCTGCATCATCCACTACTCTCAAGGGTACTCCATCTCTCCTCTTTGACCTCTTCCACAGATATCCATCTCGTAATAGATAGCCATAGGCCTGATGTCGTATCTCCTTGAAGACTTTCTCCGTCCATCCTTCGTACTTCTGAAGAGTGCTTAGATAGCGTCCGATTTCCTTGAGCCTCCCACAGTAGAGTTCTTCCCTGAAAGGAAGAACACCATACAAGCGACTCCGGTCCTCGCTTGATAGTTGTAGAACTTGCCCCTCCTCTGCATCATCTTCATCCATATCTTCCGCCTCCATATCTTCTTCTTGAGAGTACCTAGCTCTAGACAACATGTCTGCCATCGAGTTCATCTTCCCTGCTATGTGCATCAACTCTGGATTCAACGACCTAATGTAAGCTATCCAACGTAACATAGCAATATCAGGCGTTGTGCAGTTTGCTATCATTCCCAACAGAGGTAAGCAATCAGTTTCAAGTAGTACATGTGCTCCAATGAGATACTTCTTCTCAGCTTTCATTGCAGTTACAACGCCCCATAGCTCTCGTTTGACTTGAGGGTATCTCCTTTGTCGATCCGTAAGTATGCGAGCACCAAATCTTGTTGCAAACCTCTTTTCCTCACCATCATCCTGCCCTATTGCCCAACCTATAGCGATAGGACTAGTATCAACAGTAACGACTATGGGTCTACCACAATCATAGCTCAACTGTCGTAGAACTGGTGGTGATTTCAACGCTTCTTTTAGTCGCACCATAGCGACTCTCTGCTCCTCACCCCAAGTGAACCTTCTTCGCTTCCTCAACAACTCATACAACGGTTCAGACATGTGACCAAAATGAGGAATCCACACTTGATAGAACAAACAAGCTCCCAAGAATCTCCTAATCTCTGTGGTGTTGGCACAATCTTTCATCCTCCCAATAGCATCAACCTTTGATGGGTTCGGGCGTCGGCCAAAAGCTCCACAAAGATGACCAACCACAACAATCTCCGGAACTCCAAAGCTCGATTTCTCCGCTGAAAGAGTGAGATTTACCTCCTCAAGCCTTGTTAAGATCATCTCCACATCGTGAATATGATCAACCACAAATCTTCGACATCCATCCTCAGTAAGCTTCTCATCCTTATCTTCGACTGCACATCCTTTCATAGGAATATCATCTATGAAAGGTATGGTCTTCTCCGGAATGAATTCTCTCAAAATCCTATTCATTGCATTTTGCACATGAGCAACAGAGTTCGTCGCTCCTTGTGGTAATGTGCACATCCTTACAAGCCCAAGCGGAGTACGCATGGTGGTGAGATCTCTGCTCTCCATTGCCAATTGGAACTGATCATACCCAGAGTATAAATCTCCAATCGAGTAGATAGCACGGCCAGCATTAGCTTATGCAACTTCATCTACTATGGGTCCTGATCCCATGTTCCGAATAGTCACCTTGTTAGCCTGTTGCATGTCTTGGATGAACCTAAGAGCCCCTGACTTCTTAGGTACAGTAAACCACCGACTCGAGTAAGGTCCCATAGATGGCTCTAAAATACCCATGCGTATCTTCTCTTTCAACAATTCAACAAGCTTTGGCAACATCGCTCGTGGCACAGGTATAGGCTTCAAGTCCCAAGGTACATGTGGTATTGTGAAGATCACCATGGGTGCTACGACACTCGTATCTGCACATCCAATCTCTTCCGCACTGAAAGCAAAAGCCTTTCCATGCCTCCTCAACATCTCATGAAAACGCTTTCTCTCTTCCTCAGTGAGAAACTCACCCCCTCCAATCTGCAGTCGTTTGAGTGTCTCTTCTATGAACCTGTGCCCTACTCTCTGTGAATCCCGCAGAACTGGTTCAGTCGATGCTCGTTCCACTTGCTTGTTAGAGTCTTCAGGTAGTTGAGTAGCCACCGGCTTCACTTTACGCGCCACAGTCTTGTATTTTGTATGAACCTGCGCTTCTTGGTGATTCGTGGCTCTACTCCTTTCTAGCTCCAACTCATGATCTTCTTTCATTTGAAGCTAAACATTGTAGTCGTCCTCGACGAATCTTGTAATCTCCTCATGTAACTCACGTGAACGGATCGTGACTAATCCATTAACCAAAGAATCGGTGCTTATAAACGACAAAACCTCCTCAAGAGTCTCTTCAAAGCCCTCTTCTTCATACACCCCGTTAATGAACTCCTGATCTAACAAAACTCCTTGAGTTTTGAAGAGATCTTCCTGCTTCTTCACACATCGTCTTTGTACACTATCCATCTCTTCTACCACTCGAAATCTATTTACACATGTTTCAGAAAACTGAGCAAATCCACATTTAAACATCTCTTCTTCATCTTCTAGCACTAGCGGAAGGCTCTTTCTCCTATCAACACTCCCATACTCCTGCTCTACAGGAGTGCTAACTAAAAATCCGAAAACTCTTTATCAGTCCTTAAGGGACTGTCGCTTAGCTTCTCTCTGTTCCTTTCATGTCCCGTACGTACAGTAAGAAACTGTACCGTCCTCGTACCATCTTGACTTCTGATACGAGCATAATGAGACCCATCGTCCATTACTTTCGTCTCCATCCTAGACGCAGTAATATATGGTTGACCTAGGATAGGATAAGCAGCTACACTCTGAACAAAAAAGTTTTGTTCTATCTCTACATCTCCTATCCGAGTCTTGACAGCTGGACAAGCACCAAAAAGTTCACCTCTTTGGTTGTTAGCAGCACGAAGAACCCATCCATGTCTTGTGTCGATTGGCCACTTCCCCTTCTCGTAAACATTTTTGGACATGATATTAATCTCCGAACCGTGATCCACCAACGCCACTATAGCCTCTGACAAGTTACCCAGTCGGACCCTTGTCTCTGTGGTTGCACGAGCCCAATATGCTCGAGAATAGTGACTCTTATGCTGCTTCTCGTCGCCATGTTCTGCAGCACAGTCTGAAACTCTTGCCTCTCTTCCATTCGACGCCTGTAGTACATGCTTTTGAGCAAATACGCGACCTAACTCTTCATCTTCTTCCCCAGTGATGTCAGTATCCAAAGCTTTCACCATCACTGTATCTGCAGTCATCTGCCTCTTTCTCTTGATCACATCTATGATCAACTCATGAAAGTCACGTTTTGCTATCCCTAAGGCCTCTCGCAAGGAAAATTCTATTTTTGCATCCAAAATTCTCTCTTCAAGAATCTCCTTCAAGTTGGTGCTGGCCTCGATATCAGACTGTAGTCTGTAGGTCGGTGCTTTACCTTTGCCCTTTGAAGAAGCTCCTTTGCCTTTCTCTCTCATCTCCGTGTCATAAATAGGAACATCAACCATAGGTTCAGATGTAGATGCCCCTTGAGACGTTGAAGGGATATCAGAAGGTGATGCCTCTTGTTGCCCTCTCCTCTTTGTGGCTCTGGCTCTCCTTGTAACCTCCTCCGGATCAACAACATCATCATCACGTCTCCTTTTCTCTTCCACAATCGCATCTTGCCAGCTTACATGCTTCTCTTGTACCAAGTAAGCCTTGACACACCCTGCCTCTACAAGATCATCTCATCCAATAATGCGGCGAATTGCCTCCGCACCTCGTAACATTACTTCTCGTGGAACTTCAACTACATCGCTCTTAACAGCTGCTACAACCGGTACATCTACTTCAATCGCAAATGTTTCAGGCTCTATTGTACGTATTGCCGTAGCTATACCAACCTGACCTCTCACCAAGCTCTTCATTCCTCCCTTACCAAAGTTGGTACTCAACGGCGTACCAGTTTGGGCGAGATGAATCTTTCCATCTCTAAAATTCACGACTCCGATTCTGAGAGCCTCAGAAAAGTCCTCACAATCCCGACGTTGGTGTTCAGTACTGTCACACCAGATACATCTTCTAACAAAATTTCTGCTAGTTGAAGATGCATTGGTATCACCAGGACTTCGACTAAGCTTTAGCTCTGTCATCTCTATCCTTAACTCTCTCAGACCCTTAACCAACTCATCGATTGCAGAATCTTCAATCTTGCTATTGGCAGGCTTGGGCAATGGAGCTAAAGAGACATCAGACTCAAGGTTGCAGCTCTACCTCTTCCACGTTTCTGCTTCGTGAGAATAGTAACAGCTTCCTCTACCTTTCTCCAGTCCGTGCTCACTCCTCCTTCTTCTCCCTTGTCTGCTAACATCAAGAAAAGCTTGTCCTCTAGATTTTCATCAGCAGCTTCTAGAAAAAGTTCTGTCTTCCTTAAGTCAAGCGTTGTCCTCTCGGATGGAGACAATTGACAGAACCGTTTCTCAAACTCACGCAGCAACTCATTTGGCGTCATCTCATTCCCCGGACGCTGCTCTATCCACTCCAAGAATATTCTCTTGGTTACTCTATCCGCATCATCATCAAAAAATTCACTCTTCAACCTCTGCTCATACTCCTCCCAAGAACTCGTACGTGCATCCTTTAGCTTTGTCACTTGACTACGGATCTCAGGTATCACAGCCAACTCGAAACTAGAAATCATCTCTGTCTCAGGCACACGATTTACCTCCATCTCACAAATATACTCCCGAACATACTTCGTGATGTTCCTTCCATCGAACCTCCCCAACTTCTTCACCACCGCTTGTAGAGCTCTCGTAGACTTCTGCTCCCCAACATCGCCTCCTTGTTGTTGTCTCAACAACATCGTCAATGCTCGAAACAGATCGTCCGCTCCTCCTCCACTCGTCCCCATTGCTTCTGGAAGATTCATACTTGACGCTCCTCGGCAACAACTCACTCAACCACCTCAAAGCGTGCTCTCAGTGGAAGCACCAAATATGTCGTAGCGAGAGCCTTTCCTTTGAGCAAGGGCCTACCTTCTGGCTGTGGCTAGCGATCGATGCACAGCAGAGCGGCTAGTATCTCGTAAATTTCTCTCTAACTTCCTCGATAACTAAGCACTTTCTTTCTCTCAGTAAAGGGTCAAGATAACTACACGAAAACGTTGGATGATCATGAGCACGACAAAGCGGATATGTGATGACATGATCTCTCGGTAGTATTCCTCTCCGAAGTTTCTCACTACTAGGGCTTCGTACATGGCTTTGGGTCGACAGATGTGTCTTATCTCGCACTGGGTGTTAAAGTTTACAGGAGGGAGCTGATTTAGATCCATCCTTCGTTAGATGAGGATAAAGACGGTGAGATCTCATTCTTGGCTGTAAGTGACAACAGGTAAGATCACAGGGACAGGCGAGAGCATGACTTGCGCGGTAAAGTTATGCCTGAAGGATCCTATCAGAAACTGTTGAAAGTGAACTCGTTCCATGTACATCAGTTTAATCTGGAAAGGGTTTCGAAAAGGGAATCTGGGCGGTAAGTAGAGTCCTTCGTCCATCTCTCACAACATGTGCACTCCAACTACAAAGGTATCTCGATCCATAAAACTCTGATACAATCTCATAGGATCACCACGATCTCTCCACGAACAATCTCTTGGATTTCTCAAGGTCGAATGCCCCCACACAGGTCACTCCCCTTTGCTTAAAAGTTTCGAACACAAAACAAGGACAAGTGCAAGCTCCCTAACCGAGCAACCCAAGCCTCACGGACCGGTGAGGTGGCACACATGCACATCGCATGTTTGGTGCCGTCATACTCATCCACGTGTGGGTCTTCTGGGTGATAGGTTCTAATGCATGCACCGTAACGTGTCCCAAAACAAGAGACTAGGCTAGACAGGTAGTCGACTCTACAGGTCAAGGATCGCACTTTGCCACGTTGAGTGCGAACCTAACAACCACATGACGTGGATACAACGTAGGTCGCTAAAGTCATATCTACGTCTAGAATACTCCCCAAAGCAATACAAATGTCGCACTGGATACTTTTCAGCCAGCTGCCGCTAACAACTCGAGACCTAGAGTAGATATCGTTGCCGATACAACTCGGCAGAAAAACCAGCGAACTTTCACACATGATAGGTACAGATCTACAGCTAGTCTCCTCTCAAACTTGCCATGTAGGTAGGATACTAAAATCTCTACTTGCAGGTCAAATTTCAGGAAGATCTGATGGCTAGATCTCCTCCCACAATTAACACAAATCCACAGAAACTAACACGCACTTCCAATCTCAGATTCAGGACAGAAGCTTCTTCGACTAAATGAACCGTCCACTTCCACTCCAACTTCCTGTGCTATCGATTCAGAAGGTAAACTCACTACACAGGAAATTTGAGCCAATTTGACCGTTCTGATCGTCCTCCATAAATCTGCAAACTCGCTGCTTCAGATTGACAGCTTTCTGCACCCCGTCGTCTTCAAATCGCCATTGCGCTCAATCCGCAGAACATCCGGTGGTGAAATTTGTGGTCAGAGCTTCAGCAGCTGACAGACTACAAGCTCATGAAATCTGGTCTCAATCTGACGGCTCAATCACTCAAACCCCTTAATCTTACAATCGGAAGAGAAAACTATGTACTCTCATTACTCTATGAACTTCAAATCGCCATAACGTATGCCCTGGACCTCCAAATCGAGTGAAATTTGTGGTCAGATTGCTCCTCCCGTCGAGAGCTCTCCGCCCATGTCCTCTGATCTTCCCAATCCCTCGTCAAAGTGCCCCGAACCTCCCAGAGCGCACACTTAGGTAGATGACAAGTTATCTTCACTTTTGGGTGGACCAATGGGAAGTTAAAGGACTCAACCTTGTCCTTTTCTGCTCCATGGAGACCCCCAGCAGATAATAGAGCATTCTAAGCTCATAAGAGCAATGTTTTAGATCCCATTACACCACAACTTCTACAACTGTGTGCAAAACGTACTTATACGGGTAATTTACATACTAACTGGTCCCACAACAGGACAACGCTCTATCCAATCCATGAGAGTTCTTCTGGTGACTCTTTCAAAGTCCTCTTCTAGAAATTCTTCTCTCAGTGCACGTTCAAACAGAGTCCACCCACCTAAATGTCTTCTCTGTAAATTTCTAACCTTCTCTCTCAATTCAGGGACAACAGTCAACTCAAAGCTTCGAATTACCTCAACTTTAGGTGCCCTGACCAACTCCATTTCACCTACATACTCCCGCAGGTACCTAGTAACATCTCTTCCATCAAATCGCCCACATCGACCAACAATTGCTTGTAACGCCTTCATGGATTTCTGCTCAGCTCCTCCAATTGCAAGCTGCTGTTGAATCAAGGCAGCCAACGCCTGAAGAATCTGAGACGTGTCTATCGCAGGCTGTGCTGCTGCTGTTGGAACCGCCGTAGGTCCTCCTTGAGAGCCAATTCCATCCTGACCAGGAGTCCCTTGGACAGGAGCACCCTGAGCAGCAGCCGCACCCTGTACAGCAGCACTGTGATCCATTTTCCACCCAATCTAGCCAATTCTCCAAATCGATCACCCCAATTGCTCTCAGTGGAAGCACCAGATGTCGTGGCGAGAGTCTTTCTTGGGGAGCGCGGACCTCCTTAATGTGATCGATCAGAGAAAAGACCAAAAGGGAAAAGCAGGTTGCTGCAGACGATGAAATCTCAAAACACAGCCTCTTGTGCTCACCAATTGCAATTCAAACCCTCAATCACGCACTCAGGTACACAAATAGATCTCTCCGGAGTAGAAATAGCTTTATTTCAGTGTCAACTGCTTCACTGTTTCACTTCAATGATTATTTAACTAATATCTCGACTGTTGGGAGTCGGATCTGAAGGTTTCTTGGGTTAACGGAGTCAGCGGAGGAGACCTTGTCGACATCTGAAGTCCGTTTGGCGAAAGGAGGAAGTCCACAGATAGACTTTTTTCAGTTTCTTCGCTACGGGTTTTGCTCTTTTGAGTTCGTTAGAGTTCTGGTTGGCTATATACAGCTTGTGGTAGCTAGCTTTAGCTAAGAACTTGTACATGGATGTGGTTTGGACTTGGGTTTGGATCGCGTGATACTGCCGTGGCTCCGCTTGTTAGCAAAGGGAAGTTTCTCTTGCTTTGAGCTACGCTTCGGCTGTTTTTAAGGACTTTGAAGCAGGTTACAGACCGCTCTGGTCTGTTTTTCAGTTCTGTGTGCTCTTAGGAGAAAGAACCGGCAGTGTACATACATTTGGAGTTGGTTTATATCGCAACGTTCATTTTCGTGGTTGTTCTTCTCTGTCTTGTCTCTGTTCAGCACAGTACATCTTCACAGCCAGGAACCTCACGTTTTCCTGGACATTCTTCACGCAATATCCGACATGACAACGGTGGTGAACTCGACGTGAAGGTCCGGGGTGGAGATATTTGTATGTTAGAACTGGACAGAAGAAATCAGCAATCATGAACGAGGATGAAGACAGATCTGGTTGTTCGGGAGGATGCTGTGGACCTGGGATGATGGATTTGTAAACAGTTGGGATCATCGGAGGATGGGAGGATGGGACGAGCCATGACTATGGACGGGATGGATGGATCAGAGGGTATACCAGGGATGCAGTTGGATGCAGCAACTGCACGACTGTTCCAAGCCTTCACTTTGTTTCTGCGACAAGAGCAAAGGAACCAACAAAAGAAAGCTTTGGGGACGAAGGTGCTTCGGAGGGTGATCGACAAGCTCGATCTATTTTATGAGAGAGACATCTCAAATTATTTGAGATGTTACAAGACGGAAATGGATTTGGATCAGGTATCGGAGAAGAAGATGATCGAGACTACATGTCTAACTATGTCGAATATTACAACCTGGAAACGATCTACAATAAAAAGTACGACAAAAGAAAACGGTGAAGCTATCACTCGATTGAAATATTCTTACCCGAAGTTTTTCACAATCCAAGCCCTATGATTGATCTTCGGTCTACAATGACACCAGACATCGACCCAAAGGTTGAAAGGAACGTTTGATGGATAGTTGAGATCCATTATTCTTCACAACAAGATGTACACCGTTGTCGTGGTGAGAGTCTTTCTTGGGGAGCGCGGACCTCCTTACTGTGATCGATCAGAGAAAAGACCAAAAGGGAAAAGCAGGTTGCTGCAGACGATGAAATCTCAAAACACAGCCTCTTGTGCTCACCAATTGCAAAACAAACCCTCAATCACGCACTCAGGTACACAAATAGATCTCTCCGGAGTAGAAATAGCTTTATCTTAGTGTCAACTGCTTCACTGTTTAAGAAAATATCTCTCTCCTCTTCTCCTGAGTCCTTCTCAGCTGAAAATTCCAAGGAATTTCATCTCACGACAACCAAAGCCTTGTCAAAAACGATCTCCTTCCAATAAACCACCTCTGTCCGTTCAATTCTACTCCTTCCAAACCTCAAAATTGTGTAACATATGAGGTTCTTGTCTCCAAAACACTTTCCTGCCTCTCTCACGATCTCCCCTGCTCACTCCACTCAATTCTGTCAGAAAAATCGATCCTCACTCAGCCTCCAAGCTTCTCAGCGTCTCCTCTCCTCAATCCACTCAATTCTGTCAGAAAAATCGATCCCCACTCAACCTCCAAGCTTCTCAGCGTCTCCTCTCCTCAATCCACTCAATTCTGTCAGAAAAATCGATCCTCACTCAGCCTCCAAACTTCTCAGCGTCTCCTCTCCTCAATCCACTCAATTCTGTCAGAAAAATCGATCCCCACTCAGCCTCCAAGCTTCTTAGCGTCTCCTCTCCTCAATTCATAATTCTGCTCCTTTTTCCTCCTTCCCCCTCAGTTCTCTCAGAAAACTCCCTTGAAAAGTGTCCCCGATCTCCAGCCGCCGCAGGTATTAAACCTAAAAGTTAAGGCCCCAACTTAAGCTGCCCCCCTGTTGTACTTATAAGTGCAGTCACTTATCACAAGCAGGGCCCTAGCTTAATCTGCCCCCCTGCTGTCCTTATGCGTATAGGGCTTTATTTACAAAGTTGGCCCCATTTTAATACAAGTTTCACAGTTGCCTCCACAAACTCTACCCCTTCACTAATAAAGGTTCACATAACCTCATTCCTCATCGCAAGCCTACTCGATGATTATTTAACTAATTAGCAAAAGTTTCCTGTGCTCTTGATGCCATCCTGAATATACTACAAGCCATCCAATGTAAGCCGAAGTCCCAACACTTATGAGACTGCCCCACAGGGCTTACAGCCCCCCCCATATGCGCACCAGGTATCTCCCATAGTATATTCAGGATGGCATGCGGAGGCTTAGGTCAGGAAGTCCACGATTAAGAGAGATATCGGTCTCCCGCCCCTAGGTATACAGGACATGGCTGCATACCCAACATAGACTCCCATCCGGGAGGCCAACATGCCAGAATAAGAACCAGATGCCAGGAGGGATTGATCCTGAGACCACTTCCCTCCTAGGCAGGCGCCCTATCACTGGGATGGCCTTTGGTTCCGTTCTAAAAGCATTTAAAACTTGTACATATGCTTTTATTGTGGAAATCTTCCTGCAAAGTCTTTACTAGCCTTTTCTGTGCAAACTTCTCTATACAACTCCGTTTTTAATGAACAAGGAGTCAAAACTATAATATTTGTGAACACCGACACACTCACGCTATCAGATTCTGAGTTCTAGTCACGAGCAAGAATCGACGGATTTCCCTCTTTTGTACATTTCTTAGTTTAAAACATGTACTAACTATAGCTTAAAACACTTTTTGTCAAAACTGGAAGCATGAGGTCGCTCTCCTCGTCGAGCTCTGCATTCTGGTGCCTTTCGACCTCTTTCAAGGTGATATTCCAGTCTAAGCTAGGGGGCAGCTTGTCAAGCATAGCCCCAGCTTAGCTCATGCCCAGCTTGTTAAGCTGCAGGGCAGCTTCCTTTACACAATATAGAAAAAAAACATCTCTTTGCAATACTTTTCACTGTACAGACCTATGTACAATACGACACCGTCATATCCCAAGTCTCTCCGTATATAACAATCGGAAGGATCACCGGAAGTTGTAACTCCATCACCCTCCTCATGAATTCATCGTCAAAGTACGCTACTAACCACTGTCAAAAGTGGTCGCGGTGGATGCAATGAAGCTTGATGTGAAATGAATTCGGAAAAGGAAGATCCGGAGCCGGTATAAGACCTGCGTCCATAACCACTACGCTTGCAATTCTTCAGTTCTCCATGCAGACCTCCAAGAACTCTCACAAATCACCAGAGAGAGAATGTCGTATGAACCCTCGACCCACCATTTTATACACAAATGCAGCGATAAAGACCACTGAAATGAACGCGCATAGATCGATGACTTGGCACGTTCCTCCACCGTACGATCACTTAAACAGATAATCAAGAATGTGGCATCCATCACACTGTTCGGTGAGTTATGCGATACGGTTCACGAAACACAGAAAAGAAACACAACCTACGTTCCACAGGAATTTCACACAGGAGCCGAACCACAACACGACATCCACCTCTTCTAAACCTGCGCATCCTCCGCTATGCGCCAACACTCACAAGTTGTGGTAGGGATCATATTATATCTTCGTCCTCTTGACTGATGTTGTCGTTAGCAATATCTTTGTCATCCAAATCTTCTCCATCATCATCCAAGAGATCAAACTCTACCTCGACTTGCTCCATGCTTATCCCTTCATCTCGCTTCTTGAAGAGTTCCACACGCTTTTCTGCAATGGAAACCTTAAGCTCTGACCATTCAAGCTCTCTTTGTGAATATGTGACATTGTCATGCATGACAAGAACCACATACGGGCTGTAGTGTCGCAAGATTACTCCTTTTGTCCATTTAGTATACAAGATATCGTTCCCACAGAAGATTTGCACAAGTAATGCTGCTTTAAGTTCTAAGATTTGTTCAAACACAAACACACGAGTTTTGTCTAGAAATCCCGTCTTCTCACAAAACCACACGACTTCCAGACCCTTCAAAAGGTGCCCTGGACCTAAGCAAACAACAACTAACTAAAATATCACACAACTATTCATAGAGAAGCTCGGGAAGACACTTCATGCTTTCAGGTCACTTCTTCCGATCTTCTCAGTACCGTCTTCCCGAAGTAATTCTCGGCTTCTGGAGGTTCAACTCGGCTTCTCACACCTCCAGAAGACTACTTCTGCTTCGTAGCAGTCGACTAGCAACGGCTGTTACACCGTGCTCTCTCTCTCTCTCTCATTCCAACGGGTTAGATTAATCACAGGGTGTATGCTCCCTGTAGCCTTCCCAGGCTTCTGCCTACGGAAACGGTCTTCTTGCAGCACTACAACGACATTCACCTTCACGGAAGCTCAATAGAAGTCTCGAAAGCTCACTAGAAGAAGGTAAGAAGATGGGGAAGATGAGAGAAGATGGGGAACAAGGGAAAATCTAAACGAGAGAAAGACAAGATAAAAATAAGAAATTAAGCTCCGACAGGCTTCTAGTCCGGATCCTGACTAACAAGCCATCCCTGCTTGTAATAGTTTGGGGAGGAAGACAACAAACGTGCGTACAGTTGCACAGTCTTCTACTTGAGGATGTCGTCTTCTGCTGTGGGAAGAAGGCTTCTTTCTTCTTTTCTCGCTGCTCTGACTACTCTGTCTTCTAGGATCCCTTACCCATAAGATCATCTGTACGTGGATCCGAAGTGCTCCACTAGACGAACCAAGCTGCGAATCTGCACAACTGCTGACAGTCACCGTCACTCAAGAAGAATGCTTCCCATGCACAATCGGGAGGGAATTCAAAGAAATCCACCACCCAGAAGACACAGACAAAGCTTCTGCACTCAAATCAGCAATCCATTCTCCGAGAAGAAGGCACATTGGCATTGGGAAGCTCACTCCCTCTACTTTCTGCTCCTACTCCTCGACACACCAGTTTAGCCAGTAGGACTACACGAGGATACCGTTCCCTACTCCTAAACTGTCCACTACCTCCATCTACATCTTCGAACCGCTGCTGGCAACAGCATGCAGACCCCTTCGGGATAATCCCAATCTATTCGTATGTCTCTAACATCGAGTTTAGTGTGTGCGCACAGTACACAACAATTACTAATGTACTTAGTGCACCTCTCAAGTGTGTATAATGTGTCTAATGTGCATGAAATCCTACTCTTCGATCCTACTTATGCATCCGTCTTGAGGCATAGAGGGAATCCTCTCCAATCCTCGACTACAACCAGAGAGAGATGGGCGTTGTCAGAAGACTACCACCACACATGCAAGCGGTTCCCCTTCCTAATTAGCCATCCACCTTACTACTCCTGCGCTGCCTATTCTGCCACATGGTCGCCTATCTAATATTACACTAAACTATCACCTCCTAAGATAGCATGTTCGATTTTTACTAAGTTTGGACAAGTCAACTTGTCTTCTGCGCTTTGCTACCTACTCTAATTGCTCGGATGCAATCTCCATTGGATCTACTCCTACCTAAACTACTAACTCGGCTTCTGATAAGCTGGGAAGCCCTGCAATTACCTCGGGTGTCACTGAGGTGGCTTCCTCTTCCACATTCGTCGCTGGCTCTGGTGCTGTTGCTTCTGCTTCTGCTTCGGAAGACGGAAGCGTCTTCTAGGAAGCTGGGTCGACTTGTGCTTCCTCGCTCTTCTGAGGTATTAGTTCGACACTGGGAGCCATGGTGACCTCATAGGGGTCCGGAGAAGTCGCTTCCTCCACTCGGAATACCTGGGAAGACAACTCTTCTTCCTGTCTTCCAGAAGACATCTTGTCTTCCCGGGTCTTCTCGGCTTCTAACGCTGTCGCTACCAAGTGCACAGCGAGGTCGAACTCCTCCTTCACCAAGTCTAATACGGTCAATGGCGCTGGGGCTTGGAAAGATGCAGTTACGGATGACGGAATCAAGAGAAGACCATAGAGTGTCTTCACGCCCTCTATCTGCCGATCCAAGTACCTGAACATGCTCTCCTTGCACTCTACCAACATTGCTCTGGACTCGTCGTCCCATTCTCTAGCTAAGATAAGAAGCTTCCTACCCGCGGTGAAGTTAAACTTCTTCTGAAGCGCTTCCACCGACTGAGCTAACATCCCCTGCGCACGAGCTTCCGCTGCTCCCCGCTTCGTCTTCTCGGCTGCAGCCTGCGCTTCAGCGACTTCCCGTAGTGTCTTCCATGTCGTCTTCTTCTCTGCAAGGGCGATGATCTTGCTCCGCACTCGCAGAACCTCCTGGTCACGCTGCTGTAAACGCGCCTGCAACTCCTGGTTGCTCTTCTTCAGCTGCGCTAACTCCTTGGCAGAAGCGGCTGCTTCCGTCTTGTATTTCGCTGCGAGCTTCTCCGTGGTGCGGAGGTTGACTTCCAGCGCTTCTACCTTCTTCTGGGCTTCTTCCTGTCGCATCAGGGTGCGCAGACCGAATCTAGGCTGTAGTGGCTTCTCCTGAGCCTTCGCTCTCTTCTCGGTCAACTCCATAGCTGGCTGGATCTCTGAGTGGAAGAAGGCACTGAACTCTTCCAGTCTTCTTCCTGTGGAAGACAGGCTCATCTCCACAATCAGATCGGAGGTGTCGACCTTGTCTTCCAGAGGCAAGGATTTCTCTTCCACCACTATGGTCTTTTGCTTCTGCGCGCGAGAAGAAGCTACTCTTCTCATCTTCCGGGATGGAAGATCTCTCCCCATGGCAGAAGCGGTCCTCTTTACTGCGCTTTCTCGCATCGCAGTAGGAGTATCCATCCAACCTTCGTCTTCGGAAGACCCCCTGGTGTTGCAGAAGCGGTCTTCTGCGCAGCTTGGGTACTCAAGGGCTCCTCCTGTGAGTCAGACTCCGATCCAGAATGAATGATCAGGAAGGAGGTGGTCTTCCTAGGCACACTCCTAGGACCCATCTTCCTTGGTGGTGTCGCGTCTTCCGACCCACTGGAGTCATCTTTCCTCACCAGAAGCGTCTTCTGATGAGTACCGGTCTCATCTGCGGCATTAGAGTGGGCGGAGGAATCATCGCTGCTGCTCGGTCGTCTTCTCCTGAGGTCTCCTGCTTCGTCTTGTGCTGCCCCGTTGGCCCATATCTCGCCAACTGATCTTCCGTGAGATCCCCCTTGACTACGTACAGGTAACAGAAGAATGGAATAAGATGTCCTCCTGCTGGGGTGCCTAAGTACACCAACTCCGCCTGCACATATGCGTGGAAGAACGCGCCCTAGTTGATGGGCAGTCCTTCCCAAATGACTTCCAGGAATTCCACGTCATGGTCTCCAAGGTACCTCGTCTTCTGCGTCTTCTCCTTAGGAAAGAGGTGAAGGAATAGCTTCGCCAGCAGACGCTTCTGCAGCTCCCGGTAAGCTTCAACCTTCCATCCGTTTCTTCCATGTCTGTCTTCCAGGAAGAGACAAGTTGTGCTTCCAGACGGAAGAAGCAAGAAGATGGCTGTCGAAAATTGGACAGCGCTTCTGCGTCCAATGTCACAGAAGGAAAAATGTGGGGAAGGAATCAATCGATCGGTTTATCTGCAAATAACCAGGGAAGCGCGAGAGATACCAAACAAAAGACGAGAACCGGTGAGAAGGGAAGAGAACATGGGAAGAATCTCGAACAGTCTTCTGTCTGCTTCCCGAGCTGTCTTCAATCTTCCGCGCGCTTCCGGCTCTGACCCCAGCTCCAATGCGACTCCACAGAGTTACTTCCGGCTTCAATTCCTTGTTACACCTCAATCGAACAAGACTCTACTTTCGATTCTTCTCAGCCGTCTTTCAATGTCTGTTTCCGAGAGTCTCCAGAAGACTCCTTCAGCTCGATATGCATCCTACTCTCAGCGATTCGCCCTCGCCTTCTTTCTAGCTGCGAATCGATCTCGGCTCTACTCAATTTTACTCTGCTGGCCCTCCCTCGCTCAAGTCGATCACATTCCAACTCGATCTTCTAGCCAAGAATGAGCTCGATGCGGGAAGCGGTAGTGTTTATGTGCTAATGCGCTTCCTGCGCATCTTCTCGTGCAGTTTAGGAGTTTCTGACCTACCCGACTTACCTAACCTACTCGGTGCTATCTGATAGGTACACCTACTTCTTACGTGGTTAAGCTTCCGCGGTTGCCGTCTTCCGGAAGATACGTGTCTTTCGTCTTCCGTCTTCCGCTGTCTTCCGTCTTCGGAAGACACAACTGAGAAGACACTTCCCTGAAGACGGCCGTCTTCCGAAGAAGTCAACTTCTTATTCCGAAAAAGATCGTAAGATCATCTTCTTTCTAAGGAAGCCGTAATCTTAAGTAACAAAGCTTCTTCAGTTATACAAACACGTTTTTAACCTTAAAAATTTCAAAAATTCGTGAATCCTGCAAATTGTGGGCACCACACGGACCAAACCATCGCTTAGAGAATTTTCTAAGCGCACTGTGTTGGTTGTCCAAGCTACTATCGTAGACCAACACCCAATCTCCTTCTTTAATCTCCTTCGGTCTTAATCGGTGATGCTTGTCAAATCTGTCCTTGTTTCTCAAGCGCGCCTCTTTCAACTTCTCCAATGCAATCTCTACATCTTCAGGTCTTCTCTCTAGTTGACGAATTCGGACAGCAAGAAAATCTTCTGTAGACATACCATCCTCCCAAGGTATAACACTCCAAGTGGGTATGTGCTCCTCAATGGGCATGATAGGTTTCTGCCCCTGCATCAACTCCGTTGGCATATATCTTGTAACTGAACTATGAGTCGAAAGATCAACCCATAATGCAAATGGAAGAAATCTTGGTCATTCTCTTGCCCTCCTTTTGCAAGCTTTCACAATAGCTTTCACAATAGGAGGATGATCACGTTCACTCTTCGCATTATCCTCCGGATTGTAGGCTGTGGTGAGAGCTAACTTCACCCCACACCTCTTGAAAAATGCTTTAGCCTCCTCATTGTTCAGCTCCCCTCGATCAGCCGTGATCTTCCCTACACAACCATATCTACAAATCACATCTTCCAACAAGAATTTGCAGACTCCCTCCGTGGATTTTGTCCGTAAGGCTCGCTCTTCCACTTGGTTGGACAAATCCTCACATGCCAAAACTAAGTATCGCATCTGTCATATACCAACTGGCATAATAACAAGATCTACTACCCACTTATAATGCATTGCAAGTGGATAAGTAGGAAGTAACTCATCTCGATGCCGAATTCTTGAATACTCTTGACAAGTTTGGCATGTCTCCACAAATCGAACTACATCTCTGTACATGTTACGCCACCAATATCTCTCCTTTAGCTTTGTAAAGGTGGCATAAATACCTCTATGCCATGCCCACAAGCTCTCATGAAACTCCTGCATGAGTAACTTCTGCATGTCAAACTTGCACACAATCCTTTGTGGCATCTTATCACGTTGCTTAGCATGTTTCCACAAATAATCACCTTGTAGCAAGTAGTTATAAGTCTTCCTCGTGATTTGTTTAAAGTGGGCATCACTGCATCCTGGCTGTCTAGTCAACAAGCTTAGATAGCGTCCTATGTCTATCCATTCTCTTTCATATAACTCCTCCATGAACGGTTTCGAATGCTCACTCTCACCTCTTTGAGCTCCACAAAAAATAGTAGTACCAATGTCTTCTGAATCTTCTATTATCTCCTCCTCATCCTCATAGCTCGCACGAGACAATATATCAGCTACTGGGTTGTTCTTCCTCGCTATGTGTTTGAACTTAAGATTTAAGGACTTGATGTAAGCAATCCAACGTAGCATAGCAATATCATAGGTGTTACAATTTATAATCACTCCTAATAGTGATAAACAATCTGTTTCTACTACTACTGGCGCTCCAATCAAATAGTCCTTTTCATCTTTCATAGCTGTAACTACTCCCCATAACTCTCTCTTCACTTGAGGATAGTTTCTATGTCGTTCACTCAACACCTTTGCTCCAAATCTGACTGCAAATCGATTCTCTTCTTCATCATCTTGTCCTATCGCCCATCCAATGACTATCGGACTAGTATCAACAGTAAGTAACTGATTTGCTATCCTCATAGCTCACACGACGAAGTACAAGTGGAGAAGATAACAACTGCTTCAATCTCTGAATCGCCTCAGTATGCCTCTCCTCCGATGCAAACCTCTTGTGCTTTCTCAACAGATCATAAAGAGGATCAGCCACATGTGCAAAATGTGGAATCCGTACATGACAGAAGATACAAGCTCCAAGAAACCTTCTCACCTCTGTTTTTGAACCACAAGTATCCTTCATCCGCTGTATGGCATCCACTTTATCAGGATCAAGTTTGCGTCCAAACCATCCTCACAAGTGTCTCACAATCATAACTTCTCGTACTCCAAATGAAGACTTGACACCTGATAGTGTTAAGCGCGTCTCTTCAAGTCGTGATAAAATTTATCACAATCTGAAATGCAATCAGCAATAAAGTTTCTACACCCCTTCTGATCCATTGTCTCATCTTTCTCCTCCTCAACGCATCCCTTAATTGGATGTCATCCAAGAAAGGCATGGTCTTCTCAAGAATGAACTCACGGAGAACCTTGTTCATCTCGTTCATCCTGTGCGCTACCGAGTTTGTTGCTCTTTGTGGTAACGTGCACATTCTGACCAACCCCAACGGTATCCTCATGGTGGTGATATCTCTACTCTGTTCAACAAGTTGAAAATGATCGTATCCAGAGTAAAGATCTCATATAGAGTAAATAGCCCTTCCAGCAAACGCTTCAGCAAACTCTCCCACGATAGGTCCTATGCCTGTATTTCTGATGGTCACTTGATTCACATGTTGCATATCTTGGATGAATCGTAATGCATCATTCTTCTTTGGTACTGTAAACCAACGACTAGAGTATGATGCAAATGATGGTTCCAAAATCTTCATCTGTATCTTCTCCTTCAAGAACTTTATGAGCTTCGATAGATGCGCTCTAGGTACAAGAATTGACCTCAAGTCCTTAGGAGCATGTGGAATTGTGAATATGATCATTGGTGTCACAATGCTAAGATCTACACATCCGATTTATGAGGCTTCAAAAGCAAAAGCTTTCCCGTGCCTAGTTAACATCCCCCTAAATCTATTCTCCTCCACATGTAAAAGAAAATCTGCAGAACCAACCTTCAACTCCTTGAGCGTAGATTCTGTGAACTTGTGACCAACTCGGCTAGGATCTCTCAAGCTTTTCTCCTTCGAAGATTGTTGGACTCGTTGGTTAGAATCAATACGTAATGGTTGAGCAACAGGTTTTATCTTCTTGTCTACCGTTTTGTACTTAGTATCGACTCTAACTTCAAGATCTAAGAATGACTCTATAGTTGTGTAGAGCTCCCTAGAGTGTACTTCCACCATCTGATCCTCATCTTCTTGTCCATCCATAGCAAGCTCATCGATGAAATCCTCCCGATCCTAACTCCAAATAAACACCTTCTATCTTATCATCTTCTTCAAGCACACCGACTCTTTGTAGATCTTTTTCAGTTTTTTGCACACCCTTTTGCTCTCACCTCTGTAAGTCAACAAGTCGTGTATGTGTAGCAAACCCACTCTTAGAAAATCTCACAACTCATGTACAAAAGACACTTTCCTCCGCTAACGCGAGTACCTTCTTTTGTGTATCGGTATCACTATACTCTCGCTCTATAGTGATCATGTGAAAAAATCCTTGAACTCTTCAGTGACTCTAGGTAGAGAATCACTCCTTAAGTACTCTCGATTGCGCTCATGGTTAGGAGGCACAGTTAAGAACTGCACTGCTCGCTTACCGTCTCGATTTCTAATCCGAGCATAAGCGGATCCATCATCCAACACCTTCGTCTCCATCCTTACAGCAATAATGTAAGATTGACCGAGTATGACTGGGTATGATGTACTATCTTGAACAAAAAAGTTTTGTTCAACAGCTACATCTCCAACCTTCACTCTTATATCAAGACAAGCTCATAGAGTTCTCCTCGTGTGTTATTCGCTGCTCAGATCATCCAACCATGCTCTGTGTCAATAGGTCACTTTCCTCGCTTGTAGACATCCTTAGACACAATGTTAATCTCAGATCCATGATCAATGAGAGCAACCATCGGATCTGTCACATCTCCTACCTTCACCAAGGTTTTCGTAGTAGCTCTAGCCCAATGATCCTTAGTGTAATAACTGGGAATATTATCATCTCCCTCATCTTCATCTACAGCAAATCGGACCTTCCGGTTGGTGCAACATTTAGCTAACTCTAGCTCCTCTTCCTTTGTTATTCTCGTGTCTAGAGCATTAGTCATAACAGTCTCTCCTGTCAGTTACCTCTTCCGCTTGATGGTGTCAATAATGACATCATGAAATTCCCTCTTGGCAATTCCAAGGACCTCTCGTAGAGTAAACTCAATCTTCGCATTGAGTACTCTCTCTTCTAACACTCCCTTCAAGTCTGTAGCTGCTTCAATATTCGACTGCAGCTTGTAGGTAGAAAGCTTACCTTTCTTGCTCCTTTCTGATCTCTCTGGGGTAGATGATGAGACTTCCTCCATAACCTCTTCTCGCACCGATGTGGTATCTTGTCGAGGTTTCTCTCCTCGTAACTGTCTCTTAGGAGTACTTCTCTCCTCACTAGGATCAACCTCATCTCTCCTACGCTTTTTTTCCATGAGAGCCTCATGTTGGCTCTTGGTCAAGTAAGCATGTACAGACATTGTATCTACTGGATCACTCCATCGAGTAGCACCTCTGATTGCCGTGGCCACCTTGAGTAACTCATCCCTTGTCGTTTTTCCTTTCTTCATTGTGGTCACAGCATGACTCCATACTTCACTTGCTTCTATCCGCTTCTCAGAAGTACTATCTCTATCTTTCACCACCTCAATCTCATAGGTAGCAGTCTCTATTGATGACTCAGCATGCCGTGTAAGATACTCCTCTAAAACTTGTCTCATTCCTCCTTTTCCAAAGTTAATTGTGAGGATCTCATCGGTGTCCTTCAAGGCAATCTTCCCCTCCTTCCAATAACTACTCCTTGTCGGAAGATATCAACAAAGTCTCCGCATTCCTTTCGATGATGTTCAGTACTATCGCACCAAATACATCTTTGTACGTATCCTTGCCTTGCAGTGGGTTTGTTTTCAGGTGTCTCTCCTTTCTCTTCTAGTCTTGCTAGCTTAATCTGCAAGTCTCTCATCCCTTTTACCAACTCTTCTATTGCATCTCTTTGCGGTGCAGCTTTAAGGACAAGAACAGTATGAAGTGGAACTTGAGGTACATGTACAATAGGTGCTTGTACATTAGGTACTGTTGGTTGCCTACGAGGTAATATGATCAGCGGTGGTCTCACTTCTTGTCTTACCACCACCTTCCCTCTCCGGTACTCTCGCTTGGCAAGTACACTCACTGCTTCAGAGGTCTTTCTCCAATCAGCTGTGAGTCCATTATCTTTCATCTTATCTTCTAGAAGTAGCTCCAACTCCCTTTGTACTCCATTGTTAGCTGCTTGTAGAAACAACTCCACCTTGTCGTTCTTCAAGGTGAGCTTCTCCACCCGAGACAACTGAAGGAATTGTCTCTCAAACTCTCGAAATAGCTCCGTGGCAACAAGTCCTTTGTTGAGTTTGTTTACCCACTCCATGAATGACTTCTTTGTCACTTGATCTGCATCCTCTAAAGAATACTCTTCTTTCAGTTGAAGAGTAAATCCTTCTCATGTAGCACCATGAGATCGGATGATCTCCTTCACATGCTCCCGCAGCTTTGGTACGATAATAAGCTCAAATGTACTCACCATCTCTCTTTCTGACACCTTACTCAACTCCTCTTGAGAAAGTACTTTAGGTACTTGGAGATTTTCTTCTCGTCAAACTGATCTAGTAACCCCACAACAGATTGCAAGGCTTTAGGAACCATTGCCTCTTTCCGTTCAGTGGCTTGTTGTTGTTGCATTACCACCGCGAATGCCTCAAGCAATCGCATATCAGACCGTGAAAGCTTGGTCACCTTTGAAGCTTCTCCAAATATAGAAGCCTAATCTACATAATGACCCAACCCTTCAATGTCCATGATGGCAAAACCACGCACGTATCTCTCACCCCAAACGTTTACGTTGAGTTCACCAGCTATCGTATAACATGTTTTTCTGTCTAGGAATACACGAGGTATATGGCTGTGTAAAGGTATGTGGCTTGAACAGGTTGGCTCTAAACCTTGATCTTTCAACCCTAACGCTCTCTATCTACTCTTCTGAGACACGTTATCTTGTATCTCAACTCAAGGTTAACGGTTGTTATGATGCAATACTACGTATAAGTTGTACAAATTTGTGTTGCATACAGATCCTTTTGTACTCTATCTGAAATACTCAGCTCTGTAGTATCTACATGCAAGTAACTCTAAATCACTAGAAGTATGATTTAAAAACTTCTCAATGACGTTAGCTACCCATCAGTTTGACCGCCACAACTCTATTTGATACAACCGAAAGATACTATAAGATCGCTCAACCAATTTGATAGAGTCCTTAACACAACTTGCTGCACACCCTGGTCTCCTAAGCAGCCCAGCAAGATAAAGCATGCATGCTTCAAGGCACTACTCAGACCTCAACATAGCACCAACGGCGGTAGTACATGGTAGCTCAAAAAACCCAAACAGCGGCTTATGACTCATCGTGACTCCGTTCTCCTTCACCACCAAGAGCTGAAATCAGCCCCACACCTTCATAATGTTGACTTGTATGTAGGCATGGTAGTTTCAACAACAAACTCCTCTCCAAATTGCTCGAAAATGACCAAAAGTGACAATAGATGTGATCGAAAACTCGAAACCGCTAATAACAAAAGTATCTTTGAACTTTGAGACCTCAGTCCTCCCAAACCAGTTGATCAATGATGATCAAACTTGACAAGAAGTTTGATTGGACCCTTCACTCTTACCCTGAATAGTTTTCAGGTCGAAATCTCAAACCAACTCTCAGATATGGATCAAACCGTAATCTGTGCTAACTTAAGAGTTTTACAGACCCAGATACATTTGATCCAAGATTCTGAACAAACTATTCGACCATTTGAGATGAAACTTCCCAAGTATCTTACTGATAAGACATACTTCAATCTTGGAAAGTTTCACTCAAAAATTGAACTCAGAAATCGAGCAATAGCAAATTATCCATGACTATCACAGTTCACAGTTCCCGTCTTATCACGTCTGCACTTCTCAACTTCAATCAGTCGGTTCACAATCCAAATCGATCAAGAATCTGATGAAATTGATATCAAAATGACCAGCACGTCGTCAGCTCTCCAATCCAACAGACATATCCTCAAAAATTCTCACGAATCTCTCAGAACAACCAGAAACATAGCAGTAGGTATCAATTTTACCTCCTCTCCATTCATTCAATCATAACGCCCTCATCCTTCCATCAAATCGATCGATTCTTCAGCCTAGATTGTAGCCTCGGTCGAGAGCTTTCCAACTTGTAACAACTGAGAGAAACACAAAGTATCAGAAATAGTAAATTAAGGATCGTTCTCACGAAGATATAGTTAACAATTATACAAAACACATTACTACAACGTCACAATGATAATTCAGATATTTTTCTGTTATTCTCACGGAATGGAATAATATCCGGATGAGAGTTTAAGTATGGTAAGAAACCAAACCCAAGCACAACCTGATAAATCAAATACAAACAACAATGAAATAGTTCTTGATCAGGGACCCTTCCAACAATACATATAAAAGATTCGAGAAGATAGATCTATGAACAAATGAGATAGCAAATACTGCTGAAATGGTACTAGTGTTCTTCTGAAAAGACAGAAGAATACAGACTTCACATCAAGGCTCAAAGAATAAGCCCCTACGCTTCCTAAGAAATGTTCTTCCAACTAAATCCTCACTCTTAAAAATCTCACTTATTTGAAGAAGGCAGACTTAAGACGAAGTCACCATATTCTGAACTGTTCTTACAATTTAACTTATGCTTCTCCATTTCACAATAACTAATATGTTCTCAGATTCCTCGAAATGTCCTTCACTTAAATAGCCCGAAGACTCTCTTCACCGAAGGTCAACTTCGGAGGTTCTGCATCAATCAGATTTACACCTGCGATAGCAAACTACGTCCTTCGAAGATAATTGCCTTCGCCCACATCATTCACACTATCACTCCATAATTTTGCATAATCAAAAATTAACTAACAAAAGCTGAAAACATGGAAAAAGTAAAATGGCTTAGAATCGCATCGCTTATATAGCCTCTCGTCCGAAGATGGCGGATCTCATTTCCTACAAAGAAAAGATTACATCTAGACCGTATGATCACGACTCTCCACTTGGCGGAACAGAAGTTTCTACTCTACCTAACTATAATGTGTCCTATACTCCATAATGAAAACTTAACTGTTTTCCTAAGCTCCTTCAAATCTCTAATGATTCTCTCCGCTATCCTAACTATTCGACTCTTCGCCGAAGGATCTGGCGCTATCGTCAATTCTGTCCGAAGTCGCTGGAGAAGCTCCATCTCTGTTGCGTTGAGTTCAATGGCGAAGTAGATAGTCGTAACCTCTTCTGCCTTCGTCTGAAGCTCTTCGGCCTTCACTTCTGCTATCTCCTTCGCTTTCTGAGCCTTCTCTAGCTCCTCATTCTTTGAAGCCAACTGCTCCTCCTTAGTCACTAGCTGCTCCAAAATAGCATCTCTCTCTGACTTCAAGTCGTGGAAGCACGAAGTCATAAGATTGAGCTTCGCCTACCAGTCTTGCAATTCTTGCGAAACTCTTGTTTGTTCTTCCGTTTGCGCCACGAGCAAAACATCTCGCTGCGAAGTATACTTTCTGACTTCGTCCGAAGTGTCCTCCAGCTTCTTCGTCAGAGCGTCTTTTTCTTGTATCCATCCTTGTCGCCCGAAGTGTACCGCACTGAGAAGATCGTTCAACGATATCGACTCTTTCGCCTCCTTCTCGTAGACATGCCGTTGCATGTCCAACTGTGTCATGATCGGCAACGCTGTACTGTCACGTCACAAGTATCCCATTATTTGTGTGCGTGTTTATATAAGTTTCATTAGATATGACTATCTTATAGGTTACTCTAGTTCGAAGATCTAAATCTAGAGTGATCAAAACTAGCCATAACTAGCGGAGATAGTTATAACTAAGTTGAGGAAACTATTAGAGGTTCCACTATGGCACTATGTGACAAGTGCGGAGCTCTAAATATGCTTCTCAAAAGTATGTAACTTTGTTGACCATCGCTGATTGGATGCATGATGAAAAGTCATGCACAAAGATCTAAAGATGCTCCTCAAAAGACGTATTAGTTTGTTGTCGTCTTCTGATTGGATAGGGTGGAAAGTTAACACTTTACAAAAGCTAAAGTAGGAGAATCTCTTACTTTTGTAAAGTAGAACAAGTAATGTGTGTGCTATTCTTAAAAGCTTAGTAGCCTTTAGAAGTTTTACTATTTTGGATTGCGCACTTACCATGAGGTAACGTAACTTAGTGAAAGTTACCACGATAAGAAGTTGTAGAGTATATAAGGAGGAGTTGAGAAGGTGGAAGACACTCTCATTTTCCTGTCTATAAGTAAAGCGAGCATTGGAGACCTTGGGAGTCCTTGAGTACTATGTGATGCAATGTGGAGGGCGTGGTTAGAACTTGTTTGCAGGAACGCTATTAGAGGGACCGATGTGACCATACGGGTCAGAGTGTTGAGTGAAGTGAGCATAGGTATGATAGAATCTTTGTAATTAAGGTGCACTAGTAATCCTAGTCATCTGAGGTACCCCTGGGTGAGAGACAGGCCGGCTTATATTTTGGTTCCGTTGCCGGGACCTCGATACAAAGATTCATATTTAGTTGTTAGTACAATTCATGTCTGTTTTTTAGCATGAGTTCAGAACCTTTGTACATACACTATGTTATAGAGGTCAAGATAAGCTTTCCAATAAGCTTGATATCTCCGAGAGATCAATTGTAAGGAGAGAGTTATGTCTTTCGGAAGTTAAGGAGGTTTTTTCAGTATCAAATAGTGAGCTCTCGGGAAGGAGTTTACAGTCATTTTCATATTTTCAGTTTTTAGAGTTAGACCTTGAAATCTTCCATGCTGATAGCTTGCAAGATAAGCTATCTAGGCACCCAAATCATGCGTGAATTGATCGAGTAGAACTGGAGTTATGGCATTCAAAGCGAAGGGGGGTCAAATCTGTTATATCGCTTGCTGAAGTAAAAGAGTGAAAGAATTTCAGAATTCTTGAGAGGGTTATGTTCGATCTCTGAGGCTCAAGGTTGACAAGTTAAGCTTCTTCTTAGTAATGTGAGAGATTGCTAAGCGAGAAGATAGTCGAGTGATCAAAAGTGTCAAACAAACTATAGAGCGAGAGAGATGTATGACGGATCATCGTCATGGAAGGACAGCAAGAGTGGAAATTGAGGTTGAGCAAGATCCCTCAAGGCTATGCGGTGATAGTTACCGCTGATCTGGCGAAAGGAGAATTTCGACTAGAATTTGAGGAAGAAGCAGAGAGTAGTCGTAAGAACCAGGAGAAGAACTCGAGGTGCTTTTTGTGTGGAGAAGAAGGACATAAAGTGAGCAAGTGTCCTACGAAGAATAGACTTTTGCGTGAGCGAAGAGGGTTGGTCGACTTAAGCTTACACATAGGTCCTTCTTCCCCTAGACAAGGCGTCATTGATCCTACAACCTTTTGTCTTAGATGTGGAGTGGACGGGATTCCAATTGAGCACGAGTGTAGCGCAGTGGTTGCTTTGCTAGAAACTGTAGCCGAAGGTCTCGAGAGAAGGTTGAGTGTAGAAACGGAACGAGTGAAGACCTCTAGCGAGGATGGAGATAGTCTGTCACACGAGAGATAAGATGACCATGAGGGTCAAACTTATTCCAACCTTTGGAGAGAAGAGAGCTCAACGGGGAAATTGTGGATTGCGGTGAAGTGCGATCTTCACATCCGCAAACAGTTCTTTGAGTAAGAAGAAGAAAAGAAGAGAAGAATGGAGAAACTTCCGGTGTTTTACGGAAAGGATGGAGAAGACGTGGAAGGATTTGTGAGGGACTTCAAAAGAGCATGCTTTGGCAATGGAGATCGAAAGAAGAGCGAGTGGGTAGGGTTGATACCTGAATTTCTTGAGAATTCTGCATTGACATGGTATGAGGATAGGAAGAAGAGAAGCGTAGTGGGGACTCCAGTTGATACTTGGGAAGTATTGACGGAGGCCTTAATTGAAACTTTTCTTCTCGATGAAAGTTACGAGAGGTTAATGGTAGAGGTAACTTATCTCAAACAAGGAGAGAAAGAGAAAGTAAGGACTTACGCCGAGAGGGTGGAGAAATTAGAACAAAAGTTTCGGGTGGTTTTACGAAAGAGTGGAGATGTAGTAGAACCAACGATGGTGGGCATTGGAGCAATGCTCACAAAGAATTTTATTGGGAGATTGAGGCCGGAGATTCGAACACAAGTGCGGTATGAGAGACCAACTTCGAAAGCTGATGCAGTGAAGATCGCAACCAGGATGGAAGAGAGTCTGGATGGAGACGACTTGCAACCAATGACTGTTGGGGCAGCATGTGGAGATGTGCAAGGGCCGATCATGTTAACTCTGACGCCTGCGAGTGTTCCGACTGTTCGATTTCAGAATCTGACTCCAGTAGCTCCTACTAGTGCGGTTACAGTCACTGTACCATCTAGATCTGTTACTTCCGACTTTCGTGATGAGTTGAAAAGTTTGACAGAGTCTCTGACAGATTTGAAGATCAATATGGTGAATTTGTTGCAACACCGCAGTCCAAATGTTGGAGGAGGCTCACGAGGTTATGGGAACTATCAGTCTAGAGGTGGACCACTGCAAGGATCACCAAGTAACTACACGAACCAAGGATGTTTTACGTGCGGAGGATCACATTTCCAACGTAATTGTCCAAGTCGTAATGGTGGAACGGCGGATGGAGCTTCAACTTCACAAAGCAAGGACAAGGGTGTAGCATGCATTGACATCTTGGAGCCACGAGATGTACGAGAAGGTTTTCAATATGTAGAGCTGTTGGCTCAAGAGAGGAAGAGGATGAGGATGCATTTCGACGAGGGAGAACCAGTGATGGAAGATTCTCCAAGTCAAAATACTCGGAGTAGCAAATCTTCTTCAAAAACCAAAGAACGGCGGAAGAAATTGGGAAATATTGATTTCACAATTTCGATGGAGCAATCAAAATACAATGTGGTGGAAGACGTGGGTAAGCAACGAGCAAACATTACTGTGGGACAGTTGATTGCTCTGAATCCTTCGGTGAGGAAAGAACTTCGTAGCGGTCTAAGCTCCCGACGAGGTCGGAAGAAGAAGGTAAATCCTTCTACTGTCGGTGTGAGTGCTTTAGATGCTAGTGAAGGAGAGGTGTGCAACAAGGCATCAAAAGTAGAGGCTCGTATCAATGGGAGAGATGTCTCAGATGTTCTTGTCGATGGAGGATCGGCAGTAAATGCCATCTCAGAACGACTCATGAGGAAGTTGGATCTAGTACCAACTCGTCCTTCTAGTATCACGGTGGGTATGGCTAACAGACAGCGAGTTAGACCATTGGGAGTGCTGGAGAGAGTTTGTGTGTCAGTAATGGGAGTGCAAGTAAACATGACATTTCAAATCTTGAAAGAGTCAAGTTATGAAATGTTACTCGGAAGACCTTGGCTTCGAGCAGTACATGCAACGGATAACTGGCACAAAGGTTATTTACGCATCGGACCGAATCACCACCGGATCAAAGTTCCATTGCTCGGAGATCAAGTTGGGACGTCAGAATCGGATCGACCCACATCGGACTACTGGGAGTCAGAAGTTGTCGATACTACTTCTGATGTAGGTACCAATTCTTCCGATTCAGAATCTGAAAATACATCGTCAGAAGAAGAGAGAGAAGAACGAAATGTGGGTGTGAACGTAGTGGATCTTTTCCCTTCTCCGGAAGTGCAAAGAGATAGAGACAAAGAACCGTTGACTCCCGAAGAGGTGGAGAGAAGAATTGCCACCTTACGTTATGGATCGAAGGTTACTAAAGAGGAGAAGAGTTGTTTCGAAGAGATCTTTCGCAAATACATTCATGTATTTGCATTTAGTTACAAGGATCTGAGAGAGGTCACACTAGAGCAACACCGTATCGAGTTAGAGAAGGAAGTCAAACCGGTGCGACAGAAGCAACGAAGAGTGAGTCCTCCAATTGCGGATCTGGTGAAAGAAGAGATCGAGAAGCTGCACACTGCTGGGTTCATTTACGAGGTGGAGCATTCTGAATGGGTATCACCCATTGTGATCGTAAAGAAGAAAAATGGCAAATTGAGGGTGTGTGTGGATTACAAGAAGCTCAATGCGGTCACAAAGAAGGATTATTATCCTCTACCTTTCATCGACGAGATCTTGGAAGAAGTGGTGGGAAACGAATGGTACAGCTTTGGAGATGGTTATAGCGGATATAACCAGATCAAAATTGCACCAAAACATCAACACCTGACCACTTTCACTACTCCGTGGGGTACGTTTGCATTTCGAGTCATGCCATTTGGTCTGTGTAATGCTCCTGCGACGTTTCAAAGGTTTATGAACAAAGTGTTCGAACCTTTCTTAGGAAAGTTTGTGAGAGATTTTATAGATGACTTTTGTGTTTACGGGAGTAAGGAGAAGCATTTTGAGCACCTTGTGAAGGTCTTAGAATGTTTAGATGTAGCAAATGCATCTCTCAATCCGGAGAAATGTATTTTTGGGTGTGAGGAAGGGTTACTCTTGGGTCATATCATATCCAAGGACGGCATTGCCGTTGATCCAGAGAAGGTGCAGAAGATCTTAGAGCTCCCTTTTCCTAGTACTCTCACTAAGCTACGACAATTTTTAGGTATGGTGGGGTATTATCGAAGGTTTATACCCTCGTTCTCACATAAAGCGTATGCTTTGACTGTATATCTGAAGAAGGGAGTAGATTACGTGTTGATTTTAGGAGATGAAGAAGCTCTAGCCGCCTTTGAGGAACTGAAGAAAGCTCTTACTTCAGCTCCGATCTTGGTTAAGCCCAGTTGGAATAAACAGTTTATTTTATATACGGATGCTTCAAATATAGCAGTAGGATGTACTTTAAGTCATTATGATGTTGAAGGTAGAGATCATCCTATCGCATATGCTAGTCGGCAAATGGTCAAGGCAGAGAGAAATTATTCAGTGACAGAAAGAGAAAGATTAGCAGTGATCTATGCTTTGAGAAAATTTCGACATTATCTCATAGGAGGCAAGTTCACTATCGTTACAGATCATAAGGCATTGAAGTACATCTTCAATAAACCTATGGTCGAAGGACGATTAGCAAGGTGGAAGCTCTTATTGTCAGAGTACGACTATGAGATCTGTGATCGACCAGGGAAGAAACACGCGAATGCAGATTTGTTATCTAGAGCTTATGATGGCGATGGAGAGGAGCCGGTGGATGACACCTTTCCTGACGAAGATTTGATGATCTTGAGCAACTCTATTATCCCAATAGAATATCAAGAAATTTGGGATTTTGTTACGGAAGGTGTCTATCCAGATGGGATGCGGACCAGAGAGAAGAAGGCATTGGTGAAACGAAGTCACTCTTACTCGGTGGTGGAAGGTGTGTTATTCCGTGAAGGAGTTGATGGAGTCCTGAGAAGAGCTGCGAGCAAGGAGGAGTCTCTACGACTCATGGAAGAATTCCATGACGGTCCAGTATGTGGAGGACATTTTACAGGCAAGTTGACGGCTCATAAGATACTCGACGCGGGATATCACTGGAGGGGGATGTTTAGAGATTGCTTGACGTATTGTAAAACCTGTGATGTTTGTCAAGCTTTCGCTATCAAATCTAGTGTTTCCACTCCTCTTAGATCTATTCCGGTTCTTGGACCTTTCGAGAAATGGGGAATAGATTTTGTTGGGCCTTTGAATCGCACCCCTCGCAACAATAAGTATATTGTTGTAGCCACAGATTATCTTACGAAGTGGGTAGAAGCTAGACCTCTTGTAACTATTGGAGAAGTTGAGGTGGGTAGATTTCTGTACGAACGGATCATAACTAGGTTTGGATGTCCTTTGGAGTTAGTTTCTGATAGGGGTCGAGAATTTGTGAGTGGTATGACTACTGCTATGTGCACCCACTTCTCCATTTCTCAGAGGGTTACTACTTCATATAAACCTAGTTCAAACGGTTTGGTAGAGAGGACAAACTTTACCTTGTGTCAGATGTTAGCAAAGGATGCTGACATGGAAGGGGCCAAACACAACTGGGACAAGCGTCTTCATGCGATTCTATGAGAGTATCGAACAACAATGAAGACGTCTACGGGATATTCACCTTTCAAGATGGTGTATGGGTTGGAATCCAGATTACCAATCCAGTTCGACCTAACCACCTTTCAGACCTTACAAGCTGGATTGAAGAGAAAGGGTGGTCAAATAGCTGAGAAAGAGAGGAGAGAAACTTTGTTGGAGCTGGAGGAGAATAGAGACGATGCAGCTCAACGAATTGAGATGGCCCAGCTACAACATAAGAAGAGCTACGACAAGCGCTTGGCGAAGAACAAAACGAAGTTACAGCCATTTCAAAAGGGTGAGTGGGTGATGCTATGGGATGCTATTAGACACAAGCGAGTTCAAAAGAAGTTCTTACGTCGATATTTTGGACCTTTCATCATCTCCAAAGTGTGGAGTAATAACACCTATGATCTTCAAGAGAGAAGTGGTACGTTCTTCGATCGAGTGAACCACGACAAGCTGAAGAAGTTTCATCAACGTGATACTTCACTCCGAGGACGGAGTGAAAATTAAGTCTGGGGATAAATGTCACGTCACAAGTATCCCATTATTTGTATGCGTGTTTATATAAGTTTCATTAGATATGACTATCTTATAGGTTACTCTAGTTCGAAGATCTAAATCTAGAGTGATCAAAACTAGCCATAACTAGCGGAGATAGTTATAACTAAGTTGAGGAAACTATTAGAGGTTCCACTATGGCGCTATGTGACAAGTGCGGAGCTCTAAATATGCTTCTCAAAAGTATGTAACTTTGTTGACCATCGCTGATTGGATGCATGATGAAAAGTCATGCACAAAGATCTAAAGATGCTCCTCAAAAGACGTATTAGTTTGTTGTCGTCTTCTGATTGGATAGGGTGGAAAGTTAACACTTTACAAAAGCTAAAGTAGGAGAATCTCTTACTTTTGTAAAGTAGAACAAGTAATGTGTGTGCTATTCTTAAAAGCTTAGTAGCCTTTAGAAGTTTTACTATTTTGGATTGCGCACTTACCATGAGGTAACGTAACTTCGTGAAGGTTACCACGGTAAGAAGTTGTAGAGTATATAAGGAGGAGTTGAGAAAGTGGAAGACACTCTCATTTTCCTGTCTATAAGTAAAGCGAGCATTGGAGACCTTGGGAGTCCTTGAGTACTATGTGATGCAATGTGGAGGGCGGGGTTAGAACTTGTTTGCAGGAACGCTATTAGAGGGACCGATGTGACCATACGGGTCAGAGTGTTGAGTGAAGTGAGCATAGGTATGATAGAATCTTTGTAATTAAGGTGCACTAGTAATCCTAGTCATCTGAGGTACCCCTGGGTGAGAGACAGACCGGCTTACAGTACCACTGAGGAATTTCACAGTCTGCTCGAACATCTTCAACTCTCTTCCAAAATTCCAGTCAGTCGGTCCCGAAGTCGTAGCCTCGCTTGGTCTGGACGAAGTCTGAAGTTCTGCTTGAGGAACTTCTGTTTCCACTGCTACCCCTTCTAAAGATACCCTTCTCGCACTCGTCTCTCCTTGGTCTCCTCTCGGACCCGATGTTCCTATTATCTCCACAGAAGAAGACTTCACTGGAGATCGCACACCTTCGGCCTCTTCATCCGAAGTCTTCATGGTCGTCCTCCTCGTTTTCTTAATTCTCCTTGAAGTCACGCCACTCGGTGTGCATTCCTCGATCTTCCTCTTCGCCCGGGTACTAGGTCCCACCGAAGTCACTGGAGTCGTCACTTCCTCCCTCCGAGGAGTTGGCTCCATCAACAGTTCATATTCAAACGTCATTCTTCGTCCGAACTTCTCCTCTTGTTCAGGAGTTAGCAACTTCATATCCCAGTAGAACACCAATGCGAAGGCCGCGAAGTATGTCGACCCACCACCGTCGAAGGTAACGTACAACTTCTGAACGTGGTCATGGAAGATCTTCACCCTGTACGCCTTCTTGCCTTCAAATATCTGCTCAATGAAATGTATCTGCCAGTTGGTCAGATACAAAGTCCGTTGCGGCTTGAAGATCATATTGAGCGCAATCGCGATATCCCTTTTAAATGGGTCGATGTAGCTATGTACCTTGAATCCATTCGATCCTACCGGCATCGTCGAGAAGAGCTCGTTGTACTTCGTCACTTCCTCCAAAGACGGCTTGCAGGTGCTGCCGTAAAGAAGGTCACCTGGTCTTCCTGCATCATCGATCCCTAAAGCAAAACTTCATGCGACACGGTCCAGTTGATCGATCTTGCCCGAAGATCTTCGGAGGGGTGTCCCTTGCAGATGAGGATCTCCTGTACTAGGTCCGAAGATACCACTCCTCAATTCTCAATGAGGAACGCCATTCTCATTTCTTCCAGTCGTTCCCGGTACGAATTGAAGTCTGGCCACTTCGTCGCTATAGCCTTGAACTTCGGCTTCCTCGACGTCTGCATCCCTCTCATCTTCGCCGATGATTCGAATTTCCTTCGCTCCTGAGACTACGAAACTTCTTCACTCAGCACTGAATGTAAGAAGATCAACTTCGCCAAAGACACTCACTTCTCTTTTCAAGTAAACCTTAGGAAGGCTCTCTTCGCCGAAGATCGACTTCGTCTCTCGAATTGTTTGTTGCGGAGCGCTACAGTAAACTTGCAAGTGGAAATAGTAAAAGTGATTTGCTTTTGACTCCTCTTATAGCTTTTCCTCTCGCCTCCTCACGTGCGAAGTCCCTCTTGTCCCTTGACCGCGAAGTTGCATGAATTTCTGTGCTACTTTGGTTCTCTTCTCTGGGTCATAACTTTGTCGTCCGACATCCGTTCTCAGCAAATTAGGTATCCCTGGAAAGCTCTTCGTCTGAAGAATGCAGCTAGGTTATTATTCCAAAGATATACACTTCATAGGTTCTGTATTCTTGCTCAACATCAGTCTTCGGCTAAGAATCTCTATACTAGAACTAAACTTATCCTATATACTAACTAATCTACTGTTTTATCTAATAAAACAAAAATTTTCTAACAAATTGAAAATCCAAGGTTTCACATACTCCCCCTCTCAATTGTGAAGCGACCTCGCGAACACATCAGCAATAGTATCGCTTGATTCTTTCTCCATTTAATCGAGTAGCAAAAAGATTTCATTCCAAGTCTTCAAGTTGGACTGAACCATTACCGTAACATTCTGAGACTTTGTATGGTCCCATCCATCGTAGCTGTAACTTCCCTGGAAACTTAATATGTCTACTATCATATAGCAAGACTAAGTCTCCGTTGTTCACATCCACTTTCCTCAACTTCTTATCATATATCTCTTTCCGCTTCTCTTGTATGTCCTTAGTTAACTCCAAAGATGCATCGCGATTTTCTTCTAGTGCCATCAAATTTTGCAGTCTGATGAGCTGATTATCTTCTGCAGAAGTGTATCATGCGACAGAATCATGTAAGTAGAGGCTTCGAACTTAATAGGCATAATGAGATGCATTCCATAAGTTAAGAAGAACGACGTCTATCGCGTTGTTATCTTCTCTGTATTTCTGAATGCCCACAGCGCTACATCCAACTTGGTATCCCAATCATAAGCATGATTGACAGTTACTTTGTTCAAAATCTTACACAACAACCCATTGCTTTTCCTTGTAAGCCCATTCGCCTTAGGATTATACGGAGTAGTCTTTGGATGTTTGATCTGAAAATACCCTGTCAGTGCCTCTATGGTGTTGTTCAAAAAATGTGTGCCCTTATCACTCACCAGTTCCAATGGACATCCGAACCTGGTGATGATATTCTTGTGTAGAAAAGCTGCCACTGTCACCGCATAATCTTTCTTTGTTCCTTCAGCTTCCACCCACTTGGTTGCATATATGTAGCAACCAATATGTATCTTCTTCGTGTCTTCTTTGTTGATGGTTGAATAGGTCCCACAAATCAATTCCTCACTTCTCGAATGATGCAAGAGATAAGATAGGATGGAGTGGTCACTGAGTAGTTCGAGTAGGTTTATCCACTCGCTGGCAGCTGTCGCACCTCTTAATGATCGCTTGCACATCTTTGTATATGGTGGGCCACCAGTATCATGCATCCAAAATCTTCTTCACTGTGTTGCGAAGGGCATAATATGCTCCTGCAGATTCAGAATGCATGGCCTTGTAGAGTTGAGAGTTTTCCTCGGGAAGGGCAGAACCTTCTGGCTGTGATGTGAGCTTGAAGGTTGTGTTTAGTCTACTTAGGGAAGCACTAGACTCCTGGCTATGGCTGGTTTGCTCAAAGGATAGGCTTCAGGTTACAAGGTGATACTGAAAAACACTCATATAAGTCTCTTGGCTCTTCTGATATGTTCAGGGAGCAAAGTTCAGGCTTAACTAGCAATGATAAGATCAGATAGCGAACTTTGACACTCAGGATTGAGAAATATGTGAAGGTTCAGACTTCAAAACTCCTCCTACATGTTAATGAGGTCCTACTGGATACACATACGAAGTTTCAGCTTCAGATCAATTCAGAGCACTAAGATATGAGTAGAAACTTTCTGAGTAGAGAAATTACGGCAATTTCTGGTACCCAGACAGCTATTTCGACCTAGAACAGAGAATTGGCTCGACCACTTTGGAAAATTCTTACAGGATTTGCAGTACACAGCTTGCTGAACACTCTTGTGAAGTTGGGCCTCTTGATTCCACACAGAAATCCAGATCTCGCTCTCTGAAGTTGCTGTTTCAGATTGAGAGCTTTTCGGACCCCCTCTACTTCAGCGGTCGCCCTGAATTACTCACTCACTCAATTGACATGAAAATTTGGAGAAAGTCGTAGCCCTGCTGACAGTGAACACAACCACGAAGGTTTGAAGCGATTTCCTCGATTCTGCTGCAATTGACACTCAAAACCCCAAAATCAACAAAAGTGATGCAGATTTGGCACAATCTGAACTTCAATTGGGCATAACTCCTTGTTTATTGATCCAAATCGATCAAGAATTTCACTGACATTGCTTGGCTCCACGAGCTCTATCTCCCTGTGCTCTCAGATTTCCCAGTACCTTCACCAATTGCCCGAAATCCTCTTTAGAGCTCTGTTTCTAAACTTAGAGTTTTACAAAAGACAAAAATGGACTTATGGGAGTTTATAGCTCCACTTGACTGTCCTTTTGTGTCTTAAACTACCTGGTAACTTATCTACACTCATAGGCTACCACGTCAAGCCTCCTAGAGTGCCAGCGTAAAACTTAAACTACCTAAAACAACACGCAGCCCCGAAAAATAACTTAAATCAGCTAGAAAACGTGCATGGGCGACACGCAAAAACAACCCATGAGCTTAAGCCCTATCAACATGGTAATCAACCTACTAAGACTCAAAATATATAACATCTTCCAAAAATGGACTTCTCTGAGGTCTTAACTTCACTCACAGAGACTAACGCCTGACATAGAAGTGAATCATTTACTTTGTGAAATGATTCACATCACGACAGCGTCCACCACTCTTCCTACTTCTTCCTCCTCCAGGCATCTTCGTAGTTCATCATCGGTCCTCTTCTTGAACAGAATACCGCTCTTCAGCTCGTACGGTCCGAATTTGTGTATGAACACCGTACGCTGCTCCATATCCATTCCTTCAGGACACTGCTTAGGACAGGAGATTCTGACAGAAGTCTTTTCATCTCCTCGAACGCTTCTTGCTGCTCAGAAGATCAAACGTAAGGTTCGTCCTTCTTAAGCAACTTGGTAAGTCTTCCTGCTAGCTCTGCATATCTGTCAATAAATCTCATGTACTATCTTACGTTGTCGCGCTACTTGGCGGCTACATGCTTGACTTCTACTCCGACGCTTAGATTTAGTAGTTCTAGAAGTTAGCTCATACTACTTCTAGTCCTTTATGTATATGTTTGACACCTTTGCATACGGTGTTAACACTATTTTGAGTCCTAGTAGGCTGATAGTATGTTAGTTATCTTGTTCAAGCATTTGTGCGCTTGTGCAAGTGACTTCTTACTTGTCTATGACGTTCAATGTACATAACTTAGGGTTTCCATGCTGATAGGGGTTTGAGCTCATGGGTTGTACTTACTTGTCGCCCATGCACGCTTTCTAGCTAATCTAAGTTATTTTTCGGGGCTATGTGTCATTTTAGGTAGTTTAAGTTTTACGCTGGCACTCTAGGGGGCTTGACGTGGTAGCCTATGAGTGTAGAAAAGTTACCAGGTAGTTTAAGGCACAAAAGGACAGTCAAGTGGAGCTATGAACTCCCATTGGTCCATTTTTGTCTTTTGTAAAACTCTAAGTTTAGAAACAGAGCTCTAGAGGAGAGTTCGAGCAATTGGTGAGGGATCTTCGAAATCTGAGAACACAGGAAGAGAGAGCTCGTCGTGCCAAGCACTGTCAGTGAAATTTTTGCTCGATTTGGATCAATAAACAAGGAGTTATGCCCAATTGAAGTTCGGATTGTGCCAAAACTACGTCACTTTTGTTGATTTTGGGGTTTTCGGTGCCAATTGCAGCAGAATTGAGGAAATCACTTCAAAACTTCGTGGTTGCGTTCACTGTCAGGAGGGCTACGACTGTCCAAAAAGTTTCGTATCATTTGAGTAATTGAGTAATTCAGGGCGGCCGCTGAAGCAGAGGGGGTCTGAAAAGCTCTTAATCTAGAGCAGCGACTTTAGAGAAGGAGATCTGGAGTTCTACAAACATTCAGGAGTCCCAACTTCACAGGGATGTTCAGCATCCTGTAGACTTCAAATACTGTGAGAAGATTTGAAATTCATCGAGCCAATTCTCTGTTCTATGTCTGAATAGCTGTCTAGGTACCAGAAATTGCCATAATTCTCTTATTCAGAACTTTTCTGTTCATATCTCCGTGTCAGAATTTGATCTCAGGTTGAAACTTCGTCTGTGAGTTCAGTAGTACCTCATTTGCATGTAGGGGAAGTTTAGAGGTCTAAACCTTCATAGTTTTCCTCTCTTTGAGTGTCAAAGTTCACCGCTTAAGCCTATTACTACCAGTGAGATCTAAATTTCGCTTTTGAGCATATCAGAGGATCCTACACTCCTGTGTGAGTGTTTATAGCTCCTGTTGTGACCTGAAAGCCAACCTCTTGAGTAAACAACCACAGCCAGAAGCCCGGCGCTTTCCTAGGTAGACGGATCACACTCCGACATACTCTCTTTTTGGTGAACTCGACGTGAAACACCTAGGGTGGGAGTTTTCTTGAGAGTGTTACAGGATCAGATATCATGGCCAACCAAGGATCATCAAGTGGGGGTGCTGCTGCTGCTCAGCAACCTATTCAGTTTGATGCTGCTACGATGAAGATGTTCCAAGCTTTTTTCATGTTCATGCAGCAGCAGCAGAGCACAGAGAGGAAGGAGGTGTTAGCAACCAAGGCGTTGCAATCTGTGGTGCACCAGATGGACCAGTTCAAGGGTACAGATATTTCCAAGTATGTGCGATACTATGCTAGGGAGATGGAGGTGAACAAGGTACCTGAGAAGGAGATGGTGGAGAACTTTGAACTTGCTGTTGTCCCTGAGATTCGTGGGCGTGTGAAGGAGCTCAAGCAGCAGCAAGGACAGAGTTGGGAGAGCTTTATGCGAGCTTTGAAGGAAGAGTACTACACTGAAGATTCAGAGAGGGTGACCAAGAGAACGTTCTTGGAGTGGGTGGTTAAACCTAACAAAGGTTTGTCTGTAAATGAGTTGTTAAGGGAGTTTGATCGTCAATATGCTCAGCTTTCTAGGACAGAGAAGCTTACACTAGAGGTTGAGAAGACCGAGCTTTTCCTACAAGCAGCGGACGTGACTATTCAGGAGAAGCTTGAGCTGTTGCTGGAAGACAAGAGTGAGGAGAGAGGATTGAAGACTGACTGGAAGGAGGTTGAAGAGGCTGTTTCTTTGCTGGCCAAGAGACAGAGAAGAAGGGACAAGGTGGTGGTAAGTGAAGCAGCACCTCTGATAATTCCTATCAAGCAGTTGCCTACTAAGCCTGCTTTGGTAATTGCTAGAGAGGAAGACTCACCGCTTGATGAGTTGATTAAGGGTATGAAGGAGCTTAAGCTTAAGCTCACTAGGTTAGAAGAGAAGGAGCAGAATGTACAGCCTGCTATGCAGAGACCTCAGATGAGAGAAGGCTTTGTTCATCGTTGTATATGGTGTGATAGCCTAGACCATGTAAGGAGAGATTGTGGGGAGTTTTCAGATGCATTGAGGAAGGATCTGATCTTCTTCAAAGATGGTAAGATCCATTTGAGAGAGACTGGGATGATGTTGGGAACCAACTTTGGCAAGGGTGGTATGAAGAGACTTGTGAATGAGATATCAGCATCACACGCTGTTTCTCTTGTGAATGCTGCTACCTGTGGAGTGAAAGTGGAGATGGAGAGAGAGAAAGGGACTATTGGGTTGTGGTCAGATGTAGTGCGGTCCGTAGCTAGAACAGAGCTAGACAAGGATGTGCTACGAAGGGTTGGCAACTCAATTAGAGAAACTACAGGATGGAATGACCCTGTGGATACTATGTCAGTGCATGCTTATGTTGCAAGAAGTCAGCATGAAGCTGTACTAGAAGAAAAACGCAGGAGGGAGGATGCAGGTGAGGCTTCTACAGCCAAACGACCTGCTACAAGGAGTGAAAGGACTAGACCAGAGGCAAGGCAGGAGACAACACCTACTCGGGAAGAGACTATGGAGGATCTACCACCTACAACACCAAAGGAGAAGGAGAGAAGCAAGGAGAAGGGTAAGATGCCTGCATACAAACTTCAGTCTGATATTGAGATTGCTACAGACCTGAAGCAGGTGTTAGAGAATCGTATCTTGAATGGGAAGGTTGAGTTTACCTTGGGTGAGATTCTTGGGATAGCAAAGCGTGAGTTCCATGAGGTTATCATAGATATCATCAAGAGGAAACGTCAGATTTTGGGTGAAGCAGCTACGCTTAACGCTCTAGGGACCAAACTGTCGGAGGATGAGGAGGATGAGATTGCTGGTTACTGCTCTCAAGTATCAGAGGGAAGATCAGATCAGCACGTGAGGTTTGAAGATGAGGTGGAAGCATCGCAGAAGAGCCATTATTCTCACAACCATTGGGCGAGAGCAACCACAGAGACCTTAGTGAAGCTGGGAGATCTAGAGGAACCTGTGGTGGCGTTGATTGATCATGGCTCAGAGATTAATCTGATGTCTAAGGAGCTGTACAAGCGTGGGAGGTGGCCCATAGACACCGATCATGGATGGCTTATCCGTGCTGCCAACAACCAGAGGGGAGAACTCTATGGTGCTTGTCCCAACATCAAGGTAACTGTGGGTGACATTAGTGATGTTCAGAATTTCTTTGTGCAAGACATGTCAACCTATCCTATCATTCTAGGGCAGCCTTACATTACTGCTGTTAGAATGGAGACACGAGTTATGGATGACGGTTCAGCCTATGCTAGGATACGTAGTAGAGATGGCAAAAGAGCTGTTCAGTTTTTGACTGTTGCTGCAGAACATGAGAGGAATCGTGATAGCTTGAGAGACCGTCCACTGCCTAAGATTACTCAGGAGTTTAGAGAGTCTAGGGGTTTTGGCAGAGTACCATTGAAGAGCGAGACTTCAACGGTACAGTAGAGATAGGATTCTCGCCTGATCCAGTAAAGCAGGAAGCTTTATCCACTAGCTTCTTGGGATTGACGTCATGTGGATCAGTATGTTATAGGAAGGTTGAGAATCTGAAGAGGTTTGAGAGACAACATGTGAAGTGTGTACAGCAGTCTTTGTGGGATAATGGAGAGTTAGCAGGAGATGAATACATATCTGGAGTGTTTGAAGAACAGTATTTGGTAGATACTATAGGGGAGTTGAAATCTATAGTAGAAAGTTCTATAGACGATGTAGATAGAGTGGTGAGAGTGAGCTCCAAGGAGCTTTATGATGTAATTGATAAGTTTATAGATCGACAAGAGGTGTATGTGGAGACCAAGTACAAGTCAGTGGCGAAGAAAGTCAAACCAGTGGCTTTGCCTTTACCACTCGATTACAATCAGAAGATGGAGCAAGCTGCACGAGAACCGACGCTCAGAGGACCGAGAAGAATTGGGCACCAGTTCACAGAAACAACATTGAAGGAGCTGAGGATTGGAGGTGATGGATTTCTTACTGAGCAAGAGAAGAAGAGCTTCAGGGAGATGCTATCTAGGCATGGTAAGGCGTTTGCGTTTGAGTCACATGAAGTAGGATGTGTAGATCCAAGTGTAGTTGCACCTATGGTAATCTTTACTATACCGCATGTGCCTTGGAATCTACGTCCTATCCCTGTGCCTAGAGCTCATCTACCAAAGCTGATAGACTTGCTCAATGAGAGGATTAGGATGGGTATCTTGGAACCATCGATAGCTCCCTACTCTAGTAGATGGTTTACTGTTCCGAAGAAGAGTGGAGCTTTGAGATTCATTCAAGATATGCAGCTAGTTAACAAGGTAACTATCAGGAATATGGGTATAGGACCTATTGTAGACGAGTTTGCAGAGGCTTTTGCTGGTCGTGCTATCTATTCGATGGGAGACTTATATTCAGGTTATGACCAGTTTCAATTATCCTCTGAGAGTAGAGACTTGACTACAATGAGGACACCTTTAGGGTTACTAAGGATGTGCACCTTACCGCAAGGTGCTACCAATTCGGTAGCACATATGATGAATGGCATGAACAAAGTTTTGAGAGACTTCATTCCTGAAAAAACTATGCCATTCCTTGATGATGTGCCGATCAAAGGGTGTGCTGAGGAGGAGAAGAATGAGGTAAAAGATCAGAGGGGGTGCCGTAAGTTTGTAGCAGATCACATAGCTGACTGCGATAAGATATTGAGTCGACTGGAAGAGGTTCATTTGACTTTATCAGGAGCCAAGTCTGTGTTTGGAGTACAAGAGGTGTTAATAGTGGGACATCTGTGTGGATCTTATGGTCGAAACCTTGTCCAAACAAGGTTGATGCCATCCGAAGGATGAAGGAGACATGTGGATCGGTTACTGAGGTGAGAAGGTTTCTAGGTGCATGTGTGTTTTATCATATATGGATTCCACACTTTGCACATGTAGCAGATCCGTTGTACAAGTTGCTGAGGAAGGGGCAAAGATTTCAGTGGCAAGAGGAGCAAAGCGAGTCTATGAGGAAGTTGAAGGATCTTTTGGCTTCACCGCCAACTCTACGGAAGGTAACATATGAGTTGGGCAGATCTGTTATCCTTACTGTTGATACTAGTCCTATTGGCATTGGATGGGCTGTAGGACAAGACGATGAGGATGGAAATAGATATGTGGTGCGTTTTGGTGCTAAGGTATTAAGTTCACGGCAGAGAGACTACCCTCAGGTCAAGAGAGAGCTATGGGGAGTAGTTACTGCGATGAAGAGTGATAAGGAATACTTGATAGGAGCACCTGTGGTTGTGGAGACAGATTGTTTACCTCTCTTGGGAATGATCACTAGCTGTACAACTCCAGATATTGCTATGTTGAGGTGGATAGCATATATCAAGTCCTTGAACCCAGAGTTTAGACATATTGCAGGGAAGGATAATCCTGTGGCAGATATGTTATCAAGGGCTAGGTATTACGATGAGAAAGAAATGATAGATGATCAGGAAGATGTGGGAACAGAGTTCTATTCTAGTGCTCTTGCTAGAAGAGATAGAAGCTGTTTTGCAGCCTCGTTGGAGTTTTTTGAGGAAACTATGTATGATGGCGAGTGGTTGGATCTTGGGCGCTATTTGAGTTCACTGGAAAGGCAAGAAGGCTGGTCTGATGCAGATTTCAAGAGGATCCGTAGGATAGCTTATGGTTACTTTTTACATGGAGGACATCTATGGAAGCGCCCTAAGCTACAAGGAGGTATACCGCAGCGGGTGGTATGTGACCTAGAATCGCAGCAGAAGCTGATCAAGGAGTTCCATGAGAGTTTATGGGCTGGTCATAGAGGAGTTTGGGCTACATTTGCCAAGATGAAGGAAAAGTATTGGTGGAAGGGTATGTATAAGGATGTAGTACAGTTTGTTTCATCTTGTATACCCTGCCAGATGTATTCCAACGTACGTCATCGTGATGGATTGCATCCTACTTATCCTTTAGCCATTCATTACAAATGGGTAGTTGATATGGTAACTATGCCATTTGGACTTGGACAAATGAGGTATCTAGTCTTGGCTAGAGAAGATCTATCTAACCAAGTTGAAGGTCGTGCTCTGAGGACGAAGACCACTGCTAGTGTCTGCCGCTTTCTACTTGAAGATGTTATTTGTAGGTATGGGTGTGTGGGAAAGATCACTGCAGATAGGGGTGAGCTGGATGCACAAGAAGCAGTTGAATTCTTCAAGCGATTGGGAATCAAGTTGGCGTTAACCACTGCTTACAATCCTGAAGGGAATGGCAAGAGCGAAAGAGGTCATCCGCCAATCATCAAAGCTTTGGTAAAAGCTTGCAAGGGTAAGATCCGTGAATGGCCTAGACTGTTACCATTTGCTTTGTGGGCAGATCGTACAACTCATAGTACCGTTACAGGTTACATGCCAGCAGAGTTGATACTAGGGCAAAAACCTGTGATGCCGATTGAGGAGGTTGTGCCTACTTGGAATGTTTTGCCATGGGAAGATGGTAGAAGTACGGAGGATCTTCTTGCATTAAGGATCCAGCAGTTAGAACGAAGACCTGAGGATGTTGCCAAAGCTGTGGAAAGGTTAAAGACTGCTAGAGAGAGAAACAAAGGCAGATTTGATAGAACGCATAGATTACGACCCAAACCAGTTAGGGAAGGTGATTGGGTGTTAGTCTATGATAGTAGTCTTGATAATCAGCATAGCGCTATCAGAAAGTTTTCCAAGAGATGGTTCGGACCTTATGTGGTGTTAGAAGTTTATGATAATGCCACATACTCTTTGAGAGAGTTAGATGGTGCAGTGCTCAAGATACCAGTCGCAGGGAAGAGAATCAAGCTCTTTAGAAGAAGAGGGGACGACCAGAACATTGCAGAGCTTACTGAGGATGAAGCTGAAGACTCAATGGAGGTTGAAGATGAATTTGAAGCTGAAGCTGAAGAGTCTTGATCTGGATCTGGTACATACCGGAGGATGTGCAGGTTCAGAGGGGGTGGATGTCGCGCTACTTGGCGGCTACATGCTTGACTTCTACTCCGACGCTTAGATTTAGTAGTTCTAGAAGTTAGCTCATACTACTTCTAGTCCTTTATGTATATGTTTGACACCTTTGCATACGGTGTTAACACTATTTTGAGTCCTAGTAGGCTGATAGTATGTTAGTTATCTTGTTCAAGCATTTGTGCGCTTGTGCAAGTGACTTCTTACTTGTCTATGACGTTCAATGTACATAACTTAGGGTTTCCATGCTGATAGGGGTTTGAGCTCATGGGTTGTACTTACTTGTCGCCCATGCACGCTTTCTAGCTAATCTAAGTTATTTTTCGGGGCTATGTGTCATTTTAGGTAGTTTAAGTTTTACGCTGGCACTCTAGGGGGCTTGACGTGGTAGCCTATGAGTGTAGAAAAGTTACCAGGTAGTTTAAGGCACAAAAGGACAGTCAAGTGGAGCTATGAACTCCCATTGGTCCATTTTTGTCTTTTGTAAAACTCTAAGTTTAGAAACAGAGCTCTAGAGGAGAGTTCGAGCAATTGGTGAGGGATCTTCGAAATCTGAGAACACAGGAAGAGAGAGCTCGTCGTGCCAAGCACTGTCAGTGAAATTTTTGCTCGATTTGGATCAATAAACAAGGAGTTATGCCCAATTGAAGTTCGGATTGTGCCAAAACTACGTCACTTTTGTTGATTTTGGGGTTTTCGGTGCCAATTGCAGCAGAATTGAGGAAATCACTTCAAAACTTCGTGGTTGCGTTCACTGTCAGGAGGGCTACGACTGTCCAAAAAGTTTCGTATCATTTGAGTAATTGAGTAATTCAGGGCGGCCGCTGAAGCAGAGGGGGTCTGAAAAGCTCTTAATCTAGAGCAGCGACTTTAGAGAAGGAGATCTGGAGTTCTACAAACATTCAGGAGTCCCAACTTCACAGGGATGTTCAGCATCCTGTAGACTTCAAATACTGTGAGAAGATTTGAAATTCATCGAGCCAATTCTCTGTTCTATGTCTGAATAGCTGTCTAGGTACCAGAAATTGCCATAATTCTCTTATTCAGAACTTTTCTGTTCATATCTCCGTGTCAGAATTTGATCTCAGGTTGAAACTTCGTCTGTGAGTTCAGTAGTACCTCATTTGCATGTAGGGGAAGTTTAGAGGTCTAAACCTTCATAGTTTTCCTCTCTTTGAGTGTCAAAGTTCACCGCTTAAGCCTATTACTACCAGTGAGATCTAAATTTCGCTTTTGAGCATATCAGAGGATCCTACACTCCTGTGTGAGTGTTTATAGCTCCTGTTGTGACCTGAAAGCCAACCTCTTGAGTAAACAACCACAGCCAGAAGCCCGGCGCTTTCCTAGGTAGACGGATCACACTCCGACAACGTTGCCCAAGAAGCTTCTCAACTGAGTCAGGTTAGCAGGTGGGTGAAGTTTCATGATAACTTCCACCTTAGCACAGTCGACTTCTGTGCCTCTTCCAGAAATCCTATGTCCTAGCAAAATTCCTTCTGACATACCAAAGAAGCACTTCTCAGGATGAAGAGCCAAACGATGCTCTCTACATTCAAAAAACACTTCCTCAGAAATATCAGATGATCTTCTCTCAATCAAAACACACAAAAATCATCTAAGAAGATCTCTATGAAAGTATGAATATACCCTTTAAAGATGATAATCATCAGTCTCTGGAATGTGACGAGTGCATTGCATAAACCAAACGGCATTTGGTTGTACGCGTACGTGTCTCAATCAGTAGTAAAAGTGGTTTTCGACTTGTCTTCTTCTTTGATTGAAACTTGATTGTACCCAGAATACCCTTCCAGGAAGCTGTAGAACTCATGTCCTGCTACCTGATCGAACACAGAATCGGTGAAGGGTAAAGGATGATGATCATTCTTCGTGGTCAAGTTCAGCTTCCGGAAGTCTTGACACACTCGGATCTTACCTGTTTGCCTTTTCGGCATGATGACAATAGGAGCTACCCACTCACTTCTAAGTACTGGGAAGATGACACATGCCTTCAAGTACTGATCGATCTGATCCTTTACCAAAAGCGAGTACTTGAAGTTGAGCCGATACTGCCTCTGCCGTGTAGGAACAATGTCTTTCAGCAAGTCAATGCGATGCTCTCCCAGCTCTCGAGGTATGCCCTTCATGTCTTCGATGGTCCAAGCGAAAACGTCTTGGAACTTTGTCAAAAGTTCTCTAAAGTCTTCCAACTGCTGACCCTCGATTACCTTGGAAAGCTTCAGCTTCTTCTCAAGAGCAACCTCCATTTCTTGAAGATCATAAGGGTTCACCATTCCTTCAGTGTGGCTGTACTCATTGGCACCAAAATATTTTGATCTGTGAGCTTTTTCCAGTTCAGATTCGTCTTCTGGAAGATCAGCTAACTGATCTTCTGAAAGGAAGACATTACTTTCATCTTGTGGAAGCTCTTCTTCTGCAATTTCGTAGCACTTAATGTATCCACATATCACTTCTTTTGCTATTTCTGATGCTTCTGTAGTACACAAGTTATTCACCACAAACTCATTATATCTTCTATCAATATCAGAAGACGCAGCTGAGTCTTCTGACGTGTACTCCTCAGTCGTAGAGGGAGTTTCACCTTGATGTCCAATCTTCATCCAAGAGAGTGAGACATAAGCCTACACCCAAGCCGGACGAGGAGACTAAAGTCTCCTCGTCCGGCTTGGGTGTAGGATTGGGAAACCTTAAACGATGTCTTCTCCAATCAATATTTACATTTGCAGCTTACAGTCAAGGTCTTCCTATCAAAACTTGATATCCCACCTTAGCTACAGGTCGCAAAATGATGTAAGTGAGGTAAAAAGATACTCTCCCAATTATCATCGAGACATCTTTCAGTTGTCCCAAAGGTCGTCTTCTGGTCTGGTCCGCCATTTTGAGGATTCTCGAAGTAGGCTGGAACTCAGTGAAGCCTAGGGCATGCGCTGTTTCTGCAGTCATGATGTTTAACTCCGGAGCCGGAATCAATGGGTACTTTCTTCAGAAGACAGCCATGGATCTCCATATCAAGTTCTGGGGCTCCCAAGTCCTCATGCTCTATCCTCAAGATCAGGGTACGCTAGGGAAGTTTCGCTGTCCTCCTCTTCCTTGATCCTCTAAGGACAGACTGTAACAGCTTCTAGTGGTGTCCACAATTTACAGGATTCACGAATTTTTGAAATTTTTAAGGTTAATAACTTGTTTGTATAACTGAAGAAGCTTTGTTACTTAAGATTACGGCTTCCTTAGAAGAAAGATGATCTTACGATCTTTTTCGCAACAAGAAGTTGACTTCTTCGGAAGACGGCCGTCTTCCGGGAAGCGTCTTTTCAGTTGTGTCTTCGGAAGACAGAAGATGACGGAAGACGGAAGACACGTATCTTTCGGAAGACAGCGACCGCAGAAGCCTAACCGCGTATTACCCAGTAAAGAAGTAGGTGTACCTACCAGGTAGCACCAAGGTAGTAGGTAGGTCAGGAAGTCAGGTAGGTCAAAGAACCCCTAAATTGCGCGAGAAGATACGAAGGAGGCGCATTAGCGCAGGAACACCACCGCTTTCCGCATCGAGGGCCTTTTGAATAGAAGATCAAATTGGGAGGTGATCGAATTGAGTGAGGGGACCAGCAGAGTGAAATCGAGTAGAGCAAGATCGATTCGCAGCTAGAGAGAAAGCGAGGACGAAATTATGAGAGTAGGAAGCACCATCGAGTTGAAGGAGTCTTCTGTAGACTCCCAGAAGCAGACATTGAAGGACGACTGAGAAGAATCAGAGGTGGAGTCTTGTTCGATTGAGGAGTGACAAGACATTGACGGCAGTAGCAGCTCTGTGGAGTCGCATTGCAGCTGGAGTCGGAGCCGGAAGCACGCAGAAGACTGAAGACACTACGGAAGCGGACAGAAGGCTGTTTGAGGTTCTTCCTAAGTTCTCTTCCCTTCCTACCGCTTCTCGTCTCTTGTTCAGTATCCCCCTCGCTTCCCCGGTTGTTTGCAGTCAAATCGATCGATCGTTTTCTCATCCCGCATTTTCCTTCTGTGAAATTGGGTGCGGAAGCGCTGCTCAATTTTCGACAATCATCTTCTAGCTTCTTCTCAAACTATAATCAAGCTTCCATGTCCGTCGTTATCAAATTCGATCTCGCAGCTATCAATTTTCCTACCCTACCGCACCTCTACTCCCGAATCTCTGAACAGAAGACGCTTCAGAAGATCTGAACATCTTCAGAAGACGTTTCTGAAACCTGAACATCTTTGGAAGACGCTTCTGGATGTCTGAAGTCTTCGGAAGACGACTGTGTGTAATTCGTATGGAGAGTGGATTGGATTTGCTTTTTTGTTAAGAGAGGCTTGGTACGAATCCTGAGTGACTTGGTGAGTTGTTTGTTGTTTCGAGAAGCTGAAAGTTGGGATCCAGGCCTACGCCTCCCGATCTTCCAAGCTTCTCAAATCCACATCTTCCTAGAGAGACTAGAAGACTGGAAAGACTGGCAGAATGCACGACGTGAGGGTCCTTTACGGATCTCTTCTGTCTGTCTCATAGCAGTCTATTCCTTCTTCTTCCCGAACTTAGAAGAGAGTTGTGAGAAGTCTTGCTGGCAGAATCTGGAGAGAATGGTCGAGGGTCATGTCTTCCCGTCATGCAGCAAGCTTCTTCTGAGTGTGTATGAGAGGTGAGAAGTCAGAAGTGCGAATGTCTCGTGTTCTGTTGTGAGGTTAGATTGCGTGTAGGAAGCAGAAGACAGGTGAAACCAGTGAAGGGAAGCATGGCTTCGGGAAGTCTTCCGAGAATGTTATTGAATCAGAAGCTGTCTTGGGAGTCTTCCCAGAGACCACTGTCACCGCAGGAGCCCGTAACCATCTTTTGAATTTTTTATACACTCTATTTCTCGCATGTCTTGTATCTTTTGTTAGGAAGTAGGATGTAATGCAAGGTGGATTATCTTCTTAGGAATCCATGCGAGGCTTTGCTTAGTTAAGATTGTTTAGATATAGCTCGGAAGACGAGAGCTACTTAGGAAGCACTGTTAGAATACCGGAAGACGGAGTAGCTGTCTTCTGGAAGACTAGATCCGTCTTCTGAGAGTGGAAGCTAGATTGTGAGAACTTGGGAAGGACTGAGCCTTCGGCTCACAGTAAGTACGTGTGGCTTAGTGCAACAGAGTTTCAAGTATGTCGATGTATCCTCGAGGGTTGGTGATACCGGCAGCAGAGTTGGCCGAGGCCAAACCTTTCCTCAGGGAGTTGGGACTCGACTTCTTCCTGTGGGATTGGAACCTCGTCGATCAGGGTCTTCTGGAGGAGGTCTGGACAGCATTACCGCCCCGCAACCGTGTACTTGTGAAGGCAGGAGTAGCTCGAGGAAGACCATCTTCCTGGATAGCAGAATGGTGACGTAGGGCTTTCCACAGGACAGAAGCAGAGAACAAGGAGTACGAATTGGAGAAGAAGATCCTACCCATGATCTCGAGCAAGTGGCATGTGCCTGGGAGCACATCTTGTCTCTTCCTAGAGGACAGGCAGGGAAGGAACGGATGGAAGGTCGAAGCTTACCAGGAGCCACAGAAGCATCTTCTGGCGAAGCTGTTCCTTCACTTCTTTCCCAAGGAGAAGGCGCAGAAGACAAGGTACCTTGGAAACCAAGACGTGGAATTCCTGGAAGCCATTTGGGAAGGGCTGCCCATCAACTGAGGCGCGTTCTTCCACGCATATGTGTAGGCAGAGCTGGTGTACTTAGGCACCCCGACAGGAGGACATCTTACTCCGTTCTTCTGTTTCCTGTACGTGGTCAAAGGAGACCTAACGAAAGATCAGTTGGCGAGATATGGACCAACGAGGCAGCACGAGACGAAGGAGGAGACCTCGGGAAAAGACGACCGAGCAGCAGCAATGACTCCCCCTCCCAATCTGATGCCGCAGATGAGGCCAGGTACTCATCAGAAGACGCTTCTGATGAGAGAAGATAACTCCAGTGGGTCGGAAGACGCGACACCACCAAGGAAGATGGGTCCTAGGAGTGTGCCTAGGAAGACCACCTCCTTCCTGATCATTCACTCTGGATCGGAGTCCGACTCATAGGAGGAGCCATTGAGTACCTGAGCTGCGCAAAAGACCGCTTCTGCAACACCAGGGGTTTTCCGAAGACTCTAGAAGACGAAGGTTGGATGGACACTCCTACTGCGATGTGAGGAAGCGCAATAAAGAGGACCGCTTTGGTCATGGGGAGGGATCTTCCACCTCGAAAGATGAGAAGAGTAGCTTCTTCTTGTGCGCAAAAGCAGAAGACCATAGTGGTGGAAGATGCATCCTTGCCTCTAGAAGACAAGGAAGACACCTCCGATCGGATCGTGGGGATGAGTCTGTCTTTCGTGAGAAGAAGATTGGAGGAGTTCAGTGCCTTCTTCCACTCGGAGATCCAACCAGCTATGGAGTTGATGGAGAAGAGAGCGATGGCTCAGGAGAAGCCACTACAACCTAGATTCGGTCTGCCCATCTTGATGCGGCAGGAAGAAGACCAGAAGAAGGTAGAAGTGCTGGAAGCCAACCTCCGCACCACGGAGAAGCTCGCAGCGAAGTACAAGATGGAAGCAGCCGCTTCTGCCAAGGAGTTAGCGCAGCTGAGGAAGAGTAACCAGGAGTTGCATGCGCGTTTACAACAGCGTGACCAGGAGGTTCTGCGAGTTCGGAGCAAGATCACCGTCCTTGCAGAGGAGAAGATGACATGGAAGACACTACGGGAAGCCACTGAAGCGCAGACTGCAGCCGAGAGGACGCAGCGGGAAGTAGATGCATAAGTAAGATCAAAGAGTAAGATTTCAGGGTGCATTACACACATTGTGCACATTGTGCGCACTAAACACATTGTGAACACAATGTATACACACTACACCCGATGTGAGATACATACGAATAGATTGGGATTACATCGAAGAGGTCTGTATTCTCTCGTTGCTAGCAGTGGTTCGAAGATGTAGATAGAGGTAGTGAGCAGTTTAGGAGCAGAGAACGGCATCCTCGTGTAGTCCTGCTGGCTAAACTGGTGTGCCGAGGAGTAGGAGCATGACGTAGAGGGAGTGAGCTTCCCAACACCAATATGTCTTCTTCTCGGAGAATGGATTGCTGATTTGAGTGCAAAAGCTTTGTCGGTGTCTTGGTGGTAGTGGGTTTCCTTGAATTCACTCTCGACTGTGCATGGGAAGCATTTTTCTTGAGTGAGTGTGACTGTCAGCAGTTGTGTAGATTCGCAGCTTGGCTCATCCAGTGGAGCACTTCGGATCCACGTACGGGCGGTCTTATTGGTAAGTGATCTCAGAAGACAGAATAGTCGGAGCAGCGAGAGAAGAAGAAAGAAGCCTTCTTCCCACAGCAGAAGACGACATCCTCAAGTAGAAGACTGTGTGACTGTACGCACGTTGGTTGTATTCCTCTTGAGATCAGTTGAAGTCTCTATGTCTGCTGCCAACTTGTAAGCCGGTCCCTTCCCTTTCTCTTGGGCAGTAAACCGTCTACCAACAGTCGTTGGCTCCTGCTGGGATCTCTGCACGTCCTCCATCGGACCTGGTGCAGGTGGAGGAGCTGCAGAAGTAGACGGGATGTCCTCTGAGAGGGCTGCTCGCCTCCTTGTGACTCTCCCTATATCTCCAGTCTCTTCTGGTACTCCAGTATCACGTTCAGAGGCTTCTTGCCGCCTCTTTTCCTCCACAGAAGCATCTTGCCAGTGAACGTGTCTTCCACGTCCAAGAATGCTTTGATAGACGCAGCGTCAACAAGATCTCCCCAACAGACTATCCGTGACCCTACGGATAGTTGTAGTGTCGCAAGATTACTCCTTTTGCTCATTTAGTATACAAGATATCGTTCCCACAGAGGATTTGCACAAGTAACGCTGCTCTAAGTTCTAAGATCTGTTCAAACACACAAACACACGGGTTTTGTCTAGAAATCCCGTCTTCTCACAAAACCAAGCGTCTTCCAGACTCGCCAAAAGGTGCTATGGACCTAAACAAACAACTACTAACTAAAATATCACACAACTATTCACAGAGAAGCTCGGGAAGACGCGCTTCCTGCTTCCAGGTCACTTCTTCCGGTCTTCTCAGTACCGTCTTCCCGAAGCAATTCTTGACTTTTGAGAGTTCAACTCGGCTTCTCACACCTCCATAAGACTGTCCTGCTTCGCAAAATTCGACTAGTAACGACTGTTACACCTTACTCTCGCACTCACATTCCAACGGGTAAGATTAATCACATGGTGTATGCCCCCTGTAGCCTTCCCAGGCGTCTGCCTACGGAAATGGTCTTCCTGCAGCACTACAACGACATTCACCTTCACAGAAGCTCAATAGAAGTCTCGGAAGCTCACTAGAAGAAGGTAAGAAGATGGGACAGAATGAGAGAAGATGGGGAAGAAGGGAAAATCCAAACAAGAGAAAACAAGTTGAAAAGGAGAAATTAAGATTCCGACAGGCTTCTAGTCCGGATCCTTACTAACAAGCCATCCCTGCTTGTAATAATTTGGGGAGGAAGACAACAAACGTGTTTACAGTTGCACCGTCTTCTACTTGCACTTGTCTGCTGTGAGAAGAAGGCTTCTTTCTTCTTCTCTTCGCTGCTCCGACTACTTTGTCTTCTGGGATCCCTTACCCATAAGACCGTCCGTATGTTGTAGAATTGAGAGTTTTCCTCGGGAAGGGCGGAACCTTCTGGCTGTGATATGATCGTGAAGGTTGTGGGAAGACTACTTAGGAAAGTGCTGGGCTTCAGGTTCTGGTTGTTTACTATCCAGAGGTAGGCTTCAGGTCATAAGGGGCACTATAAACCTTCACACAGGTCGAATGGATCCTCCGGTATGTTCAGGAAATGAAAATCAGATCAAACTAACAGCAATAAGGTTCGTCAACGAACTTTAACAGTCAAGAATCAGAAACATAAGATGGTTTAGGCTTCAGAACTCCTCCTACATGTAAGTGAGGTCCTATTGGATACACATATGAAGTTTCAGCCTGAGATCAGTTCCCAGCACTGAGATGTGGACAGAAAAGTTCTGAATAAGAAAATTGTAGCAATTTTTGGTACCCAGATGGCTATTTCAACATAGAACAGAAGATTGGCTCGATGAATTTCAAATATTCTCACAGTATTCGAAGTCTACATGATGTTGAACATCCCTGTGAAGTTGGGACTCCTGAATGTACACAGAACTCCAGATCTCCTCCTCTGAAGTCGCTGCTCTAGATTAAGAACTTTTCAGACCCCCTCAGCTTCAGCGGCCGCCCTGAATTACTCAGTCGCTCAATCGATATGAAACTTTTTGGGAAATCGTAGCCTTGCTGGCAGAGAACACAACCTCGAAGTTTTGAAGCAATTTCCTCAAATCTGCTGCGAGTGACACTCAAAACCCCAAATTCAACAGAAGTGCTGCAATTCTGACACAAATCGAACTTCAATCAGCCATATCTCCTTCTTTATTGCTTCAAATCGATCAAACTTTTCGTTGACAGTGCTTGGCACGACGAGCTCTCTCTCCCTGTGTTCTCAGATTTCGCAGTGTCCTCACCAATTGCTCGAAATCCACTCTAGAGCTCTGTTTCTAAACTTAGAGTTTTACAAAAGAGAAAAATGGACCAATGGGAGTTCATAGCTCCATTTGGTTGTCATTTTGTGCCTTAAACTACCTGGTAACTTATCTACACTCATAGACAACCACGTCAAGCCCCCTAGAGTGCCAGCGTAAAACTTAAACTACCTAAAACGACACGCAGCCCCGAAAATTAACTTAAATCAGCTAGAAAGCGTGCATGGGCGACACGCAAATACAACCCATGAGCTTAAAACCCTATTAACATGGTAATCAACCTACTAAGACTCAAAATATATAACATCTTTCAAAAATGGACTTCTCTGAGGTCTTAGCTTCACTCAGAGAGACTAACGCCTGACAGAGAAGTGAATCATTTACTATGTGAAATGATTCACATAACGACAACGTGGATCCGAAGTGCTATACTGGACGAGCCAAGCTGCAATTCCACAACTGCTGACAGTCACCGCCACTCAAGAAGAACGCTTCCCATGCACAATCGAGAGTGAATCCAAGAAAACCCACCACCTAGAAGACATGAATAAAGCTTCTGCACTCAAATCCGCAATCCATTCCTCGAGAAGATGTCACATTGGCATTGAGAAGCTCACTCTCTCTACTTCTTGCGTCTACTCCTCGACACAACAGTCTAGCCAACAAGACTGCACGAGAATGTCGTTCCCTGTTCCTAAACTGTCCACTATCTCTATCTACATCCTCGAACCACTGCTGGTAACGAGCATGCAGACCCCTCCGGTACGATCCTAGACTATTCGTATGTCTCTAACATCGGGTGTATGTAATGTGTATGGAACTAACTGACTCGATTTCTTACTCTTCGATCCTACTTATGCTTCCTACCACGAGAAAAATAAAGGAGACGACCACCCGGGAGAGATGGATGATGTGAGAAGGCTGCCACTCCCACATGCAAGCCTTTTCCCTTCCTGATTAGCCATCCACCTTGTTGTTTCTTACGCTACCTATGCTGCCACATGGTATCCTAACTAATTTTACACTGAAAACTGCCACCCTGAAGATAGCATGTTCGGTCCTACTAAATTTGAAAAAGTCAACGTCGATTGTGTTTACTATCTACTCTGATTGCTCGGAGGCAACCTCTACCTGATCTGCTCCTACCAGAGCTCCTAACGCGGCTTCTAATAAGCTAGAAAGCCCTGCGAACACCTCGGGTAACACTGAGGTGGCTTCCTCCTCATCGTTCTTTGCTGGTCCTCTGTCGCTGCTGCTGCTTCTTCCTCGGCTTCTGCTTCTGCTTCGGAAGACGGAAGCGTCTTCTGGGAAGCTAGGTCGAGTGGTGCTTCCTCGCTCTTCTGAGATATTGGTGCGACACTAGGGACCATGGCGACCTCATAGGGGTCCGAGGAAGTCGCTTCCTCCATGCGGAATACTTGGGAAGACGGTTCTTTTTCCTGTCTTCCGGGGCTTCTTCCGGTGTCTTCTCGGCTTCCAACGCTGTCACTACCAAGTGGACAGCGAGGTCGAAGTCCTCCTTCTCCAATCCGGATCCAATCGATGGTGCTAGAGCTTGAGAAGATGCAGTTGCAGATGGCGGAATCAAGGGAAGATCATAGAGTGTCTTCACTCCCTCTATCTGCCGATCCAAATACCTGAACATACTCTCCTTGCACTCTACCAACATCTCCTTGGACTCATTGTCCCACTCTCTAGCCAAGGTAAGCAACTTCCTACCCGCGGTGAGGTTGAACTTCTTTCGAAGCGCTTCCACCGACTGTGCTAGCATCTCCTGCGCTCGAGCTTCCGCTGCGTCCCGCTGCATCTTCTCCTCTGCAACTCGCGCTTCTGCGGCTTTCCGCTGCGTCTTCCATGTTGCCTTCTCCTCTGCGAGGACGATGATCTTCCCCCGCACTCGGAGAACCTCTTGATCGCGCTGTTGTAGACGCGCCTGCAACTTCTGGTTGCCCTTCTTCAGTTGAGTCAGCTCCTTGGCAGAAGCGGCTGCTTCCGCCTTGTACCTTGCTGCGAGCTTCTCTGTGGTGCGGAGACTAGCTTCCAGCGCTTTTGTCTTCTTCTGGCCTTCTTCCTGACGCATCAAGGTGCACAGACCGAATCCAGGCTGCAAGGGCTTCTCCTGAGCCTTCGCTCTCTTCTCCAGCAACTCCATAGCTGGCTGGATCTCTGAGTGGAAGAAGGCGCTGAACTCTTCCAGTCTTCTTCCTGCGGAAGACAGGTTCATCTCCACAGTTCGGTTGGAGATGTCGACCTTGTCTTCCAAAGGCAAGGATGCCTCTTCCACCAAAAAATGATCTTCAGCTTCTGCACACGGGAAGAAGCTACTCTTCTCATCTTCCGGGGTGGAAGATCTCTCCCTATGGTAGAAGCGGTCCTCTTTAATGCGCTTCCTCGCATCGCAGTAGGAGTATCCATCCACCCTTCGTCTTTTGGAGTTTTCGGAAGACTCCCTGGTGTTGCAGAAGCGGTCTTCTGCTCCGGTCGGGTACTCAGCGGCTCTTCTTGCGAATCAGACTCCGATCTCGAATGAATGAGGGAGGTGGGCTTCCTAGGTACACTTCTAGGACCCATGTTCCTCGGAGGCGTGGTGTGGTGCCCACAAATTACAAGATTCACGAACTTTTTATAATTTTTGAGATTAATAACTTATTTGTATAACTGAAGAAGCGTTGTTACTTAAGATTACGGCTTCCTTAGCAGGAAGATGATCTTAAGGGCTGTTTGTAATAATAAGTTGACTTCTTCGGAAGACGACCGTCTTCCGAAGAGCGTCTTCTCGGTGGTGTCTTCGGAAGACGGAAGACGGCGGAAGACACGCATCTTCTGGAAGACGTCAACCATGGCAGCTTAACAACGTAAGGAGTAGGTGCACCTACCAGGTAGCACCGAATCGATTAAGTAGGTCAGGAGGGTCGAAACTCTCAAACTGCGGGGAAGATGCGCAGGAAGCGCATTAGCACAGAAACCTACCTGCTTCCCGCATCGAGAGATTGGAGAACGAGAAGAGCGATTCAGGCAGCGAGTTGATTTGAGTGAGGAAATCAGCGAGTGAAATCTAGTGAGGTTAGGATCAATTCGAAGCTAGAAGAAAGGCGAAGTCGAATTGCTGAGCGCAGAAGAGTGTCGAGCTGAAGACATTGGAGGGTGGCTGAGTGGAATCGAAGGTGGAATTGAGGCGTAGCCAGAAGCTGACCGCGGAAGCAACCTTGTGGGGTCGCATTGGAGCTAGAACCAGAGCCAGAAGCGTGCAGAAGATCGAAGACAGCTCGGGAAGTCGACAGAAGACAGTAGAGGTTCTTCTCATGTTCCCTTCCTTTCCCCACTACTTCTCGCCTTTGTTTGGTATCCCCCGCGCTTCCCCGGTTGTTTGCAGGCAGCCTGATCGATCAATCCCCCACCCCTATTTTCCTATTATGACATTGGGCGCGGAAGCGCTGCTCAATTTTTGTCAGACATCTTCTTGCTTCTTCCCGAGTTCAATTCGAGCTTCCCTACTCCTAGCCCTCAAATTGGAGATCCCCGCTATCAATTTCCCTATCCTACCATGCCTCTATTTCCGAAACCTTGAACAGAAGACGCTTGGGAAGATTGGAACATCTTCGGAAGATTGTCTTCGGAAGACGTTTCAGTAGCTTGACTATCTTCGGAAGTCGACTGTGCACAATTCGTATCAAGAGTGGATTTGCTTTGCTTTTGTGATAAGAGAGGCTTGGTACGAATTCCGAGTGGCTTGGTGAGTTGTTTGTTATTTTGAGAAGTTGGAAGTCGGGAACTAGGCCTGTGCCTCCCAGTCTTCCAAGCTTACAAATCATAATCTTCCTAGAGAGACTAGAAGACTGGAAGGGCTGGCAAAATGCGCGAGAAGACGCGAGGGTCCACTTCGGGTCTTTTCTGTCTGACCCATAGCAGTCCATTCCTTCTTCTTCCCGAACTTAGGAGAGAGTCGTGAGAAGTCTTGCTAGCAGAATCTGGAGAGAATGGTCGAGGGTCATGTCTTCCCACCGAGCAGCAAGCTTCTTCTGAGTGTGTATGAGAGGTGAGAAGTCAGAAGAACAGAGTGCAAATGTCTTGAGTCTATTGTGAGGATAGATTGCGCGTAGGAAGAAGAAGACAAGTGAGACCAGTGAAAAGAAGCTTGACTTCGGGAGGTCTTCCGAGAAAGACATTGAATTAAAAAGCTGTCCTGGGGGTCTTCCCAGAGGCCACTGTCACCGCAGGAGTCCGCAACCATCTTCTGAACCTGTTATGCACTCTACGTTTCACGAATCTTGTATCTTCTGATAGGAAGTAGGATGTAATGCAAGGTGGGTTGTCTTCTTAGGAATCCATGCGAGGCCTTGCTTAGTTAGGATTGTTTAGATATAGCTCGGAAGACGGGAGCTATCTAGGAAGTACTGTTAGAATCCCGGAAGACGGAGTAGCTGTCTTCTGGAAGACTAGTTTCGTCTTCTGAGAAGTAGAAGTTAGACTGTGGGCACTTGGAAAGGACTGAGCCTTCAGCTCACAGTAAGTGCGTGTGGCTTAGGGCAACAGATCTTCCAATATGTCGATGCATCCTCGAGGGTTGGTGTTACCGGCAGCAGAGTTGGCCGAGGCCACACCTTTTCTCAAGGAGTTGGGTCTCGACTTCTTCTTGTGGGATTGGAACCTCGCCGACCAAGGACTTCTGGAGGAGGTTTGGACAGCATTACCGCCTCGCAACCGTGTACCTGCGAAGGCAGGAGTAGCTCGAGGAAGACCATCTTCCAGGACTGAAGATTGGTGGCGCAGGGCCTTCCACAGGTCAGAATCCGAGGACCGAGGGTATTGGCTCGAGAAGAAGATCTTGCCCAGGATCGTGAGTGAGTGGCATGTGCCTGGAAGCACAACTTGTCTCTTCCTGGAGGACAGGCAGAGAAGGAACGGGTGGAAGATCGAATCTTACCGAGAGCCGAAGAAGCGACTTCTGGCAAAGTTGTTTCTGCATCTCTTTCCCAAGGGGAAAACGCAGAAGACGAGGTACCTTTGAGATCAGGACGTAGAGTTCCTGGAAGCAATGTGGGATGAGGGAGTGCCCGTCAACTGGAGCTCATTCTTCCACATATATGTACAGGCAGAGCTAGCGTACTTGGGTACCTTGGCGGGAGGACACTTGACACCTTTCTTCTGCTACTTGTATGTAGCCATGGGGGATCTCACGGAAGGACAGTTGGTGAAGTATGGACCGACAGCGCAACCTGAGGCAAAGGGGGAGACCTCGGAAGAAGACGACCGAGCAGCAGCCGCAACTCCCCCTTCCACTCTGATGCCGTAGCTGAGGCCTGGCTCTAATCAGAAGATGCTTCTGGTGAGGGAAGACGACTCCAGTTGGTCAGAAGACGTCACGCCTCTGAGGAAGATGGGCCCTAGAAGTGTACCTAGGAAGACCACCTCTCTCATACATTCGGGATCGGAGTTTGACTCGAAGGAAGAACTGCTGAGTACTTGACCGGAGCAGAAGATCGCTTATGCCACACCAAGGAGTCTTCCGAAGACTCCAGAAGACGTAGGATGGATGGATACTCCTACTGCGATGCGGAGAAGCGCAGTGAAGAGGACCGCTTCTACCATGGGGAGAGATCTTCCACCCCGGAAGATGAGAAGAGTAGCTTCTTCCCGTGAGCAGAAGTTGAAGACCATTGTGGTGGAAGAGGCATCCTTGCCTCGGGAAGACAAGGTCGACACCTCCAACCGAACTGTGGAGATGAACCTGTCTTCCGCAGGAAGAAGACTGGAAGAGTTCAGCGCCTTCTTTCACGCAGAGATCCAACCAGCTATGGAGTTGCTGGAGAAGAGAGCGAAGGCTCAGGAGAAGCCCTTGCAGCCTAGATTCGGTCTGCGCACCTTGATGCGTCAGGAAGAAAGCCAGAAGAAGACAGAAGCGCTGGAAGCTAGTCTCCGCACCACGGAGAAGCTCACAGCGAGGTACAAGGCGGAAGCAGCCGCTTCTGCCAAGGAGCTGATCCAACTGAGGAAGAGCAACCAGGAGTTGCAGCCGCGTTTACAGCAGCGCGACCAAGAGGTTCTCCGAGTGCGGGGGAAGATCACCGTCTTCGCGGAAGAGAGGACAACATGGAAGACGCAGAGAGAAGCCGCAGAAGCGCGAGTTGCAGCCGAGAAGATGCAGCGGGAAGCAGTAGAAGCTCGTGCGCAGGAGATGCTAGCACAGTCGGTGGAAGCACTTAGGAAGAAGTTCAACTTCACCGCGGGTAGGAAGCTACTTATCCTGGCTAGAGACTAGGACGAGGAGTCCAGAGCGAGGTTGATCGAGTGCAAAGAGAGCATGTTCAGGTATTTGGATCGGTAGATAGAGGGAGTGAAGACACTCTATGGTCTTCTCTTGACTCCGTCACCTGCAACCGCATCTTCCCAAGCTCCAGCACCATCGACTGGATCCGGATTGGAGAAGGAGGAGTTCGACCTCGCTGTCCACTTAGTAGTGACAGCGTTGGAACCCGAGAAGACACCGGAAGATGCCCCGGAAGACAGGAAGAAGAACCGTCTTCCCAGGTATTCCGCGTGAAGGAAGCGACTTCTCCGGACCCCTATGAGGTCGTCATGGTCCCTAGTGCCGCACCAATACCTCAGAAGAGCGAGGAAGCACCACTCGACCCAGCTTCCCAGAAGACGCTTCCGTCTTCCGAAGCAGAAGCAGAAGCCGAGGATGAAGCAGCAGCAGCGACAGCAGGGCCAGCACAGAACGATGAGGAGGAAGCCACCTCAGTGACACCCGAGGTAATCGCAGGGCTTTCTAGCTTATCAGAAGCCGCGTTAGGAGCTCTGATAGGGGCAGATCAGGTAGAGATTGCCACCGAGCAATCAGAGTAGATAATAACCGAAGTTGACAATTCCAGATTTAGTAGGAATCGAACATGCTATCTTAAGGGTGGCAGTTTTCAGTGTAAAATTAGTTAGGCAGCCATGTGGCAGAGTAGGAAGCGCAAGAACAGGAAAGGGAGACCGTTTGCATGTGGAGGGGCAGCTTTTCTCTCCCTGGTGGTGGTTCCTTCTGTTCTCTTGTGGTGGATGCATAAGTAAGATCGAAGAGTAGGAAATCTAGTTCGTTAGTGTGGTGCCCACAAATTACAGGATGCACAAATTTTTCAAATTTTTAAGATTAATAACTTGTTTGTATAAGTGAAGAAACGTTGTTACTTAAGATTACTGCTTCCTTAGAGGGAAGATGATCTTATGAGCTTTTTAATAAGAAGTTGACTTCTTCAGAAGACGACCGTCTTCCGGGAAGCGTCTTCTCAGTTGCGTCTTCGGAAGACGGGAAGACGGCGGAAGATTGGAAGACGGCGGAAGACAACCATCTTCCAGAAGACAGCGACCGCGAAGGCCTAACCACGGCTTTTTCAGTAAAGGAGTGGTTGTACCTACTGGGTCGCACCGAACAGGTAGGTAGGTTAGGAAAGACACCTAGGGTCGAAACCCCTAATGTGCGAGGAAGATGCGCAGGAAGCGCATTAGCACATTCCAACTTCCCGCAGCATAGCGCGCTTGAGAAGATCGATTCGCGAGAGGAAATCGAGAGAGGAAATCGAGAGAGGAAAGTGAGCAATGTAAGGACCAGTTGGCAGCTAGGCGAAAGGCGAGACCGAATTACTGAAGCACGGAAGGCAAGGAGCGAATGCGTTTTTGTGAGCTCTCAGGAAGCTGACATTGGAAGAAGCTGAGTGAAATCGGAGGTGGGTGACTCGATCGATTGAGGCGTAGACTGGACCTGACGACGGAGGCAGCTCAGTGGGGTCGCATTAGGAGCTGGGACCAGAGCCAGAAGCACGCAGAAGGTCGAAGGTAACTCGGGAAGCAGAAGAAGACTGTAGAGGTTCTTCCCCACGTTCTTTCCCCTTTCCAATTCTTCTCGCCTTTGTTTGGTATCCCCCGCGCTTCCTCGGTTGTTTGCAGGCAGCCTGATCGATTACCCCCATCCTCATTTCTCCTATTGTGACATTGGGTGCGGAAGCACTGCCCAATTTCTGTTAGGCATCTTCCTACTTCTTCCTGAGTTCAATTCGAGCTTCCCTACCCCTTGTCCTCAAATTGACGATCTCAACTATCAATTTCCCTACCCTACTACCTCTCTACCCCCGAAACCTGGAACAGAAGACACTTCAGAAGATTGGAACATCTTCGGAAGACGTTTCTGAACTTAATTGTCTTCGGAAGACTGTCTTTGGAAGTCGACTATAACCAATTCGTATCAAGAGTGGATTTGTGTTGCTTTGTGTTAAGAGAGGCTTGGTAGGAATCCTGAGTGGTGTGGTGAGTTCTTTTGTTATTTCGAGAAGTTGGAAGTCGAGAACTAGGCCTGTGCCTCCCAGTCTTCCAAGCTTCTCAACTCCACATCTTCCTAGAGAGACTAGAAGACTGAAAGACTGGCAAAATGAGCGAAGAAGACGTGAGGGTCCATTTCGGGTCTCTTCTGTCCGACCCATAGCAACCATTCCTTCTTCTTCCCAAACTTAGGAGAGAGTCGTGAGAAGACTTGCTGGCAGAATCTGGAGAGAATGGTTGAGGGTCATGTCTTCTCACCGAGCAGCAAGCTTCTTCTGAGTGCGTATGAGAGGTGAGAAGTCAGAAGGACAAAGTGCAATTGTCTTGAGTCTGTTGTGAGGATAGATTACGCGTAGGAAGACGAAGACAGGTGAGATCAATGGAGGGAAGCCTGACTTCGGGAGATCTTCCGAGAAAGACATTGAATCGAAAACTGTCCCGTGTGTCTTCCCAGAGGCCACTGTCACCGCAGGAGCCCGCAACCATCTTCTGAACCTGTTATGCACTTTATGTTTCACGAATCTTGTATCTTCTGATAGGAAGTAGGATGTAATGCAAGGTGGATTGTCTTCTTGCGACATGCGAGGCCTTGCTTGGATAGGATTTTTTAGATATAGCTCGGAAGACGAGAGCTATCTAGGAAGTACTGTTAGAATCCCGGAAGACGGAGTAGCTGTCTTCTGTAAGACTAGTTTCGTCTTCTGAGAAGTAGAAGCTAGACTGTGGGCACTTGGGAAGGACTGAGCCTTCAACTCATAGTAGGTGCTTGTGGCTTAGTGCAACAGATCTTCCAGTATGACGATGCATCCTCGAGGCTTGGTGTTACCAGCGGCAGAATTGACCGAGGCCACTCCTTTCCTCAAGGAGTTGGGTCTCGACTTCTTCCTGTGGGATTGGAACCTCGCCGATCAGGGACTTCTGGAGGAGGTGTGGGCAGCATTGTCACCTCGCAACCGTGTACCTGCAGGAGGTAGGAGTAGCTCGAGGAAGACCATCTTCCTGGACTGAAGATTGGTGGCGCAGGGCTTTCCACAGACCAGACTCCGAGGACCGAGGGTATTGGTTTGAGAAGAAGATTCTGCCCAGTCTCGTGAGTACGTGGCATGTGCCTGAGAGCACCACTTGTCTTTTCGTGGAAGACAGACAGGGTAGGAATGGGTGGAAGATCGAATCTTATCGGGAGCCGAAGAAGCGACTTCTGGCGAAGCTGTTTCTGCATCTCTTCCCCAAGGGGAAAGCGCAGAAGACGAGGTACCTGGGAGATCAAGATGTAGAGTTCCTGGAAGCAGTGTGGGATGACAGAGTGCCCATCTATTGGAGCGCATACGTCCACAACTATGTACAGACGGAGCGAGCGTACTTGGATACCCCGGCGGGAGGACACTTGACACCTTTCCTCTGCTACTTGTACGTAGCCATGGGGGATCTTGGGGAAGATCAGCTGACGCAGTATGGACCAACAGGACAACATGAAGAGAAGGAGGAGACCTCGTAAGACGACGACCGAGCAGCAGCCGCAACTCCCCCTCCCACTCTGATGCCACAGCTGAGACCCGGTTCTCACCAAAAGACGCTTCTGGTGAGGGAAGACGAGTCTAGTGGGTCGGAAGACGTCACGTCACCGAGGAAGATGGGTCCTAGAAGTGTACCGAGGACACCCATCTCCCTCATTCATTCAGGATCGGAGTCCGACTCGGAGGAAGAACAATTGAGTATCCGATCGGAGCAGAAGACCGCTTCTGCAACACCTGGGAGTCTTTCGGAGACTCCAGAAGACAAGAGAAGAAGGGATACTCCTACTGCGATGCGAGGAAGCGCAGTGAAGAGATCCGCTCCTGCCATGAGGGATCTTCCACCCCGGAAGATGAGAAGAGTAGCTTCTTCTCGTGCGTAGAAGATGAAGACCACCGTGGTGGAAGAGGCATCTTTGCCTCTGGAAGACAAGGTCGATACCTCCGAGCGAGTAGTGGAGATGAACTTGTCTTCCGCAGGAAGAAGACTGGAAGAGTTCAGCGCATTCTTCCACAAGGAGATCCAGCCAGCTATGGAGTTGCTGGAGAAGAGAGCGAAGGCTCAGGAGAGGCCCTTGCAACCTGGATTCGGCCTGCGCACCTTGCTGCGACAAGAAGGAGACCAAAAGAAGACGGAGTCGCTGGAAGCTAGTCTCCGCACCACGGAGAAGCTCGTAGCCAGATACAAGGCGGAAGCAGCCGCTTCTGCCAAGGAGCTGGTGCAGCTTCGGAAGAGCAACCAGGAGTTGCAGGCGCGGGTACAGCAGCGCGATCAGGAAGTCCTCCGAGTGCGGGAGAAGATCACCACCCTCGCAGAGGAGCAGACCACTTGGAAGACGCAGCAAGAAGCCGTAGAAGCGCGAGTTGCAGTCGAGAAGACGCAGCGAGAAGCAGCGGAGGCTCGTGCACAGGAGATGCTAGCACAGTCGGTGGAAGCGCTTCGGAAGAAGTTCAACTTCACCGCGGTAGGAAGTTACTTACCTTGGCTAGAGGATGGGACAGCGAGTCCAAGACAATGTTGGTGGAATGCAAGGAGAGCATGTTCAGATACTTGGATCGACAGATAGAAGGAGTGAAGACACTTTATGGTCTTCCCTCGCTTCCGACACCTGCAACCGCATCTTCCCACGCTCCAACACCATCGACTGGATCCGGAATGGAGAAAGAGGAGTTCGACCTCGCTGTGCACTTGGTAGTGACAGCGTTGGAAGCCGAGAAGACTCCGGAAGACGCCCGGTGTCGCGCTACTTGGCGGCTACATGCTTGACTTCTACTCCGACGCTTAGATTTAGTAGTTCTAGAAGTTAGCTCATACTACTTCTAGTCCTTTATGTATATGTTTGACACCTTTGCATACGGTGTTAACACTATTTTGAGTCCTAGTAGGCTGATAGTATGTTAGTTATCTTGTTCAAGCATTTGTGCGCTTGTGCAAGTGACTTCTTACTTGTCTATGACGTTCAATGTACATAACTTAGGGTTTCCATGCTGATAGGGGTTTGAGCTCATGGGTTGTACTTACTTGTCGCCCATGCACGCTTTCTAGCTAATCTAAGTTATTTTTCGGGGCTATGTGTCATTTTAGGTAGTTTAAGTTTTACGCTGGCACTCTAGGGGGCTTGACGTGGTAGCCTATGAGTGTAGAAAAGTTACCAGGTAGTTTAAGGCACAAAAGGACAGTCAAGTGGAGCTATGAACTCCCATTGGTCCATTTTTGTCTTTTGTAAAACTCTAAGTTTAGAAACAGAGCTCTAGAGGAGAGTTCGAGCAATTGGTGAGGGATCTTCGAAATCTGAGAACACAGGAAGAGAGAGCTCGTCGTGCCAAGCACTGTCAGTGAAAGTTTTGCTCGATTTGGATCAATAAACAAGGAGTTATGCCCAATTGAAGTTCGGATTGTGCCAAAACTGCGTCACTTTTGTTGATTTTGGGGTTTTCGGTGCCAATTGCAGCAGAATTGAGGAAATCACTTCAAAACTTCGTGGTTGCGTTCACTGTCAGGAGGGCTACGACTGTCCAAAAAGTTTCGTATCATTTGAGTAATTGAGTAATTCAGGGCGGCCGCTGAAGCAGAGGGGGTCTGAAAAGCTCTTAATCTAGAGCAGCGACTTTAGAGAAGGAGATCTGGAGTTCTACAAACATTCAGGAGTCCCAACTTCACAGGGATGTTCAGCATCCTGTAGACTTCAAATACTGTGAGAAGATTTGAAATTCATCGAGCCAATTCTCTGTTCTATGTCTGAATAGCTGTCTAGGTACCAGAAATTGCCATAATTCTCTTATTCAGAACTTTTCTGTTCATATCTCCGTGTCAGAATTTGATCTCAGGTTGAAACTTCGTCTGTGAGTTCAGTAGTACCTCATTTGCATGTAAGGGAAGTTTAGAGGTCTAAACCTTCATAGTTTTCCTCTCTTTGAGTGTCAAAGTTCACCGCTTAAGCCTATTACTACCAGTGAGATCTAAATTTCACTTTTGAGCATATCAGAGGATCCTACACTCCTGTGTGAGTGTTTATAGCTCCTGTTGTGACCTGAAAGCCAACCTCTTGAGTAAACAACCACAGCCAGAAGCCCGGCGCTTTCCTAGGTAGACGGATCACACTCCGACACCGGGAAGACATGATGTCTTCTGGAAGACACGAAGACGAGCCGTCTTCCCAGATATTCCGCGTGAAGGAAGCGGCTTCCCCGGACCCCCATGAGGTCGCCATGGTCCCTAGTACCGCACCCGTGCCTCAGAAGATCGAAGACGCACCACTCAACTCTGCTTCCCAGAAGACGCTTCCGTCTTCCGAAGCAGAAGCCGAAGCCGAGGAAGACGCAGCCGCAGCGACAGCAGGACCAGCGAAGAGCGATGAGAGGGAAGCTACCTCAGTGACACCCGAGGTAAGTGCAGGGCTTCCCAGCCCATCAGAAGCCGAGATAGTAGCTCCGATAGGAGCAGATCAGGTAGAGGTTGCCTCCGTGCAATCAGAATAGATAGTAACCGAAGTGACACACTCCCAGTTTAGTAAGATCGAACATGCTATCTTAAGGGTGGCAGTTTTCCATGTAAAATTAGTTAGGACATCATGTGGCAGCATAGGTAGCGTAGGAACAACAAGGTGGATGGCTAAATAGGAGGGGGAACCGCTTGCATGTGGGCTGGCAACCTCCTGTCAGCGCCTCTCTCTCCCTGGTGGTCGTCTCCCCTAGTTCGCATGGCAGCGACATAAGTAGGATCGAAGAGTAAGAGATAGAGTTCTGTAGCTACTGCACCCACATATCGATTCGAGGGTGCAGGCAGACGAGACACATTAGAGAGGAGACACAGGATAGATAGTTCTTCGCACACTACACCCGTTGTTGGAAACATACGAATAGTCTTGGAATACACATGAGGGGTCTGCATGCTCGTACCAGCGGTGGTTCGAAGATGTAGATAGAGGTAGTGGACAGTTTAAGGACAGGGAATGACATCCTCGTGCAGTCTTGTTGACTAGACTGGTGTGTCGAGGAGTAGACGCAGGAAGTAGAGGGAGTGAGCTTCCCAATGCCAATGTGACTTCTTCTCGGGGAATAGATTGTTGATTTGAGTGCAGAAGCTTAATCCGTGTCTTCTGGATGGTGGGTTCCTTGAATTCGCTCCCAATTGTGCATCGGAAGTGTTCTTCTTGAGTAGCGGTGACTGTCAGCAGTTGTGGAAGTGTAGCTTGGCTCGTTCAGTAGAGCACTTGGGATCTACGTACGAACGGTCTTATGGGTAAGGGATCCCAGAAGACAGAGTAGTCCGAGCAGCGAAGTGAAGAAGAAAGAAGCCTTCTTCCCACAACAGAATATGACATCCTCGAGTAGAAGACGGTGCAACTGTACACATGTTTGTTGTCTTCCTCCCCAAACTATTACAAGCAGGGATGGCTTGTTAGTCAGGATCTGGACTAGAAGCCTGTCGGAAACTTAATTTCTTCTTTTCATCTTGTTTTCTCTTGTTTGGATTTTCTCTTCTTCCCCATCTTCTCTCATCTTCTCCATCTTCTTACCTTCTTCTAGTGAGCTTCCGAGACTTCTGTTGAGCTTCCGTGAAGGTGAATGTCGTTGTAGTGCTGCAGGAAGACTATTCCGTAGGCAGAAGCCTGGGAAGGCTACAGGGGGCATACACCCTGTGATTAATCTAAACCGTTGGAACGTGAGTGCGAGAGTAAGGTGTAACAGCCGTGCTAGTCGACTTCTGCGAAGCAGGACATTCTTCTGGAGGTGTGAGAAGACGAGCTGAACCCCCAGAAGACGAGAATCGTTTTGGGAAGACGGTATCGAGAAGACCGGAAGAAGTGACCTAGAAGCAGGAAGATCGTCTTCCCGAGATTCTCTGTGAATAGTTGTGTGATATTTTAGTTAGTAGTTATTTGTTTAGTTCCAGAGCACCTTTTGGAGTGTCTGGAAGACGCGTGGTTTTGTGAGAAGACGGGATTCCTAGACAAAACTCGTGTGTTTGTGTGTTTGAACAGATCTTAGAACTTAGAGCAGCGTTACTTGTGCAAATCCTCTATGGGAATGATATCTTGTATACTAAATGAGCAAAAGGAGTAATCCTGCGTCACTACAGTTAGTGACACACACTACCCGATGTTAGAGACATACGAATAGACTAGGATTATACCGGAGGGGTCTGCATGCTCGATACCAGCAGTGGTTCGAAGATGTAGATAGAGGTAATGGACAGTTTAGGAACAGAGAACGGCATCCTCGTGCAGTCCTGTTGGCTAGACTGTTGTGTCGAGGAGTAGGCACAGGAAGTAGAGAGAGTGAGCTTCCCAATGCCAATGTGACATCTTCTCGGAGAATAGATTGCTGATTTGAGTGCAGAAGTTTAATTCGTGTCTTCTAGGTGGTGGGTTCCTTGAATTCACTCCCAATTGTGCATGGGAAGTGTTCTTCTTGAGTGGCGGAGACTGTCAGTAGTGGTAGAAGTGCAGCTTGGCTCGTCCAGTGGAGCACTTAGGATCCACGTACGGATGGTCTTATGGATAAGGGATCCCAGATGACAGAGTAGTCGGAGCAACGAAGAGAAGAAGAAAGAAGTCTTCTTCCCACCACAGAAGACGACATCCTCAAGTAGAAGACGGTGCAACTGTACGCACGTTTGTTGTCTTCCTCTCCAAACTATTACAAGCAGGGATGGCTTGTTAGTCAGGATCCGGACTTGAAGCCTGTCGGAATCCTAATTTCTCCTTTTCATCTTGTTTTCTCCCGTTTGGATTTTCTCTTCTTCTCCATCTTCCCTCTTCTTCCCCATCTTCCTACCTTCTTCTAGTGAGCTTCAGAGATTTCTACTGAGCTTCCGTGAAGGTGAATGTTGTTGTAGTGCTGCAGGAAGACCATTTCCGTAGGCAGAAGCCTGGGAAGGCTACAGGGAGCATACACCCTGTGATTAATCTAACCCGTTAGAATGTGAGTGCGAGAATAAGGTGTAACAGCCGTGCTAGTCGACTTCTGCGAAGCAGGACAGTCTTCTGGAGGTGTGAGAAGCCGAGTTGGACCTCCAGAAGCCGAGAATTGCTTCGAGAAGACGGTATTGAGAAGACCGGAAGAAGTGATCTGGAAGCAGGAAGAGCGTTGTCGTATTGTATATAGGTCTGTACAGTGAAAAGTATTGCAAAGAGATGTTTTTTTTCTATATTGTGTAAAGGAAGCTGCCCTGCAGCTTAACAAGCTGGGCAGGAGCTAAGCTGGGGCCATGCTTGACAAGCTGCCCTCTAGCTTAGACTGGAATATCACCTTGAAAGAGGTCAAAAGGCACCAGAATGCAGAGCTCGACGAGGAGAGCGACCTCATGCTTCCAGTTTTGACAAAAAGTGTTTTAAGCTATAGTTAGTACGGGTTTTAAACTAAGAAATGTACAAAAGAGGGAAATCCGTCGATTCTTGCTCGTGACTAGAACTCAGAATCTGATAGCGTGAGTGTGTCGGTGTTCACAAATACTATAGTTTTGACTCCTTGTTCATTAAAAACGGAGTTGTATAGAGAAGTTTGCACAGAAAAAGGCTAGTAAAGACTTTGCAAGAAGATTTCCACAGTAAAAGCATATGTACAAGTTTTAAATGCTTTTAGAACGGAACCAAAGGCCATCCCAGTGATAGGACGCCTGCCTAGGAGGGAAGTGGTCTCAGGATCAATCTCTCCTGGCCTCTGGTTCCTATTCTGGCATGTTGGCCTCCCGGATGGGAGTCTATGTTGGGTATGCAGCCATGTCCTGTATACCTAGGGGCGGGAGATCGGTATCTCCCTTAATCGTGGACTTCCTGGTCTAAGCCTCCGCATGCCATCCTGAATATACTATGGGAGATACCTGATGCGCATATGGGGGGGCTGTAAGCCCTGTGGGACAGCCTCATAAGTGTTGGGGCTTCGGCCTACATTGGATGGCTTGTAGTATATTCAAGATGGCATCAAGAGCACAGGAAACTTTTGCTAATTAGTTAAATAATCATCGAGTAGGCTTGCGATGGAGAATGAGGTTATGTGAACTTTTATTAGTGAAGGGGTAGAGCTTGTGGAGGCAACTGAGAAACTTGTATTAAAATGGGGTCAACTTTGTAAATAAAGCCCTGTACGCATAAGGATAGCAGGGGGGCAGCTTAAGCTAGGGTCCTGCTTGTGATAAGTGACTGCACTTATAAGGACAGCAGGGGGCAGCTTAAGCTGGGGCCTTAACTTTTAGGTTTAATACCTGCGGCGGCTGGAGATCGGGGACACTTTTCAAGGGAGTTTTCTGAGAGAACTGAGGGGGAAGGAGGAAAAAGGAGCAGAATTAGGGATTGAGGAGAGGAGACGCTAAGAAGCTTGGAGGCTGAGTGGGGATCGATTTTTCTGACAGAATTGAGTGGATTGAGGAGAGGAGACGTTGAGAAGCTTGGAGGCTGAGTGAGGATCGATTTTTCTGACAGAATTGAGTGGATTGAGGAGAGGAGACGCTGAGAAGCTTGGAGGCTGAGTGGGGATCGATTTTTCTGACAGAATTGAGTGGATTGAGGAGAGGAGACGCTGAGAAGCTTGGAGGCTGAGTGAGGATCGATTTTTCTGACAGAATTGAGTGGATTGAGGAGAGGAGACGCTGAGAAGCTTGGAGGCTGAGTGAGGATCGATTTTTCTGACAGAATTGAGTGGAGTGAGCAGGGGAGATTGTGAGAGAGGCAGGAAAGTGTTTTGGAGACAAGAACCTCATATGTTACACAGTTTTGAGGTTTGGAAGGAGTAGAATTGAACGGACAGAGGTGGTTTATTGAAAAGAGATCGTTTTTGACAAGGCTTTGGTTGTTGTGAGATCAAATTCCTTGGAATTTTCAGCTGAGAAGGACTCAAGAGAGGAGGAGAGAGATATTTTCTTAAACAGTGAAGCAGTTGACACTGAAATAAAGCTATTTCTACTCCGGAGAGATCTATTTGTGTACCTGAGTGCGTGATTGAGGGTTTGTTTTGCAATTGGTGAGCACAAGAGGCTGTGTTTTGAGATTTCATCGTCTGCAGCAACCTGCTTTGCCCTTTTGGTCTTTTCTCTGATCGATCACAGTAAGGAGGTCCGCACTCCCAAGAAAGACTCTCGTCACGACATCTGGTGCTTCCACTGAGAGCAATTGGGGTGATCGATTTGGAGAACTGGTTAGATTGGGTGGAAAATGGATCACATTGCTGCTGTACAGGGTGCGGCTGCTGCTCAGGGTGCTCCTGTCCAAGGGACTCCTGGTCAGGATGGAATTGACTCTCAAGGAGGACCTACGGCGGTTCCAACAGCAGCAGCACAGCCTGCCATAGACACGTCTCAGATTCTTCAGGCGTTGGCTGCCTTGATTCAACAGCAGCCTGCAATTGGAGGAGCTGAGCAGAAATCCACGAAGGCGTTACAAGCAATTGTTGGTCTGTAAGCCGGCCTGTCTCTCACCCAGGGGTACCTCAGATGACTAGGATTACTAGTGCACCTTAATTACAAAGATTCTATCATACCCATGCTCACTTCACTCAACACTCTGACCCGTATGGTCACATCGGTCCCTCTAATAGCGTTCCTGCAAACAAGTTCTAACCCCGCCCTCCACATTGCATCACATAGTACTGAAGGACTCCCAAGGTCTCCAATGCTCACTTTACTTATAGACAGGAAAATGAGAGTGTCTTCCACCTTCTCAACTCCTCCTTATATACTCTACAACTTCTTACCGTGGTAACTTTCACTAAGTTACCTTACCTCATGATAAGTGCGCAATCCAAAATAGTAAAACTTCTAAAGGCTACTAAGCCTTTAAGAATAGCACACACATTACTTGTTCTACTTTACAAAAGTAAGAGATTCTCCTACTTTAGCTTTTGTAAAGTGTTAACTTTCCAAACTATCCAATCGGAAGACGACAACAAACTAATACGTCTTTTGAGGAGCATCTCTAGATCTTTGTGCATGACTTTCCATCATGCATCCAATCAGCGATGGTCAACAAAGTTACATACTTTTGAGAAGCATATTTAGAGCTCCGCACTTGTCACATAGTGCCATAGTGAAACCTCTACTAGTTTCCCTAACTTAGTTATAACTATCTCAGCTAGTTATGACTAGTTTTGATCACTCTAGATTTAGATCTTCGAACTAGAGTAACCTATAAGATAGTCATACCTAATGAAATTTATATAAGCACGCACACAAATAATGGGATACTTGTGGTGTGACATTTACCCCCAGACTTAATTTTCACTCCGTCCTCGGAGTGAAGTATCACGTTGATGAAACTTCTTCCGCTTGTCATGGTTCACTCGGTCGAAGAACGTACCACTCCTTTCTTGAAGATCATAGGTGTCATTACTCCACACTTTGGAGATGATGAAGGGCCCAAATATCGACGTAAGAACTTTTTTGAACTCGCTTGTGCCTAATAGCATCCCATAACATCACCCACTCAGCCTTTTGAAATGGCTGTAACTTCGTTTTGTTCTTCGCCAAGCGCTTGTCATAGCTCTTCTTCTGTTGTAGCTGAGCCATCTCAATGCGTTGAGCTGCGTCGTCTCTATTCTCCTCCAGCTCCAACAAGGTTTCTTCTCGCTCTTTCTGAGCTATTGGACCACCCTTTCTCTTCAATCCAGCTTGCAAGGTCTGAAAGGTGGTTAGGTCGAACTGGATTGGTAATTTGGATTCCAACCCATACACCATCTTGAAAGGTGAATATCCCGTAGACGTCTTCACTGTTGTACGATACTCCCATAGCACCGCATGAAGACGCTTGTCCCAATTGTGTTTGGTCCCTTCCATGTCAGCATCCTTTGCTAACATTTGACACAAGGTAAAGTTTGTCCTCTCTACCAAACCGTTTGAACTAGGTTTATATGATGTAGTAACCCTCTGAGAAATGGAGAAGTGTGTGCACATAGCAGTAGTCATACCGCTCACAAATTCTCGACCCCTATCAGAAACTAACTCCAAGGGACATCCAAACCGAGTAATGATCCGTTCGTACAGAAATCTACCACCTCAACTTCTCCAATAGTTACAAGAGGTCTAGCTTCTACCCACTTTGTAAGGTAATCTGTGGCTACAACAATATACTTATTGTTGCGAGGGGTGCGATTCAAAGGCCCAACAAAATCTATTCCCCATTTCTCGAAAGGTCCAAGAACCGGAATAGATCTAAGAGGAGTAGAAACACTAGATTTGATAGCGAAAGCTTGTCAAACATCACAGGTTTTACAATACGTCGGGCAATCTCTAAACATCCCCCTCCAATGGTATCCTGCATCAAGTATCTTGAGGGCCGTCAACTTGCCTGCAAAATGTCCTCCACATACTGGACCGTCATGGAATTCTTCCATGAGTCGGAGAGACTCCTCCTTGCTCGCAGCTCTTCTCAGGACCCCATCAACTCCTTCACGGAATAACACACCTTCCACCACCGAGTAAGGTTGACTTCGTTTGACCAACGCCTTCTTCTCTCTGGTCCGCATCCCATCTGGATAGACACCTTCCGTAACGAAATCCCAAATTTCTTGATATTCTATTGGGTTGCTCATCAAGACCATCAAATCTTCATCAGGAAAGGTGTCATCCACCGGCTCCTCTCCATCCCCATCGTAAGCTCTAGATAGCAAATCTGCATTCGCGTGTTTCTTTCCTAGTCGATCGCAGATCTCATAGTCGTATTCTGAGAATAAGAGCTTCCACCTTGCTAATCGTCCTTCGACCATAGGTTTATTGAAGATGTATTTCAATGCCTTATGATCTGTAACGATAGTGAACTTGCCTCCTATGAGATAATGTCAAAATTTTCTCAGAGCATAGATCACTGCTAATCCTTCTCTCTCTATCACAGAATAATTTCTCTCTGTCTTGACCATTTGCCGACTAGCATATGCAATAGGATGATCTCTACCTTCAACTTCATACTGACTTAGAGTACATCCTACTGCTATATTTGAAGCATCCGTATATAGAATAAACTGTTTATTCCAATCGGGCTTAACCAAGATTGGAGCTGAAGTAAGAGCTTTCTTCAGTTCCTCAAAGGCGGCTAGAGCTTCTTCATCTCCTAAAATCAACACGTAATCTACTCCCTTCTTCAGATATGCTGTCAAAGCATATGCTTTATGTGAGAACGAGAGAATAAACCTTCGATAATACCCCACCATACCTAAAAACTGTCGTAGCTTAGTGAGAGTACTAGGAAAAGGGAGCTCTAAGATCTTCTGCACCTTCTCTGGATCAACGGCAATGCCATCCTTGGATATGATATGACCCAAGAGTAACCCTTCCTCACACCCAAAAATACATTTCTCCGGATTGAGAGATGCATTTGCTACATCTAAACATTCTAAGACCTTCACAAGGTGCTCAAAATGCTTCTCCTTACTCCCGTAAACACAAAAGTCATCTATAAAATCTCTCATAAACTTTCCTAAGAAAGGTTCGAACACTTTGTTCATAAACCTTTGAAACGTCGCAGGACATTACACAGACCAAATGGCATGACTCGAAATGCAAACGTACCCCACGGAGTAGTGAAAGTGGTCAGGTGTTGATGTTCTGGTGCAATTTTGATCTGGTTATATCCGCTATAACCATCTCCAAAGCTGTACCATTCGTTTCCCGCCACTTCTTCCAAGATCTCGTCGATGAAAGGTAGAGGATAATAATCCTTCTTTGTGACCGCATTGAGCTTCTTGTAATCAACACACACCCTCAATTTGCCATTTTTCTTCTTTACGATCACAATGGGTGATACCCATTCAGAATGCTCCACCTCGTAAATGAACCCAGCAGTGTGCAGCTTCTCGATCTCTTCTTTCACCAGATCCGCAATTGGAGGACTCACTCTTCGTTGCTTCTGTCGCACCGGTTTGACTTCCTTCTCTAACTCGATACGGTGTTGCTCCAGTGTGACCTCCCTCAGATCCTTGTAACTAAATGCAAATACATGAATGTATTTACGAAAGATCTCTTCGAAACAACTCTTCTCCTCTTTAGTAACCTTCGATCCATAACGTAAGGTGGCAATTCTTCTCTCCACCTCCTCGGGAGTCAATGGTTCTTTGTCTCGATCTCTTTGCACTTCCGGAGAAGGGAAAAGATCCACTACATTCACACCCACATTTCGTTCTTCTCTCTCCTCCTCTGACGATGTATTTTCAGATTCTGAATCTGAAGAATTGGTACCTACATCAGAAGTAGTATCGACAACTTCTGACTCCCAGTAGTCCGATGTGGGTCGATCCGATTCTGACGTCCCAACTTGATCTCCGAGCAATGGAACTTTGATCCGGTGGTGATTCGGTCCGATGCGTAAATAACCTTTGTGCCAGTTATCCGTTGCATGTACTGCTCGAAGCCAAGGTCTTCCGAGTAACATTTCATAACTTGACTCTTTCAAGATTTGAAATGTCATGTTTACTTGCACTCCCATTACTGACACACAAACTCTTTCCAGCACTCCCAATGGTCTAACTCGCTGTCTGTTAGCCATGCCCACCGTGATACTAGAAGGACGAGTTGGTACTAGATCCAACTTCCTCATGAGTCGTTCTGAGATGGCATTTACTGCCGATCCTCCATCGACAAGAACATCCGAGACATCTCTCCCATTGATACGAGCCTCTACTTTTGATGCCTTGTTGCACACCTCTCCTTCACTAGCATCTAAAGCACTCACACCGACAGTAGAAGGATTTACCTTCTTCTTTCGACCTCGTCGGGAGCTTAGACCGCTACGAAGTTCTTTCCTCACCGAAGGATTTAGAGCAATCAACTGTCCCACAGTAATATTTGCTCGTTGCTTACCCACGTCTTCCACCACATTGTATTTTGATTGCTCCATCGAAATTGTGAAATCAGTATTTCTCAATTTCTTCCGCCGTTCTTTGGTTTTTAAAGAAGATTTGCTACTCCGAGTATTTTGACTTGGAGAATCATCCATCACGACTGGTTCTCCCTCGTCGAAATGCGTCCTCATCCTCTTCCTCTCTTGAGCCAGCAGCTCTACAGATTGAAAACCTTCTCGTACATCTCGTGGCTCCAAGATGTCAATGCATGCTACACCCTTGTCCTTGCTTTGTGAAGTTGAAGCTCCATCCGCTGTTCCACCATTACGACTTAGACAATTACGTTGGAAATGTGATCCTCCGCACGTAAAACATCCTTGGTTCGTGTAGTTACTTGGTGATCCTTGCGGTGGTCCACCTCTAGACTGATAGTTCCCATAACCTCGTGAGCCTCCTCCAACATTTGGACTGCGGTGTTGCAACAAATTCATCATATTGATCTTCAAATCTGCCAGAGACTCTGTCAAACTTTTCAACTCATCACGAAAGTCGGGAGTAACAGATCTAGATGGTACAGTGACTGTAACCGCACTAGTAGGAGCTACCGGAGTCAGATTCTGAAATCGAACAGTCGGAACACTCGTAGACGTCAGAGTTGGCATGATCGGCCCTTGCACATCTCCACATGCTGCCCCAACAGTCATTGGTTGCAAGTCGTCTCCATCCAGACTCTCTTCCATCCTGGTTGCGATCTTCACTGCATCAGCCTTCGAAGTTGGTCTCTCATACCGCACTTGTGTTCGAATCTCCGGCCTCAATCCCCCAATAAAATTCTTTGTGAGCATTGCTCCAATGCCCACCATCGTTGGTTCTACTACATCTCCACTCTTTCGTAAAACCACCCGAAACTTTTGTTCTAATTTCTCCACCCTCTCGGCGTAAGTCCTTACTTTCTCTTTCTCTCCTTGTTTGAGGTAAGTTACCTCTACCATTAACTTCTCGTAACTTTCATCGGGAAGAAAAGTTTCAATTAAGGCCTCCGTCAATACTTCCCAAGTATCAACTGGAGTCCCCACTACGCTTCTCTTCTTCATATCCTCATACCATGTCAATGCAGAATTCTCAAGAAATTCAGGTATCAACCCTACCCACTCGCTCTTCTTTCGATCTCCATTGCCAATGCATGCTCTTTTGAAGTCTCTCACAAATCCTTCCACGTCTTCTCCATCCTTTCTATAAAACACCGGAAGTTTCCCCATTCTTCTCTTCTTTTCTTCTTCTTACTCAAGGAACTGCTTGCGGATGTGAAGATCGCACTTCACCGCAATCCACAATTTCCCCGTTGAGCTCTCTCCTCTCCAAAGGTTGGGATAAGTTTGACCCTCATGGTCATCTTATCTCTCGTGTGACAGACTATCTCCATCCTCGCTAGAGGTCTTCACTCGTTCCGTTTCTACACTCAACCTTCTCTCGAGACCTTCGGCTACAGTTTCTAGCAAAGCAACCACTGCGCTACACTCGTGCTCAACTGGAATCCCGTCCACTCCACATCTAAGACAAAAGGTTGTAGGATCAATGACGTCTTGTCTAGGGGAAGAAGGACCTATGTGTAAGCTTAAGTCGACCAACCCTCTTCGCTCACGCAAAAGTCTATTCTTCGTAGGACACTTGCTCACTTTATGTCCTTCTTCTCCACACAAAAAGCACCTCGAGTTCTTCTCCTGGTTCTTACGACTACTCTCTGCTTCTTCCTCAAATTCTAGTCGAAATTCTCTTTTCGTCAGATCAGCGGTAACTATCACCGCATAGCCTTGAGGGATCTTGCTCAACCTCAATTTCCACTCTTGCTGTCCTTCCATGACGATGATCCGTCATACATCTCTCTCGCTATATAGCTTGTTTGACAGTTTTGATCACTCGACTATCTTCTCACTTAGCAATCTCTCACATTACTAAGTAGAAGCTTAACTTGTCAACCCTGAGCCTCAGAGATCGAACATAACCCTCTCAAGAATTCTGGAATTCTTTCACTCTTTTACTTCAGCAAGCGATATAACAGATTTGACCCCCCTTCACTTCGAATGCCATAACTCCAGTTCTACTCTATCAATTCACGCATGATTTGGGTGCCTAGATAGCTTATCTTGCAAGCTATCAGCATGGAAGATTTCAAGGTCTAACTCTAAAAACTGAAAATATGAAACTGACTGTAAACTCCTTCTCGAGAGCTCACTATTTGATACCGAAAAACCTCCTTAACTTCCGAAAGACATAACTCTCTCCTCACAATTGATCTCTCGAAGATATCAAGCTTATTGGAAAGCTTATCTTGCCCTCTATAACATGGTGTATGTACAAAGGTTCTGAACTCATGCTCAAAAACAGACATGAACTGTACTAACGACTAAATACGAATCTTTGTATCGAGGTCCCGGCAACGGAACCAAAATGTAAGCCGGCTTGTCTCTCACCCAGGGGTACCTCAGATGACTAGGATTACTAGTGCACCTTAATTACAAAGATTCTATCATACCCATGCTCACTTCACTCAACACTCTGACCCGTATGGTCACATCGGTCCCTCTAATAGCGTTCCTGCAAACAAGTTCTAACCCCGCCCTCCACATTGCATCACATAGTACTGAAGGACTCCCAAGGTCTCCAATGCTCACTTTACTTATAGACAGGAAAATGAGAGTGTCTTCCACCTTCTCAACTCCTCCTTATATACTCTACAACTTCTTACCGTGGTAACTTTCACTAAGTTACCTTACCTCATGATAAGTGCGCAATCCAAAATAGTAAAACTTCTAAAGGCTACTAAGCCTTTAAGAATAGCACACACATTACTTGTTCTACTTTACAAAAGTAAGAGATTCTCCTACTTTAGCTTTTGTAAAGTGTTAACTTTCCAAACTATCCAATCGGAAGACGACAACAAACTAATACGTCTTTTGAGGAGCATCTCTAGATCTTTGTGCATGACTTTCCATCATGCATCCAATCAGCGATGGTCAACAAAGTTACATACTTTTGAGAAGCATATTTAGAGCTCCGCACTTGTCACATAGTGCCATAGTGAAACCTCTACTAGTTTCCCTAACTTAGTTATAACTATCTCAGCTAGTTATGACTAGTTTTGATCACTCTAGATTTATATCTTCGAACTAGAGTAACCTATAAGATAGTCATACCTAATGAAATTTATATAAGCACGCACACAAATAATGGGATACTTGTGGTGTGATAGGTCGATGTGAGCGATTTGATGGAAGAGATGTTACTAGGTACCTGCGGGAGTATGTAGTTGAAATGGAGTTGGTTAGGGCACCTGAAGTTGAGGTAATTCTAAGCTTTGAGTTATGAATTGAGAGAGAAGGTTAGAAATTTACAGAGAAGACATTTAGGTGGGTGGAATCTGTTTGAACGTGCACTGAGAGAAGAATTTCTAGAAGAGGACTCTGAAAGAGTCACCAGAAGAACTCTCATGGATTGGATAGAGCGTCAGCCTGGACGTTCCATGAGATTGAATGAAGTGATCCGTGAATTTGAGAAGAGGTACTCTCAGCTTTCTGGTCTAGAGAGGTTGACGTTGGATGCTAGGAAGACAGAGTTGTTCTTAGGGGCTCTGGATGAGTTCACAGCAGATAGGCTTTGTTTCATGTTGGCTGATCGAGGGGCTGAAGGAGGAGTTACATCTGATTGGAGGAGAGTAGAAGAAGCAGTATCCACCCTTGCTAGACAACGTCGTGGTAGGATGGTACTGCAGCCAGAGACCTTGCCAGAGCAGAGAGTAGCTCCTCATGTTCCTGTAGCTCCTCCTGTAATACCTCAAGCACCTATTGTGATTCCTCAAGCACCTATAGTGGTTCCCCAAGTGGTTCCTCAAGCGCCTGCAGTACCTATCCCAGCACAAAGAGGACCTAGACAGCAGCAGCGACCTGTTGAGAACCGAAATCAACATAACTTGATAGAAGAACTTACTCAACAGTTGAGAGATTTGAGGGTTGAGATGGCAGACTTTAGGAGAGATCAATGACCTATAGCACCAGGTGCTCGACCTGTAGGAGGAACCTTTACCAGGAGATGTATTTGATGCGATAGTCCAGATCATCTCAGAGGAGACTGTCAAGACTTGGCGGTTGCCTTGCGAGAGGACGTAGTCAACTATCAGAACAACAGGTTGTATCTAACCGCCACTGGGCAGCCTCTGAACACATATTTTGGAAGAGGAGGAATGAGGAGTTCTCTTCCAGCACTTACTGGTGCGAATACTACAGCGATGACTGCGGGTTCTGCGGAGGCTGATGTATATACTGGGAGAGTTGAGGTGCGCTCTAATCCAACTATGGTTGAGCAGGCTATTGAGGTTCCGGTCGAAATGATGAAGAGAGGTGCTGAAAGCATTAGGAGAGCTACTGGATGGAGAGACCCAGTAGATGCAACTTCTATTCGAGCGTTTTTAGAGACGAGTGGTGTACAAGATGTCATGATCGAAGACAAAAGAAGACGGGACGCTTCTGACTTAGATGCAGGAGTACCAGAAGATAGTGACCGCCAGAGGGTTACAAGGAGGAGAGCAGCTGAACCATCACCATCTGTACCAGCTGGAAGATTTCATGCTGCAGAGGATATACCTTCTACCTCTACAGCTCCACCACCTGCAGTAGATCCTATGGAAGGTGTGCAGGATTTGCCACAAGAGACTACTGCTACAGATAGAGTACGGGGAAAGAGGTTTACAGCACAAGAGAAAGGGAAAGCTCCAGCTTACAAGTTAGCGGCAGACATCGAAACAACAACAGACTTGCGTGCTGTTCTAGAGCAACGCATTTTGGATGCTAGAGTTGAGTTTACTCTTTGTGAAGTGCTTGGTATCGCAAAGAGGGAGTTTCATGAGTTGATAATAGACATCATGAAGAGAAAGAGACAGGTATTGACTGAACAAGTAAGTAGTCAGATGGTTGGAGTAGTAGATCCTATTGGTGTTGATCAGTTCGGAGATGATAAGTATGAGGCATGGGTTGCTGGTCCAGCTGTTATTGAGAATGAAGACGAAGAGTTTGAAGAGGATAGGTCAAGCGCAGACGGCGATTTCAAAGAGAAGCACTGGGCAAGAGCGACAACAGAGACGCAGGTTCGGCTTGGAGGACTTTCTGAACCAGTATCTGCACTTGTGGATCACAGATCGGAGATTGTGGATCACAGGTCGGAGATGATGTGGATCATCATTTCCAAGGAGGTGTATGAAAAGGGGCAGTGGCCAATCGAAAGGAATCATGGTTGGGTACTTCGTGCAGCAAATAATCAAAAGGGTGAGTTGTACGGAGCTTGTCCCAATATGCGTGTAAGGATTGGGGATGTAGAGGTTGATAAGCATTTCTTTGTATAGTCCTCTGCCTCCTATCTTGTCATACTGGGCCAACCATACATCACCGCTGTTCGGATGGAGACAAAGGTGATGAACGATGGGTCTCATTATGCTAGAGTTCGGAGTCCTGATGACAAGTACTCAATACAGTTTTTGACGGTTCGTTCAAGACATGAGCGGAACAGACAAACCCTTAGAGATTCTCAAACAAAGAGATGTAAGGTTTTTCGCAATCCACTCCTGTAGAGCGGGAAGACAGGGGTGTAGAACCTACTGTTGAGGTCCCGTCAGAGTTGGAAGCAAGACATGTACAAAGATCTGGATACATGTGTGGTGTACAGAGTTGGCAGTCTGGATTGCTGATGTTTGAGGCAGATGGGTGGAGCCGATTTACAAGAGTGAAGATATGGAGGAAAATACAAAAAGATGGATGGTGAAACAGGTATCAGGGTTGTGGCGTGTAGGAGTTCTATCTGAAGACGAAGTGGTTTCTGGTTTGTTTGAAGAGTTTATGTCTGTATAGTCAGCTGTTGGTTGGTTAGACAATGTGAGTAGATTGATGGAGGGGAAAAATAGTGTGGTGGTGATCCCTATCCACTCTCGATGCATATATAAGGAGATTGCTACATACCTGCAGTTCTTTCCTCATCCGATGCAGAATAATGAAAGGAGAGAAGCAAGTTGTTGGTGTGCACTCCCTCAGGAAGCAGACGTCCATGCGAAGTACAAATCTGTACTGAGAAAGGTAAGACCGGTAGCAGCTCAACTACCTGCTAACTCTCAGCAGCAAGTACAGTTAGTGGGGGACTGAATCTATGTTGCGTGATCATAGACGAGTAGGGCACCAGTTTACTGAGGAGACATTGAAGGAGCTCCAGATAGGAGGGGGTGATTTCTTGACTGAGGTCGAGAAGACAGTGTTTGAACATATGATAGTGAAGCACGGTAAAGCATTCTCTTTTTCACCAGAGGAGATAGGTTGTGTGGACCCAAAGGTTATAGCGCCTATGGTTATATTCACAATCCCTCATGTGCCTTGGGACTTGAAACCGATCCCAGTTCCTCGTGCTTTGTTGCCTAAACTCATCGAGTTGTTGAAGGAGAAGGTATAGATGGGGATACTTGAGCCGTCCATGGGGCCATATTCTAGCAGATGGTTCACTGTACCCAAGAAGTCAGGAGCTTTGCGTTTTATTCAAGACCTACAGACTGCAAATAACGTAACCATTTGTAACGTTGGGACGGGTCCTGTGATTGAAGAGGTAACAGAGGCATTTGCAGGGAGAGCTATCTATTCGATAAGAGATCTATATTCTGGTTATGATCAGTTCCAACTGGCTGTGGAGAGTAGAGATTTAACTACTATGCGTACGCCCCTGAGATTTATGCGGATGTGTACTCTTCCACAAGGAGCAACGAACTCGGTGGCTCATATGCAGAACGCGATGCATAAGGTACTAAGGGAGTTTGTGCCTGATGTTACCGTTCCATTTCTAGACGATATTCCCATAAAGGGTTGCGCGGTTGAAGACAAGGATGAAGTAGTACTTGCGAATGGATGCAGAAGGTTTGTTGCAGACCATATCAAGGATGTAGAACGTATCTTGACTCGTCTGGAGGAGGTACATCTCACCCTGTCAGGAGCTAAGTCCAAGTTTGGTGTGTCTGAGATTTTAGTGGTTGGACATCTGTGTGGCGCTTTTGGAAGACGATCGAACTCCGAGAAGGTTGAAGCTATAGCTAGGATGGCAGACTGTAAGAACATCACGGAGGTTCGACGCTTGCTAGGTGCTTGTGTATTTTATCGCTTATCCATTCCTCATTATGCTCATGTTGCTGAGCCTTTGTATGCATTATTGAGGAAGGGTAAGAGATTTGTATGGACCTCAGTCCATCGAGAAGCTATGAATAGGTTGAAGGAGGCTCTACAATCTCCACCTGTTCTGAGAAAAGTAGACTACGGGTGTGAGAGACCTGTCATTGTTACAGTAGATACTAGTCCAAAGGCGATTGGCTGGGCAATAGGTTAGGATGATGTGGATGGTATGCGGTTTACCTCTAGGTTTGGAGCTAGGATCTTGACAGACAGGCAACGAGATTATCCTCAGGTGAAGCGTGAATTGTGGGGAGTGGTGACAGCGATGAAGACAGACCGTGAGTTTCTGATTGGTGCTCATGTAGTCCTAGAGACGGATTGTCTACCTCTACTAGGCATGATATCCAACTGTAACACGCCAGACATAGCGATGTTACGTTGGATTGTCTATATTAGAAGCTTGAATCCAGAGCTGAAGCATATAAAAGGAAAGGAGAATATGGTCGCAGATATGTTGTCGAGGGCTCGATTTGTAGATGAGGATGTCATGATTTCAGAAGCTGAGGAAGAAGAGAGAAAGGATGCTCAGTGTCAGGTTAATTGACGAGCTACAAACTTTGAGCCTTTGATGTTTAGAGAAGAGCTTTACACAGGTAGACTTCGTGACATAGGATATTATCTGAGCTTGTTGGAGAGGCAAGAGAGGTGGAGCAAGGTTGAGTTCAGAGAGATAAGGAAACAAGCTTACAACTATCTTCTGCATGATGGGTATCTTTGGAGACGACCACAGAGGAGAGATGGGATGCTCATACAGGTAGTGGACGATCAAGAGACTAAGCAGCAACTAATGAAGGAGTTCCATGATACCTTATGGGCCGGACATCGAGGGATTTGGGCTACCTACACCAAGTTGAAGGAGAGGTACTGGTGGAAAGGTCTGTATCAGGATGTGGTGAACTACGTCAGCTCCTGCTTGCATTGCCAGTTCTATTCAAAGATGCGATATAGGGATGGTCTCGTGCCAACTTATCCGCCTTGCATTCACTTTCAGTGGGTTCTCGACTTAGTGGTGATGCCTCTGGGGTTATGGGGCATGCGATATTTGGTTCTGGCTCGTGAGGATCTCTCCAACTTTGTAGAAGGGCGAGCTTTGAGGACCAAGACCACAGAGGGGATATGTAAGTTTGTTCTTGAAGATATTATCTGTAGGTATGGGTCTGTAGAAAGACTACGGGCAGATAGGGGAGAACTACGGGGTACGGAAGCGAAAGAGTTTTTTGCTCGATATGGTGTGAAGCTCAAGCTTACTACTGCGATGAATCCAGAGGGGATTGGCAAGAGCGAGCGAGGACATCCATCGATAGTTCAAGCTTTGGTGAAGGTGTTGTCAGAGTGTGATCCGTCTACCTAGGAAAGCGCCGGACTTCTGGCTGTGGTTGTTTACTCAAGAGGTTGGCTTTCAGGTAACAACAGGGCTTTAAACACTCACACAGGTGTGTAAGATCTTGTAATATACTCAGAAAGCGAAATTCAGGTATAACTGGCAGTAATAGGATCCGGCGGCGAACTTTGACACTCACGGAGAAGAAAACTATGAAGGTTTAGACTTCTAAACTTCCCCTACATGCAAATGAGGTACTACTGAACTCACACACGAAGTTTCAGCCTGAGATCAAATTCTGACACCGAGATGTTGACAGAAAAGTTCTGAGTAAGAAAATTGCGGCAATTTCTGGTACCCAGCTGGCTATTTCAACCTAGAACAGAAGATTGGCTCGATCAATTTCAAATATTCTCACATTATTTGAAGTCTACAGGGTGCTGAACATCCCTGTGAAGTTGGGACTCCTGAATGTACACAAAAATCCAGATCTCCTCCTCTGAAGTCGCTGCTCTAGATTAAGAGCTTTTCAGACCCCTCCAGCTTCAGCGGCCGCCCTGAATTACTCAGTCACTCAATCGATGCGAAACTTTTTGGGAAATCGTAGCCCTGCTGGCAGAGAACACAACCTCGAAGTTTTGAAGCAATTTCCTCAAATCTGCTGCAAGTGACACTGAAAACCCTAAATCCAACAAAAGTGATTCAATTCTAGCACAATTCGAACTTCAATTGGTCATAACTTCGTCTTTATTGACTCAAATCGATCGAAAATTTCACTGGAAGTGCTTGGCATGACGAGCTACCCTCCTGTGCACTCAGATTTCGAAGTCCCCTCACCAAATGCTCAAACTCCACTCTAGAGCTTTGTTTCTAAATTTAGAGTTTAACAAAAGACAAAAACAGACCAATGGAAGTTCATAGCTCCACTTGGTTGTCCTTTAGTACCCTAAACCACGTGGCAACTTAGTTTTACTCATAGGCTACCACGTCAAGCTCCCTAGAGTGCCAACGTAAAACTTAAACTACCTAAAACGACACGCAGCCCCGAAAAATAACTTAAATCAGCTAGAAAGCGTGCATGGACGACAAGTAAGTACAACCCATGAGCTCAAATCCCTATCAGCATGGAAACCCTAAGTTATGTACATTGAACGTCATAGACAAGTAAGAAGTCACTTGCACAAGCACACAAATGCTTGAACAAGATAACTAGCATACTATCAGCCTACTAGGACTCAAAATAGTGTTAACACCGTATGCAAAGGTGTCAAACATATATATAAAGGACTAGAAGTAATATGAGCTAACTTCTAGAACTACTAAACCTAAGCGTCGAAGTAGAAGTCAAGCATGTAGTCGCCAAGTAGCGCGACATCCACCCCCTCTGAACCTGCACATCCTCCGATATGTGCCATCCAGATCAAGACTCTTCAGCTTCGGCTTCAAACTCATCTTCAACCTGCATTGAGTCTTCAGCTTCATCCTCCGTAAACTCTGCAACGTTCTGGTCCTCCCCTCTCCTCCTAAAGAGCTTGATTCTCTTTCCTGCGACTGGTATCTTGAGCACTGCACCATCTAACTCTCTCAAGGAGTATGTGGCATTATCATAAACTTCTAACACCACATAAGGTCCAAACCATCTCTTGGAGAACTTCCTGATAGTGCTATGCTGATTATCAAGACTACTATCATAGACTAATACCCAATCACCTTCTTTAACTGGTTTGGGTCGTAATCTATGGGTTCTATCAAATCTGTCTTTGTTTCTTTCTCTAGCAATCTTTAATCTTTCGACAGCTTTGGCAACATCCTTAGGTCTTCGTTCTAACTGCTGGATCCTTAATGCAAGAAGATCCTCCGTACTTCTACCATCTTCCCATGGCAAAACATTCCAAGTAGGCACAACCTCCTCAATCGGCATTACAGGTTTCTGTCCTAGTATCAATTCTGCTGGCATGTAACCTGTAACGGTACTATGAGTTGTACGGTCTGCCCATAAAGCAAACGGTAGCAGTCTAGGCCATTCACGGATCTTACCCTTGCAAGCTTTTACCAAAGCTTTGATGATTGGCGGATGACCTCTTTCGCTCTTGTCATTCCCTTCAGAATACCACCCACTCCAAGAACGTTCTCTTGGTCACCCTCTCTGAATCTTCAGTGTAGTACTCCTCCTTCAAAGCTCGCATAAAGCTCTCCCAACTCTGTCCTTGCTGCTGCTTGAGCTCCTTCACACGCCCACGAATCTCAGGCACAACAGCAAGTTCAAAGTTCTCCACCATCTCCTTCTCAGGTACCTTGTTCACCTCCATCTCCCTAGCATAATATCGCACGTACTTGGAAATATCTGTCCCCTTGAACTGGTCCATCTGATGCACCACAGATTGCAACGCCTTGGTTGCTAATACCTCCTTCCTCTATGTGCTCTGCTGCTGCTGCATAAACATGGAAAAAGCTTGGAACATCTTCATCGTAGCAGCATCCAACTGAACAGGTTGTTGAGCAACAACAGCACCTCCACTTGATGATCCTTGGTTGGCCATGATATCTGATCCTGTAACACTCTCAAGAAAACTCCCACCCTAGGTGTTTCACGTCGAGTTCACCAAAAAGAGAGTATGTCGGAGTGTGATCCGTCTACCTAGGAAAGCGCCGGACTTCTGGCTGTGGTTGTTTACTCAAGAGGTTGGCTTTCAGGTAACAACAGGGCTATAAACACTCACACAGGTGTGTAAGATCTTGTAATATACTCAGAAAGCGAAATTCAGGTATAACTGACAGTAATAAGATCCGACGGCGAACTTTGACACTCACGGAGAAGAAAACTATGAAGGTTTAGACTTCTTAACTTCCCCTACATGCAAATGAGGTACTACTGAACTCACACACGAAGTTTCAGCTGGATGGCTTGTAGTATATTCAGGATGGCATCAAGAGCACAGGAAACTTTTGCTAATTAGTTAAATAATCATCGAGTAGGCTTGCGATGGAGAATGAGGTTATGTGAACCTTTATTAGTGAAGGGGTAGAGTTTGTGGAGGCAACTGTGAAACTTGTATTAAAATGGGGCCAACTTTGTAAATAAAGCCCTGTACGCATAAGGACAGCAGGGGGGCAGCTTAAGCTGGGGCCTTAACTTTTAGGTTTAATACCTGCGGCGGCTGGAGATCGAGGACACTTTTCAAGGGAGTTTTCTGAGAGAACTGAGGGGGGAGGAGGAAAAAGGAGCAGAATTAGGGATTGAGGAGAGGAGACGCTAAGAAGCTTGGAGGTTGAGTGGGGATCGATTTTTCTGACAGAATTGAGTGGATTGAGGAGAGGAGACGCTGAGAAGCTTGGAGGCTGAGTGAGGATCAATTTTTCTGACAGAATTGAGTGGATTGAGGAGAGGAGACGCTGAGAAGCTTGGAGGCTGAGTGAGGATCGATTTTTCTGACAGAATTGAGTGGATTGAGGAGAGGAGACGCTGAGAAGCTTGGAGGCTGAGTGAGGATCGATTTTTCTGACAGAATTGAGTGGAGTGAGCAGGGGAGATCGTGAGAGAGGCAAGAAAGTGTTTTGGAGACAAGAACCTCATATGTTACACAGTTTTGAGGTTTGGAAGGAGTAGAATTGAACGGACAGAGGTGGTTTATTGGAAGGAGATCGTTTTTGACAAGGCTTTGGTTGTCGTGAGATCAAATTCCTTGGAATTTTCAGCTGAGAAGGACTCAGGAGAGGAGGAGAGAGATATTTTCTTAAACAGTGAAGCAGTTGACACTGAAATAAAGCTATTTCTACTCCGGAGAGATCTATTTGTGTACCTGAGTGCGTGATTGAGGGTTTGTTTTGCAATTGGTGAGCACAAGAGACTGTGTTTTGAGATTTCATCGTCTGCAGCAACCTGCTTTTCCTTTTTGGTCTTTTCTCTGATCGATCACAGTAAGGAGGTCCGCGTCCTCAAGAAAGACTCTCGCCACGACAGCGTCTTCTCGAACTTCTTTGTGAATAATTGTGTGATATTTAGTTAGTAGTCATTTGTTTAGGTCCAGAGCACTTTTTGGAGTGTTTGGAAGACGCGTGGTTTTGTGAGAAGACGGGATTTCTAGACAAAACCCGTGTGTTTGTGTGTTTGAACAGATCTTAGAACTTAGAGCAGCGTTACTTGTGCAAATCCTCTGTGGGAATGATATCTTGTATACTAAATGAGCAAAAAGAGTAATCCAGCGACACTACATATAGTGAGCATCATTTTTGGCGCCGCTGCCGGGGATTTCACCTTAGTAACTTCTGTTCTAAGCTTCCTGGATCTGTGTGCTATTAGTTAGGTTCATTTCGAACTAACTTTGATTGTAGTTGAATGTGTTGTGGGACTCTATCTTGCTAGAAGACAGGAACCGCAACCTGAGGCCGATAAGATACATCAGGGGGAACTGGAAGAAGCCGTTTCCCCGCTTCCAAGGGTTTCTTGGAAGACTCGATCTTGGAAGACTGCAGTGAGTACAACAGGAAGCAAGAGAAGAAGACGTTCCGAACCTGTGATCGGTTGTTCAGTCATTCGGTCTGCCGGATATAGTATTAGAAGAAGAGAGACATCTCTTCTTAGCACTCTGGTGGATACCTCCGACCAGAGGAAGAAGCAGAAGACGCACGGGTAAAGATCCTGAGTGGGTACATTCACCCCAGCGAACCGCTTCTAGAGAGCAGCGGATATCCCTGAGACACCAAAGGAAAGAAGAAGAGCTCAGGAAGATCCGATCAGTAGAGTTGGAAGAGCCTTCCATCTCGAGCATAATCTTTGGAGAAGACAGAAACCAAGCAGGTGATCACGTGTATAAAGTATATTTTGGTACTATTTACTCAGAAGACGTCTTCCCAAGTGCGGAAGAAGCTTCTCAAGGTGAAGGAAGACTGGAGGAGATCGATCCAAACGATCTCGAGCTATTGTCGCTCTCGTCTAGAGTGACAGTAGCTCTGACTCAGAAGACGACCTTCGTGATTCAGACAAGGTTGAACCTTCGAGAAGATCATCTCCACCACCTGGACTTGAGAGAGGAAGAAGTTGACAGTCGCATCAGCCGGCAATCGACATGGCTTCTGACATTCGGCAGAAGTACCATCCTTACGACGATGATGCTGACGCGGACGACTTCATCACGATGTTCGAGACCATCTCTCGGTCCAACAAAGAAGACTCGGATGCCGACAAACTTCGTGTATTTCCCAGTTTGATCGTAGGGAAGGGAAGGAAAGGAAATGGATGAGTAAAATGTTGGATGATGGGTTAGTAATGACCGCTTGGGCTACTCTGAAGGCAGCTTTTCTGAAGAGGTTCAGAGGAGTGGGCTATGATCGGATGACCCTCATAGAACTTCAGAGACTCGAACGGAAGAAGAAAGAGACATTGCGGGATAACACCGAGAAGTTTGAAGACCTCTTAGATCACATCCTTCAGAACCAAGGAAGACCCGGTATCATATAACATGTTTTTCTGTCTAGGAATACACGGGGTATATGGCTGTGTAGAGGTATGTGGATTGACAAGGTTGGATCTAGATCTGGATGTTTCCACTCAAATGTTTCACTATCTACTCTTCTAGCCTGAGTGACCTTGTATCCGCTCGTCTCGAGTTTAAAGTTTGCTACGATCCAAGGTTACGTATAGGTTGCATAAACTTGTGTTACAAACAGATCTTTTGTATTCTAACTAAAAATACTCAGATCTGTATTATCTAACTGAAGTTATTCATCTATATCACTGGAAGCCTGACTTCTGAATAGCTCCCCAGCGACGCTAACTGGCCATCGATCCAACTATCACAACTTCATAGTACAATCAGAAGATACTAAGATCACTCAATCAACTTGATAGAGTATCGATACAACTTGCTATACACCCTGGTCTACCAAGTATTCCAGCAAGGTAAAACATGCATAATCCAAAACACTATTCAGATCTCAGTATAGCGCCAACGGCGGTAGTACCTGACAGCTCCGAGAACCCAAACAGCGGCTTAAGACTCATGGTGGCTCCGTTCTCCTTCATCACCAAGAGCTGAAATCAGCCCCACACCTTCCAATGTCGAGTTGTATGCAGGTATGGCAGTTTCAGCAACAAACTCCTCTCCAAATTGCTCGAAAATGATCAAATTGACAATAGATGATACCGAAAAACCCGAAATTGCTAATAACAGAAGTATTTTCGAACTTTGAGATCTCAGTCCTTCCAAACCACTCGACCAATGATGATCAAACTTCACAGGAAGCTTGATTGGACCCTTCATTCCTACCCTGAACAATTTTCAGGTCGAAATCTCAAACCAATTCTCAGATATGGATCAAACCGTAATCTGTGCTAACTTTAGAGCTTTACAGATCCAGGTACATTTGATCCAAGATTCTGAACAAACTACTCGACCATTTGAGGTGAAACTTCCCAAGTATCTTACTGATAAGGCATGCTTCAATCCTGGAAAGTTTCACTCAGAAATTCGAGACAGAATTTAAGCAATAGCAACCTATCCATGGCTATCACAGTTCGCTGTCCCCGCCTTATCCCGTCTGCACTTCTCAACTTCAATCGGTCGGTTCAGAATCCAATTCGATCAAGAAACTGATGAAATTGATATCAGAACGACCAGCACGTCGTCAGCTCTCCAACCCAACAGACAGCTCCTCAAAACTCCTCGTGAGTCTCTCGGAACAACCAGAAACGTAGCAATAGGTACAATTTTCACCCCCCTCCACTCAATCGATCATAACGCGCTCATACTTTCATCAAATCGATTGATTCTTCAGCCCAGATTGTAGCCCCGGTCGAGAGCTCTCCAACCATACCCTTCGTTTCGCGAATGGACCTCTGAAGCCTCCAGAAACCACAGAAACGTCTCGAGGATCAGCTAGAACACCATTGGTCCAAAAATGGACCAATAAGAGCAAAAAGATCTTTACTTTTGTCTTTTCTCCTCTTAACTTTTCCCTTAGAACGAATTTTTACTCTCCAAGGAGACACAAGACATCAACAACACTCTAAGACTTCACAAAATCCTTCAGATATGTCGATGGATTCTTCGCGGTCCGTAACTACACAGATGCGCTCAACCAGAATGAAACCAGTGAGCCGTAGACTAATACAACGTCAATATTACAACTTGGAAACGTTCTACAATAAAAGGTATGACAAAAGGAAACGGTGAAGCTATCACTCGATTGTAATATTCTTGCCCGAAGTTTCTCACGATCCAAGCCCCATGATTGATCTTCGGTCTGCAATGGCACCGGACATCGACCCAAAGATTGAAAGGAACGTTCGATGGATAGTTGAGATCCATCGTTCCTCACAACAAAATGTACACCGTCATATCCCAAGTCTCTCCGTATGTTACGATTGGAAGGATCACCGGAAGCTGTAACTCCATCACCCTCCCCATGAACTCATCACCAAAGTACGCAACTAACCACTGTCGAAAGTGATCGCGGTGGATGCAATGAAGCTTGATGTGAAACGGATTCGGGAAAGGAAGATCCAGAGCCGGTAACACACCTCCGTCCATAACCACCACTCCTGCAGTTCTTCACTCCTCCATGCAGACCACCGAGAACCCTTACGAATCACCCGCTGAGAGAGAATACCATATGAACCTTCGACCCACCATTTTATACACAAATGCGGCGACAAGGACCACTAAAGTGAACGCGCACAGATCGATGACTTGACACGTTCCTCTACCGTGCGATCACTTAAACAGATAATCACAAATGTGGCACTCATCACACCGTTCGGCGAGTTACGCGATACGGTTCACGAAACACAGAAAAGAAACACAACATAGGTTACACAGGAATTTCACACAGGAGCCGAACCACAACACGACACCGGTTATTGTGCCCAGCAAACCGTGGATTGGTACTTGGGAGGATTATCTCAGGATATGGAGTTGTACTGCAGAAGAGGAAGAGGTGATGATTTAGTAGAAGTACAGAAGCATGCCGAGCAGTATGAAACCTCGAGTATCACTCGGAATATGAGGAAAAACAGAGGAAAGACCTCGAAGAAGTCCAAGAAGTCGAAGAAGTCTTCTAGGAAGTCCAAGAGGAAGTCCAAGTCCACTGAAATTGATAACAGTGATTCAGAAGCATCCTCTACTTCTGAAGAGTCTATTGTCGAAAGTTCAGAATCCGAATCTGAACAAGAGAAGAAGACACAGAAGAAGAAAAAGGAGAAGACACGAGCAAGGGAGGAAGTTGTGTAGAAGATGCCTCAAACTCAGATCATTCAGTCTGCACCGGATCCTCGTATCGATGAAGTTCTGAAGCAGTTTGCCGACCTGAAAGTTCATCTTCTGAACCAGAAGGACAAGCGGAAGCAACCAACAGTTTTCCGGCCAAACCTTTGGTGCAACCTTTGTAACTCTTCCGGGCACACCAGAGATCAGTGTACGCAGGACCAAGTTGTCAATTGGGCCGGCTGGGAAGAAGACAATGAGGGATATCTACACGATCCTAGTGAGAAAACCTGCTATAGGATCGAGACGATACAACCTTTCACTCCTACTCCTCCCGCCCAATATAATCGTTATGTACTTAGGGATAGAGCTAGTAATGTACAGACCATGACGTCCTAGCAACCTTCTTCATCACAACGACCTCTAAACCCTCTTCCTGAAGCGTGCAATAATTGTGGAGAGACAGGACACTGGTGGTCCACCTGTCCTCATCCGAGAAGACAGATTGGGCAAGTGCCCTTGTGTGGGAATTGTAAGGAAGCAGGTCATTTCACAGGAAATTGTCCTCAGACCTTACGACCACGACAAATGATTAGATTTGCAGAGACCACGCCTCCTGCAGAAGCCGCATCAGCTTCTAAACTCGAGCTAGCAGTGGTACAGCACATCACAGTAGAAGAAGAAGATCCTGAGGATTGTACGGATTGTCTCCATATCGAGGAAGACGAACCAGACCCCGGGAAGCGCGAAGGAAAGGAACCTCAGCTGCAGAAGACGACTGCAGCTCAGAAGACGAAGTCACTTGAGGCAGCTTCTTCTTTCACTTTGGCGGATGGCACTGTTTGGAGCCCTTGCCCGGATTCAGACAGTTGGCCTCCAGAAGAAGTCTTGGATGAAGCGGTGTTCAAGGTAAGTACCAGAAGCAAAGGGAAGTCAGAATCCCGTCAGAAGGAGATCAAGAAGAAGAAGCAGCGAAAGGAGAGGTCATCTTCCCTTGAGCGGCCTGCTTCTCCTACTTACGATCGAGAAGATCCGAAGTACTTTGCTCCTGACATTAGACAAGAAGTTGAAGCGATCATGCAAGAAGAGCGGGAGAAGCGACGGAAGATAGTACAGCAGCTTCCTCCACCGACTACGGTAGCCCCTGTCTCAAGGGAAGAGTCTCCAGTCGAGGGAAGACACCATTCTGGTCTTCCACCCAAGGAAGCAGCTACTACATCTTCTCTGTTGGAAACACCAGTCACTCTTCTAAAGCGATCCCTTTACGACTTCTTGCGAAACTTGTGGAATCAGAAGACGGATGTAACCTTCCAACAGCTGTTGGATGACAACGTTGGTTATAGGAAGTTGTTACAATCCGTGCTTCGAGGATCGAGGAAGAGGAGGACAGCTAAACTTCCCAAGAGCATCCCGATCCTAAGGATAGAGCATGAGGACTTGGGAGCCCCAGAACTTGATATGGAGATCCATGGCTGTCTTCTGAAGAAGGTACCCATTGATTCCGGCTCCGGAGTTAACATCATGACTAAAGAAACGGCGCATGCCTTAGACTTCACTGAGTTCCAGCCTACTCCAAGAATCCTCAGAATGGCAGACTAGACCAGAAGACGACCTTTGGGGCAACTGAAAGATGTCTTGACGGTAATTGGGGGAGTATCTTTTTACCTCACTTACATCATTTTGCGACTTGTAGCTAGGGTTGGATATCAGGTGTTGATAGGAAGACCATGATTGTATGCTGCAAATGTAATACCGATTGGAGAAGACATCGTTTGAGATTTCCCAATCCTACACCCAAGCCAGGTGAGAAGACTAAGGTCTCACTTCCTTGGATCAAGATTGGAAACCAAGGTGAAACACCTTCTACGACAGAAGGATACACTTCAGAAGACTCAGCTACGTCTTCTGACAGTGATGAACGATATAATGAGTTTGTGGTGAATAACTTGTGTACTACAAAGTAACAGAGATAGCAGAGGAAGTGATCTGTGGGTACATTGAGTGCTACGAAGTTGCGGAAGAAGAGCTTCCAGAAGATGAAAATATCATCTTCCCTTCAGAAGATCCGACAGTTGATCTTCCAGAAGACGAAAATACCGTCTTCCCTTAGGAAGATCAGCCAGTTGATCTTCCAGAAGACGAATCTGAACCGGAAGAAGCTCCCAAACCGGAATACTTCGGTGCCAGTGAGTACAGTCACACTGAAGGAATGGTAAACCCGGATGATCTTCAAGAAATGGAGGTTGCTCCTGGGAAGAAGCTGAAGCTTTCCAAGGTGATCGAGGGCCAACAGTTGGAAGACTTTCGAGAACTTCTGACGGAGTTCCAAGATGTCTTCGCGTGGACCATAGAAGACATGAAGGGCATACCTCGAGAGTTGGGAGAGCATCGCATTGACTTGCTGGAGGGCGTTGTTCCTGCACGGCAGAGGCAGTATCGGCTCAACCCCAAGTACTCGCTTCTAGTGAAGGACCAGATCGACCAATACCTGAAGGCAGGAGTCATCTTCCTAGTGCTTAGTAGTGAGTGGGTAGCTCCTATCGTCATCGTGCCGAAGAAGCAGACAGGGAAGATCCGAGTGTGTCTCTTGACTTCCGAAAGCTGAACTTGGCCACGAAAAAGGATCACCATCCTTTACCATTCACTGATTCTGTGTTAGATCAGGTAGCATGACATGAGTTCTACAGCTTCCTGGATGGGTATTCTGAGTATAACCAAGTTTCAATCAGAGAAGAAGACAAGTCGAAAACTACTTTCACTACTGATTGGGACACGTACGGGTACAATCAAATGCCGTTTGGTTTGTGCAACGCGCCCGCCACATTCCAGAGATTGATGATTACAATCTTCAAGGAGTATCTTCGCACTTTTATGAAGATATTCTTCGATGATTTCTGTGTGTTTGGATCGAAAGAAGACCATCTGATATTTCTAAGGAAGTGTTTTCTGAAGTGTAGAGAACATTGTTTGGCTTTTCACCCTGAGAAGTGCTTCTTTGGTATGTCAGAGGGAATTTTGCTAGGACATAGGACTTCTGGAAGAGGCATAGAGGTCGACTGTGCTAAGGTGGAAGTCATCATGAAACTCCACCCACCTGCTAACCTGACTCAGTTGAGAAGCTTCTTAGGCAACGTAGGATACTACAGGAGGTTTATTGACAGGTACGCAGAGGTAGCAGGAAGACTCACCAAGTTGCTGAAGAAGGACGAACCATACATTTGGTCTTCTGAGCAGCAGGAAGCATTCGAAGAAATGAAGAGGCTTCTGTCGGAATCCCCTGTCCTAAGGCCACTTGATTGGGAGAGAGTCTTTCATATTTATGTGGATGTTTCTACCTTCGTCATAGAGGTGGTGTTGAGTCAGAAAGATGAGAAGAAGAAGGATTATCCCATCTACTATGCGGGAAGACAACTCAGTGATGCAGAGAAGAAGTACTCTACAACTGAAAGGGAGTGTCCCGGCATGATTTACTCCTGTCGAAAGTTTAGGCACTATCTTCTAGCCAACCCGTTTGTCTTCTATGTGAATCATTTTTCTTTGAAACATCTTGTGAAGAAAGCGGATTTGTCTGGTAGGATAGCTAGGTGGATTCTTCTACTCCAGGAATTTACTTACATAGTTGAGTACAGGTCTGGAAGACAGCATGTTAATGCTGACTACCTATCCAGATTGGAGACGGAACGACGAGAAGATGAAGTGGAAGACGAGTTCCCTGACGAGAAGCTGTTTTCAGTTTTCGCAGAGACACTTTCATTTGAGGGGGGGCGTACCACCTGCTTCCTAGAAGACGAGACTAGATCTTCTGATCTAGTCTTTGCGACTTCCACAGAAGAGTTGATCTTCAAGGACTTGAGGAAGTTCTTGGAAGACCAACAGTATCCAGAGGGATTAGATGCGGAGCAGAAGGCTGTCTTCTTACACAAGACAGTCCCTATGCCATCTTCCAGGGTATCCTATTCAGGAAGGGACACGACGAGAAGCTAAGGAGATGTCTTGAGCCCTCAGAGATTAAGCCTGTGATCACGGATTTTCATTACGAGGATGCTGGGGGTCACTACAGGCTGAAGACCACAGTGAAGAAGATGTTGGACGCCGGATACTGGTGGCCGACCATGTACAGAGACACTCTTCAGGAGATCAGGAAATGTGATGCGTGCTAGAGGGTGGGAAGACCAACAGCTACTACTAGGTGACCTCTTACTCTCATTCTCTCGCTTGCTCCTTTTGAGAAGTGGGGAATCGACTTTGTGGGGCTTATCGCCCCGGTGGCTAGAAGAACACGAGCACGGTACATTTTAATAGCTACCGACTATGCTACCAAGATGGTGGAAGGCGAAGCCACAAGGAAGAACGATGCCGCAGTGGTAGCCAGGTTCCTTTGGCACAATATCATCACTCGATATGGATGTCCACTGGAATTGGTATCAGATAGGGTACTCATTTCTTAAATGAGACTATTTCCCTCCTGACCCAATACTTCAGGATAAAGCATCGAAAGACGACGCCGTACAACCCGAAAGCGAACGGATTGACGGAGAAGTCGAATGATCTTTTTTGTAACATCCTGAATAAGGTAACTGTTAACCATGCGTATAATTGAGACACGAAATTGCCATCTGTGTTATAGGCTTTCAGGATTTCACCCAAAGTCACAACCCAGAAGACACCTTTTTACTTAACTTATGGCATGACACCTATTGTGCCCATCGAGTTAGAGGTCCCTACTTACAGGTTAGCAGTAATCGAACGCATGGAAGAAGAAGAAAGCCAGGAGCAGCATCTTCTGAACTTCGTAGAGTTTGAAGAAGACAAGAATGCAGCTTAGGAGAAGACGTACGAAGTACAAGCGCAACGTAAGGTGAACTATGATGGCAAGCTGAAGAAGGTGACCGTCGTGGATGAGGGCTTGGTTCTTCTCTACGACAATCGACATATTAAGTTCCCTGGGAAACTTCATCTTCGCTGGATGGGTCCTTACCGAGTCTTGGAGGTCTTCGACAACGGCTCCTTGCAGTTGGAAGAGCTAGACGGTACGTTGATGACCACTCGTGTAAATGGATGGCGTGTCAAGAAGTACAGGACGTGAATAGAAGTGCTGAAGCACTGATGTTTGCGGGGACACAAACATGTGAGGGTGGGCGTATGTGGTGCCCACAAATTACAGGATTCACGAATTTTTGAAATTTTGAGATTAATAACTTATTTGTATAACTGAAGAAGCGTTGTTACTTAAGATTACGGCTTCTTTAGCAGGAAGATGATCTTAAGGGCTGTTTGTAATAATAAGTTGACTTCTTCGGAAGACGACCGTCTTCCAAAGAGCATCTTCTCGGTGGTGTCTTCGGAAGGCGGAAGACGGCGGAAGACACGCATCTTCCGGAAGACGGCAACCATGGAAGCTTAACAACGTAAGGAGTAGGTGCACCTACCAGGTAGCACCGAATCGGTTAGGTAGGTCAGGAGGGTCGAAACCCCTAAACTGCGGGGAAGATGCGCAGGAAGCGCATTAGCACACAAACCTATCTGCTTCTCGCATCGACCACTTGGTGGCGCGGGCCTTCCACAGGCCAGAATCCGAGGACCGAGGGTATTGGCTCGAGAAGAAGATCTTGCCCAGGATCGTGAGTGAGTGAGTGACATGTGCCTGGAAGCACAACTTGTCTCTTCCTGGAGGACAGGCAGGGAAGGAACGGGTGGAAGATCGAATCTTACCGAGAGCCGAAGAAGCGACTTCTGGCGAAGCTATTTCTGCATCTCTTTCCCAAGGGGAAAACGTAGAAGACGAGGTACCTTGGAGATCATGACGTAGAGTTCCTGGAAGCAGTGTGGGTTGAGGGAGTGCCCGTCAACTGGGGCTCATTCTTCCACATATACGTACAGGCGGAGCTAGCGTACTTGAGTATCCCGACGGGAGGACACTTGACACCTTTCCTCTGCTACTTGTATGTAGCCATGGGGGATCTCACGGAAGGACAGTTGGTGAAGTATGGGCCGACAGCGCAACCTGAGGCGAAGGAGGAGACCTCGGAAGAAGACGATCAAGCAGCAGCCGCAACTCCCCCTCCCACTCTGATGCCGCAGCTGAGGCCCGGCTCTCATCAGAAGACGCTTCTGGTGAGGGAAGACGACTCCAGTGGGTCGGAAGACGCCACGCCTCCGAGGAAGATGGGTCCTAGAAGTGTACCTAGGAAGACCACCTCTCTCATACATTCGGGATCGGAGTTTGACTCGGAGGAAGAACTGCTGAGTACCTGACCGGAGCAGAAGATCGCTTCTGCCACACCAAGGAGTCTTCCGAAGACTCCAGAAGACGTAGGATGGATGGATACTCCTATTGCGATGCGGGGAAGCGCAGTGAAGAGGACCGCTTCTACCATGGGGAGAGATCTTCCACCCCCGAAGATGAGAAGAGTAGCTTCTTCCCGTGTGCAGAAGTTGAAGACCATTGTGGTGGAAGAGGCATCTTTGCCTCTGAAGACAAGGTCGACACCTCCAACCGAACTATGGAGATGAACCTGTCTTACGTAGAAAGAAGACTGGAAGAGTTCAGCGCCTTCTTTCACGCAGAGATCCAACCAGCTATGGAGTTGCTGGAGAAGAGAGCGAAGGCTCAAGAGAAGCCCTTGCAGCCTAGATTCGGTCTGCGCACCTTGATGCGTCAAGAAGAAGGCCAGAAGAAGACAGAAGCGCTGGAAGCTAATCTCCGCACCACGGAGAAGCTCGCAGCGAGGTACAAGACGGAAGCATTCGCTTCTTCCAAGGAGCTGACCCAACTGAGGAAGAGCAACCAGGAGTTGCAGGCGCGTTTACAGCAGCGCGACCAAGAGGTTCTCCGAGTGCGGGGGAAGATCACCGCCCTCGCAGAAGAGAGGACAACATGGAAGACGCAGCGGGAAGCTGCAGAAGCGCGAGTTGCAGCTGAGAAGATGCAGCGGGAAGCAGCGGAAGCTCGTGCGCAGGAGATGCTAGCACAATCGATGGAAGCACTTCGGAAGAAGTTCAACTTCACCGCGGGTAGGAAGCTGCTTACCCTGGCTAGAGACTGGGACGAGGAGTCCAGAGCGAGGTTGGTCGAGTGCAAGGAGAGCATGTTCAGGTATTTGGATCGGCAGATAGAGGGAGTGAAGACACTCTATGGTCTTCCCTTGACTCCGCCACCTGCAACCGCATCTTCCCAAGCTCCAGCACCATCGACTGGATCTGGATTGGAGAAGGAGGAGTTCGACCTTGCTGTCCACTTAGTAGTGACAGCGTTGGAACCCGAGAAGACACCGGAAGATGCCCTGGAAGACAAGATGTCTTCTGGAAGACAAGATGTCTTCTGGAAGACAAGAAGAAGAACCGTCTTCTCAGGTATTCTGCGTGGAGGAAGCGACTTCCCCGGACCCCTATGAGGTCGCCATGGTCCCTAGTGTCGCACCAATACCTCAGAAGAGCGAGGAAGCACCACTCGACCCAGCTTTCCAGAAGACGCTTCCGTCTTTGGAAGCCGAAGCAGAAGCCGAGGAAGAAGCAGCAGGAGAGACAGCAGGGCCAGCACAGAACGATGAGGAGGAAGCCACCTCAGTGACACCCGAGGTAATCGTAGAGCTTTCTAGCTTATCAGAAGCAGATAGGAGCTCCGATAAGGACAGATCAGGTAGAGATTGCCACCAAGCAATCAGAGTAGATAGTAACCGAAGTTGACAATTCCAGATTTAATAGGAACCGAACATGCTATCTTAAGGGTGACATTTTTCAGTGTAAAATTAGTTAGGCAGCCATGTGGCAGAGTAGGAAGCGCAAGAACAGGAAAGGGAGACCGTTTGCATGTGGAGGGGCAGCTTTTCTCTCCCTGGTGGTGGTTCCTTCTGTTCTCTTGTGGTGGATGCATAAGTAGGATCGAAGAGTGAAAATCTAGTTCGTTAGTGACATACACTACACCCGATGTTAGAGACATACGAATAGACTAGGATTATACCAGAGAGGTCTGCATGCTCGATACCAGCAGTGGTTCGAAGATGTAGATAGAGGTAGTGGACAATTTAGGAACAGGGAACGGCATCCTCGTGCAGTCCTGTTGGTTAGACTGTTGTGTCGAGGAGTAGGCGCAGGAAGTAGAGGGAGTGAGCTTCCCAATGCCAATGTGACATCTTCTCGGAGAATAGATTGCTGATTTGAGTGCAGAAGCTTAATTCGTGTCTTCTAGGTGGTGGGTTCCTTGAATTCGCTCCCAATTGTGCATGAGAAGTGTTCTTCTTGAGTGGCGGTGACTGTCAGCAGTGGTGGAAGTGCATCTTGGCTCGTCCAATGGAGCACTTAGGATCCGCGTACGGATGGTCTTATGGATAAGGGATCCCATATGACAGAGTAGTCGGAGCAGCGAAGAGAAGAAGAAAGAAGTCTTCTTCCATCACAGAAGACAACATCCTCAAGTAGAAAACAGTGCAACTGTACGCACGTTTGTTGTCTTCCTCTCCAAACTATTACAAGCAGGGATGGCTTGTTAGGCAGGATCTGGACTAGAGCCTGTCGGAATCTTAATTTCTCCTTTTCATCTTGTTTTCTCTTGTTTGGATTTTCCCTTCTTCCCCATCTTCCCTCTTCTTCTCCATCTTCCTACCTTCTTCTAGTGAGCTTCCGAGATTTCTACTGAGCTTACGTGAAGGTGAATGTCGTTGTAGTGCTGCAGGAAGTCCATTTCCGTAGGCAGAAGCCTGGGAAGGCTACAGGGGGCATACACCCTGTGATTAATCTAACCCGTTGGAATGTGATTGCGAGAATAAGGTGTAACCGCCATGCTAGTCGACTTCTGCGAAGCAGGACAGTCTTCTGGAGGTGTGAGAAGTCGAGTTGGACCCCCAGAAGCCGAGAATTGCTTCGGGAAGACGGTACTGAGAAGACCGGAAGAAGTGACTTGGAAGCAGGAAGAGCGTCTTCCCGAACTTCTCTGTGAATAGTTGTGTGACATTTTAGTTAGTAGTCGTTTGTTTAGGTCCAGAGCACCTTTTTGAGTGTCTGGAAGACGCGTGGTTTTGTGAGAAGACGGGATTTCTAGACAAAATCTGTGTGTTTGTGTGTTTGAACAGATCTTAGAACTTAGAGCAGCGTTACTTGTGCAAATCCTCTGTGGGAACATTTATATCTTGTATACTAAATGGGCAAAAGGAGTAATCCTGCGACACTACACGTGGTGTCTTCCGACCCACTGGAGTCGTCTTCCCTCACCAGAAGCGTCTTCTGATGAGAGCTGGGCCTCAGTTGTGGCATCAGAGTGGGAGAGGGAGTTGCGGTTGCTGCTCGATCATCTTCTTCCGAGGTCTCCTCCTTCGTCTCATGTTGCCTTGTTGGTCCATACTTCACCAACTGTCCTTCCGTGAGATCCTCCATGGCTACGTACAAGTAACAGAGGAAAGGTGTCAAGTGTCCTCCCGCCGGGGTACCCAAGTACGCTAGCTCCGCCTGTACGTATATGTGGAAGAATGAGCCCCAGTTGACAGGCACTCCTTCATCCCACACTGCTTCCAGGAACTCCACGTCCTGATCTCCAAGGTACCTCGTCTTCTGCGCTTTCTCCTTGGGAAAGAGATGCAGAAACAGCTTCGCCAGAAGTCGTTTCTTCGACTCCCGGTAAGATTCGATCTTCCACCCGTTCCTGCCCTATCTGTCCTCCATGAAGAGGCAAGTTGTGCTTCCAGGCACATGCCACTCATTCACGATCATGGACAAGATCTTCTTCTCGAGCCAATACCCTCGGTCTTCGGATTTTGGTCTGTGGAAGGCCCTACGCCACCAATCTTCAGTCCAGGAAGATGGTCTTCCTCGAACTACCCCTGCCTTCGTAGGCACACGGTTGCAAGGCGGTAATGCTACCCAAACCTCCTCCAGTAGTCCCTGGTCGGCGAGGTTCCAATCCCACAGGAAGAAGTCGAGACCCAACTCCTTGAGGAAGGGTGTGGTCTCGGCCAACTCTGCTGCCGGTAACACCAACCCTCGAGGATGCATCGACATATTGGAAGATCTGTTGTACTAAGCCACACGCACTTACTGTGAGCTGAAGGCTCAGTCCTTCCCAAGTGCCCACAGTCCAGCTTCTACTTCTCAGAAGGCGAAACTAGTCTTCCAGAAGACAGCTACTCCGTCTTCCGGGATTCTAACAGTGCTTCCTAGATAGCTCTCTTCTTCCGAGCTATATCTAAACAATCCTAACTAAGCAAGGCCTCGCATGGATTACCAAGAAGACAACCCACCTTACATTACATCCTACTTCCTATCAGAAGATACAAGATTCGTGAAACGTAGAGTGCATAACAGGTTCAGAAGATGGTTGCGGGCTCCTGCGGTGACAGTGGTCTATGGGAAGACTCCCAGGATAGCTTCCGATTCAATGTCTTCTTCGGAAGATCTCCCAAAGTCAGACTTCCCTTCGCTGGTCTCACCTGTCTTCTTCTTCCTACGCGCAATCTATCCTCACAACAGACTCAAGACATTTGCACTCTGTTCTTTTGACTTCTAACCCCTCGTACACACACAGAAGAAGCTTGCTGCATGATGAGAAGACATGACCCTCGACCATTCTCTCCAGATTCTGTCAGCAAGACTTCTCACAACTCTCTCCTAAGTTCGGGAAGAAGAAGGAATGGGCTGCTATGGGTCGGACAGAAGAGACCCGAAATGGACCCTCACGTCTTCTCGCGCATTTTGCCAGCCCTTCCAGTCTTATAGTCTCTCTAGGAAGATGTGGATTTCAGAAGCTAGGACGACCGGGAGGCACATGCCTAGTTCCCGACTTCCAACTTCTCAAAATAAGAAAACAACTCACCAAGCCACTCGGAATTCGTACCAAGCCTCTCTTAACACAAAAGCAAAGCAAATCCACTCTTGATACGAATTGTATACAGTCGACTTCCGAAGACAGTCCGGCTTCCAAAGACAATCTTCCGAAGATGTTCCAATCTTCCGAAGCGTCTTCTGTTCAAGGTTTCGGGAGTAGAGAGATGGTAGGGTAGGGAAATTGATAGCTGGGATCTTCAATTTGAGGGCTAGGGATAGGAAAGCTCGAATTGAACTCGAGAAGAGCAAGAAGATGTCTGACGGAAATTGAGCAGCGCATCCGCGCTCAATGTCACAATAGGAAAATAGGGACGAGGGAATCGATCAATCAGGTTGCCTGCAAACCACCGGGGAAGCGCAGGGGATACCAAACAAAGGCGAGAAGCAGTGGGAAGAGAAAAGAACATGGGAAGAACCTCTACTATCTTCTGTCTGCTTCCCGAGTTGTCTTCTTCTTCCGCACGCTTCCGGCTCTGATCCCAGCTCCAATGCGACCCCACTGAGCTGCTTCCGCGGTCAGCTCCTGACTACGTCTCAATCGATTAAGCTAGTCCACCTTCGATTCCACTCAGCCGTCCTCCAATGTCAACTTCCGGGAGTTCACAGGAAACGTCTTCAGCTCACCACGCTTCCTGTGCTTCAGCAATTTGACCTCGCCTTCCTTCTAGCTTCTAATCGATCCTATCCTCACTCAATTTCACCTCGCTGCCTTCTCACTCAAAGCTCACCCTCGAATCAATCTTCTCATCCAAGAAACGCTCCTGCTGCGGCAAGCCGAAAATCTGCTAATGCGCTTCCTGTGCATCTTCCCCGCAGTTTAGGGATTTTGACCTTAGATGACTTATCCGACCTACCTACCGTCTTGGTGTTACCTAGTAGGTACACCTGCTCCTTTACTCAAAAATTCCGTGGTTAGGCCTTCGCGGTTCGCCGTCTTCCGGAAGATGCGTGTCTTCTGCCGTCTTCCGTCTTCCGAAGACATCACCGAGAAGACACTTCCCGGAAGACGGTCGTCTTCCGAAGAAGTCAACTTAGTAATACAAATAGCTCATAAGATCATCTTCCTTCTAAGGAAGCCGTAATCTTAAGTAACAACGCTTCTTCAGTTATACAAACAAGTTAATAATCTTAAAATTTTCAAAAATTCGTGAATCCTGTAATTTGTGGGCACCACAATAGTCTCTGCTCCTCTCTTCAGTATTTCAGAAGGAACGGGAGCAATACTCTTCTCAGCAGTCCTATCTAGCAACGTAGGCCTAGAAGAAACCTCAATATGTCCGGCATATATATCAGGATTTACTGGTGGCGCCATCAATGCATTTACAGTTGCAGCTGCGGCGATCTGAGGTAAACTTCTCATGCCTCCTCGTCCAAACTGTGTGTTCAGCGGCTCTCCAATCGAAGAAAGGTGTAGCCTACCGTTCTGGTAGCGAATCACACCATCTCACAGAGCAGCCGTAAGCTCTTGACAGTCTCCACGAAAATGATCAGGACTGTCACACCATATACATCTACGAACAGGAGCACCTCTTGGACGTGCAGCAGCAGGCGCCGATGGCTGCTCTCTCTGTAGGTCAGCTAACTCCACCTTCAGTTCTCTCATCTGCCGAATCAAGTCATCGATCTGGTTTTGTTGTCCATGGTTCTCTGTAGGTCTCTTAATCGGTGCCCTTTGTGCAAGAACTGGCACCATTGGTATCAAAAGTACTGCAGCCGATACAAACAGGTCTAGGAGACGGAGCCGGAGGTTGCTGTACTTGAGGAGCAGTGTGAGGTTGAGCGGTCACTTCTGCAAGCGGACGTCCTCTCACAGCCACTCTTGTAGTGACGCAGGATTACTCTTTTTGCCCATTTAGTATACAAGATATCGTTCCCACAGAGGATTTACATAAGTAACGCTGCTCTAAGTTCTAAGATCTGTTCAAACATACAAACACACGGGTTCTGCCTAGAAATCCCGTCTTCTCACAAAACCACGCGTCTTCCAGATATGCCAAAATATACTCTGGATCTAACTAAACAACTACTAACTAAAATATCACACAACTATTCACAGAGAAGCTCGGGAAGACGATCTTCCTGCTTCCAGGTCGCTTCTTCCGGTCTTCTCAGTACCGTCTTCTTGAAGCGCTTCTCGTCTTCTAGGGGTTCAGCTCGTCTTCTCGCACCTCCAGAAGAATGTCCTGCTTCGCAGAAGTCGACTAGCACAGTTGTTACACCTTACTCTCGCACTCACGTTCCAACGGGTTAGATTAATCACAGGGTGTATGTCCCCTGTAGCCTTCCTAGGCTTCTGCCTGCGGAAATAGTCTTCCTGCAGCACTACAACGACATTCACCTTCACGGAAGCTCAATAGAAGTCTCGGAAGCTCACTAGAAGAAGGTAAGAAGATGGGGAAGATGGGAGAAGAGGGGGAAGATGAGAAAATCCAAACAAGAGAAAACAAGATGAAAAGAAGAAATTAAGATTCCGACATGCTTCTAGTCCGGATCCTGACTAACAAGCCATCCCTGCTTGTAATAGTTTGGGGAGGAAGACAACAAACATGGGTATAGTTGCACCGTCTTCTTCTTGAGGATGTCGTCTTCTGCTGTGGGAAGAAGGCTTCTTTCTTCTTCACTTCGCTGCTCTGACTACTCTGTCTTCTGGGATCCCTTACCCATAAGACCGTCCGTACGCAGATCCCAAGTGCTCTACTGAACGAGTCAAGCTACAATGCCACACCTGCTGACAATCACCGCCACTCAAAGAGAACACTTCTCATGCACAATTGGGAGCGAATTCAAGGAAATCCACCACCCAGAAGACACGAATTAAGCTTCTGCACTCAAATCAGCAATCCATTCCCCGAGAAGAAGGTACATAGGTGTTGGGAAGCTCACTCTCTCTACTGTTTGTCCCTACTCCTCGACACATCAGTCTAACCAGCAGGACTGCACGAGGATGCCGTTCCCTGCTCCTAGATTGTCCACTACCTCTGTCTACATCCTCGAACCACTGTTGGTAACGAACATGCAGACCCCTCCGGTATAATCCTAGTCTAACATCGGGTGTAGTGTGTGTGACCACTCAACTCATGTGTCTCTGGCTGCACTGAAAGATGTGTATGAGCGTGTGATGGCAGCCCGAATTCCTACTCTACGATCCTACTTATGTCGCTGCCATGAGAACACAGAGGAACCACCACCAGGGAGAGAAAAACTGCCTCTCCACATGCAAACGGTTTTCCTTGCCTGTCTTTGCGGTTCCTACCCTGCCACATGGCTGTCTATTAATTTTACACTTGAAACTGCCACCCTTAAGATAGCATGTTTGATCCTACTAAATCTGGAATTGTCAACTTCGGTTACTAGCTACTCTGATTGCTCGGTGGTAATCTCTACCTGATCGACTCCTATCGGAACTACTAGCTCGGCTTCTGATGGGCTGGGAAGCCCTGCACTTACCTCGGGTGTCGCTGAGGTAGCTTCCTCCTTATTGCTCTTCGCTAGCCCTGCTGTTGCTGCTGCTGCATCTTCCTCGGCTTCGACTTCTACTTCGGAAGACAGAAGCGTCTTCTAGGAAGCTGGGTCGAGTGGTGCTTCCTCCATCTTCAGAGGCACTGGTGCGGGACTAGAGACCATGGCGACCTCATAGGGGTCCGAGGAAGTTGCTTCCTCCACGCGGAATACTTGAGAAGACGGCTCGTCTTCCTGTCTTCCGAGGCGTCTTCCGGAGTCTTCTCGGCTTTCAACGTTGTCACTACCAAGTGTACAGCGAGGTCGAACTCTTCCTTCTCCATTTCGGATCCAGTCGATGGTGCTGGAGCTTGAGAAGATGCAGTTACAGGTGTCGGAAGCGAGGAAAGACCATAAAGTGTCTTCACTCTCTCTATCTGCCGATCCAAGTACTTGAACATGCTCTCCCTGCATTCCACCAACATCATCTTGGACTCGCTGTCCCATCCTCTAGCCAAGGTAAGTAACTTCCTACCCGTGGTGAAGTTGAACTTCTTCCGAAGCGCTTCCACCGACTGTGCTAGCATCTCCTGCGCACGAGCCTCCGCTGCTTCCCGCTGCATCTTCTCAACTGCAACTCGCGCTTCTAAGGCTTCTCGCTGCGTCTTCCATGTGATCTTCTCCTCGGCGAGGGCGGTGATCTTCTCCCGCACTCGAATGACCTCCTGATCGCACTGCTGTACACGCGCCTGCAACTCCTGGTTGCTCTCCCGAAGCTGCACCAGCTCCTTGGCAGAAGCGGCTGCTTCCGCCTTGTATCTGGCTGCGAGCTTCTCCGTGGTGCGGAGACTAGCTTCCAGCGACTCTGTCTTCTTCTGATCTTCTTCCTATCGCAGCAAGGTGCACAGACCGAATCCAGGTTGCAAGGGCCTCTCCTAAGCCTTCGCTCTCTTCTCCAGCAACTCCATAGCTGGTTGGATCTCCTTGTGGAAGAAGGCGCTGAACTCTTCCAGTCTTCTTCCTGCGGAAGACAAGTTCATCTCCACTACTCGCTCTGAGGTGTCGATCTTGTCTTCCAGAGGCAAGGAAGCCTCTTCCACCACAATGGCCTTCATCTTCTACGCACAAGAAGAAGCTACTCTTCTCATCTTCCGGGGTGGAAGATCTCTCATGGTAGGAGCCGTTCTCTTCACTGCGCTTTCCCGCATCGCAGTAGGAGTATCCTTTCTTCTCTTGTCTTCTGGAGTCTTCGGAAGACTCCCAGGTGTTGCAGAAGCGGTCTTCTGCTCCGATCAAGTACTCAGCAATTCTTCCTCCAAGTCCGACTCCGATCTTGAATGAATGAGGGAGGTGGGCTTCCTAGGTACACTTCTAGGGCCCATCTTCCTTGGAGGCGTGACGTCTTCCGACCCACTAGACTCATCTTCCAGCACCAGAAGCGTCTTCAGGTGAGAGCCGGGCCTCAACTGCGGCATCAGAGTGGAAGGGGGAGTTGCAGCTGCTGCTCGGTCATCGTCTTTCGAGGTCTTCTCCTTCACCTCCTGTTGCCCTGTTGGTCCATACTCCACCAACTGATCTCCCCTAAGATCCCCCATGGCTACGTACTGTAAACCCTTCACGATCCCATCGACCAACTACCCCCCCGATCTCTCAACCACCACGATCGTCATCAATGAATCTGCAAATGTCAGGCCTGTCTCACTCAGGGGTCACCTCTGATGGCTTTGATGGAAGCACACCATGAATCTTGAAGGGAAAAATGCTAAGTTCACTCATTCATACACCCACAAACTTATCAACTAAAAATCTCCATAAACTCATCAACTAAAATCCTCCATTCTAACGACATCTCTCAAGTTCTCACATGCTAAAAATATCCCACACTCTCTATATTACTCAAGTTGTCATTACGACGATGTGAAAACAAGGATGAGGAGCTCTTCTCTACTCCTCTATTTATACATTCTAGGTTTTTACTTTGGTACCCCCGGTAACTCAGCCGTAACTACTTTTACCGGATTTTACTAAGATATTACTTAAAGGTAAAAGCATTAATCACATGGGCTTTTTACCTTTTCACATGGGCTTATTCCTTCAAAGTCAACAACTTCTAGAAGGATTCTGGAATATTCTCAAGGAATCTCGAATTTCCACCCCCTCTCTACACTAGGACCCACTAAAAAAGAAACATGTGAAATCTCTTCTTGTTTTTAATGCCCACAAAGTCCACAACTTTAATCCAACCACTAATATCAAGTCAAAAAGGAGATAAGGGATACTTTCCACCTCCTTTCTATCTTTTAGACAAGATGACAAGATAGTAGTGCTCACTCTTTAGGAAATATTTGAATTCTGCTAAAAGTACAGCTAAGTTTAACCATAACTAACTTTTAGCTAGTCATGACTAACTTGATACCTCTTTAAAGTACTTGGGCAGCAAATAAACATTCTCAACACTTAGTTATAACTAAATACCTTCTAATAGACAAACTTCCTATGTGTAACATAGGTCGTTACATTTTACCCCCTGACTAAATTTTCGCTCCGTCCTCGGAGTGAAGAGAGAACTTTCGTCGATGAAACAGCTTCAACTTGTCATGGTTGACCCGATCGAATCTCCTTCCTCCCAACTCCTGAAGGTCATATGTGAAGTTGCTCCACACCTTATCTACAACAAAAGGACCAAAATATCTCGGAAGAAACTTCTTCCTAGCCCTCTTGAATCTGATAGCATCATACAACATAACCCAATCTTCGACTTGAAAAGGTTTTACCTCCCTCTTGCCCAAACGTTTGTCGTAACTCTTCTTTTGATACGCCTGAGCTCGTTCCATCCGGATCATTGCTACCGCTCGGGTCTCTTCCAACTCCATGAGTTGCTCCCTTCTTGACTTGACCACGTCTTCTCTCCTCGACCTCTTCAACTTTCGTTGAATGGTTTGAAAAGTATCCAATTCGAATTGGATCGGCAACTTGGACTCCACTCCATAAACCAGTCGAAATGAAGAGTACCCAGTAGAAGTCTTTGTTGTCGTTCGGTACTCTCATAAGATGGCATGTAGCCTCTTATCCCAAGTATGTTTCGCAGTCTCAACACCAGCATCTTTGACGAGCATCATACAAAGTGTAAGATTGATCTTCTCCGCAAGACCATTGGCATTTGGTTTGTATGAGGTCGTTACTCGTGCCTTGATAGAAAAGTGTTGTAGCATAGCAGTAGTCATGCTCCCTACAAACTCTCCTCCTCTATCCGAGACCAACTCTAACGAACATCCAAATCTTGTGATGATCCTCTCCCATAAGAATCTACCGACTTCTGTTTCATTGATCTCTCTCAAAGGTCTAGCCTCTACCCACTTGGTACAATAGTCAATGACGACTACAATGTATCTATTGCCTCGAGGTGTCTTACTAAGAGGACCTACAAAGTCAATACCCCACTTCTCAAATGGTCCTAAATTGGAATTGATCTTAACGGAGGTGTTCTAGTAGACTTCAGAGCAAATGCTTGACATGCGTCGCAAGTTTTGCAATAGTCTAAACACTCCTTGAAAATCCCTCTCCAGTGATAACCCGCATCCAAAATCTTGAAAGCTGTTATCTTACCAGCAAAGTGACCTCCACAAACACTGCCATCGTGAAACTCGTGCATCAGCTTGAACGCCTCCTTCTGACCAACTGCTCTCCTTAGTAAGCCATATGCTCCTTGATGAAATAGAATTCCCTCCACCATGGTGTAAGGTTTGCATCTCTTGATCAACGCGTTACGTTCTCGGGTATGCATACCTTCTAGAAAAGAACCATCTGCAAGAAAACTCCAGATTTCCTTGTACTCGTCCGGTATCTCCTCAATGCTTGTGATGGTCATCAGATGCTCGTCTGGAAATGAATCATCAAACGGTTCTTCTCCCTCATCATCATAAGCCCTCGACAAAAGATCAGCATTCGCATGCTTTTTCCCTGGTCTATCTTCGATCACGTAATCGTATTCTGGTAGAAGGATCTTCCAACGGGCAATACGACCTTCGGCATTAGGCTTATTAAAGATATACTTTAAAGCCTTGTGATCTGTGACTATGGAAAAATTCTCTCCTAGCAAGTAATATCAGAATTTCTTCAATCCAAAGATCACCGCTAATCCTTCTCGTTCAGTCACGGAGTAATTCTTCTCCGCTGGCACCATCTGCCTACTAGCATAAGCTATAGGATGATCATGCCCAACTTCATCTAACTGACTTAATGTACACCTGATAGCTACATTGGATGCATCCGTATACAAAATAAATGCTTTACTCCACTCAAGTTTAGCAAGTATAGGAGCTGTCACCAATGCCTTTTTCAGCTCCTCAAATGCTTCCTTTGCCTTCTGGCACTATCAAGTCAAACTCAACTCCCTTCTTCATGTACATAGTCAAAGCTATTGCTTTGTTTGAGAAGGAAAAGACAAACCTACGATAATATCCAACCATCCCAAGAAACTGTCTCAACTTTGTCAAGTTGATTGGAAAGTAGTCAACTGCTGGTACTCCTGTGCTATCTTGATCTGGTTGTATCCACTATAACCATCACCAAAGCTGTACCACTCATGACCAGCAACTTCCTCCAAAATCTCATCTATAAATGGTAGAGGATAATAATCCTTCTTGGTAACTGCATTCAGCTTCTTATAGTCTATGCACACTCGCAGCTTACCATTCTTCTTCTTGACAATCACAATGGGTGAAACCCATTCTGAGTTCTCCACCTCGTAGATGAAACTCGCCTCCCTCAACTTGTCTATCTCCTCCTTGACCATCATCGCTGTTGTAGGATTGACCTTTCTCTGCTTCTGCGAACTGGTCTTGCGTTCTCCTCCAATTCGATTCGATGAGTCTCGAGAGTCACCTCCTTCAAATCCTTGTAGCTGAAAGCAAACACATGGATATATTTTCGAAATATATCTAGGAATCTACTTTTCTCCTCTTGAGTGACATTGATACCAAACTTCAGGGTAGAGAGTCTTCTCACAGTCTTTGCCTCACTCAACTCTTCTTTGTCAAGATCTTTCTCCACTGCTGGTCGAGGCAACAAGTCAATAGCACTAAGCTGATGTAATGATTCATCTCGATCAAATCCTTCGTCCTCAGACGAGGATTCTTGATCGTAAGAATCTCCAGTATCTACTTCTGAGACACTCAGATCGTCTTCCGTATCAAATTCCCAGTAGTCACTAGTGGGTCTATAAGAGTCAGAAGTCACAACTCCAACACCCGAGAGAGGAACTATCACTCTATGATCTCTAGGCCCAATCCGTAAGTATCCCTTGTGCCACCTATCAGTGGTGCGCACAGCTCTCAACCAAGGGTTCCTAGGAGCAAATCATAACTAGAGTCCTTTAACACTTGAAAGGACATCAATGTTTGAACTCCCATCACAAACACGACCACCTTCTCTAACACACCAAGAGGTCTTACCCGTTGCTTGTTAGCCATCCCCACGACAATGCTAGCCGGACGAGTTGGTTTCATCCCCAACTTCTTCATCAACCTCTCCGATATGGCATTTACAGCCGACCCTTCGTCCACCAATACGTCAGAGACATAGTGACCATTCAACCAGACTTAAATATTTGAAGCCCTAGTGCATACCTCTGAAGCATGCACATCCACCACACCAACTCCCACTGACTTTGATGTCTTGCTCTTGGGTTTCTTCTTCTTGCTTCTCTTAGAACTCAATCCTCCTCTGAGTTCCCTTCGTAAGCTGGGATTAAGTGCGATCAGTTGTCCAACAGTGATGTTGGCTTTCTGAGCACCCACATCTTCAACCACATCATATCCCGCTTGGGAAGATGAAATGGTGAAATCCGCCATCCCCAGCTTCCTTCTTGGCTCCCTTGGTATACTCGAAACAGTACTCGAACGAGTACTTCTACTTGCTGACTCCTCTATGAAAACCGGTTCATCAGAAAATCGAGTTCTTTTCCTTTCTTGAGCTAAAAGCTCCACCGGTGCATGAGAAGAGTTTGAACTCTCTCCTTTCTCGTAGATGGGATCTCGCACGACATCGATAGTAGCCACCCTCTTGTCTCGTCCTTGTGATGGATTTCCTCCACCCACATTCATTCTGACAGCTTCGGCACCTCTTGCTCCATTGTTAGGACAATTTCGCTGGAAATGAGAACCTCCACACGTCCAACAAGTGATTCCTCCAAAGTTCCCTTGGTTGCCTCCAAAGTTACCTTGATTTCCTCGATTGGGATTGTTGTCGTAACCTCTTTGACCTCCTCCTCCACTTTTGTTCCTCCATTCTCGTAACTGCACCACGTTTATCTTGAGATCCGCAAGAGTATCGGTGATGCTCTTCAGCTCGGCATGAAAATCAGAGGTGGCAGTAGACATCGTTGTTGGGACAAACAGTCTTGGCACCACCGTTGGAGTAGGAGCTGACGTTGAAGCAATCACCAATTGTGATGGTGCAAGTGTGATCGTTGTGACTACACTAAGAGTCGGAGTTGACACCAGAGCAGCATGATGAGGTTGGATGATATCTCCTTCATCCAAACTCTCTTCCATATTTGTCGCAATCTTGATGGCCTCCGCTTTGGTTGCTGGCTTCTCGTACCTCACTTGGGTTTGAATTGAAGGCTTCAACCCTCCCATCAAGTTCTTGGTCAACACTGCTCCAATCCCCGCCATCGTTAACTCTACATTGTCTCCACTCTTCCGTAGGACCGTCCGAAATCGTTGCTCCAACTTATCCATCCTTTCGGCATATTGCCGAACTTTCTCGTCGTCCCGTTGCTTCAAATGAGTAAGCTCCATCATGAGCTTCTCATAACTCTCTTCTGGAAGAAATTCTTCGATGAGTGCATTACTCAACGTCTCCCATGTGTCCTCAACTGCACCAGGTGTCTGGCTCTTCACTCGGTCTTCATACCACGTAAGAGCAAAATCTTCTAAAAACTCTAGCAGTAACAACACCCATTCTTCCTTCCTTCTCACGTTGTTTCCGATGCAACCCCTTTTGAAGTCTCGTACAAATGGTTCTACATCTTCATTGTCCTTCTCATGAAACACTGGTAACTTCCCCATCTTGTAACTATTCTTTCTACCCTTCTAATTTTTATGCAATAACTACTCGCTAAAAGAGTACGAACATCACCAATTCCATTCGCGAATAATCTACCATAGGTAAAATGAAAGGAAATGGTTGTAACAACACCTCTTGTGCCATCTCTTCTCCCAAGGTAATCATGAGCCTGAGTCGCATCACCGTTTTCTCCACCATCCGAATGACGATCTTCATCACAACTCAGCCGAGTCCTCTTTTGAAGTCGACAACTTCTCCGTCTCAGCTCTTTGAGTCTCGTCCAACTTCTCGACTACTGACGTAAGTAGGGCGGCCACATCAACGCACTTGTGTCCTCTTGATAGATCACCCACTCCACAACTTGGACAAGGATCTTCTCCTAGAAGATGAATTGGTGCTGGTGACGATGGACCCACTCGAAGACTTAAATCAGTAAACTCCCGCTTCCCTTTAGCTCTCTCGGTTCTGATTCTAGTTGGACAATTCACTACTTTATGTCCCAACCCTCTACAGAAATAACACCACAAGTCGGTTTCTACTCTTCTCCTCGGAGACTCTACTTGAGGTTTTGTACTAGGGTTCTCAAACTCAACGATAATCTCTTTCGAGCTCTCTCCGACGCTTACTATGACATCTAAACCTTGAGGAAGGTTTCTAAGTCTAACTTTCCAATCTTTTGAGCTTCCACTCATGTTGCACCTTCTCAACCATTAAATGGACAAAATATCTTTGAAGAAAATAACTCTACATCACTTTCTTAACTCTTTCGAGCTTTATACTGAAAATCGTGTATTATACATGCTATAAACGAATTAAAATCCAATCTAAAATTAAGAGTCCATGATAATATCCTCATGACCATCGTCTGTACTGATCCTAGCAGACATCTTAAAGTCACTTTTGTAAGGATCACACTCTACTTCGCCAGGAGCGTTCGTGGCCTCCACAGTGAATGATACTTTGAACTCCACTTTCTTCACATCTGCGCCGATGCTCGCAGAAGCTTCTTTATATAAAGCAAAAATGGCACCCCAACTGCAATAGATGTTTGATCGCAATGCCTCTATACTTAACGTTGGCCTTTCCGTCTCCGTTCTAACTCCCAAACGTCTCTTCTTCAACCTTGGCACTCGAACTGGATTCCCCATGACGTATCGTCAAGACCTCCTTGTATGTCGAACCGTATATCTCTTAACCGGTAAGAGATCTCTCCAAGATTTTTGTGATCTCCAGTAGCTCAACCTCCAAGCTACTAACTAATGAAGTTTCAATAGGAAATTCCTTAATCAAAAGAGATGGTGCTGACTGTACAAATTTTCAGAGAACTGAAATTTGTATATTTTCACTTCTCTCATGACTTTCAACCCCCTCAACTTTGAAATTTCATGGCTCTCTCTCTATACCACCTTTTCTCTTGATTTCTGTTGTCCTAGATAGATTATCAGCCAATCTAAAACACTGGAAAGTTTCTCAGGAAAGTAAAATTCACAGAAAATCTGACAATGACTGTAAACTTTTTCCAGAGAACAAAATTCCTCAACTCTCACGAATAGACCCTCTCAACTTTGAAAATTCATTGCTCCGTCTCTAGACCACCTTTTCCTATGATTTCTTTTGTCCTAGACAGCTTATCAGCCACTCTAAAACACTGGAAAGTTTCTCAGGAAAATAAAATTCACAGAAAAGTTGACAGCGACTGTACAAATCTTCCAGAGAGCAGAATTTCTAAACTCACAAATTTCTCTCCTCTAATAACTTTTCTCTCCTCCTTTCTCTACAACTCTTGTTGCACCCTCTCCTCAAACCCTTTCTAAGTGAACAAGATGTAAAGAATGACTTCGAACGCGTCATATATCACTACGGGATACACGAAAGGTTCTAATGTTACTAACATCGCGTTAGCTCTCTCTCCTCCCAACGTTCTCTCCATGTGTTCTCTCATAATCTCTTTTTGTCTAATATAGAATTGAACTCTAAACATTTTCAATGATCCTTTCAAGTGAGGTCCCGACAACGGAACCAAAAATGTAAACCCTTCACGATCCCATCGACCAACTACCCCACCCCCCCGATCTCTCAACCACCACGATCGTCATCGATGAATCTATAAATGTCGGACCTGTCTCTCACTCAGGGGTCACCTCTGATGGCTTTGATGGAAGCACACCATGAATCTTGAAGGGAAAAATGCTAAGTTCACTCATTCATACACCCACAAACTTATCAACTAAAAATCTCCATAAACTCATCAACTAAAATCCTCCATTCTAACAACGTCTCTCAAGTTCTCACATGCTAAAACTATCCCATACTCTCTATATTACTCAAGTTGTCATTACGACGATGTGAAAACAAGGATGATGAGCTCTTCTCTACTCCTCTATTTATACATTATAGGTTTTACTTTGGTACACTCGGTAACTCAGCCGTAACTACTTTTACCGGGTTTTACTAAGATATTACTTAAGGTAAAAGCATTAATCACATGGGCTTTTTACCTTTTCACATGGGCTTATTCCTTCAAAGTCAACAACTTCTAGAAGGATTCTGGAATATTCTTAAGTAATCTCGAATTTCCACCCCCCTCTACACTAGGACCCACTAAAAAGGAAACATGTGGAATCTCTTCTTGTTTTTAATGCCCACAAAGTCCACAACTTTAATCCAACCACTAATATCAAGTCAAAAAGGAGATAAGGGATACTTTCCATCTCCTTTCTACCTTTTAGACAAGATGACAAGATAGTAGTGCTCACTCTTTAGGAAATATTTGAATTCTGTCAAAAGTACAACTAAGTTTAACCATAGCTAACTTTTAGCTAGTCATGACTAACTTGATACTTCTTTAAAGTACTTGGGCAGCAAATAAACATTCTCAACACTTAGTTATAACTAAATACCTTACTAATAGACAAACTTCCTATGTGTAACATAGGTCGTTACAGTACAAGTAACACAAGAAAGGTGTCAAGTGTCCTCCCGCCGGGGTACCCAAGTACGCTAGCTCCGCCTGTACATAGTTGTGGACGTATGCGCCCAATTTGACATTCTCTCCAGCATACACGGCTTCCAGGAACTCCACGTCATGATCTCCAAGGTACCTCGTCTTCTGCGTTTTCCCCTTGGGAAAGAGATGCAGAAACAGCTTCGTCAGAAGTCGCTTCTTCGACTCCCCGTAAGATTCGATCTTCCACCCATTCTTACCCTGCCTGTCTTCCACGAAAAGACAAGTGGTGCTCCCAGGCACATGCCACTCACTCACGATCCTGGGCAAGATCTTCTTCTCGAGCCAATACCCTCGGTCCTCGGATTTTGACCTGTGGAAAGTCCTGCGCCACCAATCTTCAGTCCAAGAAGATGATCTTCCTCGAGCTACTCCTGCCTTCGCATGTACACGGTTGCGAGGTGGTAACGCTGCCCACACCTCCTCTAGAAGTCCCTGGTCTGCGAGGTTCTAATCCCATAGGAAGAAATCGAGACCCAACTCCTTGAGGAAGGACGTGGCCTCGGTCAACTCTGCTGCTGGTAACACCAACCCTCGAATTGCATCGTCATACAGGAAGATCTGTTGCACTTAGCCACAAGCACCTACTATGAGCTGAAGGCTCAGTCCTTCCCAAGTGCTCACAGTCTAGCTTCTACTTCTCAGAAGACAAAACTAGTCTTCCAGAAGACAGCTACTCCGTCTTCCGGGATTCTAACAGTACTTCCTAGATAGCTCTCGTCTTCCGAGCTATATCTAAACAATCATATCTAAGCAAGGCCTCGCATGGATTACCAAGAAGACAACCCACCTTGCATTACATCCTACTTCCTATCAGAATATGCAAGATTCGTGAAACATGAAGTGCATAACAGGTTCGGAAGATGGTTGCGGGCTCCTGCAGTGACAGTGGTCTCTGGGAAGACACCCGGGACAATTTTCGATTCAATGTCTTTCTCGGAAGACCTTCCGAAGTCAGGCTTCCTTTCACTGGTCTCACATGTCTTCGTCTTCCTACGTGCAATCTATCCTCACAACAGACTCAAGACAATTGCACTCTGTTCTTCTGACTTCTCACCTCTCATACACACTCAGAAAAAACTTGCTGCTCGGTGGGAAGACATGACCCTCGACCATTCTCTCCAGATTCTGCCAGCAAGTCTTCTCACGACTCTCTCCTAAGTTTGGGAAGAAGAAAGAATGGCTGCTATGGGTCGGACAGAAGAGACCTGAAATGGATCCTCACGTCTTCTCGCTCATTGTGCCAGCCTTTCAGTCTTCTAGTCTCTCGAGGAAGATTTGGAGTTGAGAAGCTTGGAAGACCGGGAGGCACAGGCCTAGTTCCCGACTTCCAACTTCTCGAAATAACAAAAGAACTCACCACACCACTCAGGATTCGTACCAAGCCTCTCTTAACACAAAAGCAACACAAATCCACTCTTGATACGAATTGGTTATAGTCGACTTCCGAAGACAGTCTTCCGAAGACAGTCAAGTTTCAGAAGCGTCTTCCGAAGATGTTCCAATCTTCCGAAGCGTCTTTTGTTCAAGGTTTCGGGGGTAGAGGGATAGTAGGATAGGGAAATTGATAGCTGGGATCGTCAATTTGAGGACGATGGATAGGGAAGCTCGAATTGAACTCAGGAAGAAGTAGGAAGATGCCTGACAGAAATTGGACAGCGCAATGTCACAATAAGAAAAATGGGGATGGGGGGTAATCGATCAAGCTGTCTGCAAACAACAGAGGAAGCGCGGGGGATACCAAGCAAAGACGAGAAGCAGTGGGAGGGGAAAAGAACATGGGAAGAACCTCTACAATCTTCTGTCTGCTTCCCGAGTTGTTTTTGACCTTCCGTGCGCTTCTGGCTCTGGTCCCAGCTCCAATGCGACCCCACTGAGCTGCTTCCGTCGTCAACTCCTCAATCGATTAAGTCGTCCACCTCCGATTCCACTCAGCTGCTTCCAATGTCAGCTTCCGAGAGTTTCACAGGAAACGTTTTTCAATCAGTACGCTTCTTGCGCTTCAGCAATTCGACCTCGCCTTGCTTCTAGCTTCTAATCGATCCTATCCTCACTCAATTCCACCTCGCTGCCTCCTCACTCGAAGCTCACCCTCTGAAATCGATCTTCTCAAGAAGCGTGCTTGCTACGGGAAGTTGGAATGCGCTAATGCGCTTCCTGGGCATCTTCTCTGCAGATTAAGGATTTCGACCCTAGGTGACTTACCCGACTTACCTACCACCTTGGTGTTACCTAGTAGGTACACCTACTCCTTTACCTGGAAATTCATGGTTAGACCTTCGCGGTCACTGTCTTCTGGAAGATGGGTGTCTTCCACCGTCTTCCTGTCTTCCGCCGTCTTCCCGTCTTCCGAAGACGCAACTGAGAAGACGCTTCCCGGAAGATGATCATCTTCCGTCTTCCGAAGAAGTCAACTTCTTATTAAAAAGCTCATAAGATCATCTTCCTTCTAAGGAAGCAGTAGTCTTAAGTAACAACGCTTCTTCAGTTATACAAACAAGTTATTAATCTTAAAAATTTTAAAAATTCGTCAATCCTGTAATTTGTGGGCACCACATACGCCCACCCTCACATGTTTGCATCCCCGCAAACATCAGTGTTTTTGGCACTTCTGTTTACGCCAGTACTTCTTGACACGCCACCCATTAACACAAGTGGTCATCAATGTACCGTTCAATTCTTCCAACTGCAATGAGCCATTATTGAAGACCTCCAAGACGCGATAAGGACCTATCCAGCGAAGATGAAGTTTCTTAGGGAAAACTTTTCTACACTTCAGAAAACACTTCCGTAGAAATATCAAGTGGTCTTCTCTCGATCCAAACACGCAAAAATCATCCAAGAAGATCTCCATGAAAGTACGAAGATACTCCTTGAAGATTGTAATCATCAATCTCTAGAATGTGGCGGGTGCGTTGCACAAACCAAACGGCATTTGATTGTACGCGTACGTGCCCCAATCAGTAGTGAAAGTGATTTTTGACTTGTCTTCTTCTATGATTGAAACTTGGTTGTACCCAGAATACCCATCCAGGAAGCTGTAGAACTCATGTCCTGCTACCTGGTCTAACACAGAATCAGTGAACGGTAAAGGATGGTGATCCTTCTTCGTGGTCAAGTTCAGCTTCCGGAAGTCCTGACACACTCGGATCTTCCATGTCTGCTTCTTCGGCACGATGACAATAGGAGCTACCCACTCACTGCTAAGTACTGGGAAGATGACTGCCGCCTTCAGGTACTGGTCGATCTGGTCCTTCACCAGAAGCGAGTACTTGGGGTTGAGCCGATACTGCCTCTGCCGTGCAGGAACAACGCCCTCCAGCAAGTCAATGCGATGCTCTCCCAACTCTTGAGGTATGCCCTTCATGTCTTCTATGGTCCATGCGAAGACATCCTAGAACTCCGTCAGAAGTTCTCAAAAGTCTTCCAACTGCTGGCCCTCGATCACCTTGGAAAGCTTCAGCTTCTTCCCGGGAGCAACCTCCATATCTTGAAGATCATCCGGGTTTACCATTCCTTCAGTGTGACTGTACTCACTGACACCAAAGTATTCCGGTTTGGGAGCTTCTTCTGGTTCAGATTCGTCTTCCGGAAGACCAACTGTCAGATCTTCCGAAGGGAAGACGGTACTTTCGTCTTCTGGAAGACCAACTGTCGGATCTTCCAAAGAGAAGACGGTACTTTCGTCTTCTGGAAGCTCTTCTTCCGCAACTTCGTAGCACTCAATGTATCCACAGATCACATCTTCTGCTCTCTCTGCTACTTCTGTAGTACACAAGTTATTCACCACAAACTCATTATACCGTTCATCACTGTCAAAAGACGCAGCTAAGTCTTCTGAAGTGTACCCCTCTATCGTAGAAGGAGTTTCACCTTGGTGTCCAATCTTCTTCCAAGGAAGCGAGACCTTAGTCTTCACCTGGCCTGGGTGTAGGATTGGGAAATCTCAGACGATGTCTTCTCCAATCAGTATTTACATTTGCAGCATACAGCCATGGTCTTCCTATCAACACCTGATATCCAACCTAGCTACAGGTCGCAAAATGATGTGAGGTAAAAAGATACTCCACCAATTACCGTCAAGACATCTTTCAGTTGCCCCAAAGGTCGTCTTCTGATCTGGTCCGCCATTCTGAGGATTCTCGGAGTAGGCTGGAACTCAGTGAAGCCTAGGGCGTGTGCCGTTTCTTCCGTCATGATGTTAACTCCGGAGCCGGAATCAATGGGTACCTTCTTCAGAAGACAGCCATGGATCTCCATATCAAGTTCTGGGGCTCCCAAGTCCTCATGCTCTATCCTTAGGATCGGGGTGCTCTTGGGAAGTTTAGCGATTCTCCTCTTCCTCGATCCTCGAAGCACAGATTGTAACAGCTTCCTGTAACCAACGTTGTCATCCAACAGCTATTGGAAGGTTACATCTGCCTTCTGATTCCACAAGTCTCGCAAGAAGTCGTAAGGAGATCTTTTCAGGAGAGTGACTGGTGTTTCCAACAGAGAAGATGTAGTAGCTGCTTCCTTGGGTGGAAGACCAGAAGAGTGTCTTCCCTCGACTGGAGGCTGTTCTCGTGAGACAGGGGCTGCCGTAGTCGGTGTAGGAAGCTGTTGTACTATCTTTCGTCTCTTCTCCAGCTCTTCTTGCATGATTGCTTCAACTTCTTGCCTAATATCAGGAGCAAAGTACTTCGGATCTTCTCGGTCGTAAGTAGGAGAAGAAGGTCGCTCAGGAGAAGATGACCTCTCCTTTCGCTGCTTCTTTTTCTTAATCTCTTTCTGACGAGATTCTAACTTCCCTTTGCTTCTGGTACTTACCTTGAACACCGCTTCGTCCAAGACTTCTTTGGGAGGCCAACTGTCTGAATCCGGGCTAGGGCTCCAAACAGTGCCATCCGCCAAAGTGAAAGAAGAAGCTGCCTCAAGTAACTTCGTCTTCTGAGCTGCAGTCGTCTTCTGCAGCTGAGGTTCCTTTCCTTCGTGCTTCCCGGGGTCTGGTTCGTCTTCCTTGATATGGAGACAATCCGTACAATCCCCAGGATCTTCCTCTTCTACTGTGATGTGCTGTACCACTGCTAACTCGAGTTTAGAAGCCGATGCAGCATCTGCAAGAGGCGTGGTCTCTGCAAATCTAACCATTTGTCGAGGACGTAAGGTTTGAGGACAATTCCCTGCGAAATGACCGGCTTCCTTACAGTTTCCACACAAGGGCACTTGCCCAATTTGTCTTCTCGGATGAGGACAGGTGGACCACCAGTGTCCTGTCTCTCCACAATTATTGCACGCTCCAGGAAGAGGGTTGAGAGATCGTTGTGATGAAGAAGGTTGCCAGGGTGTCCTGGTCTGTACATTACTAGCTCTATACTTAGGTACATAACGATTATATTGGGCAGGAGGCGTAGGAGTGAAAGGTTGTATCGTCTCGATCCTATAGCAGGTTTCCCCACTAGGATCGTGTAGATATCCCTCGTCGTCTTCTTCCCATCCTGCCCAGTTGATAGCTTGGTCCTGCGTACACTGATCTCTGGTGTGTCCGGAAGAGTTACAAAGGTTGCACCAAAGGTTTGGTCGGGAAGCCGTAGGTTGCTTCCGCTTGTCCTTCTGGTTTAGAAGATGAACTTTCAGGTCGGCAAACTGCTTCAGAACCTCATCGATGCGAGGATCAGGTGCAGACTGAATGATCTGAGTTTGAGGCATCTTCTGCACAACTTCCTCCCTTGCTCGCGTCTTCTCCTTCTTCTTCTTCCGCGTCTTCTTCTCTTGTTCAGATTCTGATTCTGAACTTTCGACCGTAGACTCTTCAGAAGCAGAAGATACTTCCGAATCGCTGTTATCAGTTTCAATGGACTTGGACTTCCTCTTGGACTTCCTAGAAGACTTCTTCGACTTCTTGGACTTTTTTGACGTCTTCTCTCTGTCTTTCGTCATATTCCGAGTGATGCTCGAGGTTTCATACTGCTCGGCATGCTTCTGTACTTCTACTAAGTCATCACATCCTCCTCTTCTGCAGTACAATTCCATATCCTGAGACAATCCTCCCAAGTACCAGTCCACGGCTTGCTGAGCACAGTAACCGGGTCTTCCTTGATTCTGAGGGATGTGATCCAGGAGGTCTTCAAACCTCTCGGTGTAATCCCGCAGTGTCTCTTTCTTCTTTCGTTCGAGCCTCTGAAGTTCTATGAGGGTCATACGATCGTAGCCCACTCCTCTGAACATCTTCAGAAAAGCTGCCTTCAGAGTAGCCAAGCGGCCATTACTACACCATCATCCAACATCTTATTCATCCACTTCCTTCCCTTCCCTATGATCAAACTAGGAAATACACGGAGTCTGTCGACATCAGCGTCTTCCTTGTTGGATCGAGAGATGGTCTCGAACATCGTGATGAAGTCGTCCGCATCATAGTCGTCGTACGGATGGTACTTCTGCCGAGTGTGGGAAGCCATGTCGACTGCTGGCTCGTGCGACTGCCAACTTCTTTCTCCCTCAGGTCCAAGTGGTGGAGATGGTCTTCTCGAAGGTCCAGGCCTGTCTGAATCAAGAAGATCGTCTTCTGAGTCAGAACTATTGTCACTGCTATCTTCCGAGACATCTAGAACAATCTCCTCCAGTCTTCTTTCACCTTGAGAATCTTCTTCCGCACTTGGGAAGACGTCTTCCGAGTAACCAGTACCAAAATCTACTTTATATACGTGATCACCCTGTTGGCTTCTGTCTTCGCCAAAGATTATGTTCGAGATGGAAGGCTCTTCCAACTCTACTTATCGGATCTTCTTGAGCTCTTCTTCTTTCCTTTGGTGTCTCAGGGATATCCGCTGCTCTCTAGAAGCGGTTCGCTGGGGTGAATTTACCCACTCAGGATCTTTATCCGTGCGTCTTCTGCTTCTTCCTCTGGTCGGAGACATCCACCAGAGTGCTGAGAAGAGATGTCCCTCTTCTTCTACCACTAGATCCGGCAGACTGAATGTCTAAACAACCGATCACAGGTTCGAAACGTCTTCTTCTCTTGCTTCTTGTTGTACTCACTGCAGTCTTCCAAGATCGAGTCTTCCAAGAAGCTCTTGGAAGAGGGGAAGCAGCTTCTTCCAACTCTCCCTGATGTATCTTATCAGCTTCTGGTTGCGGTTCCTGTCTTCTAGCAAGATAGAATCCCACAACACATTCAACTACAATCGAAGTTAGTTCGAAATGAAACTAACTACTGGCACACAGATCCAGGAAGCTTAGAACAGAAGTTACTAAGTTGAAATCTCCGGCAACGGCGCCAAAAATGATGCTCACTATATGTAGTGACGCAGGATTACTCCTTTTGCTCATTTAGTATACAAGATATCGTTCTCACATAGGATTTACATAAGTAACGCTGCTATAAGTTCTAAGATCTGTTCAAACATACAAACACACGGGTTCTGCCTAGAAATCTCGTCTTCTCACAAAACCACGCGTCTTCCAGATACGCCAAAATATACTCTGGATCTAACTAAACAACTACTAACTAAAATATCACACAACTATTCACAGAGAAGCTCGGGAAGACGATCTTCATGCTTCCAGGTCGCTTCTTCCGGTCTTCTCAGTACCGTCTTCCTGAAGCGCTTCTCGTCTTCTGGGGGTTCAGCTCGTCTTCTCGTTCCTCCAGAAGAATGTCCTGCTTCGCAAAAGGTGACTAGCACGGCTGTTACACCTTACTCTCGCACTCACGTTCCAACGGGTTAGATTAATCACAGGGTGTATGCCCCCTATAGCCTTCTCAGACTTCTGCCTGCGGAAATAGTCTTCCTGCAGCACTACAACGACATTCACCTTCACAGAAGCTCAATAGAAGTCTCGGAAGCTCAGTAGAAGAAGGTAAGAAGATGGGGAAGATGGGAGAAGAGGGGGAAGATGAGAAAATCCAAACAAGAGAAAACAAGATGAAAAGAGGAAATTAAGATTCCGACAGGTTTCTAGTCCGGATCTTGACTAACAAGCCATCCTTGCTTGTAATAGTTTGGGGAGAAAGACAACAAACATGGGTACAGTTGCACCGTCTTCTTCTTGAGGATGTCGTCTTCTGCTGTGGGAAGAAAGCTTCTTTCTTCTTCACTTCGCTGCTCTGACTACTCTGTCTTCTGGGATCCCTTACCATAAGACCGTCCGTACGCAGATCCCAAGTGCTCTACTGAACGAGTCAAGCTACAATGCCACACCTGCTGACAGTCACAACCACTCAAGGAGAACACTTCCCATGAACAATTGGGAGCGAATTCAAGGAAATCCACCACCCAGAAGACACGAATTAAGCTTCTGCACTCAAATCAGCAATCCATTCCCCGAGAAGAAGGTACATAGGTGTTGGGAAGCTCACTCCCTCTACTGTCTGTCCCTACTCCTCGACACATCAGTCTAACCAACAGGACTGCACGAGGATGCCGTTCCCTGCTCCTAGACTATCCACTACCTCTGTCTACATCCTCGAACCACTGCTGGTAACGAACATGCAGACCCCTCCGGTATAATCCTAGTCTCTTCGTATGTCTCTAACATCGGGTGTAGTGTGTGTGACCACTCAACTCATGTGTCTCTGGCTGCACTGAAAGATGTGTATGAGCGTGTGGTGGCAGCCCGAATTCCTACGCTACGATCCTACTTATGTCGCTGCCATGAGAACACAGAGGAACCACCACCAAGGAGAGAAAAACTGACTCTCCACATGCAAACGGTTTTCCCTGCCTGTCTTTGCGCTTCCTACCCTGCCACATGGCTGTCTACTAATTTTACACTTGAAACTGCCACCCTTAAGATAGCATGTTTGATCCTACTAAATCTAGAATTGTCAACTTCGGTTACTAGCTACTCTGATTGCTCGGTGGCAATCTCTACCTGATCGACTCCTATCGGAACTACTAGCTCGGCTTCTGATGGGCAGGGAAGCCTTGCGCTTCCGGAGTCTTCTCGGCTTCCAACGCTGTCACTACCAAGTGTACAGCGAGGTCGAACTCCTCCTTCTCCATTTTGGATCCAGTCGATGGTGCTGGAGCTTGAGAAGATGCAGTTACATGTGTCGGAAGCGAGGGAAGACCATAAAGTGTCTTCACTCCCTCTATCTGCCGATCCAAGTACCTGAACATGCTCTCCCTGCATTCTACCAACATCGTCTTGGATTTGCTGTCCCATCCTCTAGCCAAGGTAAGTAACTTCCTACCCGCGGTGAAGTTGAACTTCTTCCGAAGCGCTTCCATCGACTGTGCTAGCATCTCCTGCGCACGAGCCTCCGCTGCTTCCCGCTGCATCTTCTCAATTGCAACTCGCGCTTCTGCGGCTTCTCGCTGCATCTTCCATGTGGTCTTCTCCTCGGCGAGGACGGTGATCTTCCCCCGCACTCGGATGACCTCCTGATCGCACTGCTGTACACGCGCCTGCAACTCCTGGTTGCTCTCCCGAAGCTGCACCAGCTCCTTGGCAGAAGCGGCTGCTTCCGTCTTGTATCTGGCTATGAGCTTCTCCGTGGTGCGGAGACTAGCTTCCAGCGACTTTGTCTTCTTCTGATCTTCTTCCTGTCGCAGCAAGGTGCGCATACCGAATCCAGGTTGCAAGGGCCTCTCCTGAGCCTTCGCTCTCTTCTCCAGCAACTCCATAGCTAGCTGGATCTCCTTGTGGAAGAAGGTGCTGAACTCTTCCAGTCTTCTTCATGCGGAAGACAAGTTCATCTCCACTACTCGCTCTGAGGTGTCGACCTTGACTTCCAGAGGCAAGGAAGCCTCTTCCACCACAATGGCCTTCATCTTCTACGCACGAGAAGAAGTTACTCTTCTCATCTTCCGGGGTGGAAGATCCCTCATGGCAGGAGCGGTTCTCTTCACTGCGCTTCCCCGCATCGCAGTAGGAGTATCCCTTCTTCTCTTGTCTTCTGGAGTCTTCGGAAGACTCCCAGGTGTTGCAGAAGCGGTCTTCTACTCCGATCGGGTACTCAGCAGTTCTTCCTCCGAGTCCGACTCCGATCTGAATGAATGAGGGAGGTGGGCTTCCTAGGTACACTTCTAGGGCCCATCTTCCTCGGAGGCGTGACGTCTTCCGACCCACTAGACTCGTCTTCTCGCAGCAGAAGCGTCTTCAGGTGAAAGCCGGGCCTCAGCTGCGACATCAGAGTGGGAGGGGGAGTTGCGGCTGCTGCTCGGTCATCGTCTTCCGAGGTCTCCTCCTTCACCTCTTGTTGCCTTGTTGGTCCATACTTCGCCAACTGATCTCTCCTAAGATCCCCCATGGCTACGTACAAGTAACACATGAAAGGTGTCAAGTGTCCTCCCGCCGGGGTACCCAAGTACGCTAGCTCCGTCTGTACATAGTTGTGGACGTATGCGTCCCAGTTGACATTCTCTCCAGCATACACGGCTTCCAAGAACTCCACGTCTTGATCTCCAAGGTACCTCGTCTTCTGCGCTTTCCCCTTGGGAAAGAGATGCAGAAACAGCTTCGCCAGAAGTCGCTTCTTCGACTTCCGGTAAGATTCGATCTTCCACCCATTCCTACCCTGCCTGTCTTCCACGAAAAAACAAGTGGTGCTCCCAGGCACATGCCACTCACTCACGATCCTGGGCAAGATCTTCTTATCGAGCCAATACCTTCGGTCCTCGGATTCTGACCTGTGGAAAGCCCTGCGCCACCAATCTTCAGTCCAGGAAGATGGTCTTCCTCGAGCTACTCCTGCCTTCGCAGGTATACGGTTGCGAGGTGGTAACGCTGCCCACACCTCCTCCAGAAGTCCCTGGTCTGCGAGGTTCCAATCCCATAGGAAGAAATCGAGACCCAACTCCTTGAGGAAGGACGTGGCCTCGGCCAACTCTGCTGCTGGTAACATCAACCCTCGAGGACGCATCGTCATACTGGAAGATATGTTGCACTAAGCCACAAGCACCTACTATGAGCTGAAGGCTCAGTCCTTCCCAAGTGCCCATAGTCTAGCTTCTACTTCTTAGAAGACGAAACTAGTCTTCCAGAAGACAGCTACTCCGTCTTCTGGGATTCTAACAGTACTTCCTAGATAGCTCTCGTCTTCCGAGCTATATCTAAACAATCATATCTAAGCAAGGCCTCGCATGGATTACCAAGAAGACAACCCACCTTGCATTACATCCTACTTCCTATCAGAAGATACAAGATTCACGAAACATGAAGTGCATAACAGGTTCGGACGATGGTTGCGGGCTCCTGCGGTGACAATGACCTTTGGGAAGACACCCGGGACAGTTTCCGATTCAATGTCTTTCTCAGAAAACCTCCCGAAGTCAGGCTTCCCTTCACTGGTCTCACCTGTCTTCGTCTTCCTATGCGCAATCTATCCTCACAACAGACTCAAGACAATTGCACTCTGTTCTTCTGACTTCTCACCTCTCATACACACTCAGAAGAAACTTGCTGCTCGGTGGGAAGACATGACCCTCGACCATTATCTCCAAATTCTGTCAGCAAGTCTTCTCACGACTCTCTCCTAAGTTTGGGAAGAAGAAGGAATGGCTGCTATGGGTCGGACAGAAGAGACCCGAAATGGATCCTCACGTCTTCTCGCTCATTTTTCCAGCCGTTCAGTCTTCTAGTCTCTCGAGGAAGATTTGGAGTTGAGAAGCTTGGAAGACCGGGAGGCACAGGCCTAGTTCCCGACTTCCAACTTCTCGAAATAACAAAAGAACTCACCACACCACTCAGGATTCGTACCAAACCTCTCTTAACACAAAAGCAACACAAATCCACTCTTGATACGAATTGGTTATAGTCAACTTCCGAAGACAGTCTTCCGAAGACAGTCAAGTTTCAGAAGCGTCTTCCGAAGATGTTCCAATCTTCCGAAGCGTCTTCTGTTCAAGGTTTCGGGGGTAGAGGAATAGTAGGGTAGGAAAATTGATAACTGGGATCGTCAATTTGAGGACGATGGGTAGGGAAGCTCGAATTGAACTCAGGAAGAAGTAGGAAGATGCCTGACAAAAATTGGACAGCGCTTCCGCACCTAATGTCACAATAGGAAAAATGGGGATGGGGGGTAATCGATCAGGCTGTCTGCAAACAATCGAGGAAGCGCGGGGATACCAAGCAAAGGCGAGAAGCAGTGGGAGGGGAAAAGAACATGGGAAGAACCTCTACAATCTTCTGTCTGCTTGCCGAGTTGTTTTCGACCTTTCGCGCGCTTCTAGCTCTGGTCCCAGCTCCAATGCGACCCCACTGAGCTGCTTCCGTCATCAGCTCCTGTCTACGTCTCAATCGATTAAGTCGTCCACCTTCGATTCCACTCAGCTGCTTCCAATGTCAGCTTCCGAGAGTTTCACAGGAAACGCTTTTCAATCGATACGCTTCTTGCGCTTCAGCAATTCGACCTCGCCTTGCTTCTAGCTTCTAATCGATCCTATCCTCACTCAATTCCACCTCGCTGCCTCCTTACTCAAAGCTCACCCTCTGAAATCGATCTTCTCAAGAAGCGTGCTTGCTGCGGAAAGTTAGAATGCGCTAATGCGCTTCCTGCGCATCTTCCCCGCAGATTAGGAGTTTCGACCCTAGGTGACTTACCCGACTTACCCGACTTACCTACCACCTTGGTGTTACCTAGTAGGTACAGCTACTCCTTTATCTGGAAATTCATGGTTAGGCCTTCGCTGTCACTATCTTCCGGAAGATGGGTGTCTTTCACCGTCTTCCTGCCTTCTGCCGTCTTCCCGTCTTCCGAAGACGCAACTGAGAAGACGCTTCTCGGAAGACGGTCGTCTTCCGAAGAAGTCAATTTCTTATTAAAAAGCTCATAAGATCATCTTCCTTCTAAGGAAGCAGTAATCTTAAGTAACAACGCTTCTTCAGTTATACAAACAAGTTATTAATCTTAAAAATTTTAAAAATTCGTGAATCCTGTAATTTGTGGGCACCACAACTCTTCTCCTCCTCTGCCTCGTTAGTACGGCAATAGCATCCTCGACTCTTCCTCAATCAGTAGTAACTCCTCCTTCAGCAGATCGATCGGCCAACATAAAACATAACCGATCTGCCGTAGCATCATCGGTAGCTTGCAGGAAAAGCTATGTTCTCCTAGCATCTAACGTTATTCGCTCTAGAGTTGAGAGTTGTCGGTATCTCTGATCAAACTCTCTCAACATCTCATTCAGACCCATCATACGACCAGGTTGCTGCTCAACCCAGTCTAGAAATGTTCTCTTAGTAACTCTCTCTGAATCTTCTTCCAGAAACTCCTCTCGAAGAGATCGCTCGAAACTCATCCAAACACCTAGATTTCTTCTCTGTACATCCCTAACTTGGTCTCGCAACTCAGGAATTACAGCTAACTCAAAACTGGTTATCATCTCTATATCAGTGACTCTAACCAGTTCCATCTCCTCGATACTCACGCAAATATCTAGAAATGTCTCTACCCTCAAATCTGCCACATCTATTCACTATCGCTTGCAAAGCCTTGGTGAATTTTAACTCACCCCCTCCAACGATCGGATGCTGTTGGACCAGGGCCGCAAGCGTCTTCAGAATCTCAGCTGTATCAAGACCAGATGCAGATGTTGCTGCAATCGTAGATGCTACAGAAGGTGTTGAGGTAGACGTAGATGCAGCAGCCGTAGACGTAGCAGCAGCAGCGCTTCCGCTCTTTCGATCCATCTTCTTCTTCGTCTTGGAACTCAACTTCACGATCAATCATCCCAAGAAGCCTCTCAGTGGAAGCACCAGATTGTGGAGTTGAGAGTTTTCCTGGGAAAGGTGGAACCTTCTGGCTATGATATGATCTTTAAGGATGTGTTCAGTCTACTCAGGGAAGCATTGGGCTTCAGACTATGGTTGCTTGCTACAGAGGTAGGCTTCAGATCAAAAGGGAACACTACTAACACTCACTCAGGTCGAATGGACCCTCCAGTATGTTCAAGAAGCGAAAATCTAATCAGACTAGCAGTAATAAGGTCAGACAGCAAACTTTAACAGTCCAGAATCAGAAACATACGATGGTTCAGACTTCAGAACTTCTCTTACATGTAAATGAGGCCCTACTGACCATACATACGAAGTTTCAGCTTGAGATCAATTCAAAGTATCAAGATATGGATAGAAACGTTCTGAGCAGAGAAATTATGGCAATTTCTGGTACCCAGATAGCTATTTCGACCTAGAACAAAGAATTGGCTCGATCACTTTCGAAGATTCTTACAGGATTTGCAGTGCACAGCTTGCTGAACACTCCTGTGAAGTTGGACCTCCTGATTGTACACAGAACTCCAGATCTCGCTCTCTGAAGTTGTTGTTCTGGACTGAGAGCTTTTCGGACCCCCTCTACTTCAGCGGTCGCCTCGAATTACTCAGTCACTCAATTGACATGAAAATTTGGGGACAGTCGTAGCCCTACTGACAATGAACGTGACCACGAAGGTTTGAAGCGATTTTCTCAAATCTACTCTGATTGACACCGAAATCCTCAAAATCAACAGAAGTGCTACAATTCTGACACAAATCGAACTTCAATCAGCCATAACTCCTTCTTTATTGCTCCAAATTGATCAAAAATTTCACTGACAATGCTTGGCACGACGAGCCCTATCTTCCTGTGTTCTCAGATTTCATAATGTCGTCACCAAATACTCGAACTCCTCTTAAGACCCCTACTACTAAGTTTAGCAGTACACAAAAACAAAATTGGATCAATGGGAGTTCATAGCTTCACTCCCTTGTCCTTTTGTGTCCCAAACCACGTGGTGACTTGATTTTGCACATAGGCTACCACGTCAAGCCCCTAAAGTGCCAACGTAATCTCTAAACTACATGTGAAGACATGTAAAACGACATGTAATCTCGAAAGATAATCTAACCTCGCTATGAAGTATGCATGGACGACATGTAATTACAACCCATGAGCTTATCTCTATCTATATGGTAATCAACCTACTAAGACTCAAAATATATAACATCCTCCAGTGTCGACTTCTCTGAGGTCCTAATTTCACTCAGAGAGACTAACGCTTGACAGAGAGGTGAATTACTTACAATGTAAAATGATTCACATCACGACAACGTAGAAGCGTTGCCCAATTTTTGACAGTCCTCTTCTCAATCTCTTCTCGAAGAATCAAAATTGAGCTTCTTCTCCCCCTGCTCCAAAATTCTTCGTTCTGTCAATCAATTTCTCTACCCCACTGTGCTTCTGCCTCGAAATCCGTGGACAGAAGACTCGTTTGAATGTCTGGACATTTCCAGAAGTCGAATGTTTGAAATTCACATCAAGTAGTTAGATCGGATTGGAATTTGAGTTGTGAGAAGCTTGATGTGAATCTAGAGTGAAATTGAGAGTTGATATTTGTTTCGAGTAGCAAGAAATTGAGAATCAAGCCAATGCCTCCCAAGCTTCCTAGCTTCTCAATCCACATCTTCCTAGAGAGCTAGAAGATTATAAAGGCTGGTAGAATGTGCGAGAAGATGTGAGGGTCCTCCACGGATCTCTTCTGTCTGACGCATAGCAGCATGTTCCTTCTTCTTCCCGAACTTTAGATGAGAATTGGGAGAAGTCTTGCTGGCAAAATCTGGAGAGAAACGTCAAGGGTCATGTCTTCTCATTATACAACAAGCTTCTTCTGAGAATGCATGCGAGGTGAGGAGTAAAACGACAAAGTGCGAATGTTTAGTGTTTGTTGTAAGGATAGATTGCGTGTAGAAAGTCAAAGACATGTGAGATTAGTGATGAGAAGCCTAGCTACGGGAAGTTTTTTGAAGACGTCAATTAATCAGAAGTTGTCTCGAGAGTCTTCCTGGAGGTCACTATCACCGTAGGAGCCCTCAAACCTTCTTTTGATCAATTCGCATACTTCGCTTCTCACGTATCTCTTCATCTTCTGTTAGGAAGTAAGATGAATTACAATGTGGATTGTCTTCTTAGGAATCTATGAGATGCCTTGCTTTGTTAAGATTGCGTAGATATAGATTGGAAGCTGTGATGTACTTAGGAAGCACTGTAAGAATGATGGAAGACATAATAGTTGTCATCTGGAAGATTAAATTCATCTTCTGAGAGTGTAAGTTGGACTGTGAGGGCATGGTAAGGATTGAGCCTTAGACTCACAACAAGTATGTGTGGTACTGTAAGCCGGCTTGTCTCTCATCCAAGGGTACCTCAGATGACTAGGATTGCTAGTGCACTTTATTCAAAGATTCAATTATACACATGCTCACTTCACTCAACACTCTGACCCGTATGGTCACATCTGTACCTCTAATAGCGTTCCTGCAAACAAGTTCTAACTCCGCTCTCCACATTGCATCACATAGTACTCAAGGACTCCTAAGGTCTCCAATGCTCACTTTACTTATAGACAGGAAAATGAGAGTGTCTTCCACTCTCTCAACTCCTCCTTATATACTCTACAACTTATTATCGTGGTAACTTTCACTAAGTTACGTTATCTCATGATAAGTGCGCAATCCCAAATAGTTAAACTTCTAAAGGCTACTAAGACTTTAGAACAGCACACACATTACTTGTTCTTCTTTACTAAAGTAAAAGATTCTCCTACTTTAGCTTTTGTAAAGTGTTAACTTTCCACGCTATCCAGTCGGAAGACGACAACAAACTAATACGTCTTTTGAGGAGCATCTTTAGATCTTTGTGCATGACTTTTCATCATGCATCCAATCAGCGATGGTCAACAAAGTTACATACTTTTGAGAAGCATATTTAGAGCTCTGCACTTGTCACATAGTGCCATAGTGGAACTTCTAATAGTTTCCTCAACTTAGTTATAACTATCTCAACTAGTTATGACTACTTTTAATCACTCTAGATTTAGATCTTCGAACTAGAGTAACCTATAAGATAGTCATACCTAATGAAATTTATATAAGCACATACACAAGTAATGGGATACTTGTGGTGTGACATTTTCTCCCAGACTTAATTTTCACTCCGTCCTCGGAGTGAAGTATCACATTGATGAAACTTCTTCAGCTTGTCGTGGTTCACTCGGTCGAAGAACCTACCACTCCTTTCTTGAAGATCATAGATGTTATTACTCCACACTTTGGAGATGATGAAAGGCCCAAAATATCGACATAAGAACTTCTTTTGAACTCGCTTGTGCCTAATAGCATCCCATAACATCACCCACTCACCCTCTTGAAATGGTTGTAATTTCGTTTTGTTCTTCGTCAAGCGCTTGTCATAGCTCTTCTTCTGTTATAACTGAGCCATCTCAATTTGTTGAGCTGCATCGTCTTTATTCTCCTCCAGCTCCAACAAGATTTCTCTCCTCTCTTTCTCAGCTATTGGACCGTCTTTTCTCTTCAATCCAGCTTGCAAGGTCTGAAAGGTGGTTAGATCAAACTGGATTGATAATCTGGATTCCAACCCATACACCATCTTGAAAGGTGATATCCCGTAGACGTCTTCACTATCGTACGATAGTCCCATAGAACCGCATGAAGACGCTTGTCCCAATTGTGTTTGGCCCCTTCCATGTCAGCATCATTTGCTAACATTTGACACAAGGTAAAGTTTGTCCTCTCTACCAAACCGTTTGAACTAGGTTTATATGGAGTAGTAACCCTCTGAGAAATGGAGAAGTGTGTGCACATAGTAGTAGTCATACCACTCACAAATTCTCGACCTCTATCAGAAACTAACTCCAAGGGACATCCAAACCGAGTAATGATCCGTTCGTACTGAAATCTACCCACCTCAACTTCTCCAATAGTTACAAGAGGTCTAGCTTCTACCCACTTTGTAAGATAATCTGTGGCTACAACAATATACTTATTGTTGCGAGGGGTGCGATTCAAAGGCCCAACAAAATCTATTCTCCATTTCTCGAAAGGTCCAAGAACCGGAAATAGATCTAAGAGGAGTAGAAACATTGGATTTGATAGTGAAAGCTTGACAAACATCACAGGTTTTACAATACGTTAGGCAATCTCTAAACATCCCCCTCCCATGATATCCTGCGTCAAGTATCTTGAGGACCGTCAACTTGCCTGCGAAATGTACTCCACATACTGGACCGTCATGGAATTCTTCCATGAGTCGTAGAGACTCCTCCTTGCTCGCAGCTCTTCTCAAGACCCCATCAACTCTTTCACGAAATAACACACCTTCCACCACCGAGTAAGGTTGACTTCGTTTCACCAACGCCTTCTTCTCTATGGTCCGCATCCCATCTGGATAGACACCCTTTGTAACAAAATCCCAAATTTCTTGATATTCTATTGGGATACTAGAGTTGCTCATCAAGACCATCAAATCTTCCTAAGGAAAGGTGTCATCCACCGGCTCCTCTACATCTCCATCGTAAGCTCTAGATAGCAAATCTGCATTTGCGTGTTTCTTTCCTGGTCGATCGCAGATCTCATAGTCGTACTCTGACAATAAGAGCTTCCATCTTGCTAATCGTCCTTCGATCATAAGTTTATTGAAGATGTACTTCAATGCCTTATGATCTGTAACGATAGTGAACTTGCCTCCTATGAGATAATGTCGAAATTTTCTCAGAGCGTAGATCACTGCTAATCCTTCTCTCTCTATCACAGAATAATTTCTCTCTGCCTTGACCATTTGCCGACTAGCATATGCGATAGGATGATCTCTACCTTCAACATGATATTGACTTAAAGTACATCCATTGCTATATTTGAAGCATACGTTGTCGTAGGGCGTGAATTGTGGTATGAGAATACACGGGGTATCTAGCTGTGGAGAGATACAATAGGATCTACAACCTAACCGAAGAAAAATTACGCTCTCACTATCTAATCTATCAGTATTTTGTCTTGGTTACTATCGATCTAACTTGACACATGTGCGTCGCACAAACGACTCGGAGCTCGATCTCATTCTAGGTAAAAGTAGGGCTCATACATGGTACATGTCTGCTTTAGATCCCAAGCACTCTTCATACAATCTTTCATCGGTATCCGCTTCATTACTTCTTCTCGACAAACTACCTAAATGCTAGACTCAGGCCTTCTATTATTCACTAATACGAGCTTCGCTCAGGAAGATGTCCACAGCAAAGGACAGCAAACTACACAAGCTTCCCAACGATACAAGGCATATCGGCAGCAAACAACCAGAGACTCGAGGCGTGACACCGATGATAACAGTACCTCAACTTCAGCAAGGCGTGACACCTCCACTGAACGTGATCACCGATACAGCCTCCTTGTCATCCATGCAACACCTCCAAGAAGCTCATCTCCAATCCTCAAGTCGCTTGTTCAAGATCATACAAGAGATTTAGGCAAAATTTCTCTTCGTCTTCCTCCCGTCTCGTTGTAAATTGAACTTTGACAACCTCGTGCTCTCACCTCGATCATCCAATCGTGTCCAAACTTCACAGGAAATCCCCTCTGACCCTCCTCTACTGCTGTATGAAATTCCAGCCTCAGATCTGAACCCAGCTATCCGCGATGGATCAAGCCACCCGCATGTGCTAACCTATGAGCTTTACAGATCTCGATGGCTAAAATCTTAGATCTCCACACATTCTCTTATCCAATTGAGCTGAAATTTCACATGTGACTATCTGATAGGGCACACTCTCATCCTGGAAAGTTTCACTCAGAGATCCAATCCCATGTGCACGGAGCAACTCAAGCTTTGAACCCAAAGAAAACGGATCTACACATATCTCTCAACTGTAACAGCCAAATTCAATCGACCATTTCAGGGGCAAATCCCACCCAAATGTAGGATTGTTTTACATCAATGTAACCAGCATGAAGTGAACTACTCGATCCCCTTGACAGCTCCTAAAGATCATCTCTTCAACTCTCGGATCACTCCAAAACGTGGCTCGGGGTATCGATTTGACCCCCTCACTTTCAACGTCCATCACTCTCTCCTTAGAACTCCAAATCGCCCGATCTTGGTCTCCAGAGTGTAGCCCGTCTCGAGAGCTTTCCAACAAGACCACTCACTCCTCAAATGACCCCCGGGAAGACCTCCAAAACCCTAAAGTCGTCTGCAGATCTGGAATGGAGTTGATTGGTCGAAAATAGACCAATAAGAAAACAGATCTGGAAACCTCTTTTGTCCTCTACTTGGTACCCTATAACAACTATAACCCTAATACCCTCTCATGCCTTCAAGGCATCGGCCCCAACCTTAGGTTAATTACACTCGTCAAACTATAGAGATCATACTTAACACTTAAGATTCAATATAAAATCAAGATGATGACTTGGAACCGATCTATGATGAAAGGTACTACAAAAGGGAATGGAGAAGCCATCACTTGATTACAGTACTCCTCACCAAAGTTCCTTGCGATCCACACACGATGATTGATCTTCCACCGACAGTGACATCGAACGTCCACCCAGACGTTGAAAGGGATGTTGGCTGGATAATTCAGGTCCATTCGCCTTTCGTCAAAGTAAGATATACACTGTCAAGTCCCAGTCCTCTCCATACGTGACGATTGGTAAGATCACCGGAGTAGGTGAGTCCATCATCCTTCCCATTAACTCTTCTCCAAAATAGACGACAATCACTGTCAAAAGTGATCGCGGTGGATGCAGTGAAGCTTGATATGAAACAGGTTCGGAAATGACAGATTCAGAACTCGATTCAGTCCTCCATCCATAAATACAACTCCTGCCGCTCCTTCTTATCACGTAAGATACTAAGACACACTCATGAAAACTACCCCCCAAAGAAGAATATCTCACAAACTCCCGACTCACTATCTTATACCTAAGTTTGACAACGAGAGCCATTCACGCCAATGTTCACGGATCACTGAGTCAACACATCTTGTTATCATGCGATCTCACATCTAGATCTCTGTTCCAACTGTTCGATTTCAGAATCTGACTCCGATAACTCCTACTAGTGCGGTTACAGTCAATGTACCATCTAGATCTGTTACTCCCGACTTTCCTGATGAGTTGAAAAGTCAGACAGAATCTCTGGCAGATTTGAAGATCAATATGATGAATTTGTTGCAACACCGGAGTCCAAATGTTGGAGGAGACTCACGAGGTTATGTGAACTATCAGTCTAGAGGTGGACCACCGCAAGGATCACCAAGTAACCACACGAACCAAGGATATTTTACGTGTGGAGGATCACATTTTCAACGTAATTGTCCAAGTCGTAATGGTGGAACGGCGGATGGAGCTTCAACTTCACAAAGCAAGGACAAGGGTGTAGCATGCATTGACATCTTGGAGCCGCGAGATCTACGAGATGGTTTTCAATCTGTAGAGTTGTTGGCTCAAGAGAGGAAGAGGATGAGGATGCATTTCGACGAGGGAGAACCTGTCGTGATGGAAGACTCTCCAAGTCAAAATACTCGGAGTAGCAAATCTTCTTCAAAAACCAAAGAGCGGCGGAAGAAAATTGAGAAATACTGATTTCACACTTTCAATGGAGCAATCAAAGTACAATGTGATGGAAGACGTGAGTAAGCAACGAGCAAACATTACTGTGGGATAGTTGATTGCTATGAATCCTTCAGTGAGGAAAGAACTTCGTAGTGGTCTAAGCTCTCGACGAGGTCAGAAGAAGAAGGTAAATCCTTCTACGATCGGTGTGAGTGCTTTAGATGCTTGTGAAGGAGAAGTGTGCAACAAGGCATCAAAAATAGAGACTCGTATCAATGGGAGAGATGTTTCAGATGTTCTTGTCGATGGAGGATCAGCAGTAAATGCCATCTCGGAACGACTCATGAAGAAGCTGGATCTAGTACTAACTCGTCCTTCTAGTATCACGGTTGGCATGGCTAACAGACAACGAGTTAGTGCTGGAGAGAATTTGTGAGTCAGTAATGGGAGTGCAAGTAAACATGACATTTCAAATCTTGAAAGAGTCAAGTTATGAAATGTTGCTCAGAAGGTTTTGGCTTCGAGCAGTACATGCAACAGATAACTGGCACAAAGGTTATTTACGCATCGGACGGAATCACCACTGGACCAAAGTTCTATTGCTTGGAGATCAAGTTGGGACGTCAGAATCAGATCGACCCACATCGGACTACTGGGAGTCAGAAGTTGTCGATACTACTTCTGATGTGGGTACCAATTCTTCAGATTCAGAATCTGAAAATTCATCAGAGGAGGAGAGAGAAGAACGAAATGTGGGTGTGAATGTAGTGGATCTTTTCTCCTCTCCGGAAGTGCAAAAGAGATCGAGACAAAGAACCTTTGACTCCTGAGGAGGTGGAGAGAAGAATTTCCACCCTACGTTATGGATCGAATGTTACTAAAGAGGAGAAGGATCGGTTCGAGGAGATCTTTCACAAATACATTCATGTATTTGCATTTAGTTACAATGATTTGAGGGAGGTTACACTTGAGCAACACCGTATCGAGTTGAAGAAGGAGGTCAAACCGGTGCGACAGAAGCAACGAAGAGTGAGTCCTCCGATTGCTGATCTGGTGAAAGAAGAGATCGAAAAGCTGCATACTGCTGGGTTCATTTATGAGGTGGAGCATTCTGAATGGGTATCACCCATTGTGATCGTAAAGAAGAAAAATGGCAAATTGAGGGTATGTGTTGATTACAAAAAGCTCAATGCTGTCACAAAGAAGGATTATTATCCTCTGCCTTTCATCGACGAGATCTTGGAAGAAGTGGCGAGAAACGAATGGTATAGCTTTGGAGATGGTTATAGCGGATATAACCAGATCAAAATTGCACCGGAACATCAACACCTTACCACTTTCACTACTCCGTGGGGTACGTTTGCATTTCGAGTTATACCATTTGGTCTGTGTAATGCTCTTGTGACGTTTCAAAGGTTTATGAACAAAGTGTTCGAACTTTTCTTAAGAAAGTTTGTGAGATATTTTAGAGATGACTTTTGTGTTTACGGGAGTAAGGAGAAGCATTTTGAGCACCTTGTAAAGGTCTTAGAATGTTAAGATGTAGCAAATGCATCTCTCAATCAGGAGAAATGTATTTTTGGGTGTGAGGAAAGATTACTCTTGGGTCATATCATATCCAAAGACGGCATTGCCGTAGATCCAGAGAAGGTGCATAAGATCTTAGAACTCCCTTTTCCTAGTCTCTCACTAAGCTACGACAGTTTTTAGGTATGGTCGGATATTATCGAAGGTTTATACTCTCGTTCTCACATAAAGCATATGCTTCGATTGTATATATGAAGAAGGGAGTAGATTACGTGTTGATTTTAAGAGATGAAGAAGCTCTAGCTACCTTTGAGGAACTGAAGAAAGCTCTTACTTCAGCTCCGATCTTGGTTAAGCCCGATTGGAATAAATAGTTTATTCTATATACGTTGTCGTGTTGTGAGACGTCTCACCTGTAAATTCAATACAAAACATGTGTTGTGTTTCTTTTGTATTCCTCGAACCTTTCGTGTAGTTCGCATGAGAGTGTATTAGATGTCGCGTTCACAGAGATCTAGATGTGAGATCGCACGATAACAAGATGTGCTGACTCGGTGATCCGTGAACATTCACGTGAATGGCTCTCGTTGTCAAACTTAGGTATAAGATAGTGAGTCGGGAGTTTGTGAGGTATTCTTCTTTGGGGGTAGTTTTCATGAGTGTGTCTTAGTATCTTACGTGATAAGAAGGAGCGATAGGAGTTGTATTTATGGATGGAGGATTGAATAGAGTTCCAAATCTGTCATTTCCGAACCCGTTTCATATCAAGCTTCACTGCATCCACCGCGATCAATTTTGACAGTGGTTCGTCGTCTATTTTGGAGAAGAGTTCATGGGAAGGATGATGGACTCGTCTACTCCGGTAATCTTACCAATCGTCACGTATGGAGAGGACTGGGACTTGACAGTGTATATCTTACTTTGACGAGGGGCGAATAGACCTGAATTATCCAGCCAACATCTCTTTCAACGTTTGGGTGGACGTTCGATGTCGCTGTCGACGGAAGATCAATCATCGTGTGTGGATCGCAAGGAACTTTGGCGAGGAGTACTGTAATCAAGTGATGGCTTCTCCATTCCCTTTTGTAGTACCTTTCATCGTAGATCGGTTCCAAGTCATCATCTTGACTTTATATTGAATCTTAAGTGTTAAGTATGATCTCTATAGTTTGACGAGTGTAATTAACCTAAGGTTGGGGCCGATGCCTTGAAGGCATGAGAGGGTATTAGGGTTATAGTTGTTCTAGGGTACCAAGTAGAGGACAAAAGAGGTTTCCATATCTGTTTTCTTATTGATCTATTTTCGACCAATCAACTCCATTCCAGATCTGCAGACGGCTTTAGGGTTTTGGAGGTCTTCCCGGGGGTCATTTGAGGAGTGAGTGGTCTTGTTAGAAAGCTCTCGAGACGGGCTACACTCTGGAGACCAAGATCGGGCGATTTGGAGTTCTGAGGAGAGAGTGATGGAAGTTGAAAGTCAGGGGGTCAAATCGGTACCCCGAGCCACGTTTTGGAGTGATCCGAGAGTTGGAGAGGTGATCTTTAGGAGATGTCAAGGGGATCGAGTAGTTCACTTCGTGCTGGTTACATTGATGTAAAACAATCCTACATTTGGGTGGGATTTGCCCTTGAAATGATCGATTGAAGTTAGCTGTTACAGTTGAGAGATATGTGTAGATCCGTTTTCTTTGGGTTCAAAGCTTGAGTTCCTCCGTGCACATGGGATTGGATCTTTGAGTGAAACTTTCCAAGATGAGAGTGTGTCCTATCAGATAGTCACATGTGAAATTTCAGCTCAATTGGATAAGAGAATGTGTGGAGATCTAAGATTTTAGCCATCGAGATCTGTAAAGCTCATAGGTTAGCACAGACGGGTGGCTTGATCCATCACGGACAGTTGGGTTCAGATCTGAGGTTGGAATTTCATACAACAGTAGAGAAGGGTCAGAGGGGATTTCCTGTGAAGTTTGGACACAATTGGATGATCGAGGTGAGAGCACGAGGTTGTCAAAGTTCAATTTACAACGAGACGGGAGGAAGACGAAGAGAAATTTCGCCTAAATCTCTTGTATGATCTTGAACAAGCAACTTGAGGATTGGAGATGAGCTTCTTGGAGGTGTTGCATGGATGACAAGGAGGCTGTATCGGTGATCACGTTTAGTGGAGGTGTCACGCCTTGCTGAAGTTGAGGTACTGTTATCATCGGTGTCACGCCCCGAGTTTCTGGTTGTTTGCTGTCAATATGCCTTGTATCGTTGGGAAGCTTGTGTAGTTTGTTGTTCTTTGATGTGGACATCTTCCTGAGCGAAGCTCGTATCAGCGAATAATAGAAGACCTGAGTCTAGCATTTAGGTAGTTTGTCGAGAAGAAGTAGTAAAGTGGATACCGATGAAAGATTGTATGAAGAGTGCTTGGGATCTAAAGCAGACATGTACCATGTATGAGCCCTACTTTTACCTAGAATGGGATCGAGCTCTGAGTCGTTTGTACGACGCACATGTGTCAAGTTAGATCGATAGTAACCAAGACAAAATACTGATAGATTAGATAGTGAGAGCGTAAGTTTTCTTCGTTTAGGTTGTAGATCCTATTGTATCTCTCCATAGCTAGATACCCCGTGTATTCCAGACCACAATTCACGCCTTACGACAGTTGGTGAACTCGACGTGAAACGTCTAGGGTTGAGAGATACATTTTCTTGCAACCATGGATGCTGAGAGCCTATCTCAATTCATAGATGAGGCTTCTACGTCTGGAGAGGCCTCGAGGGTGAACCCACTGAAAAGGTCTGACATGCGATTGCTTGAAGCATTCACGTTGATCATGCAACAACAACAAGCCGTTGAACGAAAGGAGGCAATGACTACTAGAGCTTTACAGTTTGTTGTGGGTTTGTTGGATCAGTTTGATGGAAAGAACATCTCCAAGTACCTTAAGTACTATTCTCGGGAGATGGAGTTGAGTAAAGTGCCAGAGAGAGAGATGGTCAACACATTTGAGCTTGCTGTCGTACCAGAGATACGAGAGCATGTGAAGGAGATCATCCACTCTCATGGCGCTACATGAGAAGAGTTTACTTTTCAATTAAAAGAAGAATACTATCTAGAAGACGCAGATCGAGTGACTAAGAAGTCATTCATGGAGTGGGTAAACAAACCCAATAAAGGGCTTGTTGCTACAGAGCTATTTAGGGAGTTCGAGAGACAATTCTTTCAGTTGTCTCGGATGGAGAAGCTCACACTAGAGAACGACAAGGTGGAGCTGTTTCTGCAAGCAGCTAACAATGAGCTACAGAGGGAGTTGGAACTTCTTTTGGAAGATAGGATGGAAGATATTGGACTCACGGTCGATTGGAGGAAGGTTTCTGAAGAAGTGGGTGTACTTGCGAAGCAGGAGTATCGGAGAGAGAAGATGGTGGTAAGGCAAGAAGTGAGACCACCGCCAATCGTACTACCCCGTAGGCAACCAATAATGTCTAATCTACAAGTACCTCCTATTTCGTTTCTTGCTGTTCCTGTCCCTACGGTTGCACCTCAAAAAGATGCAATAGAGGAATTGGTAAAAGGGATGAGAGACTTGCAGATTAAGCTAGCAAGATTAGAGGAGAAAGAGGGAGTACTTGAGAGCAAACCCGCTCCAAAGCAAGGATATGTGCAGAGATGTATTTGGTGCGATAGCACTGAACATCATCGGAAGGAATGTGGAGACTTTGCTGACATCCTACGGCAAGGAGTGATCTACTGGAAAGAGGGGAAGGTTGCCTTGAAGGAGACAGGTGAGATCCTCAAAACTAACTTTGGAAGAGGAGGGATGAGGCAAGTTTTAGAGGATTATCTTTCACAACATGCCGAGGTATCAGTACAAGCCGCTACTTATGAGGTTGAGGTAGTGAACGATAGAGATAGTACTTCTGAAGAGGAAGTAAAGGCGAGTAAAATATGGAGTCATGCTGTGACCACAATGGAGAAAGGAAAAGCAACAAGGGGTGAGTTACTCAAGGTGGCCACGACAATCAGAGGTGCTACTGGATGGAGTGATCTAGTAGATACAATGTCTGTACACGCTTACTTGGTAAAAAGTCAACATGAGGCTCTCATGGAGGAGAAGCGTAGGAGGGATGATGCTGGTCCTAATGAGGAGAGAAGTACTCCTAAGAGGCAGTTACGAGGTGAGAAACCTCAGCTAGATACAACACCGATGCGAGAGGAAACTATGGAGGAAGTCTCACTGTCTATCACAGAGAGGTTAGAAAGGAGTAAGAAAGGTAAGCCTGCTACCTACAAGCTGCAGTCAGATATTGAAGCAGCTACAGATTTGAAGGGGGTGTTAGAAGAGAGAGTGCTCAATGCGAAGATTGAGTTTACTTTACGCGAGATCCTTGGAATAGCAAAGAAGGAGTTCCATGATGTCATTATTGACATCATCAAGAGGAAGAGGCAGTTGACAAGTGAGACTGCTATGACTAATGCTCTAGACACGAGAATAACGAAGGAGGAGGAGCTAGAGCTAGCTGAATATTGCACCAACCATAAAGTTCAATTTGCTGTAGATGAAGATGAGGGAGATGATATGGTTTCTAGTTACTATACTAGGGGACATTGGGCTAGAGATACTACGGAGACCTTGGTGAAGATAGGAGATTTGGTAGATCCGGTGGTTGCTCTTATTGACCATGGATCAGAGATTAACATCGTATCTAAAGATGTCTATAAGCGAGAGAAATGGCTCATTGACACAGAGCATGGTTGGATGATCCGGGCAGCGAATAACACATGAGGGAGAACTCTACGGTGCTTGTCCGGATGTAAAGGTGAAGATTGGGGATGTAGTCATAGAGCAAAACTTTTCTGTTCAAGACACTACTTCGTATCCGGTGATTCTTGGACAGTCATACATCACGGTTGTAAGGATGGAGACCAAGGTGCTGGATGATGGATCCGCATATGCTAGGATCAGAAATCAAGACGGTAAGAGAGCAGTGCAGTTTCTGACTGTACCTCCTAACCATGAGCGCAATCGGGAGAACTTGCGGAGTGGTTCTCTTCCTAAAGTCACTGAAGAGTTTAAGGATTTTCGCATAGGGTCACTATAGAGCAAGGGTATAGTGATGCCGATACAAAAAAGGAGGTACTCTCGTCAGCGAAGGGAAGTGCCTTTTGTACAAGAGTTGTGGGATTTTCTGCGAGTGGATACGCAGCTTGTTGATCTACGGAAGTGGGAGCGGAAGGCTGTGGAAAGAGCTGAGAAAGATCTAAAAAGAGTGTGTGTACTTGACAAGGAGGATAGAATAGCGGGTGTTTACATGGAGATGGGATTAGAGGATCCTTTGGAGGAACTTACCAAGATTGAGAAAAGGAGTGAAGATCAATTGGTGGAAATAAATTCTAGACAGCCCTATTCGATCATAGAGTCATTCCAGAAACCAGAAGTCAGGGTTGAAACCTGTTGATATAGTCCCAAGCTCTAGTAGATCGACGGCTACCATTAGCCGGAGTGGTTAGGGTTGTTAGAGTTAGTTAGAGGGCTAACCCACCATTAGGGTTTCCCTTGTACTCACCTCCACTATATATACAGAGAGAGGCAAAGCCTCTCTCATCTCATTCCTATTTTACTTCCTTGTCTATTCGCTCTCTCTCTCTTCTTGGAGTGTCCTCGAAGTATCGATCTTTCTACATGGTATCAGAGCATGTGAGAGCGTGTGTCCCTTGCTGATGAGCAAGATGGAGATTGGAGTACAGGAGAGAGCAGCCGGAGTTGTGCCTGATGTCGAGCACTATCCTGCTGATGCGTTCGGGTGAGGCGAAATCGTTTCTTTCGCCACCAGAAACTTTGAACGCGATTTTGGAGGCTTAGACGATTTTTTCTCGCTGTTTTCTGTCGACCAGCCTTACAAGGCTGTCTTGCTCAGAAGGTGCGAATTGTGTACTGGGCCAAGTTTCAGTCGATTTGGAGATTTCCAGCGGCAGATTTTCAAACGGATCTTTTTCGATCAAAACGAAAGTTTTAGGACTTGAGTCCAAAACTAATCCTGTTTCGAATAAGGGTGGGTTTGCAAATTTCTGAAAATTTCAAGGGGTCGCACGCCCATTTTCGACCTCATTTGGTCTAGTTTCGACCTTTCTTGGTGTGTTCTTTCGACGTTTCCGTCGTGTTTTGTACACCTACAGTTCGCGCACAGGTTCTTTTCTCGTTGTCGCTGCAGGAGGAGTTCGCAAAGTCGCCTCGTCGTGACTTGTGACAACTCTTGATTGCGCGGTGGGGAGAGACGAGTTTCGTGCAGTTTCTGGGAGGTTTTTCGCGTACATAACAGTGCAATTTCGACATTGCAGCTATGGCGGAGTCTGTGTCTTTGATCACTGGAGAGAAACTCGACAAGAACAACTACCAAGTGTGGAAGTTCCGGATGAAGACTTTCCTGCAGGGACAAGATCTATGGGATCTTATCACTGAGGAGGAGAAAGCGCCTAAAGTGCCAATTTCTGATCCGAAATTCAAGGAGTGGAAGAAGCGCTCATATCAGGCTATTCACTACATCGCGCTGACAGTTTCAGCATCGATGATCGGTCACATCCAGGATTGTGATACGCCCAAGAAAGCTTGGGATGCACTCGCGCATCTGTTTCAATCCGGAACAGAGGCGCGGAAGCTGTAATTGCTGCAGCAGTTCAATACCGTGAAGAAGGGATCGATGTGCATAAACGACTATGTGAACGGGGTCAAGCAGCTTGCGGATCAGCTATCTTCTGTCAAAGTCGAGATTGATCCCACTGTCTTGATCGGAGCCACATTGCAGGGACTGCCTGCAGAGTACAAACAGTTCATAACATCGATTTTGACCAGAGAACCTCTTCCGCAGTTTGATGAGCTTGTTCCTATGATGTTAAGAGAGGAGGTGCGCCTACTGGGGAGTTCTACTTCGACGGGTCAGCAAGAATCTGTCTATTTTGCAAGTTCTGGAGGATCTCGAGGTAGGGGTCGTGGCAAAGGTGCTGGACGTGGACGGGGTCGCGGACAGCAACAGCAATCACAGCAGCAGCAGAACCAGCAGAACCAGCAACAGTCTGGAGGTTCCAACAACAATCAGAGAAGAGCGCCTGGTTCCTGCAACTACTGCAAGAAACAAGGCCACAATGCGAATCAGTGCTACAAGAAGCAGAACGATCAGAAACAACACGACAACAACCCCCAACAAGGTAACAGCAACCAGCAAGGCTATGCAGTCACTGAGCATGTCTATTCGGAGCAATTGCTGATTACTACGCATCAGAGTTATGCGGCTTTCGAGCCACAGACTGACTGGGTGATCGACTCCGGCGCCACCAGTCACATGACTCCCCATCGGGAGTGGTTTAGTTCACTCGAGCCTGTGGAGACTCCACAGTTTATGGTGACAGGAGATGACACCAAGCACAAGATCCAGCACAAGGGTAACATTCCACTTGACATTCCTGCCTCAACGTTTACTGGTATACGGAATGTCTTACATGTACCTACATTGACTAGAAACCTGCTATCTGTAGGACAGTTAATAGAGCAGGGTCTGCAAGTGCGCTTCAATAAAGATGGATGCTTTATTGAAGATTCGAATGGCACTGTCATAGCTCGAGATATCAAGAGTGGTAGGCTGTTTAAACTAGATGCATCTGCGTCTAAGTTACAGGCTGCCATGTATGGACAGAGTGGTCCAGTAGTGTCTGATATTGACATCTGGCACAAGCGAATTGGGCACATGAACTTTCAGAGGCTGAAAAGCCTTCCGAGTTCTGACCTGGTTACAGGTCTGCCCAAATTCGAATCCAGTGAGCCCACTGGAGTCTGTGCAGCATGTCAATTCGGCAAGCAAGCTAGACAGCCCTTTAAGGGATCATGCAGTAGAGCGAACAAGCTTCTGGAGCTTGTTCACACTGATGTATGGACTGCTTCTCAGCCAAGTATGACCGGTTTCCAGTACTTCGTGTCGTTCATTGATGATCATTCGCGTTATACTTGGATCTATTTGTTGAGAAACAAGTCCTCTGCCGAAGTACTGTCAGCATTCCAGACTTCCCGCAAGTTGGTGGAAAAACAGTCTGGAGCATCTATCCTCTGTTTGAGATCTGATGGAGGAGGCGAGTTTCTTTCTGGAGAGTTCGATGCATATCTGCGTGAGCATGGTATCCGACGCCAGAAGACCTGCAGTTACAGTCCGCAGCAGAACGGGGTTGCGGAGCGCAAGAATCGACACATAGCAGAAGCTGCTCGTGCGATGTTGAACGAGAAGACCATGCCTAGACCTTACTGGGCAGAAGCTGTTTCATGTGCGGTGTATCTGATGAACCGGACGCCTACAGCGGCAGTCCACAGCAAGACACCGATGGAGGTCTTCATAGGCAGTAAGCCTGATTACTCTTTCCTTAAAGTTTTCGGATGTATCTATTATGTGCACATACCTGATGAAAGACGTAAGAAACTAGATCCGAAAGCAGATAGATGTATCTTCCTTGGTTATGCTTCTGATACGAAAGGATATAGGTGCTACAATCCTTCGTCCAAGCAGTTCTATATCAGTAGAGATGTCGTGTTTGATGAGCTACAGTCTTGGTTTGCACCTGCACCTGTGATAGCCATCCCTGTACCTACTGTAGAACCAAGGAGTCAGTCCACTGTAGTACCTCAGAGTAGTACGTTGAGTGGAGGATCTGGAGAAGTCACTGATTCCAGATCAGAATCTGTTGCACATAGAGCTGTTGTTAACGCTGGAGTCCACGTAACACAGCCTAGTGGAACTAGTGTAGTTTCTACACAGGATGAGCGCGTGCTATTGCAGCGTATGTTTGACTCATCCAGATATGTGGATCTTCCACATCCCCTGGATACTTTGTCCCAGACCTTGGCGTCTACGTCAGATCAGTTGCAAGGGGAGGTGACTAGTGCACCGATTACCTCTCGCAGATCTGAGCGGCCAAAACATCCAGTGAGTAGGTATATGCATGAAGGTTTTCTTGCTGCGCACCATGCATATATGGCCAATGTTCTTCAGGAACAGGAACCGAGTTCGTTTGAGGAGGCGATGCACAAGGCCCAATGGGTAAGTGCTATGGAAGCTGAACTTGCTGCGCTTCATCACCAACAGACTTGGGAGTTGGTAGACTTACCTCAGGGTAAGAAAGCGATTGGTTGCAGGTGGGTTTTCAAGGTCAAGCGCAACTCGGATGGTACAGTGTGTCGGTACAAGGTCAGATTGCTAGCTAAGGGCTACGCACAGCAACATGGAGTGGATTTTGAGGAGACCTTTGCTCCTGTTGCGAAGATGGTGACTATTCGAACAGCAGTTGCAGTTGCAACTCAGAAAGGTTGGAAGATGCACCAGATGGACTTCAAGAACGCCTTCCTCAATGGCGATCTTGAGGAGGAGGTCTACATGCAGCAACCTCCTGGTTATGAGGATCCTAAGTTCCCTTCCCGTGTATGTAAGTTACGGAAGGCTCTCTATGGTCTGAAACAGGCACCAAGAGCATGGTATGCAAAGATCAATTCTTACTTACAGTCTCTTGGTTTCCACCTGTGTAGTTCAGACTCTACCTTGTATTCATTGAGAATACGAGACCGGATTGTTGTGATCACCATCTATGTTGATGACTTGATCATTATCGGTAACTTTGAGGAGCTTATTTCCCAGATCAAGGATCACTTGAAATCCGAGTTCGAGATGATGGACTTAGGAGAACTCAAGTACTTCCTTGCTGTGGAGTTCATTAGAGATGGGAAGGATGTTTGGCTTGTACAGCGACAGTATGCTCTCAGTATGCTTGAGAGATTTGGTATGCTTGATTGCAAACCCATTGCTACACCATTAGAGCAAGGGGTAAAGCTAGGAGCAGAGGATGGTGAGTTGCTGGATGATCCACGCATGTACAGACAGATGGTTGGGAGTCTTATCTACTTGACCATCACCAGACCAGACTTGAGCTATGATGTCGGTCTGATTAGTCAATTCATGCAGTCACCACGGAGACCACATTTTGAGGCTGTCAAGCGGATCCTCCGCTATGTGAAGTTCTCGATGCAGTACGGACTTCACTATCGATACGGTGGACCATTGTTGTTACATGGCTACACAGATGCTGATTGGGCAGGAAGTGCCGACAGGAGATCCACGTCAGGTTTTGCTTTTGGACTTGGAAGCGCTGCTATAAGCTGGGCTTCTAAGAAGCAACCCACAGTTGCTTTGTCATCCACGGAAGCAGAGTATCGAGGAGCAACGAACGCAACATGCGAATCGATTTGGCTTCGATGTCTGCTATCTGATATTGGTGTGGAGTGTACAGATCCTGTTGTTGTATATACAGACAACATTAGCAGCATGAAGTTAGCTAGTAATCCTGTTTTCCATGCTAGGACGAAGCACATTGAGGTGCACTATCACTTTATTAGAGAGAAGGTCCTTGCAGGAGAGATTGAGCTCAGTTATGTGAGCACAGGAGATCAGGTTGCCGATATCTTCACTAAGGCGTTGCCTAGAGATAAGTTTGATGCTTTCAGACATTGTCTAGGAGTACAGGATGTAGAGATGAGCTTGAAGGGGAGTGTTGATATAGTCCCAAGCTCTAGTAGATCGACGGCTACCATTAGCCGGAGTGGTTAGGGTTGTTAGAGTTAGTTAGAGGGCTAACCCACCATTAGGGTTTCCCTTGTACTCACCTCCACTATATATACAGAGAGAGGCAAAGCCTCTCTCATCTCATTCCTATTTTACTTCCTTGTCTACTCGCTCTCTCTCTCTTCTTGGAGTGTCCTCGAAGTATCGATCTTTCTACAAAACCAAGTACAAAACAGTAGATAGAAAGGTTAAGCCTGTAGCTCAACCTTTACCCGATGACTCCAACCACCGTTCAGCAAGCTTCGAAGGAGAAGAGCTTAAGGGGTCCTCGCCAAGTGGGTCACAAGTTTACTGCGGCTACACTCAAGGAGTTGAAGGTAGGATCCGCAGATTTTCTCTTTCCTATTGAAGAGCGAGAGTTCAAAGAGATGTTGAGTAAGCATGGAAAGGCTTTTTCTTTTGAAGCTTCGGAGATAGGATGCGTGGATCCGAGCGTAGTAGCTCCAATGATTATTTTTACAATGCCGCATGCACCTTGGGACTTGAGGCCAATCCCTGTACCTAGGGCTCATCTACCTAAGCTTATGGAGCTTCTGAAGGAGAAAATGCAGATGAAGATTCTTGAACCTTCATTTGCACCGTATTCTAATCGTTGGTTTACAGTTCCGAAAAAGAGTGGAGTGTTACGCTTCATTCAAGATATGCAGCCGGTAAACCAAGTGACTATCAAGAATACAGGGATAGGACCAATTGTAGGAGAGTTTGCTGAAGCATTTGCTGGAAAGGCGATCTATTTCGTAAGAGATCTCTACTCCGGATACGATCAATTTCAACTTGCCGAAAGGAGCAGGGATGTCACCACTATGAGGACGCCGTTGGGACTTATAAGGATGTGCACATTACCACAAGGAGCTACAAACTCAGTGGCGCACATGATGAATGGAATGAATAAGATCTTACGAGATTTTATTCCGGAGAAGACAATGCCATTCTTGGATGACATTCCAATCAAGGGTTGTCTAGAAGAGGAGAAGGATGAAGCGACAGATCAGAGGGGGTGTCGTAAGTTTGTTGCTGATCACATTGCAGATGTTGATAAGATATTGTCACGTCTTGAGGAAGTCCACTTGACGCTATCTGGAGCTAAGTCCTCGTTTGGAGTGCGAGAGATTGTGATTGTGAGACATTTGTGTGGATGGTTTGGTCGTAGGCCTGATCCGAGTAAGGTGGATGCCATCCAACGGATGAAGGACACATGTAGTTCGCAAACTGAAGTACGGAGGTTCTTAGGAGCTTGTGTGTTCTATCATGTTTGGATTCCTCACTTTGCACATGTTGCTGATCCTTTGTACGGCTTGCTTCGAAAAGGCAAGAAGTTTAAGTGGGACGAGAAGCACTCAGTTGCAGTTCGAAGGCTAAAAGAACTGTTGTCTTCTCCGCTTGTACTTCGTAGGGTCAGCTATGAAGGGGGTAAACCTGTAGTTCTGACTGTTGATAGTAGCCCTATAGCAATTGGATGGGTTGTGGGGCAAGATGATGAGGAAGGGAACAAGTTTGCTGTGCGGTTCGGCGCAAAGGTGTTGAGTGAGCGACAAAGGAAGTATCTGCAAGTGAAGCGAGAACTATGGGGGGTGGTTATAGCTATGAAGGTTGAGAAAGATTACCTGATTGGAGCATCGGTGGTTGTGGAGACTAATTGTTTGTCATTGTTGGAAATGATTACGAATTGTAACACTCCTGATATTGCTATGCTAAGGTGGATAGCGTACATCAAATCATTGAATCATGAATTCAAGCACATAGCTGGTAAGGATAACCCAATAGCAGACATGTTGTCTCGAGCAAAGTATGAAGGAGAGGAAGATATGATCGAGGACACAGAAGATGTTGGCACTACCGTCTTTTCTAGAGCGCAAAAGAGAGAAGCAATGTATCCAAAACCATTCGAAGATGAGTTGTACGAGGGTGAATGGATAGATATTGGGCGTTATCTTAGCACGTTGCTGAAGCACCATGAATGGAGTGATACACATTTCAAACAGATCAGGATGAAGACTTACAACTATCTACTACAAGGTGGTTATTTGTGGAAGCAATCTAAGCGAGAAGTTGATCTACCACAAAGAGTTGTGTGCAAGAAAGAGATGTAGATGCAGCTTATTCGAGAGTTCCATGATAGTTTATGGGCTGGACATCGAGGTATTTATGCAACCTTCACAAAGCTCAAAGAGAGGTACTGGTGGCGTAACATGTACAGAGATGTGATGAGGTTTGTAGAATCGTGTCAGACTTGTCAGATGTACTCAGAGATCAGACATCGAGACGGTTTGCATCCTACATATCCGCTTGCAATCCATTACAAATGGGTAGTAGATCTGGTTATCATGCCAGTGGGGATATGGCAAATGCGGTATTTGGCTCTTGCACGAGAAGATCTGTCCAATCAAGTGGAAGGACGGGCTTTGCATACGAAGTCCACTGAAGGAGTTTGCAGATTCTTGTTAGAGGACGTGATTTGTAAGTACGGGTGTGTTGGGAAGATTACAGCAGATCGTGGAGAGTTGAATACTCTCGAAGCTAAGCAGTTCTTTGAGAGATGCGGGGTGAAACTAGCTGTTACTACGACCTACAGTCCAGAAGGGAATGCTAAGAGTGAGCGAGGTCATCCTCCTATTGTTAAAGCCATTGTGAAAGCTTGTAGAGGAAGGGTGAAGGAGTGGTCGAGGTTCTTACCTTTTGCTTTATGGGTTGATCGTTGCACACATAGTTTAGTGACTGGGTACATGCCAGCGGAGCTAATGCAAGGGCAAAAACTTATCATGCCCATCGAAGAGCACATTCCTACTTGGAGCGTTCTACCTTGGGAGGATAATATGTCTAAGGAGGATCTTCTTGCGCTTCAGATTCGTCAACTGGAAAGAAGACCCGAGGACATAGAGATTGCAGTTGATAGGTTGAGAAAGGCACTGTTGAAGAATAAAGGCAGGTTTGATGAGCGTCATCGGTTGCGGCCAAAGGAGATTAAGGAAGGCGATTGGGTGTTGGTGTATGATTGTAGCTTGGACAACCAACACAGTGCGCTTAGAAAATTCTCTAAGCGGTGGTTTGGACCATATGTGGTTCTTGTTGTACATGACAATGCTACATATTCACTTCGGGAGCTTGATGGATCAAAGCTCAAAGTTCCCATTGCAGGAAAGCGTGTGAAACTCTTCAAGAAGCGAGATGAAGAAATAAACGTGGAGGAAGTCGGAGCGGAGTTTGATCTCTTAGACGACGACGAGGATGATTTGGTTCTTGAGGATGCTGATAACGACAACATCAGTCAGGATGACGAAGACGTTGTGTGATGCCGTCCACAACTTGTTGTGGACGGCAACACACATGTCAAAGTTGGCATGCTCGGTACTTGCACATCTCCACATGCTACCCCAACAGTCATTGGTTGCAAGTCGTCTCCATCCAGACTCTCTTCCATCCTGGTTGCGATCTTCACTGCATCAGCCTTCAAAGTTGGTCTCTCATACCGCACTTGTGTTCGAATCTCCGGCCTCAATCCTCCAATAAAATTCTTTGTGAGCATTGCTCCAATGCCTACCATCGTTGATTCTACTACATCTCCACTCTTTCGTAAAACCACCCGAAACTTCTATTCTAATTTCTCCACCCTCTCGACGTAAGTCCTTACTTTCTCTTTCTCTCCTTGTTTGAGGTAAGTTACCTCTATCATTAGCTTCTCGTAACTTTCATCGAGAAGAAAAGTTTCAGTTAAGACCTCCGTCAATACTTCCCAAGTATCAACTGGAGTCCCCACTACGCTTCTCTTCTTTCTATCCTCATACCATGTCAATGCAGAATTCTCAAGAAATTCATGTATCAACCCTACCCACTCGCTCTTCTTTCAATCTCCATTGCCAATGCATGCTCGTTTGAAGTCCCTCACAAATCCTTCCACGTCTTCTCCATCCTTTTCGTAAAACATCGGAAGTTTCTCCATTCTTCTCTTCTTTTCTTCTTCTTACTTAAGGTACTGCTTGTGGATGTGAAAATCGTACTTCACCGCAATCCATAATTTCCCCGTTGAGCTCTCTCCTCTCCAAAGGTTGGAATAAGCTTGGCCCTCACGGTCATCTTATCTCTTGTGTGACAGACTATCTCCATCCTCGCTAGAGGTCTTCACTCGTTCTGTTTCTACACTCAACCTTCTCTCGAGACCTTCGGCTACAGTTTCTAGCAAAGCAACCACTATGCTACACTCGTGCTCAACTGGAATCCCGTCCACTCCACATCTAGGACAAAAGGTTGTAGGATCAATGACGTCTTGTCTAGGGGAAGAAGGACCTATGTGCAAGCTTAAGTCGACCAACCCTCTTCGCTCACGCAAAAGTCTATTCTTCGTAGGACACTTGCTCACTTTATGTCCTTCTTCTCCACACTAAAAGCATATCGAGTTCTTCTCCTGGTTCTTACGACTACTCTCTACTTCTTCCTCAAATTCTAGTCGAAATTCTCCTTTTGTCAGATCAGTGATAACTATCACCGAGTAGCCTTGAGGAATCTTGCTCAACCTCAATTTCCACTCTTGCTGTCATTCCATGGCGATGATTTGTCATACATCTCTCTCACTATGTAGCTTGTTTGATACTTTTGATCACTCGATCATCCTCTCGCTTAGCAATCTCTCACATTACTAAGTAGAAGCTTAACTTGTCAACTCAGAGCCTCAGAGATCGAACAAAATCCTCTCCAAGAATTCTGAAATTCTTTCACTTTCGTCACTCTTCAGCATGCGATATAACAGATTTGACCCCCCTTCGCTTCGAATGCCATAACTCAAGTTCTACTCGATCAATTCATGCATGATTTGGGTGCCTAGATAGCTTATCTTGCAAGCTATAAGCATGAAAGATGTCAAGGTCTAACTCTGAAAACTGAAAATATGAAAATGACTGTAAACTCTTCCCCGTGAGCTCACTATTTGATACCGAAAAACCCCCTTAACTTCCAAAAGACATAACTCTCTCTTTACAATTGATCTCTCAGAGATATAAAGCTTGTTGGAAAGCTTATCTTGCCCTCTATAACATAGTGAATGTACAAAGGTTTTGAACTCATGTTCAAAAACAGACATAAACTGTACTAAAGACTAAATACAAATCTTTGTATCGAGGTCCCGACAACGGAACCAAAAATGTAAGCCGGCATGTCACTCACCCAGGGGTACCTCAGATGACTAGGATTAGTAGTGCACCTTAATTACAAAGATTCAGTTATACCCATGCTCACTTCACTCAACACTCTGACCCGTATGGTCACATCTGTACCTCTAATAGCGTTCCTGCAAACAAGTTCTAACCCCGCTCTCCACATTGCATCACATAGTACTCAAGGACTCCCAAGGTCTCCAATGCTCACTTTACTTATAGACAGGAAAATGAGAGTGTCTTCCACCCTCTCAACTCCTCCTTATATACTCTACAACTTCTTACCGTGGTAACTTTCACTAAGTTACGTTACCTCATGATAAGTGCGTAATCCCAAATAGTTAAACTTCTAAAGGCTACTAAGGCTTTAAGAATAGCACACACATTACTTGTTCTCCTTTACTAAAATAAAAGATTCTCCTACTTTAGCTTTTGTAAAGTGTTAACTTTCCACGCTATCCAATCGAAAGACGACAACAAACTAATACGTCTTTTGAGGAGCACCTTTAGATCTTTGTGCATGACTTTCCATCATGCATCCAATCAGCGATGGTCAACAAAGTTACATACTTTTGAGAAGCATATTTAGAGCTCCGCACTTGTCACATAGTGTCATAGTGGAACCTCTTATAGTTTCCTCAACTTAGTTATAACTATCTCAACAAGTTATGACTACTTTTGATCACTCTAGATTTATATCTTCGAACTAAAGTAACCTATAAGATAGTCATACCTAATGAAATTTATATAAGCACATATACAAATAATGGGATACTTGTGGTGTGACAGTACAGTGTAATAGAAGCTCGAAATGTCTATGCATCCTCGAGGGTTGGTGTTACCACAAGCGGAGCTGATCGGGGCCAAACCTTTCATCAAGGAGTTGGGCCTCGACTTCTTCACATGGGACTGGAATCTTGTTGACCAGGGTCTGTTGGAAGAGGTCTGGGTAGCACAGCCTCCTAGAAACCATGTACTTGTCAAGGCAGGGATCGCCAGAGGAAGACTGATCTTGTGGACGATGGAATGGTGGCGGAGAGCTTTCCACCGACCTGAATCGGAGAACCGCAAGTAAGAGCTGCAGAAGGAGAAGATTCCCACAATCATTTCAGGGAAGTGGCATGTACATGAGAGTACTAAATACCTCTTCCTGGAAGACCGACAAGGGAGGAAAAGATGGAAGGTGGAAGCCTACTGTGAGCAGAAGAAGCGTCTTCTGGGGAAGCTATACCTTCATCTTTTCTCCAAGGGAAAGACTCAGAAGGTCACATACCAAGATGTGGAGTTCCTGGAAATTGTTTGGGCAGGAGAGGTCGTCAACTAGGGCGTCTTCTTCCACACCTACGTCCATGCTGAGTTAGCTTACTTAGGCACCTCAGCAAGAGGACATCTCACCTCCTTCTTCTGCTACTTGTATGTGTCTCAGAGGGACCTGAAGGAGAACTAGTTGGCCAAGTATGGACCAGCGAGACAACAAGAGATCAAAGAGGAGATCTCGGAGGAAGAAAACCAGACATGTGTCATGTCTTCTCTTGCCACTTTAGTGTCTCAAGAAGGACCAAACACGCACCAAAAGACGATCACTGTTCAGGAAGATGATTCGAGCGACACGGAAGACGCGTTGCCACCAAGGAGGATGGGACCTAGGAGCATTCATAGGAAGAGCACATCTTACCCCATCATTCACTCCAGATCTGAGTCAGATTCACAGGAAGACACCCTCGGCACTAAAATCACCATGAAGACGATTCATGTGACCACAGGGAGTCTTCCAAAGATTTCAGAAGACAAGAAGTCGATGTTCCGACTGCGACAGGAGGATGCGCATAGAAGAAGTCTGTCCCTACGGTGAGAAGAGATCTTCCACCCAAGAAGCCATTGAGAATAGCGTCTTCTTGAGTGCAGAAGAAGAAGGTCATCATGGTGGAAGAGGTACAGATGCCTCATGAAGAGATGAAGTTGGCACGGACCGGTTTGTGGACATGAACCTGTCTTCGGCGAGAAGAAGACTGGAGGAGTTCAGCGTCTTCTTCTGCACCGAGATCCATCTAGCTATGGAGTTGGTGGAGAAGCGAGCTAAGGCCCAGGAGAAGTCGATGCAGTATAGATTTGGTCTTCGGACCTTGATTCAACAAGAGGAAGTCGAGAAGTAGAAGATGGAATGGCTCCCGGTAGGCTTCCACCTTCCAACCGTTCCTTCCTTGTCGATCTTCCAGGAAGAGACAGATAGTACTCCTGGATACATACCATTTCTTTTAAATGATCGTAGGAATCTTCTCCTTCTCCAACTCGTAATTGCGGTTCTCAGATTCAGGTCGGTGGAACGCTCTTCGTCATCATTCTACCGTCCACAATGCTGGTCTTCCTCTGGCGACTCTTGTCTTAATAGGTATATGGTTTCTTGGAGATCTGACGGCCCAGACCTCTTCCAGCAAACCTTGGTCGGCAAGATTCCAATCCCACGTGAAGAAGTCGAGGCTGAACTCCTTGATGAAAGGTTTGGCCGCACTCAGCTCCGCTTGTGATAACACAAGACCTCGAGGATGCATAGTCATTTTGAAGCTTCTGTTACACTATACCATACATGCTTGTTGTGAGCCTAAGGCTCAAGCTTTACCATGCCCTCACAGTCCAGCTTCTACTCTCAGAAGACGAGTTCAGTCTTCCAGAAGACAACTATTATGTCTTCTATAATTCTAAATCTTCTCAAAATAAGCTTGTTGTGAAATGAGAAGACATGACCCTTGACATTGCTCTTCAGTTTGCCAGCAAGACTCCTCACAATTTCTCATCTAAAGTTGGAAAGAAGAAGGAGCAAGCTGCTATGCGTCAGACACAAGAGACTCGTAAAGGACCATCACATCTTCTCGCGCATTCTGCCAGCCTTTCCAATCTTCTAGCTCTCTAGGAAGATGTGGATTTGGGAAGTCAGGAAGCTTGGGAGGCACTGGTCTGATTCCCAATTCCTTGCTTCCTGAAACAATTACCAACTCTCAATTTCACTCTGGATTCACATCAAACTTATCACAATTCAATTCTAATCCAATCCAAGCTACTTGATGTGAATTTCGAAAATTCAACTTCTGGAAATGTCCAGACCTTCAAACAAGTCTTTGTCCATGGATTCTAGACAGAAGCACAATGGGGTAGAGAAATTGATGTACAGAAAAAGATTTCGGGATAGAGAGGAGAAATGATCAAATCAATTCTTCGGGAAGAGATTGGGAAGAGGGTTGTCAAAAATTGGACAGCGCTGTCGTGGCGAGAGTCTTTCTTGGGGAGGATGGACCTCCTAACTGTGATCGATCAGAGAAACGACCAACAGAAAAAACAAGTTGCTGTTGTTGATGAGATCTCAAAATCCTACTTCTTGCGCCCACCAATTACAAAACAAACACTCAACCAAACACTCAAGTACACAGATAGGTGTCTCAGGATTCAAAATAACTTTATTTGAGTGTCGACTCCACCATCAATTTCTTCCACCGAAGAAAATCTCTCTCTTCCTCTCTCTCCCGTCTATCAATTCTCTGCCAAAGTCTGTCAAGTTCACCTCAAAACCGATCTAGTAGGTGAAATTCAGACCCCTAACTCTCATACCTCTCCTTGCATCAACTTCCCAATTGAAACTCTCATAAATTTGATTCAACGACAATCAAAAGCCTCTCACAGATCATCAAACTGATCTCCGCTCAATAGACTGCACCCTGAAAGTAATTTTCTCAAAAAATAGTTTGTTAGACACAATTCAAGCCCTAAAACACTTGCCCATCTCCTTGGGACGATCTCCCAATTCAGTTTTCTCAGAAATTTGATCTCCCCTGCTCCCAAGCTTCTCCTACGTGTCCCGATGGCTTCTCCTTCCGCTTTGTGCAAAAAAGTCCCCGTTCAAAGTTGCCGCAGGTTATTTAACTTAAAAGATAAGGCCCTAGCTAAGCTGCTCCCATGCTGTCCTTATAAGCACAACCACTTACCAGAAGCAGGCCCTTAGCTAAGCTGCCCCCCTATTGTCCTTATGCGTACAGAACTTTATTTGCTAAGCTGGCCCTTCTTTTAATAAAAAGTTCACAGTCGCCTTTACAAAGCAGACTCCTTCACTGATAAAGGTCTCACAGCTTCCTTGGCTATTGCTAAGCCAACTCGATGATTAATTAACTGATTAGCAAAAGTTTCTCGTGTTCTTGATGCCATCTTGATGCCACCTTGAATATACTACAAGTCATCCAATGTAGGCCGAAGCCCCAACACTTATGAGGCTGCCCCACATGGCATATGGGATAAGCCTCCCCATATGCGCACCAAGTATCTCCCATAGTATATTCAAGATGGCATGCGGAGGCTTAAGCCAGGAAGTCCACGATTAAGAGAGATACCGATCTCCCGCCCTTAGATATGCAGGACGTGGCTGCATATCCAACATAGACTCCCTTCCAGGAGGTCAACATGCCGGAATAGGAACTAGAGCTCAGGGGGAATTGATCTGGAGACCACTTTCCTCGTAGGAAGGCGCCCTATCTATAGGATGGCCTTTGGTTCCGTTCAAGAAGGTTAAAAATTCTGTACATATGTTTCCCTGAAGAAGTTTTCTTGTAAAGTCTTTACTAGTCTTTCCTACGCTAACTTCTCTATACAACTCCGTTTTTAATGAATAAGGAGTCAAAAGTATAGTACTTTTGAACACCTACACACTCACGTTATCAGATTCTAAGTTCGAGTCACGAGCCAGAATCGACGGATCTCAGTCTAAAACCTATACTAACTATTACTTAAAACACTTTTTGTCAAAACTGGAAGCATGAGATCGCTCTCGTCGTCGAGCTTTGCATTCTGGAAACTTTCGCTCTCGTTCAGGGTGATATTTCAACCCAAGCTAGGGGGCAGCTTACCAAGCATAGCCCCAGCTTAGCTCCTACCCAACTTGGTAAGCTAGGGTGGAGCTTCCGAAACAAATGCTGATTGAGTGTCTTCTGAAGCTCCATTTCATCATGTAGAATGTCACGCACTACGATATTCACCATCTCCAAACTTGCACATCCTCCGGTATATGCCAACCTTTCCACTAGTCTTCAAGGTTCTCTAAATTGTCATCGACCTCTTCAACGTCCCCTGCGTCTTCTTCTGATAGCAGATCTGCATCGGCATCCACTATCTGATCTAACTTCAAAAATTCGTGTAGCTCAACGGATTCTCCCCTTCCTCTAAACAACTTGATACGCTTACCAGCAACAGGAAGCCTTAGAAGTGTACCATCGAGCTCCCGTAAGGAGTAAGTAGCATTTTGATGCACTTCTAAGACAACATACGGACCAAACCACCTCCTAGAAAATTTCCGAACCATAGAGTGCTGATTCTCTAACGTATTGTCATACACCAAAACCGAGTCTCCAGCATGTACGGGCTTCGATCGGAGCCTGTGGGTCTTGTTAAACATGTCCTTGTTCTTGAGACGGATCTCTTTCAGCTTCTGTTGTGCCTCTATAAAATCCTCCTCCCTATGTTCTAACTGCCTGATTCGAAGTGCAAGAAGCTGTACACGATCTATTTCTTCTTCCCACAATAAAGTAACCCATGTAAGAAAATCCTCCTTTGCCGGCATAATCGGCTTCTGACCTAACATCAATTCAATGGGCATGTATCCAATAGTAGTGCAATGAGTCGACTTGTCAGCCCACAGAGCAAAAAGGAGCAACATAGGCCACTGTCTATGCCTACCATCGCATGCCTTTACCAGAGCTTGAACAATAGGCGGATGTCCTTTCTCGCTCTTACCAATCCCTTCCGGATTCATGGCAGTAGTGAGTTTGAGTTTCACTCCGTATTGGACGAAGAACTCCTTCGCTTTCATACCACACAACTCTCCTCTGTCTACATGTAATCTCTCTATAGATCCATACCTACAGATAATATCTTCAAGAACAAACCTACACATCCCTTCTGTGGTCTTCGTCCTCAGAGCTCGTCCTTCCACAAAGTTGGAGAGGTCTTCTCGAGCCAACACCAAGTACCTCATACCTCATAACCCAGAAGGCATCGCTACCAAATCAAGAACCCATTGAAAATGGATACTAGACGGATAGGTTGATACCAGACCATCCTTGTAACGTACCTTTGAATAAAATTGACAGTGCAAGCATGAACTCACAAAGTTTACCACATCTTGATAAAGTCCTCTCCACCAATATCTCTCCTTCAATTTTTGTGTAGGTAGCCCAAGCTCCTCGATGTCCGGCCACAAGGTGTCATGAAACTCTTTCATCAACCGTTGCTTGGTCTGCAGATCATCTATAACTCGTAGAAGTGCTCCATCTCTTCTCTTTGGACGTTTTCAAAGATACCCATCTCGCAACAAGTAATCATATGCCTTCCTCCTTACCTCTCTAAACTCTGCATCACTCAAACCCTCCCGTCTGTTTAAAGAACTCAGATAGAGTCCAATGTCACGTAACCTTCTCGTGTAGAACTCCTCTCTGAACGGCAGCGGCTCCAAGTTTGTAGCCCGTCGATTAACTTGACACTGAGCATCCTTTCTCTCTTCTTCCTCAGCTTCTGAAAACATGACATCCTTATCTACAAATCGAGTCCTTGACAACATATCTACGACCACATTCTCCTTTCCTTTTATATGCTTCAGCTCTGGATTCAAGCTTCTAATATAAGCAATCCAACGTAACATCGCTATGTTTGACGTGTTACAGTTGGATATCATGCCTAGTAGAGGTAGACAATTTGTTTCTAGGACTACATGAGCACCAATCAGAAACTCACGGTCTGGCTTCATTGTTGTCACCGCTCTCCACAACTCACGCTCACTTGAGGATAATCTCGTTGCCTGTATGTCAAGATCCTAGCTCCAAACCTAGAGGTAAGCCGCATACCATCCGCATCATCTTGACCTATCGCCCAGCCAATCGTCTTTGGGCTAGTATCTACTGTGACAATGACAGATCTCTCACACCCGTAGTCTACTCTTCTCAAAACAAGTGGAGACTGTAGAGCCTCCTTCAGCATATTCATAGCTTCTCGATGGATTGAGGTCCATACAAACCTCTTACTCTTCTCTCAATAATGCATACAAAGGCTCAGCAACGTGAGCATAATGAGGAATGGATAAACGATAAAATATAAAAGCACCTAGAAAGCGTCGAACCTCCGTGATATTCTTACAGTCTGCCATCCTAGCTATGGCTTCAACCTTCTCCAGATTTGGTCGCCTTCCAAAAGCACCACACAGATATCCAACCACTAAAATCTCAGACACACCAAACTTGGACTTAGCTCTTGACAGGGTGAGATGTACCTCCTCCAAACGAGTCAAGATACGTTTTACATTCCTGATATGATTTGCAACAAACCTCCTACATCCATTCGCAAGTACTGTTTCATCCTTGTCTTCAACCGCGCAACCTTTTATAAGAATATCATCTAGAAATGGAATGGTAACATCAGGCACAAATTCCCTTAGTATCTTATGCATCGCATTCTGCATATGAGCCATCGAGTTCATCGCTCCTTGTGGAAGAGTATACATCCGCATCAATCCTAAGGGCGTACGCATAGTAGTTAGATCTCTACTCTCTACAGCCAGCTGGAATTGATCATAACCAGAATATATATCTCCTATCGAATAGATAGCTCTGTCTGCAAATGCCTCCGTTATCTCCTCAATCACAGGACCCGTCCCCACGTTACGAATGATTACGTTATCTGCAGGCTGTAGGTCTTGAATAAAACATAAAGCTCCTGACTTCTTGGATACAATGAACCACTTGCTAGAATATAGCCCCATAGACGGCTCAAGTATCCCCATCTGTATCTTCTCTTTCAACAACTCGATGAGTTTAGGCAACAAAGCACGAGGAACTAGGATCAGTTTCAAGTCCTAAGGCACTGAGGGATTGTGAATATAACCATAAGCGCTATAACCTTTGGGTCCACACAACCTATCTCCTCGGCTGAAAAAGAGAATGCTTTACCATGATCCATTATCATCTGCTCAAACACTGTCTTCTCAACCTCAGTCAAGAAATCACCCCCTCCTATCTAGAGCTCTTTCAACGTCTCCTCAGTAAACTGATGTCCTATTCGTCTATGGTCACGCAATATAGGCTCAGTCCTCACTAATTGTACTTGCTGCTGGGCGTTAGCAGGTAGTTGAGCTGCTACTGGTCTCACCTTTTTCAATACAGATTTGTACTTCGCATGGACATCTGTTTCCTGAGGGAGTGCACACCAACAAACGGCTTCTATTCCCTCATTATTCTGCATCGGATGAGGAAAGAACTGCACGTAAGTAACAACCTCCTCATATATGCGTCGAGAGTGGATAGAGATCATCGTCATACTATCTTTCCCTTCCATCAATCTACTTACATTGTCTAACCAACCACAATTGACTATACAGACATAAACTCTTTAAACAAGCTAGAAACCACTTCGTCTTCAGGCAAAACCCCTACACGCCACAACTCTGATACATGTTTCACCATCCATCTTTTTGTATTTCCTCTCATATCTTCAACTCTTGTAAATCGACTCCACCCATCTGCCTCAAACATCAGCAATCCAGACTACCAACTTTGTACACTACACCTGTCTCCAAACCTTTGTACATGTCTCGCTTCCAACTCGACGGGATCTCAACAGTAGGTTCTACACCCTTGTCTTCCCGCTCTACATGATTGGACTGCGAAAACCCTTACATCTCTTCGTCAGAGAATCTCTAAGGGTTTGTCGGTTCCGCTCATGTCTTGAACGAACCGTCAAAAACTGTACTGAGTACCTGTCATCAAGACTCTGAACTCTAGCATAATGAGATCCATTGTTCATCATCTTTGTCTCCATTCCAACAGCGGTGATGTATGGTTGGCCCAGTATGACAGGATAGGAGGCAGACGACTGTACAAAGAAATGCTGATCAACCTCTACATCTCCAATCCTTAGATGCATATTGGGACAAGCTCCATATAACTCACCCTTTTGATTATTTGCAGCACGAAGTACCCAACCATGATTCCTTTCGATTGACCACTGCCTCTTCTCATACACCTCCTTGGAAATGATGTTGATCTCCGACCCGTGATCCACAAGTGCAGGTACTGACTCAGAGATGGAGCTTTCTCCTTCTCCTGTGCTGTAAACCTCTTCCCCCGTACTCTATCTGTAGCAGTAGGTTCTTGTGGTAAATTCTGTACACCTTCCATAGGATTCACTGTAGGTGGATCCTATAGGTGATGTATGGTTGGCCCAGTATGACAGGATAGGAGGCAGACGACTGTACAAAGAAATGCTGATCAACCTCTACATCTCCAATCCTTAGATGCATATTGGGACAAGCTCCATATAACTCACCCTTTTGATTATTTGCAGCACGAAGTACCCAACCATGATTCCTTTCGATTGACCACTGCCTCTTCTCATACACCTCCTTGGAAATGATGTTGATCTCCGACCCGTGATCCACAAGTGCAGGTACTGACTCAGAGATGGAGCTTTCTCCTTCTCCTGTGCTGTAAACCTCTTCCCCCGTACTCTATCTGTAGCAGTAGGTTCTTGTGGTAAATTCTGTACACCTTCCATAGGATTCACTGTAGGTGGTGGAGCTGTAGAGGTAGAAGGTATATCCTCTGCAGCAGGTATCCTATCAGTTGGTACAGATGGTGATGGTTCCGCTGCTCTGCTCCTTGTAACTCTCCGACGGTCATTGTAATCTGGTACCCCTGCATCTAGGTCGGAAGCATCTCGTCGTCTTTTGTCTTCCACCATGGCATCTTGTTCACTACTCGCTTCTAAAAATGCTCGAATAGAAGTTGCATCCACTGGGTCTCTCCATCCAGTAGCTCTCCTAATGCCTTCTGCACCTCTCTTCATCATTTCAACCGAGACCTCAGCAGCTTGCTCAACCATAGTTGGATTAGAGCGCACCTCAACTCTCCTAGTATATACATCAGCCTCCATAGAACCTGCAGTCATCGCTGTAGTGTTTGCATCAGTAAGTGCTGGAAGAGAACTTTTCATTCTTCCTCTTCCAAAATATGTGTTCTGAAGCTGCCCAGTGGCGGTTAGGTACAACTTATTATTCGGATAGTTGACTACGTCCTCTCGCAAGGCAACCGCTAAGTCTTGACAGTCTCCTCTGAGATGATCTGGGCTGTCACACCAAATACACTCTTGGTAAAGGTTTCTCCTACGGGTCGAGCACCTGGTGCAACGGGTCGTTGGTCTCTCCTTAAGTCTATCATCTCAATCCTCAAAATCTCTCAACTGTTGAGTGAGCTCTTCAATCAGGTTATGTTGATTTCGGTTCTCAACAGGTCGCTGCTACAGTCTAGGTCCTCTTTGCGCTGGGATAGGTACTGCAGGCGCTTGAGGAACCACTTGGAGAACCACTATAGGTGCTTGGGGAATCACAATAGGTGCCTGAGGTATTATAGGAGGAGCTACTCTCTGCTCTGGCAAGGTCTCTAGCTGGAGTACCATCCTACCACGACGTTGTCTAGCAAGGATGGATACTGCTTCTTCCACTCTCGTCCAATCAGATGTAACTCCCCCTTCAGCTCCACGATCAGCCAACATGAAACAAAGTCTGTCCGCTGTGAACTCATCCAGAGCCCCTAAGAACAACTCCATCTTCCTAGCGTCAACCTCTCTAGACCAGAAAGCTGAGAGTACCTCTTCTCAAACTCATGAATTATCTCATTCAATCCCATGGAACGTCCAGGCTGATCTATCCAGTCCATGAGGGTTCTTCTGGTGACTCTTTTAGAATCCTCTTCTAGAAACTCTTCTCTCAGTGCACGTTCAAACCCAGTCCACCCACCTAAATGTCTTCTCTGTAAATTTCTCACCTTCTCTCTCAGTTCAGAGACAACGGTCAACTCAAAGCTTAGAATTACCTCAACTTCAGGTGCCCTGACCAACTCCATCTCACCCACATACTCCCGCAAGTACCTAGTAACATCTATTTCATCAAATCGTCCATATCGACCAACAATTGCTTGTAACGTCTTTGTGGATTTCTGCTCAGCTCCCCCAATTGCAAGCTGCTGCTGAATCAAGACAGCCAATGCCTAAAGAATCTGAGATGTGTCTATGGCAGGCTGTGCTGTTGCTGTTGGGAACCACCGTAGGTCCTCCTTGAGAGCCAATTTCATGCAGACCAGGAGTCTCTTGGACAGCAGCACCTTGAGCAGCAGCCACACCTTGTACAGCAGCACTGTGATCCATTTTCCACCCAATCTAGTCAATTCTCTAAATCAATCACCCCAATAACTCTCAATGGAAGCACCAGATGTCGTGGCGAGAGTCTTTCTTGGGGAGGGCGGACCTCCTAACTGTGATCGATTAGAAAAACGACCAAAAAGAAAAACAGGTTGCTGCTGACGATGAGATCTCAAACCTTGCTTCTTGCGTCCATCAATTACAAAACAAACACTCAACCAAACACTCAGGTACACAGATAGGCCTCTCATGATTCAAAATAACTTTATTTGAGTGTCGACTCCACCATCAATTTCTTCCACCGTAGAAAATCTCTCTCTTCCTCTCGCTCCCGTCTATCAATTCTCTACCAAAGTCTGCCAAGTTCACCTCAAAATCCATCTAGTAGGTGAAATTCAGACCCCTAACTCTCATACCTCTCCTTGCGTCAACTTCCCAACTAAAACTCTCATAAATTTGATTCAACGACGATCAAAAGCCTCTCATAGATCATCAAACTGATCTCCACTCAATAGACTGTCTCTTTAAAGTAATTTCTCTAAAAACAGTTTATTAGACACAGTTCAAGCCCTAAAACACTTGCACATCTCCTTGCGACGACCTCCCAATTCAGTTTTCTCATAAATTTGATCTCCCCTGCTCCCAAGCTTCTCCTGCGCGTCCCGATGGCTTCTCCTTCCGCTCTGTGCAAAAAAGTCCCCGTTCAAAGCTGCCGTAGGTTATTTAACTTAAAAGCTAAGGCCCTAGCTAAGCTGCTCCCATGCTGTCCTTATAAGCACAACCACTTATCAGAAGCAAGCTCCTAGCTAAGATGCCCCCTACTGTTCTTATGCGTATAGAACTTTATTTGCTAAGCTGGCCCTTATTTTAATAAAAAAATCATAGCCGTCTTTACAAAGCAGACTCCTTCACTGATAAAGGTCTCATAGCTTTCTTGGCTATTGTTAAGCCGACTCGATGATTAATTAACTGATTAGCAAAAGTTTCCCGTGCTCTTGATGCCATCTTGATGTCACCTTGAATATACTTACAAGCCCTCCAATGTAGGCCGAAGCCCATACACTTATGAGGCTGTCCCACATGACATATGGAGTAAGCCTCCCCATATGCGCACCAAGTATCTCCCATAGTATATTCAAGATGGCATGCAGAGGCTTAGGCCTGGAAGCCCACGATTAAGAGAGATATCGATCTCCTGTCCCTAGATATGCAGGACGTGGCTGCATATCCAACATAGACTCCCTTCCAGGAGATCAACATGCCAGAATAGGAACTAGAGGCCAGGGGGGAAATGATCCGGAGATCACTTTCCTCCTAGGCAGGCGCCTTATCACTGGGATGGCCTTTGGTTCCGTTCAAGAAGGTTAAAAATTCTGTACATATATTTTCCTAAAGAAGTTTTCTTGTAAAGTCTTTACTAGTCTTTCTTACGCTAACTTCTCTATACAACTCCATTTTTAATGAATAAGGAGTTAAAACTATAGTACTTGTGAACACCTACACACTCACGCTATCACATTCTAAGTTCGAGTCACGAGCCAGAATCGACGGATTTCTCTCTTTTGCATATTTCTCAGTCTAAAACCTATACTAACTATTACTTAAAACACTTTCTGTCAAAACTGGAAGCATGAGATCGCTCTCCTCGTCGAGCTCTGCATTCTAGAAACTTTCGCTCTCGTTCAGGGTGATATTTCAACCCAAGCTAAGGGGCAACTTGTCAAGCATAGCCCAGCTTAGCTCCTGCCCTGCTTGGTAAGCTAGGGTGCAGCTTCCAGAACAAATGCTGATTCAGTGTCTTCTGAAGCTCCATTTCATCATGTAGAATGTCACGCACTACGATAGCGCTTCTGCGTCCAATTCTCTCAGGAGAGGGGGAAGGATAGGTAGGCTTCCTACAAGCAATCGAGGAAGCGAGAAAACATAGGAACATGAGGATGAAAGCGATGAAAAGAGAGAAAGAAGCGAGAAGAACCTCAGTACTGTGCTTCTAGATGATACTACGCTTCTGCTCCAATCTCTGATGTCTTCTACGCACACTAATTCGATTCTGCTCATGATGATTTTGTCTTTCTACGATCCTGCTCTCGCATTCGACTTTGAGCTCCACTGTCTTCAATCATGAAGCTCCAATCTTCGATTTGCAGAGACTTCCAATCCCTATGATCCTTGGGAACTCGTGGCTTCTTCTAATTCGAGTTCTCTTCCTGCTGGAAAACGATTGCCCTCAATCTCTCACTGAATTCTCTCTGCGCGTGCTTCCATTGTCTTCTTTGATTTTGAATTTGAGTTTGGAAGAAGGAAAAAAGGTATGGTGATGTTGTGTCTCATCTCTTGGTAGTTTTCCTGTCTACTCCTCGTGTTGTAGGTAAATGCTCTGTAAATCCTGGTCCTATCTATTGCGGAGGTGGTTGTCCTTTAGATACATCAAACACCTACTAGTTCACCTAGCTGATGCGAGGTTGGTGCTTCCCGTAGTTATAGTCATGGTCTTCATGAGAAGACTTCACACTCAGCCTTCTGGATCCCGTCTTTTCGGAAGACATCCGTCTTCTTGCTTAAGTTCATCTTCCTACTAAGCAAAGAATCCGTCTTAAGTTCATCTTCCTAATAAGCAAGGTGCAAACTGAAATAATAAGGTTACTTCAATTATATAGACACGACAATAACTTGAAATTTTGAAAAAGTCTCAAAACTTGCAATCTATGGACACCACATACGCCCACCCTCACATGTTTGCGTCTCCACAAACATCAAAGTTACTCTTCAAGTCCAGTACTTCTTGACACACCGCTCATTAACACGAATGATCATCAAGGTGCCATCTAGTTCTTCCAATTGCAAGGAACCATTGTCGAATACCTCTAGGACTCTGTAAGGATCCATCCAGCGAAGATGAAGCTTCCTAGGGAACTTTAGATGTTTGTTGTCATACAGGATAACCATGTCTCCATCCTTGACAGTCATTTTCTTCAGCTTGCTGGCATAGTTAACCTTTCGTTGTGCTTGTACTTCGTAAATCTTTTCGAGAGCTGCATTCCTATCTTCCTCGAACTCCATAAAGTTCAGAAGACGCTGCTCTTGTCTTTCTTCTTCTTCCATGCGTTCGGTAACGGCCAACCTATAGGTAGAGACCTCCAACTCAATGGGGACGATAGGTGGCATCCCATAAGTTAGGTAGAATGGTGTCTTCTAAGTGGTGACTTCAGGTGAAATCATAAAAGCTTGCAACACAGAAGGTAGCTTCGTGTCTCAATCATAGGCGTGGTTTACAGTTACAAAATATTACAGAGAAGATCATTTGACTTCTCTGTTAATCCATTAGCCTTCGAGTTGTACGGAGTCGTCTTCCGATGCTTGATCCTGAAATACTGAGTCAATAAGATAATGATCTCATTCAGAAAATGAGTTTCCATGTCAGACACCAGTTCGAGTGGACATCCGTAACGAGTGATGATGTTGTGTCAAAGAAATTTGACAATCATTGCTGCATCGTTCTTTCTAGTAGCCTCGCCTTCTATCATTTTCATGGCATAGTCCGTGACTATCAGAATGTATCATGCTCAAGTCTTTCTAGCTGCAGGAGCGATCGGACCAACGAAGTCGATTCCTCATTTTTCAAAAGATGCTAGAGATAAAATAAGAGTAAGAGGCCACCGAGTGGTGGCTATAGGTCTTCCCATCCTCTGACAAACATCACATCTTCTGATCTCTTGAAAAATGTCTTATACATGGTTGGTCATCAGTAGCCAACATCCAACATCTTCTTCACCGCCGTCTTCAGTCCATAGTGACCTCCAGCGTCTTCGTAATGAAGTCTTGTGATCACCGTCTTGAGTTCTGAAGGCTCGAGACATCTCATCAACTTCTCATCGTGTCCCTTCCTAAACAGGATATCTTGGAAGACCGCATAAGGTCCTGTCTTGTGTAAGAATACAGCCTTCTGCTCAGCATTCAATCCTTCTAGGTTCTGTAGATCTTCCAAGAACTTTCTCAGGTCTTTGAAAATAGATACCTCCATGGAACTCGTGAAAACAGGGTCAGAGAACCTAATTCGGTTTCTATAGACTGAGCGATATGCCCCCCTCAGATTATGACATCTCTGTAGAACTTTAAACAGCTTCTCATCAGGAAACTCGTCTTCCATCTCGTCTTCTCGAGGTTCTGTCTCAAGTCTGGACAGGAAGTCAGCATTGACTTGTTGTCTTCTATGCACGTACTCAACAGTATAAGTGAATTCCTAAAGTAGAATCCATCTAGCAATCCTACATGACAAATCTGCCTTCTTAACTAAATGTTTCAAAGAAAAATGATCCACATAGAACACAAATGGATTAGTCAAAAGATAGTGCATAAACTTCCTACAGGAGTAGATCATGTCAAGGCACTCCTTTTCAGTTATCGAGTACTTCTTCTTAGCATCGTTGAGTTGTCTTCCCGCATAGTAAATAGGATAATCTTTCTTCTTCTCGTCTTTTTGGCTCAATACCACCACTATGACAAAAGCATAGACATCCACATAAATGTTGAAGATCTTTTCTCAATCAAGGTGGTCTCAAGACGGAGGATTCCGATAGAAGCTTCTTCGGAAGCTTCTTGTTGCTCATAAGTCCAAACGTAAGGTTCGTCCTTCTTCAGCAGCTTAGTAAGTCTTCTTGCCACCTCTGCATATCTGTCAATGAACCTCCTGTAGTATCTTACGTTATCCATGAAGATTCTCAGCTGAGTCAGGTTAGCAGGTGGTTGAAGTTTCATGACAATTTCCACCTTGACACAATCGATTTCCATACCTCTTTCAGAAATCCTATGACCCAACAAGATTTCTTCTACCATTCCAAAGAAGCACTTCTCAAGATGCAGAGCCAATAGATGTTCCCTACACTTCAAAAAACACTTCCTCAAAAATATCAGATGGTCTACCTTGGATCCAAACACACAAAAATCATCTAAGAAGATCTCCATAAAAGTCTGAAGATACTCCTAGCCCCTGAAATGTGACGGGAGCGTTGCACAAACCAAACGAGATTTGGTTATATGCATAAGTTCTCCAATCAGTAGTGAAAATTGTATTTGACTTGTCTTCTTCTCTGATTGATACTTGGTTGTACCCAGAATACTCGTCTAGGAAGCTGTAGAACTCATGTCTAACATACAATCTGTAAATGACAAAGAATGATGGTCTTGTTTCGTGGCCAAGTTCATCTTCCGGAAGTCCTGGCACACACTGATCTTATCTGCCTACTTCTTGAGAACGATGACAATTGGAGCTACCCACTCACTGCTAAGCACTGGGAAGATAACTCTTGCTTCCAAATATTGGTCAATTTGAACCTTCACAAGAAGTGAGTACTTGGGAATGAGTCGATATTGTCTTTGTCGTGCAAGAACAACGCCTTTTAGCAAGTCAACTCGATCTTCTCCCAATTGTCTATGTATGCCCTTCATGTCTTCTATGGTCCACGCGATGACATCTTGAAACTCTGTTAAGAGTTCTCTGAAATCTTCCAGCTGTTGATCATCGATTACCTTGGAAAGTTTCAGCTTCTTTCCTGAGGCAATCTCCATCTCTTGGAGGTCGTCAGAGTTCACCATTCCTTCAGTGTGGTTGTATTCACTAGCATCAAAATATTCTGGTTTGAGAGCTTCTTCCAGATCTGACTCGGCTTTTGACCGACAGCTAACTGATCTTCTGAAGAGAAGATAGTACTTTTGTCTTCTGGAAGCTCTTCTTCTGAAATTTCATAGCACTCAATGTATCTGCAGTCCACCTCATCATCTTCTTCCGAGATATCTGTATTACACAAGTAATTTATCACAAACTCATCTCTTCTTCCACCACTGTCAGAAGACGCAGCTGAGTCTTATGATGTGTATCCTTCAGTGGTAGAGGAAGTTTCACCTTGATGTCCAATCTTCATCCAAGAGAGGTAGACTTTGGGCTTCTCCCTTGCTTGGGTGTAGGATTAAGAAATATCAAATGATGTCTTCGTCAATCGGTATTTACATTTGCAGCATACAGTCAAGGTCTTCCTATCAAAACCTAATATCCAACCTTAGGTACATGTCTCAAGATAATGTAAGTGAGGTAGAAAGATACTTCTCCAATTACCGTCAAGACATCTTTCAGTTATCCCAAAGGTCGTCTTCTGGTCTGATCTGTCATTCTGAGAATCCTCAGAGTAGGCTAGAACGCAGTGAAGCCTACGGCATGTGCAGTTTCTTCTGTCATGATATTGACTCCGGAGTCTGAATCAATGGGTACCTTCTTTAGAAGATATCCATGGATCTCCATGTCAACTTCAAGGGCTCCTAAGTCTTCATGCTCTATTCTTAGGATCGAGGTGCTCTGGGAAAATTTCGCTTTTTTCCTCTTCCTTGATCCTCTAAGAACGAAATGTAACAGCTTCATGTAACCAGCATTATCATCCAAAAGCTGTTGGAAGGTTACATCCGCCTTCTGATTCCACAAATCTTGCAAGAAGTCATAAGGGGATCGCTTCAGAAGAGTGACCGGAGTTTCCAACATGGAAGGTTGAGAAGACACTTCTTTAGGTGGAAGACCTGAATTGGATCTTCCTTCAACTGGAAGCTTTTCTTGTCGAACAAGGGCTGCCGTGGTCGGTGGAGGAAGCATCTGCACTATCTTCTGTCGCTTCTCCAGTTCTTCTTGCATGATCGCTTCTACTTCTTTTCGGATGTCAAGAGCAAAGTATTTCAGGTCTTCCTTGTCATAAGCATGAGAGGAAGGTCGCTCTGGAGAGAGTGATATCTCTTTATGTTGCTTCTTCTTATGAGTCTCCTTGCTTCCCTTACGACGAGATTTTGACTTCTCTTTTTTTTTGGTACTCACCTAGAGTACTGCATCATCCATAATCTCCGTTGGAGGCCAACTATATGATCAGAGCAAAGGCTCTAGTAGTTTCATCTTCCAGGATAAACGGTGGTTCTTCCTCAGATGACTTCTTCTTATGGGTTGCATACGTCTTTTGCAGCTGAAGCTCTTTCCCTATGCGCTTCCCAAGGTCTGGCTCATCTTCCTCAATGTGGTCAGTGTAATCCTCAGGATTTTCTTCTGCTACAGAGATATGTTGTACCACTGCTAACCATCATCTCAATCCTATAGCAAGATTCCTCACTTGGATCGTGTAGGTACCTTTCATCATCTCCTTCCCAGTCAGTCCAATTGACTGTATGATCTTGTGTGCACTGGTCCCTGGTGTGTCCGGAAGAGTTGTAGAGATTGCACCAAATGTTTGGCCGGGAAGCCATGGATTGCTTCCGCTTGTCCTTCGGATTGAGACTTTCAAATCTGCAAACTGCTTCAACACTTCATCAATCCGAGGATCATGTGCGGATTGAATAATCTGAGTCTGGGGACCTTCTGCACAACTTCTTCCTTGGATCGCAACTTCTCCTTCTTCTTCCTTCGTGCCTTCCTATCATGTTTAGACTCTGATTTTGAACTTTCGGCACCGAAGCGGATGACGTTTTCGAAGCACTGTTATCAATTTCAGCAGACTTGGATTTCCTCTTGGACTTCCTGGAAGACTTCTTCGACTTCCTATACTTCTTCGAGGTCTTCTCTCTTCTTTCGTCGTATTCCGGGTAGTGCTTGAAGTTTCATACTGCTCTGCACACTTCTGTACTTCTACTAAGTTATCACCTCCTCCTCTTCTACAATACAATTCCATGTCTTGAGACAGTCCTCCCAAGTATCAGTCCACGGCTTGTTGAGCGTAGTAACCTGGTCTTCCTTGGTTCTGAGGGATGTGATCCAGGAGGGCTTGAAACCTCTCAGTGTAGTCTCACAGTGTCTCTTTCTTCTTCCGCTCCAACCTCTGAAGCTCTATGAGGGTCATCCTATCATAGCCCACTCCTCCGAATCTCTTCAGAAAAGCTGCCTTCAGAGTTGCCCAAGTAGCCATAACTAAATCATCATCCAAAGCTTTACTCATCCATTTCCGCCCCTTCTCTATGATCAGACTAAGAAATACATGAAGTCTATCTGCATCAGTGTCTTTCTTGTTGGATCGGGAGCTGATCTTGTACATCGTGATGAAGTCATTAACATCGTCATCATCATCGTGGAACTGATGGTACTTCTGCTTGGTATGGAAAGCCATGTTGACGGCCGGTTGGTGCAGCTGCCAAAGTCTTCCTCTGTCAGGTCCAGGTGCTGGAGATGATCCTCTCGAAGGATCAAGTCTGTCTGAGACAAGAATGTCGTCTTCCGAATCAGAGCTGCTGTCGCTACCACCTTCTAAGATTTCTAGAGCAATCCCCTCTAGTCTTCTTGCACCTTGAGAAGCCTCTCCTGCACTTGGGAAGACGTCTTCTGCGTTATCGAGACCAAAATCAACTTTGTAAACGAGGTCATCTAGTTGGCTTCTATCTTCTCCAAAGATTATGCTCGAGATGGAAGGCTCTTCCAATTCTGCGTTTCGGATCTTGAGCTCATCCTCTTTCTTCTTGTGTCTCAAGGATACAGTCATAAACCACTCCTAGAAGTGGAATGTTAATATTAGGAAGCCACGACTATGATAGTTGTTTTCTTTGATGTAAAGGATAAATATAAAGTTTCGATTGTTGGTGAGAAGCTAATGCTTAAATTCTATTTCCAGAAATATAATTAAAGATTTGTTTTTATATACAAGTAGAATTCAAAAGTTTATCAAAATTATATATACAAATTACGATTTATCAATCAATCGTGATTTATCACATGTCTTGCATGATAAACCACTACATAAGATGATGTATCATCCATAAAACTGACTTCAAAATACAAAAGAAAAAGATTTTATATTTCCAGAATCTTTTATTCTTTTCTAAGCACCAACATCTTCAATCTAGTGCTAAGAAAGATCTTACATTCAGTGTTGTGAATCTCATATTCTGGATAATTTTCGAAATTGAGAGAAATCTATCAGAACTTTTTAGACAAAAGACTAGTAACATTATGAATTCAGTGATTCTTTTAACCTGAAAGAAATTGTAGAACTCAATAGATTTAGATGGCTTAATAACTTTAAAAATGAATTAAAAAGTTCATTATATGTTTGGAAAATGTATAAAAATAAATGATAAAAATGTGTAAATTCATTAATATTACTCAACCAGTTCAAATAAATCTACTGAGTTTTATCGATTTGTTTCATCCCGTATCAATAATCTATCGATTTTCACCGAAAATCATCCTGCGCACTGCTTCAATCCTAACGACCTCCTTCACTTCGCAGCAGCTGACGCTGACGTCCTTGTTTTCGGGAAGCAAGTCTCCCCAGAGCCTTCCGCTACACGCGAATCCCGTTCCAAAATTGAGGCCGAGACTCCCGTAGACAAGTCCGCTATCGTATATTCTTGACACTTTTAGCGTCCTCCTTTTTCGCCTGTGGTTTTAAACAATAATATTCACTGTTGCTATTGCAGAATCCTTCGGGTACGGTATTGTTCAGTACGGCGGCAGCCTGCCTCACGCTTCCCTTGCCATTTTCCTACTATATTGGATATACTGTAGTTTGCATGCATACCCATGCATATTCACCTCCTCCAAGTATGCAAGGGTTTAATTAATTTAATTAAATATAATATTATAGTAAATAGATGATCAGACTTGTTGGTTTTGGAACGCGAAAATCTACGCCTCCTTTGTTGATCTTCCTGCATCTCCAGGTTTGGCTAATATTTAACGTTTAGAGATAATTTTAATCTTTTCTGTCTTAGAATTTTTTTTGAAATATGCAAATTTATGCTTTTTGTGGGTTATATCAGGATCTTCTCTCATCTCCGGGTTTGGCTCATATTTAATATCTAATAAAATTTTATTTTTATCTGCTAATCTAATTCAGAATTTCTGGTTAACACTTATGGCTTTTCTAATAGTAGAAAACGAGAAAAAGTTCCCCCCCTTGAAGTTCTAGTTGCATGCATATTTGGCTAGAACCTTCAAGCAAAAAAAAACAAGCATATTACCAACTGGAAATATTTCGTTTAGGACCATACCCTCTTTCGTGAAAATGTTTCGTTATAAAATTATTCATTCATTCGGTCATTCCTTTGTGGTGTGGTTCCCTCGCATTTCTACACTTCCCTTAGGATTTATATTCTACTTCTCGACCCAAGAATAAGATACTGTAGCATCTCGGTACGGAATGAAAAAATTAATTAATTAAGTTTTTTAAACTCTAAATAAAATAATATCTGCGACAGTTTTATCCCCATCGGGTTCCCTCTTCAATGTAAAAACAAGGATTTCAGCGACGCGTCTCAATTGAATCTCAAATTGTTTGAAGGTTTCCAATACCAAAAACGAACTGCTCGGTATGCGTTCAACCTATGAATTTGCCTAATTTTGTGAATTCTTTTCTCGTCTATCTTCTTCCCTCTCTTGCTGTTTTTATTTTGTTCTTGATGCGCGAGAGCATTCATTGCCAGAAAGACACCGTAAAAGAAAAACACGTGCTGCTGAAGGAGACTTGGAACCAGCACGTCTGGCACTCGGCTTGGCAAGTCTAGGTGGGGCTCAACCCCGGCCGGTGGATGAGGTTGGCTGGTGGGATCCAGTGTCGAGAGTGAACCCCGGTCTCCCTAGTTCCCATAGACGCCTCGGGGGGAGAATCCGTGGTGGAGCAAAAAGCTTTACGAAAATATAGTTCTAAAATATAAAGTAAGCTAAAATATTTAGAAACTAATAAGCAAAATATCAATATGTATCGAGATATAAATAAATTCTTATCTTTTTGCATATTCACTTTCTCTCGATGGAGGAGGCAAAAGAGTATTATTTATTATCTAAATTTTTTGAGAAATAATTAGATAATAAATTAAACCTTTCATTAAATATGTTTAGGTGGCGATAAACAGCTAGCACATGTACTTTGGGGAGAGTGTCTACCCGTGTTTCCCTCATAGTTATGTCCGAGTTGTCCTTTTTTTTCAAGTTTTGCTAACAATAATACTTATGAAATACTTGACTTGGTAAGGAATTTTATTTAACACTCATATATTTTCCGCACGCGAGCAAAAGTTCAGAGAAGTAAAAATTCTAACTTTTGCTGAAGCGGTTCTAGCCTCAGTTAATGAATTAGAAATTCACTGAAAGGCTCCTTCATCCTCGTCAAATAGAACAATATCACGGTAGAATAGAACATTTGTTCTATTCTACCGTGTCTGATGTCGAAAGGTTATTGGTGGGTGATCTGTACTTCCTCAGAAAGTTACTCTTAGAAACGAACCTTGCCACAAGAATAAGTCGCACTGTCATTCGCAGGCGTGATACAACAAGTTGCTATTGCCCAGAGCCTGTGCATCTGGTACAGGAGAGAAAGTGGACATACTTACGTAAGTCACACGAACATGCATATAAAACGAAAATGTGTTTGTCATCTTCTGAGGCTCTTTTCAAACCGACAGTTAGTTTCTTGTTGCTAGGCAAACACAAGAAGCCACGAGAAAGCAATAGATGTGTAATAGGGGGAATCAAAGTTAAACACAAAAATTATCGGACATCCGGAAAGGAAAATAGCCGTGATAACAATCCGTTTAATTTTGTTTACGAACGCGATTCATAAAAAAAGATTTTTTGAATTGTTACAATTATTTTACAATTAATCATTGTTTTTCGTGATAAGTAATAATCATTTTTTATGTCGACAAATCACATTCTAAACAAGTAAAATAAAAATACCGCGACTGATTTCATGCAGACACCTCCGGAAGTCGTAACTCCACCTAAAAGGTTAACCACTACATGAAAGGTTACAACTTTGACTCCCCCTGATATGCATATTTATACCGACAAACAATAACAACGGCCTTCGTAATCAACTGTGTTAACCTGCAATCATCGGCTTACACGATCCGCCGGTAACGGTTAAGGCCCGAGACCTACGGTAGTAATTGGCAATGGTCAAGGTACACGTTATTCGTCCGGTAAGAACTTTGAAGGTGAAGTGGAGACAGCAAGGAGGCGCGGCTGGTGTGCAAGTGTGAGTTGTTTGTCGGGTAGCGACGATAAATCTGTGGAGACCATGGAGCGATGGAAAGTGAGTGGGAGCTCATTAGCGGGGCCTCCACCTCGAATGGGAAGGATGCGTTGCGATTGCTTACTGGCTGGACAGGATCTCTATCCTAATCCTATTCATCACAGAGAAATCTGGAGATATGACCCGAGAGAAACAGACACACCGACGGCTTTCACGGTCCGAACTCTCCCCTTTGCATTAGCTCTGTTCCTCAAACATTGCTCTATTGCCAAGTTAGTTCTCGTTGCGCGCAGACTGTAGTTCCCATGGAGCTGACAGTCTGACTCATCTTGACAGTCTGACTGACAGGAGCATGTTGGTTCATGAGAGGGTTTTGTATACTCGGATTTTCGGTTTTACTTTGATAGTTTTGCATTTGACATGCGAAGACGTGAGCGAGGAATGATTACAGCGTAATTTGGTGAAAATTTTGAACGCTGTGGTGTTTGGAGCAGGAGGCCGAAGTTGGATCGACGTTGTAGTTTCGGTTTTGAAAAAGCGCTTTAAGTCTCGAGGATTTAGGTAGGGGTCGAGGAGAGCCGTGCAAGCCGGGCAGCAGAATGGGTGGTTGTGTCTGATCACTAGCTGTGAAGTCGAATTTTATTAGTTTCTTCACAGCTGGAGGTACAACATTATTTTAGTGTCGGGGGAGAATTTTGAATTGGTTGCGTACTTTTCTGAGGTTGAGCAGAGGATGATATAACGTTAAAAGGTATCGTCTTCTAGCAGGCAAGATGAGCTCCACTGGTTTGCTGGGAGGCTTCCGGGTCTCGTCTGGTCGACCATGTGCATCTTCTGTAGGGCGAAGTTTTGGGCAAAGCTTTTCAGGCGCACCTTCTCTTGATCGGGACTCTGAGAGGGCTAGCAAGGGTGCAGCCACGGACAGTTCAGAGCGTTCATTATGCTGTGTGAGGGGTTCCCATGGTTCATCGACTGTTACGCGGTGTTCCGCGTCTCATGAATCCTCCAGTATGTTGGCCAGATCTTCTGCAGGTGTTTGTTCTTACTCCAGTGGGCTAGCAAGGTCGATGGGAGAGAATTCCGTTAGTGATCATTCTACATCACGCCCGTCACCAGTTAGTCGGTCTCCGAGTGCCTCTGGTTGTCGTAGTCCAGATGTTCGTTCACGAACGGTGTTGAACTCGCCGAATCTTGCTGGAGGAAATTTAGTATGGATGAAGTTTTATCGGGGGTTGGAGTCAGCTTCTTCCAGATCAGCGAGCCTAAGGCCAGTAAGGGCCATGGGAGTAAATCCGGACGAAAGAAAGAAGGCCTTGAGCAGTAGTCCAGGTTTTAGGGAGGCTGGTGATATGCTGTTGAACAAGGTGATCATTCAACTTTTACTTTGCAGACGATTTCAACCGTGCTTGCTATCCCAAACGCGCTTTGTAGAGGAAAGTTGTTGGTTTCAAATGCATATCTCAATATGCTGGCAATACCCGCCGATTAAGTTGAGTTTCAGTGTGTAGTCCAGTGAACCTTGACAAAGTTATCCTCTATGAACTAGTGGTAAATTTACTCGTCATATGCGGATGATTTATCTGTGTCAGTGAATGGCTTGTCTTACAGGATAATTGGAACACTAACCAGTATCTGAGCAGTGGAGGAAGCGAGTCTGAGGAAAGTTGGGAGCAAATCAATATGGTGTTAAGAGTTATCTACGCATTGGGTAAGCAAATTCAGTATTCTCGCACTCTCTATACGCAAACTAAAGAGTTCTGTATAGTGTTTGTTTGGGAAATTTTATGCGCTTGATAGCCGGTATGAACCGTGAGATAGTCTGAGCCCGGTCCCTTGCAATTCTCGCCGTCCATTTGGAGGGGTACAGCAGGGATCTCAGTCTCTGAGTTGAAGTACGTCATTCCGGAATTGCAACCCGATGATCTTTATGTAATTCGAAATGTTGTCTGGTGTGCTTACGGTGTTTGCTTTACACTTCATGTAGCTATGTACGGCGGCTTAGCAGTGGCAGGAAGTGCTCTCTGCGCTTTCACTGGAGTCGATTCTACTGGCGGTTTTGAATTATCGACTGAAACGGTTGTTCAAGGGCTGGGCTATGCAGTACCCCCTATGATGGCCCTTCTCTTCATTCTCGAGGTAAATATTATTTCCTTATCTCTCAGATTTCGAGGCTCGCTGGGGATTTCTGCTGTGGATTCCAGCTTAGGACATGACATCTGGATTTCGAGTTTGATAGCGTCTTCTCAGTTGTGCTTAGAGTGTGTTCGTGGTGCCCTTCCATTTAACAGCTCTGTTCTTGTTGCAGGACGAGATAGTGAAGATCTGTCCGCCTGCTAGAGCTATACGTGACGTAGAGGATGAAGAACTCATTGATTTTTTCGTAGGGATGAGCAGCTGGCAGGTGAGGAGCTAGCTTAGACTTGAAGTCCTGTTTATTCCCTCCTTAGATGCTCATCATCTGCTTAGGGCAAAAGCCCTTTTAGTTCAGTTGTGGGTTAAGCGGTGAGGCCAAGTGAGGTTTGTTCTGCTCAAGCGATCTAAGGTGAACTCATGCAGTTGCTTACATTCCGGCCCTGCAAAGTAGAATATGTATCCTCGTAAGCGGTTTCAGTACTCCAAGCTTTCATGTACATTAATGCCCTTCTGGAGTGCTGTTAGCTTTGTCTGATGCGGAGATTCACTGGCTGTGCAGTTCATATTCGTTGTTGCAGCCGGAGCTCTCGCAGAAGAAATGTTCTTTCGAGTCGCAATTCAGGTTCGCAATTCCTCTCGAGTACACATTCCAGTGCGTTCATAGTAAGACTTGCATGCATTCTGGGTTGTTCCATCAGAGTAACTGCCCTTACATAGTGGTTCGTTTGTCTTTCAGGGAGGACTTGCTCATGCCTTGCAGTACACCGCCAAAGACGTCAATGATACGACAATTGGCATTTCTGTGCTGGTGCGGCGCCCTCGTCTCTACCTCTCGGAAGTTGTCTGTTTACCTAGAAGCTTGCTTCATTCACTAGAACGCCATACACGCGCCTTGCTGTTCAGTGGAGATCTCGTGTGTTGAGAAATGTTTTGCTTTCTTGCTGAAGAAAGCAAAACATATTGCTCTCCTTACATGGCTGAATCTGCTCTTGAAGAACGAACACCAATGCTGGGACATTGGTGGTCGAGGGACGAATTCTGATAGTTCGGAACTTACGGAGTAGATCTAAGCTGGAACTTTGAGTCCCGATAGGCCCTAAAAGTATTGGGTCCCTCTGAATGACGAGCGCGTGCACGCCTGTGCAGACGAGTATTATTCCATTCTTCACGCCATTCGCCCAAGCGTGTGCAGCTGTTTTGACTGCATCTCTCACTGGTTCTATGTACTACGTCATTTCTTCTCCTACTGGTATGTATCATTCGCCAAGGTAACAAACTTCCATGTATGTATGGGCATGCATGTACATATGTGGGTTCAGTTTTGTCGGGTAACTTAAGTGTGTGAAGATAGTTCTTGCATGGAACTGCTGTACTCATGGACCGAAATATGTAGGGGCGTGCATTGTTCGTTTTCAAGTGTGAACATATCCTTTTACTCGTCTAACCTAATATACTTTGAACAGATCCTACGTATGTGATTGCCCCAGTATCCGGTCGCAATAACAGGAGAGACATAAAGAAAAGGATATCAGGTGGGTTTTGGTTGTCGTTTGCCTTCTGTTTTAAGCCCTACACTCTGCTGCGTGACGAGCATTCACTTGTGTTCTGAAGCAAACAAGGCTTAGGTCAATTCAAGTAGAGATTCTGGGTCGTGGTGACATCAGTACGTTTTAGGGGTTGCATCTCTGTGGGTCTTCACGAGGCATAATCTGTTCCGTGGGTTTTGCTTGTACCAGCCTGGTATGAACGTCGGCAGCTGAGGAAGATTTACTCTCCTCTCATGGAGGCACTTTTGGCTTTATACCTCGGTTTTGAGTGGGTGCAGGTACGGTTTAGTTGTCTTTCCTTCTCCTTATGATGTTACTCTAGACTGACTTTTTTCAACAGTAGTTTGGTTACCTTCTACGTCAACCCAGTGTAAGAATTACAGTTTGCTGCTGCATACATGCTGATTGTGCCTATGATTCGCGTTTCTTGTGTGCACGAACCAGACTGGTAACATCTTGGGACCAATGATTACACACGCATTGTACTCTTTAGTGGTGGTGGGAAACGGTTTGAGAAGGATTCACGACAACAGAGACAAACTTCGCCAAAGAGTGAGCAAGGTTACCCAGCATAACTTTGAAGAATTAGATGTTCAAGCGGACAAGGCCCATCAGTCCAACTTATTTGCTGATGAAACTGACAGGTGACAAGCTGGTCTAGGTTTCGTTTTTGGTAAGCTCCTTTACAGAGCGTTGTACTTTATTGGCCACAAGGCCTTGTATTGTTAGCGACGGCTTGTTTTATATAATCTGAATTGGTCATTAGCAGGGATGGCAGTGAATGAATGCATCGCCGGTACCTGCCTCTCCTTTGTAAGAGTTTCATCTCTCCGTTCTCAGAAGTCGGAAGGGAAGAGAAATGTGAACCCAGTAGCTGGGAAAGAGATACGAGTCTTTACATAGATATTAAACCCTACGTGCGCACTATGTAGATTACATCTCAGAGCATGATATGTAGGAAAATCTCTTGTACAAATCATATAGAATCAATGGAGGTGTACAACGTACCCATTTCGTCCATATCAGCGTTTTGACTGTAAGCGGACTGATGATTAGTGGTGCGGTCAGTGTTGCTACTAAATTGTATATAATGAGGCCTTTGGACAGGCGCGGTGTGAGGACGTGCAAACGTATTTTGACAGCAGAATTGTGAGATGATATTTAACTGTTCACGGAGAATGCGATCGATGTGTATCACGCCATGCACGGCTATTCCTTTCTGTGGAAGAGTCATGTGTGCTGGGTGAGTGATTACGCTGTACCCCTGACCCTACCTGGCTCATTTCGTCTTCTTCGTGGGACTACGAGTTTAGTATACCTACCATCTGTTGGAAACGGTACTCCAGCAAACGCTCGCGTGCATGTTGGATTTTCAATGGCTTGGATGTCCAAATCTATAAACAGATATTACTATGTGATCGTCCAGAAAAGACGTTATGTAGGACTCGACTGAAAACTAGAGCTCTTCTCTAACTCAAAGAGAGAATTCTTCCTCCAACCTTTCTCATAGGGGAGAAAATTACCTCTTGAGATCTCATAAGAGAAGTTTGCTAAGGTGTGTGTGTGTCGGTCATGAGGCCATGCAGCCCTCAGATGTTATTGGACCTATATTTCGGACCATTTTTGAGACCTGCTACAACACGTTAGAGCCAAAGCAACGATGAATGAAAATCGTTTCTACAAAATTCGATGAAATTTGAGACTCTTCACTCCGGTCACTTAGCAGATTGCATATCGGAACACTATTTCTGGTCGTCGGATCTATCACATAGAAGGAAATTGTATGAACGGAACACTATTTCTGGCCGTCGGATCTCGGTCGTTCATCTTGCTCCGTTATAAATATGGTTCTTCCAGCCTCGTTTGCGAAAGTGCATTTTGGTAGAACTAGTTAGCACTTCGCTCTTCGCACAGGTCAGTCTCTCGACGTGGTGAAAGGAAATAGTTTTGCAAGTTTTTCTTTTTCCGGGGCATTAAAGTCGAGATCGTTCCTTATTGCCTCACTGCGCAACGCAGCTTATCAAATATGCAGTGCCAAGAGGGGCTAGGATCCGAAGATGAATGCGTTTGATGTTTACGTTGCATATGATCGAGCAGCAGGTGAATTTGTTGTTTCGATTTAGATGAGAATTTCTTTCGTGTGGAGGTGTAGTTGAAGAACTTTTAAGGTAGATGTCTACGACTCAACGTTGAAACAAAATCTTTAAAGAAGAGACAAGATAGGGTTATGATGTTCAAATCTTTATTTTCTCATCGTGATATCCGACCTTGCTGTGTATCTGTAGAATTCATAGATATACACGTAGTGTCTAGAGATAACAATGTCGTATCATACTGTACGTGAAGTGTGTTCAGGTATACACGGAGGTATCTGGCTGTGAATAAAGATTCACTTGGCGAGAAAGAAGCAGAATGTAAACTCACATAGAGAATTGGTTTATTCATACTTTTTGTCATCCAAATATTCACAGATTTACAAATGAACTTTAGAGGTCCGTGATGTCAACTCTGATTTCTCAACTTTGAGTTTCTCTAGCTAGTCACAAAAGTCACGAGAAAACCTTCCAAATGATACCAAATCACTTCAAACTAACACCCGAGCGAAAAGTTACAGCCTCTTGAAATTGTTCAACTCTCTCAAAATTAAGAAAGCTGCAAAATCTGTCAACGTCTGTTAGCAATTCATCGCAGGTTTTCTCCTGAAATGACCAAATTTCAATCTGAGAACATAGGGAGAGAAGGCAGGACGAGACCTTCCCAATGACACCAAAAACACATCAAATGGATGTCTACAACCAACACTACGGCCTCCCAAAGTTGTCCAATCCAGCCAAACTCCAAGAAGGCTACGATAATCTGCTAACACCCAGTTAGCAGATCCTCGCATACTTCCTCCAAAAGCCATCCAAATGTAACATCACAGAGTGAAAGCTCTCCAAGACGAGCTTTCAAACGCAATGAAAACCACTTTCAACGGATACCCTCAGCCTCTGTTAAGTCACCTTATTTCCCAACTCGCAAGAAAGTTACGGTAATTTGCTAACGTTCGTTAGTAGATCTTTGTAGATATTTCATAGAATCCATGAAAATCTGAAACCACAAAGAGAAATCTCTTGATAAATTTGTCTAATGCAAAAACAATCGTCTCAAACAGACACCCAAAGCTTCCACTATTACATTCGGAAGTTGTCCGATCCTTTCCTCATCACAAAACCTTACGGAGATCTAGTTCACCGCCAACTTCCTCTCACATGACAAAATTGACTCGCATCCAAGACAAAATTCACTCTCTGGAATTTTTGGCAAAAATTGCACAGCCTTCCGAAGTCTAAATTAAAAAATGTCCTTCTCTGTCCTTAGACGCTCATCTTTTATACTCCTCGGCAACACCCAAACTAAATACACGTGTCATCTCCAAAATAGTCCAAGTGACGGACATGCAGACAGACAAATGTCCAGCATGCAGCCAGCCACATTAGTCCTAAATCCATGTCATTCTCCTTGCCTCGTCATCAACTCCGTCAAGTCAGCAAATTTTTTTATACGTTAGCGACATCTATCAAATCATCACAAAATGCCACATCAGCAAAATTTTGACACGTGACGTTTTTCATATCAGCCTCAGATTGTCATGTCAGCCTTCTAGTATCTATGACAATCAAAACTGATCTATCGACACGCGTAACTCATTTTCTGTAGCTCCGTTGACATCAATCAAGAAAGCAATTTTGACTTACTCAACGAGCTCTATCCAATGATGAAGTCAGATCCAAATTCTGAGCAAGTGTAAGTAAATTCATATTTACTCTTTCTCACATTTTCATCGTGAGATCGGTCCACGACATGACATCCATTCTCTCCAAACTGTGCATCCTCCGGTATGCGTCAGAAGACAAACAAACAAGGAGTGGACCGATCTCTCACATAACTTCATCAGTTTCTCATCAATCTTCTTCATTGTCATGATCTCTCAATATTATCAAATTAAAATTTGACATCAAGATCGTCAAGATTCATATCTCATTCGTGGTTTGAAGATTTTGACCTGTTTTCTTGTAATGTGCATCTTAACATAGCACCGTCTAACGTACGTAATCCGTATGTAGCATTAACGAATACATCGTCTATCACATACGATGCAAATCACTTTGAAAATTTGCGTAAAGTACTATGTTGATTGTGTAGACTATTGTCTATACAAGAACCCAATCTCCTTCTTTGATTGCTTTAGACCTTAGTCGATATCGCTCATTGAATCTTATCTTGTTTCATAAGCAAACCTCCTTTAACATGTTCAAAGAAATCTGTACATCCTCATTATTTCGTTCTAGTTGTCAAATTCGTATCGTCATAAGTCCTCCTGTGTTAGTTTATCCTCCCAAGATAACACGCTTCATGTAGATACGTGTTCTTTGACCAACACGATATGTTTTTGACTTGTCATCAACTCCACAGGCATGTAACTTATCACAGAGCTATTCATCATGCGATCAGTCCATAAAGTAGATGATACATGTCGTGATCATTCTCTAAGCTTCCCACTGCAAGTCTTCACTAACTCCTTCAGGATAGATGGATGTCCACGCTCTTAATATTTTCTTCGAGACAATTGTACGTGATAACTTCACCCCACATCTCTTGAAGAAATCATAAGCCTCGTGTGCATCTACCTCCCTCGATCAGTCATTATTTTCTCCATATTTTCATAACGTCAAATAACTTCCTCCAAAAAAAACCAACATATTCCTTCAGTTGACTTTGTTCGAAGTGCTCTCCCTTCGACATATTTTGACAAATTCTCTCAAGTACTAAATATCTCATATGCCATAATCCTATTGGCATCGTCACCAAGTCCACAAATAAGTTGGATGTAGTCCGTCTCGATGTCGGATGTTTGAGTACATTTGACAAGTCAAAAAAGATTCCACGAAAGCAAATATGTCTAGATATATATTCTTCCATCTGTACCTCTCATTCAGCTTGGTAAAGATGGTCTAAATTCCTCGATGTCTTGTCCATAAGCTTTTGTGATATTCCTTCAATAGCTTTCTGTTGATCCTCCCCCGTGCAAATCACACATCTTGGCATCTGCATGTCTACTACGATCTCTTCCATAGGTCCGTCTTGCAACAAGTAGTTGTAGGTCTTCATTTGAATCATGTGGAAATCCTCATTAGTCTATTCTTCTCGTCTTGATTCGACACCCTCTTTGATCTAACACTTCATCATTTTCATCCTCCCTATATCTTTTAATCGGCACATCGTCTAAGAACGACATCTTCTTGGAGATGGAATATCTCAACACCTTGTTCATCTCGTTCATTGTGTGGGCTACCGAGTTAGTAGCTCCTTGTGGCAAACATGCACATTCAAACTAACTCCAATGGTGTGCGTTTCGTTGTCACGTCCTTACTCTCCTCTGCCAACTGAAATTGGTTGTATCTCGAGTAAAGATCACCCATCAAATCTATTGCTCGTCCTGCAAACTTTATCGTGTCTGATTTTACGTGAAGGTTGTCCAGGAAAATGCGAAGTTCATAGTTGTGGCGATGTAGTGTGTCGAACGAAGACAAGACAGAGAGGAACAACCACGAGAACAAGTGTCGTAAGGTATACCAACTCCTACTTTATATACACTCCCGATTCTTCTTCTCTAAGAATGCAAAACATAGAACAAATCTAAGCGGTCTGTAATCTACACCAACCCCTCTAAAAGAGCCCCTGAATCTCAACCCAGACCCAAAACTATCGAAACGTAGCTCAAAGCAAGAGAAACATCTCTTGGCTAACAAAAGAGCTGCACCAATGTCACACGATTCAAACCCAAGTCTAAACAACATCCATGTACAAGCCCTTAGCTAAAGCTAGCTATCACAAGCTGTACATAACCAACTAGATTTCTAACAAACTCAAAAGGACGAAAATAGTAGCGAAGGAACTGAAAAAGACTATACTGGAACTTCCTTCTTTCACCAAACGATATTCAGATGTCAATAAGGCCTTCCTTCTTGACTATGTTGGCCTCAAGAACTCCCAAATCCGACTCTCGACAGCTGAGATATCACCAATTTTCAGTTGCAGGTGACCGAACCTTCAAAACCTCTTTCTTGCAGCTTAGAATCACGCACATCGTCCGAACGGATCGCTTGATATGAGATCAGTCTTCTCTAGTATGTAGATCTAGCTACCTTGAACCCAACGAGACTCCAAACAAGCCGTTTGGAGTTCTCATTGCAAAACTAGACAAGAAATTTGGTCACAAGAAGTAAGAAAATGACGTAAATCGACTCCCTACGGCTCAAACTCGCTCACCACCCCCAAACCAACAATCCAATCCACATACGATCTTCTCCTAAGCATAGGTGAAGACTCCTTGATCGCGTAAACACCAAGAATGAAAAACTTGGCTCACTGATCGTGAAGAACAACCCAACCTCAAGTCACAGGCAACAAAAAACTTACATAAGCGCTTCCCTACGAGCCAATTTCACCCAGAACTCCCAAATCGTTTGATGAAACTTCGTATCGTCCTCAATTTCTTGAAGAATTCAGAGTTCTGAATCTGATGGATCCAAGGAAAATAAGTTTGAACTCCGGATCGACCTGAATGATCTAACTCTCCTTCGCAAATCAATGAAGCACTCTAAACTCTTTCTATGCATCTCAATTTCTCCCAGAACACACTCTCCGATTTATCTCTTCACGAACCGTCTTAATAAATGCGTAGCCTGCACAGATCTGAACCCAATGATGCCTTGCGCGTTTGCATTGGACCTCCAAATCTCCCGAACCGTCTGTCAACAGATCGCACGTTGTCGTGTCCTGGACGGGCTCCTAATGAAAATCTAGTTTCGATGCTTATCATTATCGCTCCAAGGACACCCATATGATAAAAAATGATCTTTTTGAATAACTTCGGATCTTCACTTTCATCGCATCAATGGATAGAGCTCATTGTCAGCTTTCCATGAGTACTTTGTCTACTTCATTTGGATGCTTAGTGGAGAAGTTATGAGACTCGAAAGATGGGAAAAACAAGCTAGGTCCCAACTTATAGACTTTTTGCACAACTTCGGATCTTCACTTTCATCGCATCAATGGGTAGATCTCGTTGTCAGCTTTTCATGAGCACTTTGTCTACTTCATTTGGACGCTTAGTGGAGAAGTTACGAGATTCGAAAGATGGAAAAAACAAACTAGGCCCCAGCTTACGGGTTTTTTGGACAACTTCGAATCTCCACTTTCATTACATCGATGGATAGAGCTCGTTCGTCTATTTCATTTGGACACCTAGTGGAGAAGTTACGAGACTCAGAAGAAAGGAAAATCAAGCTAAGCCCTAGTTTACTATTGCTGATTGGATATTTGTAGCTCCTGGTACAATACTAAGGACGCAAGGGGTATGCTTCTTGATTATATGAGAAAACTTGTACGTACGTCGACTGACGTAAGGGAGCAGCTTAAAGGGCTAGCTTGTTTCTGTGACCTGTCGATGGACGATTTGGAGAATTGAGAAATTCAATGCATGCGCGTAAGGTGTCATCGGGTTCAAATCTGTGCAGGCTACGCGTTGGTTCAGACTAAGAGGCGGATCGAAGAATGTGTTATGGGAGAAATTGAGACCCAGGAGAGATTTTTGGAGTGCTTCAGTGACATGTGAAGGAGAATTGGACCGTTCGGGCCGTTCGGGAGTCCAAACTTGCTTTCCTTGGATCCATCGGGATCAAAACACAGAGTTCTTCAAGAAATTGAAGACGATACGAAGTTTCATCGGACGATTTGAGAGATGTGAAAGAAATTGACTGCAGAGAAACGTTTACATCAGTTTTCCGTCGCTTGCGACATGAGATTGGGTTGTTCTTCACGATCGGTGAGTCAAACTCTTCGTTCTTGGTGCCTATGCGACGAGGGAGTCTTCATCTACGCACAAGAGAAGACTGTGTGTAGATTGGATTGTTGGTTTGGGTGTGGTGAGCGAGTTTGAGCCGAGGGAGTTGATTTATGTTAGTTTTTTGCAACATGCGATCAAATTTCTTGCGTTGTTTTGCAAGGAGAACTCCAAACGGCTTGTTTAGAGTCACGGTCTTCCCTCAATTCCACAGCCAGCAGCTACATCTTCCCATGCTCCAGAACCAGCGATCGGGGAAGATTTGGAGAAGGAGGAGTTCGACCTCGTTGTCCACTTGGTAGTGACAGTGTTGGAAGCTGAGAAGATCCTGAAAGAAGTCCCGGAAGACAAGAAGCAGAGTTGTCTTCCCAGGTGTTTCGAGTGGAGGAGGTGACTTCCTCTGACCACTATGAAGTCACCCAGCTCCTAGCATCGAACCAGTGCCGCAGAAGAGCGAGGAAGCGCAGGTGGACTCAGCTTCCCAGAAGAGGCTTCCGTCTTCCGAACCCGTCCTAGAAGAGCAAGCCACGCACATCGAGGAAGAAGCCACCTTAGTCCCACTCGAGGTACCAGCAGGACTTCCCACTTTATCAGAGGACGATTTAGGAGTTCATGCAGGAACCGATTAGGAGGAGATCGCACCCAGCAAATTAGAGTAGGCAGCAAGTTAGAAAGCAGTTGACTTGCTAATTTTGGTAGGAAGCGAAGTCTGCTATCTTGGGAAGTGATAGTTTTCTTTGTATTTTTAGATGACTATCCATGTGACAGGTTAGGCAACATTAGGAGCAGAAAGTAAGTTTCCAAACTGAGTAGGGAGCCGATTGCATGTGAGGTGGTGGTCTTCTGACAGCGCCTCATCGCTCTTGATTGCAAGTTGGAGATTGGAGGGGATCTCTCCTGCAACTCAAAGCGATAGTATAAGGTCGATGACTAAGAAGATTTTTGAACACATTACTGTACGCACATAGCACACTACTGTGCACACATGTGGTTGCACATTACTGTACCTACACATGTGGTTGCACATTATATAGAATACACACATTAAGTCCGTTGCTAAAGACATATGAATAGAATTGGATTACACCGGAGAGGTCTACACTTTCGCTTCCAGCAGTGGATCAAAGATGTGGATAGAAGTAATGGACAGCCTAGAGCAAGGACCGACATCATCGTGTAATCTTGTCTCTAAGTTGGTGTGTCGAGGAGTAGGAGCAGGAAGTGGAGGGAGTGAGCTTCCCGAAACCAATGTATCTTTTTCTCGGAGAATTGATTTCAGGTTTGAGTGCAGAAGCTTTGTCTGTGTCTTCTGGGCAGTGGGTTTCTTTGAATTCACAACCAATTGTGCATGAGAAGCCTTCTTCTTGAGTGGCGGTGATTGTTAGAAATTGTGCAGAGTCGAAGCTTGTCTCATCCAGTGGAGCAGTTCGGAACCACGTACGGACAATCCTATGGATAAGCGATCCCAGAGGACAGAGTAGTCGGAGCAACAGCAGAAGAAGAAAGAAGACTTCTTTCCACAGCAGAAGACGACATCCTCGGACCCTGTAGTGATATAAAGCTGACCAAGAATGACAAGATACGAAGCAGAAGATTGCACAAAGAAGTGCTGATCTACTTCCACATCACTTATCCTCACCCTCACATTAGGACAAGCTCCGTATAACACACCCTTCTAGTTGTTAGCAGCACGCAGCACTCAGTCATAATTCAGTTCGATAGGTCATTGTCCTCTCTCGTATACCTCTCGCGACATGATATTGATTTCAGATCTGTGATCAACAAAAGCAGCAATGGGTTCAGACAAACCCCCAAGACGTACCCGTGTAGCAGTTGTAGCTCGAGCCCAATGCCTCTTTCTGAAGTCACTGTCAGCAGCTGGGCTCTCCTCACCAGCTTCGTCATCATCAGCCTCGATAGTGTTGGTATCAGCAACTAGCGCCTCCTGCTGGTATCCCTTGTCACTGATCTCTTAGAAATACACCTTTCCAAATTCCACATCATTCACAAAAGTCTCTATCACATCTATCATCTGACTCTTTACCTTCTCAGATATCACCTACCTCTTTCGTTTGATGACATCAATAATCAGCTCATGAAACTCTCTCTTTGCAATACCAAGAACCTCATGAAGTGAAAACTCAACCCGTGCATCTAGTATTCTCTGCTCCAGAATGCTCTTAAGATCACTAGAAATCTCAATATCTACAGCCAACTTGTAAGCCGGTCCTTTCTTTTTTTCTTGGGCAGTGAACCATCTATCTACAATTATTGACTCTTGCTGAGACCTCTGCATGTTCTCCATCGGTCATGGTGCAGACGGAGGAGCTTGAGAAGTAGATGGGACATTCTTTGGAGGAGCTGCTCGTCTTCTGGTGACCCTTCGTCCCTCTCTAATCTCCTCTAAAGTCTCAGTTTCAAGCTCAGAAGCATCTCGTCGTCTCTTCTCTTCCACAGAAGCATCCTGCCAGTGAACGTGCTTATCTACGTCCAAGAAGACTTTGATAGACGCTGTATCTACGAGATCTCTCCATCTCGTGACTCTACGGATAGTTTCTGCTCCTCTTTTCAATACCTCAGAAGGAACTTCAGTATTGCTCTTCTCAGCAGTCCTATCTAACAAAGTAGGGCTAGCAGAAACTTTAATATGCTCAGCATACACATCAGGATTCATCGGCGGTACATGTTGCAGTCGTAGCGGTCTGAAGCAGACTCTTCATACCTCCTCGCCCAAACTGCGTGCTCAATGGCTCTCTAGTAGAAACAAGGTGCAGTCTATCATTTTGATAGCAAACTACATCATCTCGCAGAGCGGCTGTAAGCTCCTCGCAGTCTCCTCGAAGATGATCTGGACTGTCATACCAGATACACTAACGAACATGAGCACCTCTTGGTCGTGTTGCAGACATTGGTGGTAGCTCTCTCTGCAAACCAGCCAGCTTTAAGTGACGTATCTGTCAGATCAACTCCTCGATTTGATTTTGTGACCTTGGTTCGCAACAGTTCTCTGAACAAGTACTATATGTACAGAAACCGGCACAACTGGCACTGGAGGCACCGCTGCAGGAACAACAAGTCTAGCAGGAGTCAGAAGCTGCTGTACTTGAGGAGCATCATAAGGTTGAAAGGTCACTTCCGCAAGCGGCCGTCCTCCTACAGCCACTCTCTTTCGTCTCTGTCTTGTTAGAACAGCCACGGCGTCCTCAACTCCTTCCCAATCCATAGTAACACTTCTTTCAGTCGATCGATCTGCTAACATGAAGCATAATCGATCTGCTGTAGCCTCATTGGTGACTTGCAAAAAGAGCTTTGTCCTTCTAGCATCCAAGGTTATTCGTTCGAGCGTCGAAAGCTATCGGTATCTTTAATCGAACTCTCTCAACAACTCGTTCAATCCATCCTACGGCCAGGTTGTTGCTCAATCCAATCCAAAAGCGTCCTCCTAGTAACCCTCTCCGAATCCTTTTCAAGAAATTTCTCTCGGAGAGCTCGCTCAAAACTCGATCAAACACCAAGATTTCTTCTCTATTCATCTCTGACTTGATCTCTCAACTCAAGAATCACAGCCAACTCAAAACTGCCGATCATCTCCGCATTGGTCACCCTCAGAAGCTCCATCTCTCCTCTGTACTCACCAAGATACCTAGAAACATCTCTATCTTCAAATCTTCCACACATATTCACAATCGCCTGCAAAGCCTTGGTAGATTTTAATTCACCCTCTCCGACGATCGGATGTTGTTGAACCAAGGCTGCAAGCGTCTTCAGTATCTTAATAGTATCCAGACCCATGCTGCAGTTGCTGCAGAAGACGTATGTGCAGCTGAAGGTACAGCAGTAGATGTTGATGCTCCAGACTTAGAGACAATAGTAGCACTTTTGCTCTTGCGATCCATCTCTTCTTTGTATGAAAATCTCAACCTCCGTGATCAATCACCCCAAGATGACTCACAATGGAAGCACCAGATTTATGTCAAGGAGAGTCCTTCTCAAGAAGGACAAGCCTTTTGACTGTGGTCGATTGCGGGTAGAGATAGAGATTGAACAAGAAAACAAGAGCCAACTAGCTCGTCCATAATGGTTGAAGTCTCTCACAGAGACTATACTCTGACTATAGATCACTTACTGCTCAACAAGATCAGCCACCAGAAGACATATCCACTTCCATACACAACAAATAGATGAAATCTGAACTCTAAATGCTTTTTTTCTCTTCTGGAGACACTTAATAGTCCTCCACAGACGTCAATTAGACACAATAGGACCTCCTTACGTTTATCACAGCAGATCACTCCCAAGCAGTCAATTCTCACTCAACTGATCTTCTCCCATCCCTCAGATAGCATATTGCCTCCCAAAAGACTACAATTGGTGAAGATCTGAACCCTCAACGCCTTGTATCCCTTCTTGCAACATAACGAGTGCTACTATATGTAGTGTCTCAAGATTTCTCCTTTAGCCCATTTAGCATAAAAGATATCGTTCTCATAGAGGATTTACACAAGTATCGATGCTCTAAGTTCTAAGATCTGTTCAAACACACAAACACACGGGTTTTATCTAGAAATCCCGTCTTCTCACAAAACCACATGTCTTCCAGACTCCTCAGAAGGTGCCTTGGATCCAAACAAACAACTACTACTTAAAATATCACATAACTACTCACTGGGAAACTCGAGAAGACACTTCTTGTTTCCAGGTCACGGCTTTCAGTCTTCTCACGACAGTCTTCCCGAAGCAATTCTCGGCTTCCGGGAGTTCAATTCGGCTTCTCACACCTCCAGAAGACTGCTCTTGCTTCGTAGACGTTAAATTATCACTGTCTATCACACATTGCTCTTCCAATTTCCAACGGGGTTAGATCGATCACAGGATGTATGCCCCATGTAGCTTTCTCAGGCTTTTGTCTATGAAAACGGTCTTCCTGCAGCACTACAACGACATTCACCTTCACGGAAGCTCAATAGAAGTCTTGGAAGCTCACTAGAAAAAGATAGGAAGATGAGGAAGAAGAGAAAATCCAAACAAGAAGAAACAAGATGAAATAAGAAATTAAGACTCTGACAGGCTTCTAGTCCGAATCCTGACTAACAAGCCATCTTTGCTAGTAATAATTTGGGAAAGAAGACCACAAATAGACGTACAGTTGCACAGTCTTCTACCTGGAGACCAAAGTGATGGACGATAGATCACACTTTGCTAGGATCCGTAGTCCGGATGATAGACGTTCTGTACAATTTCTGATTGTCAGGACAAACCACGAGCGAAATAGACAGACCTTGAGAGATTCTCTTATTTGTAGAGGTAATGTTTTCAGAACTCACTCTTGTAAAACTCCCATCTTACAAGACAAGGGTGAAAGATCTAGGACTACCATGATCTCGCTTGAGCAGCCTAAGGGATCACAAGGGGTTATGCAGAGACTGCTCAAGATTCTGAGAGTGTATATGAGGTACCAAGTTGGAGATTTGGTTTGTTGAGTTTGAGTCTAGATGATCGGAGTGAGTTTACAAGAGTAGAAGATTTGACTATAAAGAGTAGAAGACAGATGGAGAGACGTGTAGTTGATTTGCATTATATAAGAGCTCTGAGGGAAGATGAAATGGTTTCTGGTGTGTACGAGGAATTTGTCGATGTACGATAGTTTATTCGTTGGTTAGATGATGTAGATAAGATGGTAGAACAGATGGGAGGTAGAGTGATCTCCATCCAATCTCATGAAGTCCATGAGGAGATTGTCTCGTACTTGCAGTATCGTCCTCATTCGAGACTAGAGAAAGGATGGAAGGATGTAGTTTGCTGATATGGCTCTCGTCAGGAAGCAAAAGTGCACGTTAAATATAAAGCTGTAGCGAGGAAGGTGAAGTCAGTAGCGACCTAATTATCTGTTGATTCACAACATCATATAGAATTAGTCGTCATTGAGCATATACTTAGAAATCATGCACAAATATGACATCAGTTTACTAGGAGACACTCGTACAACCCCAAATAGGAGGGGGTGGTTTCTTGACTGAAGTAGAGAAGAAGGCTTTTGAGCAGATGATTATTAGCCATGATAGAGCGTTTTCCTTCTCAGCTGAGGAGATTGATTGTGTGGATCCTAGTGTGATAGCTCCGATGGTTATCTTCACTGTTCCTCACGTACCTTGGAACTTGAAGTCGATTCTAGTCCCTCGTGTCTTGTTGCCGAAGCTCATTGAGGTATTGAAGGAGAAGATGCAGATGGGTATTCTTGAGCCATCCATAACTCTGTACTCTAGCCGATGGTTCACGGTGCCTAAGAAGTCAAAGGCTTTGCGCTTTATCCAAGACTTGTAGCCTGCTAACAACATCACGATTCGAAACGTGAGGACAAGACCAGTGGTTGATGAAGTAGCTAAGACGTTTGCTGGGAGGTCGGTCTATTATATCAGAAGTTTTTTTTTATGTTATGATTAGTTTCAACTTGTCTTGGAGAGTAGAGACTTGACTACCATGCACACACCTTTGGGATTGATGCGGATGTGTATTCTTCCTTAGGAGGCGACAAACTCAATAGCACATATGCAGAACGCGATGCATAAGATGTTACGAGATTTTGTAGCTGAGGTCACTATCTCATTTCTCGATGATATTCTTATGAAAGGTTGTCCGGTGGAAGACAAAGACAAGACTATGACTTTCGACGGTTGTAGAAACTTTATAGCAGATTATATTCAAGACGTGGGCCGGATTCTAACACGTCTGGAGGAAGTGCACCTCACTCTGTCAGGTACTGAGTCTCGTTTTGAAATGTCCGAGATTATTGATGGTTGGTTATTTGTGTGACACACTTGGAAGAAGACCGAACCCAGAGAAAATAGATGCTATAGCAAAGATAGTAGAGTGTACCATTATCACTGAGATTTGATGTTTTTTGGGAGCTTGTGTGTTCTTTCGCTTGAGTATTCCTCATTATGCACACGTTGCCGAGCCTCTGTATGCGCTTCTGAGAAAATGGAAGAGGTTTACTTGACAATAAGAACATCATGAGACGATAGAATAGCTGAAGGAGATTCTGAAGTCTCCACCTGTACTGTACTAAGGAGACGTAACTATGAGAGAGAGAGATTTATGATACTAACTGTGGACACGAGTCCAAAAACGATTGGATGGACAGTTGGTCAAGAAGATGCAGATGATGTGCGGTTTGTTTATAGATTTGAAGCTCGAATCTTGACAGACAAATAACGTAACTATCCTCAAGTAAAACGTGAACTGTGAGGAGTCCTTATTGCTATGAAGGTAGATCGGGAGTTCTTGATTGGTGCTCATGTGGTTTTTGAAAAAAGATTATTTATCTTTGCTTGGTATGATAGCAAACAACAATACTCCAGACATAACAATGCTGAGATGGATTGTTTACATCCGGAGTTTGAACCCTGAGATGAAATACATAGCTTGCGATACTTTGAAATTTTCACAAATTTTTCAATGCGCTATGAGCGGACCTCATCCTAATTGGACCAGTATTTCTTTTGGACTCAAAGTCATAAAACTTTGTTTTGGTCAAAAGATATGATTGAAAATCTATCGTTAGAAAGCTCCAAATCAGCTAAAACTTGACCGAGTACACAATCTACACCTTCTGAACAAGATAGACTTTAGGACTGGTCGATAGATTTTAAGGAAAGATCGATACTTCTAAAAAAACAATCTAAGAAAAGAGAGTGAATAGACAGGAAATAAAATAGAAATGCGATAAGAGAGTCTCTATGTATATATTGTGGAGATGAATATAAAAGAAACACTAATGGTGGGTTAGACCTCTAACTTACACCTTCACCGGAGAAGGTGATGCGTTGCGGTCCACACCTAACTCTCCTACTTCTCATTTTCAAAATTGGTTGCTTTCCGAATTTCGGCCTCTGCTGTCCGGATTCATCTCCGTCGATTCTTATCAAATTTCGGAATTCTCAAAAGACTGTCGGTAGTTTCCTAACTAAACGTCGGAACCCCCCCAGCCCTGATCTCAACTTGAACAGTGGCTTAATGATTGTGAATTCCATGCTCAGATCTGTCAAATGACTCAATAGCTACCTGATGGAACGTAGACTACCGTACACTGTTGCATATTAAGAACCTGAACGGCTTCTCCAGGAATAGCGATCACCTGAACATACAAACGATGATTATAGCACATTCCGGAGGGGGACTCTGCGGTAACGCTGTAAGAGAGAATCGTGCAGCGATCCCATGCATGCAAGCCCAAGGGATTGATGTGTGATGCCAGCCCTGCATGCACGTGCACGTCTTTGATTGACATTTGAAGGTTCCGCCGACGTCAATCCATGGCCACATCAAGGCGGAGACTGGCGACAATTTCTCTGCACAACCGAGTCCACTGTTCTGAAATTCATGCTGCTGTAATCAAAACGTTTATCTTTTTTCTAAAGACAAGCTAAGTTAGAGCATGATCTCAGATGACAAAGAGTAGAATCTGGGGCGCTCAAGCCTCTGACGGAGTCACTTCCCGAACGTTAAGGTGACAGACCTGTTATTGGCAATCAACTTTCATCGGTAAGAAGGATAATCGTCGATCACGCGGTCCTAAAGAAATGGTAGAATGAGGGATGGCAGTATAATAAATGGACTTCTGATTTAATTTCCACTTGGTGGTTTCGCAGAAGAAGCAAGTGAGGAACAGTACCAAGTTCATGTTACCACATACCGCAGCAAGCTTCGGTACTGGACGTGTGTATATATACATAGACATATCGAACAGCCTGCAAAGTCGTAGGAAACTCCAAAGTATCACTCGAAATCTATCTGGAATATCAATAGATCTATTGCTGGAAACAGCTATTAATCTGGAAGCGCAATATAGGCCCAAAGTGACACGTATATACATATTAGACTGTCAATATCAACGAGAGATATGAAGCTCGGAACCAGATCGTGCAGAGAGTAGCACGTGACCATGATGAGCACGAGAAGGAGATCCAAAGCTAGTTGAACTTGAAATCGGACTTGCTGGGTGTATCTCAAGAGGTGAAGAGCCAGACGAGTCCCGTGGATTAGTGTCATCATAACTTGTACTGGCGATTGATGTGTACAGTTCTTCGACTCTTAGTCTGTGCGCAGCAGCCTCCTCCTCCTCAGCAGCGGCTGCAGCAATGGCTGCAGCTCTTCTCCGTGATTCCTGTCTTTCTTCATAAACAAGTTGTCTCTCTCTGTACTCTTCAAGAATTGGTGGAGAGTATACGAAGAGATACTCATACCACTTGTTTGCAGCACATACGATGGCAACAGCGCTGATTATGAAGGCTAGACTTATGACCACAGTGTTGATTCCGAGCAAGCTGGGAGTGTCGTGTGGCAAGCCTGAAGGCGCTGGTGCTGAACCTGGTGTCGAGGGAACCACCACATGAATATGAGCATACTTGGGTCCGATTCCGATTCCGAGTTTTATGTTTTGATTCTTCCATGGCTGACATGATGGTCCGCTGAGAGACGGTGCTCGAGCCGCAGCGCCCGACGGAGACGGGGATGATATATGGCTGACAACTTCATTACGGTCCATGCCTGAATACAGCGGCCGAAACTCTCATGAGCGATCCTTGTGGTCAGATCCAGTCAGTGTTTCTGAAACTAAACATAACATTCCAGTTTACATATGCTTAATACTTGCATGAGTTTCGTGTCGAAATTCCGAAACCGACACCGGCATCACGGAGAAGACTCTGAGATGGAAGCAATATATGAGCATGATTTCTCAATTATCATGGTAGACAGTACCACTTAAACGTTCATCTGCAAAACTTGGAAGAGAATTCCCGAGTTTGCAGATTCCCTCATGATACTAGCCTGAGAGTACGCACACTTCCGCTCCGCGTGAGTCTGAACAGCCGGCTTCACATGCTCGATGCGAAGTAAACGTCGGTTGATTTGGCATGGAAAGAGCATGATAGGGCATGCAAGAAGCGGAACTCATTTCAAGTTTGTACTCAGTCTGAATCGGCTCCTGCTTCCTGGGACGATTGCGGAACAAGTTCTTCTCTTGTGATGCAGACACGATCAAGAAAGGACACCTGTCCATGGATAACATTCTCCGCCCGCGCTTCACAAATTTGAATCACTATGCTCTGGAAGTTCGGATGCGTGCATCAGAGCGTGATGAGCGACAGACGGACATGCTGTACTGTAGCAGACTGTAGTGCTGTAAGGTACTGTAGCGAATTATTCTGATCATGACAAAACACAGTAGCTATAGACTGACCGGAGATAACAAGCTTAGCCTAGCTAATGCCCAAGATGAATTTAGCCGGCATGTAAGAAAAGACATCCAACATTCTAGAATTGCCCGTGTTCAAGATAATAAGGCACATTTTTGATATAATAAGGCACTTTTTTGACGCCAATTGTTTGTTTGGGTGAGATCAAATCTCCTCGGGAAATAGACATTTTACTACTGTAGTCGAGAGATTGTGATCGCCGCCGTGGCGCGACCGTCTATTGTGTCAAAGTTGTCTTCCTGCGTAAGCATCCCGTTTATGCTTTCTGACTGCGTGTGATCCACAGGGCAGGGTAGTTGAGGGTGGGAACTAAAGCACGTAGGTAACCCCTTAAAACATTCTATCTGAACTCAATTTCTATAGAGTTCTTTGTAATGATGTCACGCCTAGCTTGCTGGTCCGGCCCTCGGCCTGGTAAGTCCAGGTCGGGAGTTCAACCCCGGCGGATAGTTGTAAAATACAAACAGTTTATGAAAGAAAAATTTTTGTTGAAAATTGTTCCCAAAAAAATGAACTATAACGAAATAAAAAGAACCAAAAAATGAACTATAACAAAATAAAAAGAAGCAAAGACTGTTCCAAAAAATAAACTATAACAAAATTAAACAAGGCGCTACGCATGCAATGGCATTGCGAGGACTATGCGTTTGCAAGACCTCATAATCCTAGAAAGTGAAATTTGTGAAAGTGAATCTTAAAAGTCAAATCCATTTCACTTCACGAGTCTTAGAAAGTGATATATGTGAAAATGTAATTCTAGAGATGTGGATAAATGTTAAAAGAATGATGAAGATTAATATACTCTTTGAAAGCTATGATAAGATTATCTTAGGATACAAAAAGAAATAGTTTATAATTTTATGTAAGTCACAATAAGCATCTTTCGACATGTCTTCATATACTAGTAGTAACATGTCTGCATCATTTATGCAAATATATACTTGTGAAGCTTTGTATCATTTTGAGGATAGTAATCCTAAGAATCTAGAATGTATGATAATGTAGAAGTTTATGAATCTTTGGACCGATTCGAAGATAGTGATCAGTTACAACTGCAGAAAAAAATATTTATAATATTGTGGAGATTAGGAAGGACAATTTTAGATTGTGTTATTACGGACATTTCAAAATATATGGAAGTTAAGAAAGATACATAAATGACATTGTGCTAGTTTTCAGTTTGTGTATGATGTAATTATTGTTAGAAAATATGAAGGAGTATGTGATGTCATAATTGTTAAAATTAGCATTAATTCGATGCATATGAATTTATATTTGAATGATTCGAATGATGAGTGTATGAAAAAAAAATAGACTAATTTGTTTAGCTACATGAGAATATATTAACATATGATGATTTTGAAATAAAATATATATAATAAAGAATTTGAGAGATGTTGTGAAGATTATGTACATTGGAGTATCGATAATATATAAAATATACAAGAAATGTATAAAATGATTTGAATCTTGAGGTCGTCTTGAGAGCAATGATGAATCGTAACTGCGAAACAAAATATTTGGAATATTATGGATGTTAGAATGAGCATGTTTATATTATATTGAACAGTTGTGGATGCATACATTTAAGAATTTTGCAAAGTCAATAGCTCATGACATGATGATGATTTATATTTATATAAGAAATGTTTTTTTCAAAAAACTTACGAAGGAGTACCTTGTTTCGCAAGTGTTGAAAATCTCTTGAATCTGAAATATATGGTCATGAACATCACTCGTATAGCTCGATTCATGAGTACACGAACAAAGAAAGATTGGATTTGTTTTTTCACGTAAATGAGAACATATTAACATGTGATGTCTTTTTATAGAGAATAAAAATAAGATCATGATATATCTAATAAACATGTGATGATGAAGAGAGATTTTCGTATTGAGGAATGTTAGTCCATATTTAATCTAGATTTGATTCGTATTTCGTGGTTAGTTTTGTGAAAGTTGTAAAAAAGTTAAATGAATTCATGAAAGATGCGAAAGATGCAATTTGATGATCATCAATTTTGAGAAGATCGATATTGAAATCTCCAATGGTTATCGTTGGATAATCCTTATGTATGTTTTGAATAATAGTAGTAAAATTGATCAAAAATTCATCGACATGCATACGAGGAGATTTGTATACAACTATGATGTGAATTGCTCGACGAGTTAGAATGTTGAAATCTGCAGAAATTATTTTCATGTTATGAATTTCAAAAATATTATGCGTCGAGAGTTGCATTGTGTCTCGATATGTTAGTAGCAAACCTCGACTTGTGTGCGTATGTATATATTGAAATGTGGAACAGAACTAAGATTTTGTATAAGTGTCTCACTGAAGCACAAAATATCAGATAGTTGTAAATTATGATATGCTCGAACATCAAGGTGATGTTTTATTAATGATCTTGTATTTAGAAATTGTATGAGCATGTAAGGAGAAGATGAAATATTCATCTGAAGATCATGGATGTGGAATTGCCATGATGATTTTAGTTTCAACCGTTTCATTTCGAGAGTCACTCTGCTCTCTACAACTATATAACGATGCTCGATCAATTGTAATATATATAAGTGTTTAAGATTTTTCACGCTGGATAATGCAGTGTATGTCAATCCGTGTCGATTTATATACTTGGGACTGAAAGTTACTTGATGCATGGTCAATCCTTGCGATCAATGGATAGTTCGTGCAGATGTTTGTTGAACAAGGAATAGTGTTCTAGAATTATGTTCTCTGGTATATTTATTGATTGGAAATTGTTGTGAAATTCTCGTAATGGTTGTCCAAGATGGATTAATGTTATTGGAATACAAATGTTTTTGTTTGTTTCTCGTTTGTGTTCTAATCTTTGGATCAAAGAATTGGATCCAAATGCTTTGATCATCGTTATATGTTGTTGTGGACATGAAAGTTCCATCGCTTTCATTTGTGAATCCATCTCGTGTGTTATAATTATAACATAATTCTATTAACATGGTAACTTTTAGATATAAAATATCGTGTAATCCAATTGTATCTTTTGGATTTATGAATATCTTAAATCTTTAGATATAACAGACGAAAATGATCTTTTGTATGTAATAAATATTTGTTCTTATTAGTTATACTAAATATTTGTTGATTATGAAGTTTCGTATCTTTGTTAGTGTAAAATAAATGAGGTATATCGTTTGGTTTGGAATACGTTTTTTGATAAGTTGAATTTAGATTATGTAGATCCGAAGATGTTTGTTGGTTGATACGAATACGATTCAAAATTTGTATAAAATTTGTATTGTTCCGACGCATAGGTTGAGTCAATTCATAGTGTTTGCAAAATGAAGACCATATGTTAGTGGTAATATTTTGAGAATAAATATTAGATGAATGAAAAATCCATGAATCTTCAACTGGTTGTACTTGATAAAAGTCACCGCAAACAATTATATCTATGTCATCGAATGAAAGGTTGAAATTCTGAGTTATTTGTTGTAGTCTTTGGTTTATGTACGAGAACATTCTTGCATCCACTAGAGAGATTTTGTCTATCACTAATAATCTTAATTGGCTATAATATTTGATGTATTTATCCAGTGGATCTGGACTTAATTTTGATACATTCATATCGTAAGAGTCTTTAGGGATTGCTAAAGCACTGTGAATAGTCATTCCTTGTATGTTATATGCAGCTCATCCTGTGTATCCTATCTTCAAAACTTTTATTTGTTCGAGATCATTACACCTGGATTTATCATCTTCGTATATCCATGACAATCCTTGTATAATTTTTAATAAAGTGAATGTTTTACCGGTTCCTGCTTCTCTCGTAAGAAATAAATGGATTGGTTCATGCGAAAAGTATTTTTTGTACATATAATCATTGAAGATTAGCTTCTGATGTTGGTTCAATTGACGTAATTCAGCACAAAATGATTCTATTGATATTAGAGGATCTTTTATCAAGAAATTTTTTTCACGATTCGTAGTCTTAGAAGTACATTTAAGAGTAGTTCGTTGCATTAAGTCGACATTGTCCAAATCCAAATTGCTTGAATCGTGTTCCGATTCGCTTTGTTCGTTATGATATTCTCTTATTTCTTCAAGTTCTGCCACCTCATCCTCAAATTTCTTCCAATCTTCGTAACTTCGTCCGTATTGTACTTAAAAGTATACAAATTTTGTAACAATAGAATATGTGATTTATGTCTATTATATGTATTTTCCCATGTTTCAGTTGAATCTTTAATGTTGTTCTGGTCGTAAAAAAAAGAGACATATAACAGCACTTGCTCTCTGAAATACTCTTCCGGTTGTTTATATTGGTCGAAACATATCCATCGAACGATTTTAGATTTTCTCAATATTCTATTTTACGAAGTATTAAACTTGACCACGAATTCTATCAAATTCAGCGAATTTGTTTGCAGACGTTGCAGGCGTCGTACATACTTATCTATGATGGATGGCAATCTTATGTTTGTTGAAGAATCATCTTCAAAAGATAGCTGTTTGGCACTTTTGAGGAGGAAGGTTCGATCAGATGGACTACTAGTATCTATGAACTGAAAGGAGAGAGAAGCATGATACAAAGGTAATTTTAATATTGTATAGATGGCTAACTGAGCCGAAACTTGTCTGGAATTCAAGAATGCATTGTCTAAGTTTTGTATTCGTGTGGTTACTTCTTGATTATCCTCAGTACATTTATTGTTAATTTTCTTCATCTCATTCGTTATTGTATTGTCTACTTTTGTTAGATATGATGTACAATATTGTGCCGTAGCATGTGGATCCAACACGTATTGACAATCTGTGTTGGCTTGCCAAATTGAAGCAGCATTTTTCCAGAAGGAATTAATGTAAATATCGATTGGATGACGTTTGAGATATATGAAAGGTTTTGATAAAGAATATCTTAAAGCTAATATTTAAGTTTCACACGTAAGTTCTAAATGTTAAAGATACGGATCGCAGTTCATCTCCATTCTAGTTTTGAAAGAAGAAATGATGTTTTAAATTTTAATCGATTTAAGTTTTATATCTCTCATCGAGTTCATCGTTAGTTAAAGGATATAATACTATTGTTTTTAACATGAGATGTCATGGAAATCAAAATCGACAAGAAAAAGAAGATTTTTTTTGTAGCAAGTATTTGTGTGATGATGAGTTTGACATTTGATCATCTCTTCGCTCAATAAGTGACGATCAGTAGAAATGTACTCGTCTATGAAAGTTGTTATTGATTCATCAAGATCTATCTTGAAAATAGGAGCATTTTTTATCCACAGTAGTCCGTGATCATGTGGACCGCTGTCGTAGCGAGAGCTTTTTCTTTGAGCAAGGGCGTACCTTCTGGCTGTGACTAGCGATCAATGCACAGCAGAGTGACAAGTTTCCTGTAGATTTCTCTCTAACTTCCTTGATAACTAAGTACTTTCTTCCTCTCAGTAAAGGTCAAGATAACCACACGAAAACGTTGGATGATCATGGGCACGACAAACGAGATATGTGATGACATGATCTCTCGGTAGTATTCCTCTCCGAAGTTTCTCACTACTAGGGCTTCGTACATGACTTTGGGTCGACAGATGTGTCTTATCTCGCACTCGGTGTTAAAGTTTACAGGAGGGAGTTGATTTAGATCCATCCTTCGTCAGATGAGGATATAGACGGTAAGATCACATTCTTGGTCGTAAGTGATAACAAGTAAGATCACAGGGACAAGCGAGAGCATGATTTGCGCGATAAAGTTATGTCCAAAGGATCCTATCAGAAACTATTGGAAATGAACTCGTTCCATGTACATCAGTTTGATCTGGAAAGGGTTTCGGAAAGGGAATCTGGGCGGTAAGTAGAGTCCTTCGTCCATCTCTCACAACATTTGCACTCCAACTACAAGGGTATCTCGATACATAGAACACCGATACAATCTCATAGGATCATCACGATCTCTCTACGAACAATCTCTTGAATTTTCCCCAGGTCGAATGCCCACACACAGGTCACTCCCCTTCGCTTAAAAGTTCGAACACAAAACAAGGATATGTGTCTTGTCGAACCGCTCTTTGTTCTTCATCCTCGTCTCCTTGAGCTTGACCAATGCTTCTTCGAGGTCCTCTTCACGTCGCTCAAGCTGCTGAATTCGCAGTGCCAATAGTCTTTTCCTATCAGAACCATCCTCCCAAGGTAGACATACCCAAGTAGGAACGTCTCCTTCCGCTGGCATGATAGGTTTTTGACCAGTCATCAGTTCTGTAGGCATGTAACCAGTGACAGTACTATGAGTAGTTCTATTAGCCCACAACGCAAAAGGAAAAAGTCTAGGTCAGTCCCCATGACGTCCCATGCACGCTTTCACCAACGCTTGGATGATTGGTGGGTGTCCTCGTTCACTTTTCCCATTCGCTTCCGGGTTCATCGAAGTGGTCAACTTCAATCGTATTCCATATCTGTTGAAGAACTCACGTGCTTCATCTGCATTCAACTCTCCTCTATCTGCACGGATTCTCCCCACGCTTCCATATCTAGAAACGATATCTTCTAATATGAATCGACAGACAGGCTCAGTAGCTTTGGTGCGTAAAGCCCTCCCTTCTACAAAGTTAAATAGCTCTTCCCGAGCCAGAACTAAATGACGCATGCCCCAAATTCCTAGTGGCATGGCAACCAAATCCAAAATCCATTAGAAATGAATGGACAAGAGATATGTAGGTCTCAATCCATCCCTATACTGAATCTTGGATTGGAATTGACATTCAATGCATGACCCAACAAACTTTTCTACATCTCGATACAATCCTTTCCACCAATACCTCTCCTTGATCTTGGTAAAGGTCGCCCATGTACCTCGATGTCCTACCCATAAGGTATCATGAAATTGTTCGAGTACTTGTTTCTTGGTCTCTGCATCATCCACTACTCTCAAGGGTACTCCATCCCTCCTCTTTGGCCTCTTCCACAGATATCCATCTCGTAATAGATAGCCATAGGCCTGATAAGATAGCCATAAGACTTTCTCCGTCCATTCTTCATACTTCTGAAGAGTGCTTAGATATCATCCGATTTCCTTGAGCCTCCCACAGTAGAGTTCTTACTTGAAAGGAAGAACACCATCCAAGCGACTTCGGTCCTCGCTTGATAGTTGTAGAACTTGCCCCTCCTCTGCATCATCTTCATCCATATCTTCCGCTTCCATATCTTCTTCTCGAGAGTACCTAGCTCTAGACAACATGTCTGCCCTCGAATTCATCTTCCCTGCTATGTGTCTCAACTCCGGATTCAACGACCTGATATAAGCTATCCAACGTAACATAGCAATATCAGGCGTTGTGCAGTTTGCTATCATTCCCAACAAAGGTAAGCAATCAGTTTCAAGTAGTACATGTGCTCCAATGAGATACTCCTTCTCAGCCTTCATTGCAGTTACAACGCCTCAGAGCTCTCGTTTGACTTGAAGGTATCTCCTTTGTCGATCCGTAAGTATACGAGCACCAAATCTTGTTACAAACATCTTTCCCTCACCATCATCCTGTCCTATTGCCCAACCTATAGCAATAGGACTAGTATCAACAGTAATGATTATGGGTCTACCACAATCATAGCTTAACTGTCGTAGAACTGGTGGTGATTTCAATGCTTCTTTTAGTCGCACCATAGCGACCCTCTGCTCCTCAGCCCAAGTGAACCTTCTCCGCTTCCTCAGCAACTCATACAACGGTTCAGATATATGACCAAAATGAGGAATCCACACTCGATAAAACAAACAAGCTCCCAAGAATCTCCTAACCTCTGTGGTGTTGGCACAATCTTTCATCCTCCCTATGGCATCAACCTTTGATGGATTCGGACGTCGGCCAAAAGCTCCACAAAGATGACCAACAACAATAATATCTGGTACTCCAAAGCTCGACTTCTCTGCTGAAAGAGTGAGATTTACCTCCTCAAGCCTTGTTAAGATCATCTCCACATCGTGAATATGATCAACGACAAATCTTCGACATCCATCCTCAGTCAGCTTCTCCTCCTTGTCTTCGATCGCACACCCTTTCATAGGAATATCATCTATGAAAGGTATGGTCTTCTCCGGAATGAATTCTCTCAAAATCTTATTCATTGCATTTTGCACATGAGCAACAGAGTTTGTCGCTCCCTGTGGTAATGTGCACATCCTTACAAGCCCAAGCGGAGTACGCATGGTGGTGAGATCTCTGCTCTCTATTGCCAACTGGAACTGATCATACCCAGAGTATAGATCTCCAATCGAGTAGATAGCACGGCCAGCAAAGGCTTCTGCAACTTCATCTACTATGGGTCCTGATCCCATGTTCCGACAATATATTGTGTAACAAAAATGACAAAATTGTCAACTTAATTAAAAAAAACTAAGTTGACAATAAATTGATAACATATTTTATGTTATTGTGAGCTTTTGAATTCTTTGAATTCATTGATTAAGTCAATTTTCAATTATTGAAAAAAATGAGGATACAATCGTGAATATGTATTTAATTTTTGAATGTTTATTAGGACTAGCAGGATAGTCACCCTGTTAGCATGTTGCATGTCTTGGATGAATCTAAGAGCCCCTGACTTCTTAGGTACAGTAAATCACCGACTCGAGTAAGGTCCCATAGATGGTTCTAGAATACCCATGCGTATCTTCTCTTGCGCTCAATCCGCATAACATCCGGTGGTGAAATTTGAGGTCAGAGCTTCAGCAACTGACATACTACAAGCTCATGAAATCTGGTCTCAATCTGACGGCTCAATCACTCAAACTCCATAATCTTACAATCGGAAGAGAAAGCTATGTACTCCCATCACTCTATGAACTTCAAATGGCCATAACGTATGCCTTGGACCTCCAAATCGAGTGAAATTTGGACTCAGGTTGCTCCTCCTGTCGAGAGCTCTCCGTCCATGCCCTCTGATCCCCAAAATCCCTCGTCAAAGTGCCCCGATCCTCCCAGAGCGCACACTTAGGTAGATGACAAGTTAACTTCACTTTTTGGTGGACCAATGGGAAGTTAAAGGACTCAACCTTGTCCTTTTCTGCCCCATGGAGACCCCCAGCAGATAATAGAGCATTCTAAGCTCATAAGAGCAAAGTTTTAGATCTCATTACACCACAACTTCTACAATTGTGTGCAGAATGCACTTATACGGGTAATTTACATACTAACTGGTCTCACAACAGGACACCGCTTTGCGTTGAAATTCAGTTAAGAAAATAAAATCAGATACATTTCCCAAAATTAATTGGTTGTGTTGAATAAGTTTACGAAAATATTGTGTTCTATGTTCATAATATCGTGCACATGTGACAAAATCTTGTTTGGGTGAATCGTAATTGGGACAAACAAGGAAAAGCTTGATCTGATATCAGAAGTTGTTGTTTGAAATTGTCATCCTTGACTTGTTTCGTTGTCAAAGGAGAGCCATGTAGTTTACTTTTCCTTACTCGAATACAAGAAATGCTTAGAATTTTCTCGATGCAGATTTTGGATATCTTGAAAAAGATGTTTGGTAAATGTTGAGCAAATTTATGAGTTTTGTATAATAATTCTCATCAAGCTAGTTTGTGATATGACATCTTCGGAACGATTTGTTTGTTTCTTTCGTTGCCGAAAAACAAACAAGAAAAATTAGTCTTTTCACAAAATTCATCTTTGAATGAACTCAAAGGGTGATATCCCTCGCTAGGAGCCACAGTAAGTTTATACTTTTCATCGGCGTAAATCATTTCAGGATCTAAAAAGTTTACAATAAATGTATCAGTGTTTGTGTTTGGTTCATGATTAGTTTCATCAAACTCGTTATTTGTTTCGGTAGTTTCTACTTCATCGAATCAGAGTTGTTCTTTGGAATAATTGTCGTTGAAAGTGTCAATCCAATTTCCATTCAACTTGATATTATGATGTTTGTATAAGTGTGTATCAATAAGATAATGTAAAGCTCGCATTAGTTTGTTAGTCGAATGTAGCTTGTTTTATAGATTGATTTTAGAGTCAGTTTTCTTTTGATTTCCACTATGATAGAACCTTCTTCATCAGCCATATGTGGTAAATGTGTTTGGACAATGTTTGTATTTGATGGGATATTAATAACACTACCTCTTAGATGCCATTGTTGGAAAGCATTGTATATATGAATGTTTCTGAACATGACTCGCGGTGAGATCAATCTTTCTTCGACTTCGTTTAAACATTCAAGATATGGTATCGTATTGTTATTGTAAACTCTAGATATCTCAAAGAAAAGAGGTATTCTGTTATCGTTTATATACCGCATACACATCAAACAAATCCTTGTATTATCTTTAAGTTGTTCGAAAGTTATGTTAGTTGTTTCAACATAAGAGCAAATGAATTTAAAATAATATATTTTAAATTTAAATTTAAATCCTAATGAATTTGATTGATATATTTTAAATTCTTCAAGAAATCATGTTTATAGCATATGTCACATGAAATGATATGGAACGTTCAGTAAAGACTTGGAGTAAGTATCTACGTGTTTTTTTTCTAATGATAGTTTCTTTCATTTTTTAGAAGTAAGGTTAGATGTGTTAATTGAATTAGTCTTATTCATTATTCTGTATTGTTTTATTTTATCAAAAAATGTTTTTTTTCATTCTAAACAGTTGTATTTCATATTGTTTACAATATGACTGCCAAAATGAGAGATCGAGACACAGAGCTTTATATTAGACAAACATAGTTACAATAGTAGTGTCTACACTATGCAGATGATCCTACGTTCGTGTCTCAAGAGACAGCCATTGTCTTCTTTTTTAGCGAGCACAAATGGTTCTGTCGCTCATGCAAATGCTTGTGAAAATCACAAGAGGGGTGATCCACACTCTTGAAATGATAAAACCTAGCTCTCATATCACGGTTACACTCGCGTACTCCCAAGAAGACTGAAGATAGAATGCCCAACAAAGACACTTTTCTCATTTATATACTAGAGAGAGAAAGACAAAGTAACGATGCATGTCCTTTGCATCACTCTCTAGTCATCACACGGATTGGTGACTTGGCACGTTCATGCCACACACTCAATTACTTATCCTTGAACGTCACATAGATCGTTGATATAGATATTATCTGATCTCATCAATAATTATGTAAGGTTGGTCCTACCAATAATTGTGCAAGATAACTAGAGATAACTAATTTTCTTATCGTGAATAAGACGCATTAGTCTTAGTCGTTACTAGCTATGGATGGTTACGTGATACCTCCTTCATACATGTTTACTCAGCTAGCAAAAGTAGATCTGCGATGACGAAGATATGCAAACTGAAGGCAGTAAAGGAAAATTAAACTTGCAAAGGCAAAAACACTTTGTCCCTACTAAGTATTTTTTTCTATACAACAATTTGTGATGCATTGTTAGTTTGCAAAGAAACCTTCAGACTTGGCTTATGAAGGCATAGGTCCAAGGTTCAAACCCAGCTGTGAGCAAATGATTATCGGTCCTCGCAAGAGAGATTACGATGGGTACAAATGCGATTGTACTAAAGACAAGAGACGTGATCTCTCCTAAATGTAACTCGTATAGATGACAAGTCGTATGTTGTTGGTTCTATGGTCTGGTACATCTAAAGTTACGTTAAATGATACAAACAGAGTGACTATCAGACCATGCTGTCAACATCGGCTGATAAACACTGTACCCAGTGATGTGCAAACTTTTCTTTTTAGTTTTTCTTTGACATTAGTCGAACTGCATTTTCACCTAGGATGTAAGTATCTCCTATAGCACCATCTGGCTTGACAGTCATTTTAATTATCTTAAAGACACATCAGCGTTATGGTTGACATTTATTTTTAGTTTTTGGGTTCCACTTGTTCGTTTAATACTGATTGAGGCTCCACGAACCGTAACCTTGCCGCAAGAGAGGTAGTAGATGATTTGTAAAAACGATTAAAGGGATCATCATATGAGAAGACTAGAGAGAGGACTGAGAAGACAAAGAGATTTTAGAAGCTATAGAGATTACTTACACAAAGACACTGAGGAGAAGAAGGTTGATTTAGTGTGCTTGAGGAATCGATACATATTAGTAAAAAAATCTTTATCGAAAGAGAAGAAGTTCTGAATTTTGTATCAAGAGTGTTCAATCTCGTCTGGCTTTGGTTGGTGAAAGTGTTTTGCTTACATATCTGGATGTTTGATTTGGCATTCAGCCTTCATTTTTTATCCGAAATCAAATTCGGCATTGTGTGAGTTGTGTTGTCATCGGTTCGTTCTTCTCTATCGTAAATTATCATGGATCGCTTTCATAGCTAGAAGTTCTCATCTCTTTCGAGAAAACTCTCGATAGACAACGTTTACTTTTTTCTCTGTCTGTTTATTCAAGTTAGCTTGTCGTAAAAAAGTTTAACTTCTAACTAAAGATGAATTTTTCACTATGTGTATAATTCATATCACGACAACGCTTCCTTTGATTACAAGAAGAGTTTGATAGATTTGAAAGATTATAAGATTTCATGTCTAGAAGATAGTCTTCCAAACCATCCTCGTGCATATTATAATCAGCAAAAGATGGAGACTTAACAACAAGGTTGGTCTCCCATGAATCCATCCATGAGTTCAAACCATATCTCCTCAAAAGTCCACGATAAATCATTCGCTCGCCTGTCAAAAGTATTCTCAAACGGGCATCCCAATCCTTTATCACAAGTTTATCTTCTTGTACTAGACAAGCAAAACTCCTGTTTTGATTTAGCTTGTTTCGCATCACACTGAAAATATGTCACTCTGATCCTCAAGATGATATCTTCCTGCGGCAGACGTTATTATATTGTTTTTGCTAGAAGCACCAACACTCTCTAACCATTGATCACATTTTGCGTCGAAGAGCACAACTATATGCCAAGACTCCCACCTAACATCTGAGATTACCTGAACTAGGCATAGAGGGCACTATAGTCATTGATATTGTCAGTCAGTTACTTTACGATATTTTTTAGCAGTACTCAATGGGACATAGGATTATAATTTTAATACTTTACAACCTAGATCTCGCACCACGTTGTCAAGACAAAAGTCTTCCTGGGAAAATCAGAACTCTTTTGTAAATCGATCTCTAATGACAATTTACAAAGAATTGTGTAACATGGACACGCTTTTACACATGCTTTCAGTCTCCAAACCTCTTGTCAAGTGTCTATATACATCTAAACTGAAGAAATCATATCTCAAGATCTTCACGTTCAAATGTCACATACCTCAACCACCCACACATAAAATACACTCATATGCTCTCTCGTACATCAAACACAATCTTCAGAAAATCACTTATGAGTGTAAAGCGCTTGTGCTTTCCACTCAGAACTCACAATTTCATTAACTTCTCAAAACATCTACAAGGTCCAACTACTCTCCCTCCTAATCTCCAGCCTTCCTCTTCGTTAGCTATCCTCCATTCTCTCTCATTTGCTTGATCAATTGTGACCCTTCCAAAATGATAAAACTCTAGTCTTCTTTACGAAGGATCCAGACCCTACACATCTAAGGTCTGATTAAAAAAATAAGATAAGGTGTTATGATACAGGTGAAATGTAACACAAAACGATCAATAAAAATAAGGACCAGACAAAAGAGATGAGAAAAATAAAAGACATGTCCGATAAACAGAAAATAAATAAAGACATGATAGAAAAAAGTCTGAGAATGGACTTCAAATCGTCTTCTATGTCATCTTGCTTTCTATACTATCTATAGTACTTAGAGATCTCGCACATAACACTCCAACTCATACCAAATATGAAAATTATGACGAACAAAATAGAGACTAAATGCATATCAATGAAAAAAATGTGATACATTATGTGAAACATAATGCAAAATACTGAAGGTAGAACTGAGCCAAACTTGAAAGAAAAGTATAAGACAAAACTATATAGTGTAATAAACAATTCACTATTTCCAGAATGAAATCAAGTTATATATGAACGTTTCTGTTAAGTTTCAACTAATGTTTTCACTTCGTCTCAAACAAAACAGAATATTATTTTCTTTAACATCATATGTAAAAAGATATGCTAGTTTCTTGAAGTAGTATGAAACCAACAATATAATCTGGAGCTAGTGTGGATGAAAACAATCACTACCTTGCAAAGTTAATCAAGTTATACACATGCAAAGATGTATGAAGAGATGCTAATTTATCTTTGGAGTAGTCTGAACATGTGACACTAGTTCCTCTCATGTAAACCAACAAACGTAATCTAAAACCAATCCGGATAGTTGATTTAAAATAATTCATCAGAAGAATTATCTCACAAATTTAGCTGGAGAGAAGGTATCTCAATAAGGAGAGAGTGGATAGTGATTGAGATGTTTCAAAATACAATGACTGAAGTGTTTAAATTCCCTAGTATGATTACTATTTAAAACTGTAAGTTTGAACCATGAATAATCATTCTAGTGTCTATAACAATTATAATTGCAAGCAGCAATACCAGTTACATTCAGATTTACGTTCTAGAAATGTGTATTATCCCATTCACGAACAAGGAGAACCATAATCATACAATCATTACCATATGTAAAACAACATACAGTAGAAATTATATCAACTCATGCTTCAATAATTCTCCTTGCTTGCTTTTTTGACCATTTTGTCTTCCATTTTAATCGTTGTCAAATACGCTTCTTTTGAGAATCGTATTAAATTTTGCTTGAGCTAAAATTATCTTGACGCTTTTCCTGAAGCTATGAGCTTGTGATTGTCAATCGCACAATGAGAATAAATGATTCATTTCTCTCTTTCTCTTGCACTTTATTTCACATGTCATTTTATTAGCTTATTGGCAGATCAAATTCGTGCATATGTCTATTTTTATTAAGTACTATATTAAAATTTATATAATAAAAGTAAATTTTTCTTCTTATTTTCTCTTTCTCAGCAATGCAAAGAAAAAAAAAAACCCCTCTGAGTTTTTACTCCAATGAACCGACTACATGAATAAAGCTCATTGAGGAATCTAAGATACTCATTTATTCATGGTCCTAGGCAAACCTGACATCAGTAACAGACGTGAAAAGAAAAATTCAAAAGATATGAAAATAATCATTGAGTCCATCTTACCCTCCAGAACCATCCTTCTCTCTATTTTCTCCCTCGTACCCCGCTTGTCCTTTTCTTGACTATCCTTGGCCAAGTCGTTTGGGATGTATATATATATTTACTTAAAACCGCTCAAAAAAAGAAGCATGCCCAATAACTACGGTAGAAGTAGATTCGGCGACTGGATAGTAATCAATGGGAGAGTAGATTCTATCTAGCCCCTAGAGATTAGTTAGATATAAACTCAAAAGTAGAACGAACTCAAAGGCCTTCATTAAAATTATAAGGAAAGAGGACTGCTTACTCCAACGCGGATGTAGATGAGTCCTCTAGGGCACATAGGACCCACATTGGCTACTGCATTGGACTGCCGCTGCACGTGCAGATAGCGTCAATTCTATATCGACTAGCAGCTGCGAATGCTTTGATGCGAGGTTTAATGCGCAGGCTGTTTTAGTCTAAGCGATGTGTTGGTAGGACCTCAGCACTATCACTCGTTCAGAGGCTCTCGAGGAGCCCGGAAGGATCAGTCTGGAAGGAGTTGCCCCTCGTCTCCATATCTAAAATATATATATTACTAGCTTCACTATTATGGGTTATACTCTACCTCCGATCACCCTCACATCTTAGTGCTTGACGTTAGGAATAAGACTTTCTCAGAATTAGTCTTAGAGCAGGGCTGGAGAGATTTATTTTTCCTGTGGCTAAACAAGGACTATGCTATTGTGCCTTTCAAAGGTTTCAAGAAGAGTAAAACTATGGTTGAGATGCTCATCAATCACTGATTGACACGTATCAACCATATCTAACCACGATTGATTTGATAAAGTACATCAATCAGTAAAGAAAACTCCGGTATAATTTGGTTTAACCCATGCGTTGATTGATCAATTTTGTTCCTCGACTTTGTTATGTCTTTAGCATAAATTCACTTGATCACACCTCTTGTAAAATTTGTTGCTTCTGGTCAATACCTCTGTTAACAATCTACTGCTCGATCACGCCCTTGACTTGACTAACTATCGTAATAAAATCTATCAATTTTGTGTGCGTTTCATCATCTCATTATTTCGATAGTGACTAAATACTTCTATTATTCATATCATTTCAAGATAAAATATAAATACTTCTATCATCCATAGCATTTCAAGATAAAGATACACGTTGGACAATACATGGTTGGAAAGCTGATTTATGCTGTTGACATGTTATTAACATGACAAAGTTACTAGTTTTACAATTAGGAAAAGTGTTTAACTAAATGTTTTTCTCTATATTCTCAATAACTTTTGACTTGAATGTTCATTTGTAAATCATAGATGTAACCTTTGAGCATCAAGAGAATGAGATGGTACCACATTGGAGATTTGATCCAGTGATAATCTTATCTCTATTATATAGTAAATTTTAGTGAGAATCAAAATTAATATATAGATGTTAATCATACTAAGACAGCAAAAACATCTTGACAGAATCCATAAGTGAAACGCAAAGCAAGACACTTATAACACTATAAATGTAACAAAAACGTCATAACAGAACCCACAAGTAAGCGTAATATTATAAATACAAGCAAAACGTCAGAACAGAACCCATAAATAAGTAAGCATAATATTGTAAATACAGGCAAAACGTCAGAACATAACCCATAAACGAACTGCATAGCAACACGCTTGTAATACTATAATCCAACCGCTTGGTGATTGAGAGAATAAATATAATCAGTAAATTATTATTATATTCTTTCCTTCAGAAAGATTAGGTATATTAAGCTAACTTCACTCTTCCATTTTCAGATAGAAAAGATGAATAAGATGAAAAGATGAATATGCATATTCGATAAACTTTTGAGAACTTTTGTTCGTTGGTTGTAATAAAAATATTAAAAAAATCTGTATATATAATAAATAAAAATATTGCTAAAAATATGAATTATTAATCTATGCTTTAATACCAAGATATAAACGATAAAGCATGAGTACGCAACCGTGCTACAAAAGGTACAAGTCCGAGAACCTGCAACATTTTATACATTAATCAACAAGGAGTTTTATACTAAATTAAAGCCTTGCATCTTAACCTCCTCTTTCTGCACGGATGCTCACTGAATATGCATCCAAAGTGTACTTCTGGCGGGGTGGAGGAAAAAGATAAAGTAAAAAACAAAGAGCAAAAATGTCTGTGAGCTGGCACGACAAACCAACTGAGACGAAACATTAATGTTCTTTTCTGGATCACTAGACCAGACACACCAAGCGAGTTCCTTCAAGATGTTAATGAGATTTATCTAAATATTATAAATAAAAATTAATATTTTAGAAATAAATTTTATATTTCTATATACATTATATATTAACTTTAAAACCCATGCCGGATGTTACGGAGAAAATCCATAAGGAGAGTAGGTTGGAACGCACAACAGAAAAAATAAGTCTGGGCTATAGTTTGTCAGTGTTATTTATTTTCTACGCAGTTTAACTTATCACCTAACCCTTCTCGCCGGAAAAGTTAGGTGATAAATTAAACTCCCTTGCATATTCTTCTCTTCCGAACTCAGAAGAGGTGAATATGCAAGGAAGTGTACATGAAAGATCGTATTATATGGCCGGGTGGAGAAAAAAGAACGTAAAAAACAAGGAGCAAAAATGTCTGAGAGCTGGCACGACAAACCAACTGAGATGAAACATTAATATTCTTTTTTGGGGCCGTAGGTTTGTATCATGTCTTGGAAACAGTCATTAAGTCATTATCTCAGAGAACGCTATCTTAATTCTACACTTTTTAAATATAGTAGAACATTATCCATTTTTGTACTTTTAGAAACAAGAAGCCACTCTGTACTTGTAGAATATAGTGACGTCTTGGTACAGACTAGGTCTGGGGATTCAACCAGCCTGAGCTTGAATCTCACTGCGAAAAGACTCTGTCTCCGAAATATATTTGAAATTAATTAAGACCAAGAGAGTTAAAGGGTCTACATTGTAATTTAGTTATCTTAAAAAGATTATAGAATTTGAAATAAATTAGAGAGATGTTTTTGTAATTTGGTTGTCCATAAAACACACAAGGGGAACAAACGATTCTTCGAAGAGTAAACATAATTTGAATTAAAAGACAACATACTGTTCAATACAACGATCGAACCGGGAGGAGGTGATAATGCAAGGTTTTCGTTCTGAATATGAATATGCGTTCAGAGCGATATACAAGCAAGCTAGCTTAATAGCATCTGTGTCGACTCGGGACCCCTCAAAAACCTTTCATGCTTCTACAGAAGGCAGATTGGATACCGCAGTCGTACCGATGCCCAGTCGACTGCCCGCACTATATTTCGCCCCAGTTATTACATCTAGTCCGCGTTCGGCAATGTAAAGCCATATCATGTATTACTAATCGTGAAACTATGTGGAAAATCTTTTGAAGGCTAGGACAGCGTGGTTAAGTTGTTTAAGACTTAAGTCACACAAACTAAGCCTCATTGGGTGTAGCATTAGTCAAATGATACTTTCTCACAAAGGGTAGCTTTTTGCGGTCTCTACAAACCAATGCAAGAACCACAACGAAGATCACCGAACGTGACGCTTAGATTGAACGAACGACAGTCCCGCATGTTGTGCACATGAGACGATGAACTGTATCCAAACCGTTACTTACAATGAATGCATTCCATGCCTCTACACCCAACTGCGGTGTGCTTTGTCATAAAACGACGTTGTAAGTACTCGTACCAGCGAATGAGAACATCTTCGTCTAAAGCTTTAGACGAGACTTCGTTGTATCGAGCACAATAGAGAATTACGAACTTTTCAGCATCAATCCCAATACTCCACACCATTAAGGCTAGACCGCCGAGCGTAATCTCAGAGCCCTCGGGTAACCGACTATAGGGAGGGGGACTTAAAAGGGAAAGGGCCTTCAGGTCTAATCTGTGTAGATTATTGCAAAATGTCGTCAGAGGTTTATCTACAATCTTTACCCATGGGTTTGACTCTCATTCATACAGGCAGCTGACCCGCTCATGATTCTTAACGCAATCTTAACGGTAGACCGTGAAGTGACGAGAGATGTGCCGATGGCAACAGGAGACTGTATCGAACTCATGCATGCCCACGACAAATACACATTAATACCACACGAACACAGTCCTGTGGGAGCTGAAGTACATCACTAAAGATACCACCGGAATCCCCATAGATACATACAGTGGCGAGTTCAAACGCATTCTGCAAGTTCCACCTTAGTTTCAACTTTGTAGGTTTGTGTACAAAGATCTATGGCCAAGTTGAGGACTTGGCAACAACCTTGAGTCCCCGAACAATTAAGCTCCAATTCTTACAGCCTATGATGCCTGATTCTGTTGCAAGTCCTAACTTTGCATTCGAAAACCAATGCTCAGTGTTATTTGGCTGGAAGAGTACTCATGGAGTTATCAATGCGCCCCGAGACCTATGCCTGAAAGATTCCATGACACTTTCACAACTTCGTCCGCCAGCATGTAGATGCCCATTCCTGCTTACTTGCAAACTTCTGGCACTTACTGCAAGAAACCAGGAACAGAGTACTGCAATGACTTCACGTGACACACTACACAAATACTGTACACTCCCTATACTTCATTTCTTTTAACCACAAGCTCTTTTCACATATTAGAATTTCACTTTAAGAACCCCATAGTACGAGACACCAGATCTGCACTTACTCTTAGACAACGAGAACTAATAAAGCTGATAAACGCCTCCTCTCTTCGTTCTATTCGATCGAATTGGGGCAATGAGACATACGCGACACTTCACAGCAAAGACATGCCACGCCACATTCAAATGCTCTCACTTTTACAAATGAAAACGTAAACTAAGTAGTGTCATAGGGATACCTGGATTGGCCAAGGCCAGCGCCCAATTCCCGAAACTCGCCGAAAAGTGTACTGTAGGATTAAATCTAACACTGTCTAGCTTCTATCAATTCTCGTCATCGAAGGGTTCAACCACAAAAACACCCTCCACCATTTAGCCAATCCTGGTAGTTACTGTTTGGTACAGAGACTTCAATTGCGTGTTCCACTTGTCAATAGCGGTGTATTTCTTCAGTCCCTTCGACCTAAAACCAGCACAGTGTATTGTTGACCATAAGAAAGAGAACCAAAACGAAGACAACCAGCCTGTATAAGAAGAGTAGTCAAAAATCTATGTATAACATCGCCCCAGTTTGATGTCCAGGTAATTCTGAGAGTTCGTACGCACCTATCTCCCAACTCTAAAAGCTGATTGACTTGATCGATATGACCGTGTACTCTGTTGTCCAGTATCAACGAAACCAGTAACTGTTCCACGTCCTTCTCGGGTATGTTAAGTTCCTGAAGTCAAGAATAAGCCAGCAGGTTACTCGTGCAAGGTATCGCGTAATTCAAATAGCCGGAATGTAGACGACGCCAGACATTCGTTGTTTCAGAACCTTTAGGAGCTGTAACCCTACAACTACAGACCCTTTACCAGACATTCACATATATGTCGAAAATGGCAGATATTTATCAAGGACCACCCTTTAGAACATGGGTAACCCGACGTAACTCTCCTCACAGAAGAGACGAGTACTGAAATTCAACATGAAACTCAAAACTATCCTTTTTCGGTCGCATGGAAAATAACATATTCGCATCTTCTTGTTTCCACGAAGTCCGTCTTCAAAACTGAACTTCGTCACAGCCACAGTTTTGGTTCGTACGCGGCTAGAGTCTATTCCAAGAACTTTAGAAGAATACGAACAAAAATCTTTAATACCGGGCAATCTAAAATGTACCCATTTCTGTGGCATTCCTCAAAAGCTTTCACATGAGACGGCAGAGAACGCATACCAAGGATATAAAAGGAATTCGAATTCGAGTATAAGGTTTGATGAGCTTCAACAGAACTTGGGTTCGAATATTTTTGAGCAAGTCCTCGATGTAATTGCGGATAAATGGATCGTCCATGATGGTCTTTCGGTTGCTCTGTAGTCGATAACACAAAGAGTGTAAACCATGGTAAATCCCAAGGAATGCAGTCTAAGCAGATGGAGCGAGCATTAAGTCTACAACCTAATTACCATTATCATAAACGTGACTTGGTTGGTGGTTGGACAACAACCACCGACCAACAACAACAACAACAACCCCAACAAGTAGCACGTCCGGGAAACCTGACTCAGGTTGTAGTCAGCTAACCTTCAAAATCTTTTCAAACTCCAGAATCTCGTTCCGTTGATACGCTGCGACAAGGTTTGTCATAGCTAGAATCTCTGGATCATTCTTATACCTGCAGAGTCTCATGTACAAGCAAGTAAGGCACCAACAAACGAGAATAAGATGCAAACGATTTTGCAGCAACCATTTAGACCCAACAAGACGAAACTCTCAAAACCACACCTGAGAAAAATTGTCCTGGTGGAATGTAGAGAACATAACGTACAAGCTCAGATATCAAGGTAGCACTTACGGCTTGGCTTCTTGACCATCGAACGGGTTGACTTCAGACTCCATCAACATGTTCGCAAGCACGAGATACCTGAACACACAATATAGAACACCCTCAGAATAATAGTCTAACATCGGAATACTTAACATCTCGGGCGTATAAACTGAACACACTTGCAGCGCAAAGATTTCCCCCCTTTCTTCCAAATGCTTGCTACGCATCGACCCAAGCATGGTACGGGCAGTGTTTGTTAACTGATGGAGGCTCCAACACGGATACGGCTGCAATGCTTGCTTAGTATTGAGGCTTTTGCTTCGAAATCAACTAGGAGAAAATGATAGTTATCTGGCATACTTGAGACACTGGATGCGACGATGAGTCCCAGCCTCATCATAGTTCTTGAAAGCATCAAAAAAGTCAGTGGCTGCTTCTGCCCACTGGCGTTCTGCCATATGCATTTTTCCTCCACACTCGTGAATTATCCCCATAATCCGAGGGTGAGGAATGGCAGACTTTATAGATAATGCCTTCTGGTATAATTGCTGCAAAGACCACAAAATCAACCCTTACTAATCGGAGCGTTCTCGAGCTTCTGTAAATTCACAGGATTGTAATCTACTGTGGGAATACTTGATTGGAGTCATGCATCCACCTAATAAGTGCTCTAGCCGTAACATCCAGGAGGCAGGGAACACTAGACCCACTGCATGAACACCCAAAATAGTCTGAAGTCCATATGTACCTATCCGGCGCAGTACTTCACATACATTCAACAGGCTTCCAACGTTACCTTCAGTTTCTTGTTATTCTTGGTCTCAGTGTACATCTGAATCTCTATAGCATAAACTTCGAGTAACTGAGTTCCCTTCTTCTGATCGTCTGAGCCATCCTCTCTTTGGCAAGACTTGTGAAGCTCCTTCAGGATCTGCGCAGAACCCATACTTCAAATCGTAAAACCTTCGCGACCTTCGAAGGACATGTCCTGCTTTCAAGTTCTTCGAGCATACAAGGCAACACTACACTTCCTTCAAACATTTTATCCGACTCCTCCAGCTAAGAAACATTTGCAGTTAAGAGGAGAAAGAACAGCGAATTTCAAGGTAATCTTTTGAATCTTAAACAGCATAAAAGAATCTGAAATAACGAATGACATACTAAAATTGACAAAAGACCAGTAGTAACTCCAACTTCTGATACCGCATTATTTACCTTATTCATGCGGCCATACTCCCCCATATCGAACCATAGTTTACACAACTTCAGGTTGGTCTTGAACCATAATCTCTGTACACAAGGAATTCACAGGTTTGCAACCCTGGCCATCAAGAACGCAAATCAATGCCAGCATGGCCGACCATCTCATACTTGTATACGATAAAGGAGGACTATAATCCGTCCACTCATGACAGAGAGGTGTATACACTGCTTACACACCGTGCTCACCACCTGACACTCTTATCCGCTGCAAACCAGTAACTACACAGCAAGAATTACTAAGGCGCTAGGATTGTCAACGAGGCCAGCCTAGAAAGAGAACGGAGTCTTCTCCAGTAACAATTATCATCCGTCCCAACGACAGGATCGTCATGCCAATTGATCTAACTGGAGAGCTGCTCTTTCATAACCCTTCAGGATAACCTTTCCACAAAGGCGAGTCCAGTAAGGATATAGAAAGGTGAACGAAAGGACAAAATCTTACCTCGTTTTTAGCTTCTTCGAGAACCTTTAATGTGGTTTGATAGAACTCTTGCAAAAGTTCCAAGTTTTGGCTAGCACTTCCAGAAACGAAGTCCAATATGTTGTTGATGCACTTTTCGCTGTAATTCCGAGTAACTGCTGATTTTATGTAGGTGAGCATTTCTCTGTAAGCATCCATCATCTCCTTGTAGTTTCCCAGCCGGTAGTGTAGTTTTACCGTCTGCTTCAGAGCCTTGAAACCCCTATCACATTTTTAACACCTGACGTTTAGGTTGAAAGCTCCTCCGGTCCTTACTGAGCATTCCTCAAACTATAGGCCCGATTTATAAGTGACGGGATTCCTGAGCAAAATAGACTTATAGCCTAAGACTAGACAACCTGCAACCAAATGTTCGCGTAAATAGCGGCGGTCAAACTCGTAAGACTACATTTATCATCTGACAGGGTGACAGTTTAGTTACCATTCTCCTTTCTCCCCTTCCATCTTCACCACTTCTGCGAAACCCTTAAGAGCTCCCTCTGGATCAGCTTCAACTAGCCCTGCAAATTAAAGGAATTAATAATTCCGATTGAGCAGTTGAGAAGTCTCTTCCAACTACGTTCTGTTCTCAACGTACTCCTTCACGTACGGCTGCAATGTACATGCTGGGTACGGGCGGACAAAAAGGAAGGAAAAGAATATTCTAACAGTAGAATTAAGATTGAGCTATGAGCCGTCTATCATCAAGGGCCAAATATGACAAACGAATTACGACGCCAAAACAACCCAACAATCTTACGAATTAGACCCCACGGTTGACGTTCTGCAAGCAAACACCTTCTATCCACTCCAGACATTAAGTTGGTCCTTCCATATTTAGGTCTCCGCCGTGATAATCATAGAGCAAAGTAGTAACCTCTAACGGTGGAACACCATGGAGCTAAAACTTCACTAAAATACTCTGATTAAATGGCAGCTCCAACCGGATAGAAAAAAGAACCTTTAGAATTGTAGTACTGATTTTCGATATCTACGTCCTGCTCCTCCGGTTCATCGTCTGAATATTCGAACCCATAGTCTTCCATGTCTGCATCTTCAGTTGCCACAGCAGGCATGCAAGGTGCTTGTCCAGTCAGAATGGGTGAAAAAGAAATGACACCCTAAACGCAAGATCAAAAGGTAATTGACATGGAACTCACACAATCAAGTTCGATTCTAGGTACACCAGAACAGGTAAATTACACCACGAACTATAAGCTTCTGAAGCCATCGTGGAAGATACGTAGGTGTCGATGTACAAGCGCCGGTCCAGAATCAAAGCAAGCATCAATTCAAACCTTAAAACAGCACGAAATCGACTTTCACCCAACAACAACTCGACGGATAGTTCCCCCATTGGGCCCTAAAAGCCGTGATGGTCTATTTATCTTCCGGTAAGCTCGCCAGGAGCGAAATCAGACTCGGCATCAGAAATTTTCCTTCCCAGTCAACTCGCATTTCCTCACTGGCACGGAACTAGTGCCACATTCAACCCACTGAATCCCGAGCCACCTTCTCCGACACGAACAACGGGCGTGACTACAACCTACAAAAGAGAAAAGCTTACACAGACATTTATCAAGAACCCGTTCGAATTTAACATCACCGGATGCTCATGACTCACCCGAATCCATAGCTCCTCGTCAAGACAAAGTAAGAAAAAGTTCGGTTGATCCCCTTTCCTTCTTCCCAATCTGCCCTCAAGTTCCTGAGTGCGTACGTTCTGCTGCAAAGGAGCGCTGGAACTACGGAGCTGTAACCTCAGCTTATATCGTATCTAAGAACCGATCTATCTACCTGTGACGTACCAAATTCCGAACTGTCTATGAGGGAGCGATCGCATCATCAACCCTCGAGGAACGAGCAGCTGAAGAAGGAAGAGAAAGAAGAGAACGGGCGAATAAAAAAGGTCACACCGTCTTAGAGAGAGAAGGGAGTGAGGGTAAGTAGAGCAATCTCTTCGTAAAAGCTCGAAGGCCTCGAACTTTGGACACAGTGAATGCAGCGCCAGGCGCCCACGGACGGAAATGTCCACAGTTCCCCAAGACACTTGTATACGGAAGAGTTGGATGGCTACGTTTGGGTTCATTCAGTCCCAAGTTAGAGTGGAGTTTACCGCACCATACGAGTTAACTTAACCTCGGTGTTGCATCTTCTGCTTGTGCTACCTACAGTGGACAACAGATGACGGGAACTTTCAGGTTACAGTACATGTATGAGCCGCAGAACAGGAAACGGTGGGAGAGATAGCTTAAGAACGGGGAACGGAATATAGAAGGTTCCGAGGGGAAGAAAGGACGAGTGAAAAGATAACACGAACAGGTGAGGTACAAAGTGAATACAGTGTCTGTATTATATCTCTCTTAGAGCATCTCCACCCTACCACACAATATCTTCTACACTAAATAAATATAGTGTAGTAGCTTACAGTAAGAGAGTTTATGTATGTCTTTCACACAGCTGAGGTGAATCACTCTACTTACTACTGTACTGTGTAATTAGTAGATTATTTACTGCAGCTATTTATTTGCTGCATCCCTTCTTAGTGAATATTTGCTTGATTAACCCCCTGAACTACAATAGACAATCTTCCATTTTATCGTGATATGTCAAATATCGATTGTGTACTATAGACATATCTATATTAATTCAGATTTTTAAGATTTTTCTTTCAAATCATGAGACACTGTAACGCATCAAAGATCATCGTGATCTAAAATTGAATTGTAAGAGTCATCGGTCTCTGATGTGACTTGGTAATGGGAAGAACTGTTTGCTGCCTATCAGAGAATTGATCGAGCAAATATTCACTAAGAGAGGGTGGATTGATTTAATCATTCGTTAGGGGTGGAGCAAGTAATTCATTTACTTACCAATAACAAATATATATGTACATATATGGTAGGGATAAAATCAAAATACAGATGGAAATATCAGAGTATTTCATAAGATGTAGTAGGAGAAAGAAAGGGATATATTGCTAATAAGAATAACCAAAATATAACTTTAGACACATGGATGTAATACTTTGTAATAACCCATGGATGATATCTTCCCGATCGATATGTTTTTCTCAAAGAGTTTTCTTAGTAGTGTGTGTCATTTTTGTCTCTCGTCGTGATTCATGTTGTCAAGTGTCCATTGGTGATAATGATCTTTTGAATTACTCGCCGTGCTCTAATGTGTTATCAAATTATCATTTTATGATTCATTGATATATTTCCATACTTGGTGTTAATTGGATGACCAGACATGAACATCAAGATCTTCTTTCGTAGCATCATCAGAATCATTTTCCGAGTTGTCTTCCAGATCTATCTCTAGGTCTATGTTACTTGTATCATGGTTATCCGGATTAGATCTTCAACATCTCAGATGAGTCTTTCTTCAAATTTGTCTTCTCTTATAAAGAAGATCATAATTTATTTTCATTTATAAACTTCACATCATTTCCATCCGAGGTGGCTATTGTGATTGTATCATTTTTGATAATTTGATAGATAATATAGGTCCTTGCACTATTTCAGCTTTTTTTCTTTATCTTACCCGTTTGAGCACACCGTAAAATTGAATCACTCTCCTTGAATTCATAAAGTTTTTTGTTGTCATTGATCCAATTCCTCCTAATTTCCTTCCGGTGGTGATGTTGTTTGAGTCCCCTTTCTCTTTTTTCTTCTAGCTTCAATAGTTATTTAGTTGTTGTTGTAACGCTTATCTAGATTTAAGTCGTATTCGGTTGTTATATAGAGACTCGAGACTATATATATTCCATTGGTACTAATGCTTCACCTCCATATATCATCCGGAATGTTGTGTGTCTTGTGGAACTTTTATGTACCATTCTCATTATCCACAAGACATATGATAAGTGTACATCCCAAGAGGATAGATTTCTTTCCACAAGTTCTTCTATGAATGTTATGAGTATTTTATTTATAGATTTTGCTTGTCTGTTACACTAAAGATAATATGGAGTGAAATATCTATGTTTAATCCGATAGTGGTTTGTCATCTTCTATAGCTTCATTTGAGAAATGTAGACCTTGGTATGATGAAAATTCAACCGGACAGCCAAACTTTGTGATGATGTGCACAGAGAAATTTGACTGTTATTTGTGTTGTGCTCTTTTTATAAACTTGTGCTTCTATCCATTTTGAAACATAATCAGTGATTGTGATAATGTATATTTTGTGTAAAACGAGGAGAGGGATTGATAGGACTTACGAAATAGATTATCTATTCTTGAAAGATCTCGATAGAAAATACTCGATGTAAGGCCATTCGTTCTTTAAATTATGCTTCTTTGACATTCATCATAAGTTTAAACGTGTTTTTTACAGTCTTTGAATATGGTAGGCCACCACAATCTGGATTGTAGTATCTTGTATGTTGTGTTGTCTCTCGCAAGTGTCCTCCTGCTGGTCCTTTATGAGCTTCCTCCGTAATATTGGATTTTTGATTGTTTGAGATGCATCTCTTGAGAATGTAATCACTTCTTACTTTGTAAAGGATTTCTTCAATGAGTGTGTAATTCTTTATGTTGTGAATGAATTTCTTTCTTTTGTGAAGTGAAACATCTTGGTGTATTGTCATCTTCTCAAGATACGTGTGTATTGTTTCTTGTCAGTCTTCTGGTTTTGGATCTTCATCAAAAATATTTTCTTGTTATTCGTCTATTTCTCTCCCATCTTTATCGTTCTGGATGTACTCATTGAGATTCATTTCGAGTGGTGATGATGTGATTGTCAAGATTTCTACATCTGGAAATGAATCGTCCTTCTGTTCTTTCTCGCAGCATGCTTCAACTTGGCTCAATTGGTCAGCTAGCACAATGATTTTGCCGAGTATGTAGATGACTATGAAGTCAAATTCTAGTAGTAGTAATAGCCAACGGACTATTCTTCGTATGATATTAACTAAGTAAGTTAATGTTTGGTGGTCAACAAAAAAAAACTTGTTGCATAATAAGTAGTGTCTAAACACTCTTTACTGCGTAAATCATTGCGAATGCTTCTCATTATGTGGTAGTATAGTTTTGTTATACCTGATTAAGAATCAGAGATGCAAAATAAATATGTAACTCTATTTGTGGTGCTACAATTACTCTTATGGCTACTCTGGATGTGTCAGTGTGAATGTGGAAGAGTTTATTCTAATTTGGAGTATGAAGGATAGGTGCTTGTGATACTGCCTTCTTATTTTCTTTGGAGGATTTCTCCCTTTCCTCTGTCGAGAAAAACTCCACTCCATAATTGTTTAACTAATCCATTGGTTGAATCTATAAGTTTTGCAAATTGATAAATGAATCGTTGATAGTAGGTTGCCATCTAGCTGAATCTTCATACTTTTTTTGTTGGTTAGTGGGAGCTAATTTGCTATCCTGGTGATTTTTCTATGATCCACCAATTAACTATGTTTACATAAGATGACCGAGTAGTACTTCGAATGTTGCATAAAAGGTGTATTTTTGGGAGTTGAGACTGAGATGATGTAGTCAGCATTGCTCGAAATAATTTCGGAGTTGTCGCATATAGACACAATCTTTGCCGTATATGATTAAGTCATCTAAGAAGACTTTTATGAAGATACTCACATATTGACCATATGTTTCTACAATTAGTCTTTAGAAAGTTGGTGGTGCGCCACTTAGTCCAAGTGGCATTTTCACATAAGCGAAAGCTCCCCAAGAGATAATGAATGATATTTTTGGTTCTTCTTTTGCAAGTTGAACTTGGTTATATTCACTAAAGTCATCTATGAATGAGGAAACTTCTCGTCTTGCAACTTTATCCAGGACTTGTCATGCAACTTTGTCGTTGAACGATAATGGAAATGGATATCGTGCGGATACACATCGCTACACAACATACATCGATGTCTAAACTACAAAATACATACACATAGCAAGCACAAAGTGTCATACACATACACAAGTATATCACAATCATCATCATAGCTGATGATTTGGTCTCTCAAACTCCAGATAATCATCTGATCCAATATGTTGTCGTGTCATGGACCGGCTCCTATCTGAAATTCAGACTTCGATGCTTGTCGCTCCAAAGACACTCATGAGAAAGACAAGCTAGGCCCTAGCTTACGGACTTTTGGCACCATTTTGGATCTCCATTTTCATCGCAGAGATGGGTATAGCTCCTTGTCAGCTTTCCATAGGCACTTCATCTACTTCGTTTGGACGCTTAGTGGAGAAGTTACAAGACTCGAAAGATGGAGAAAACAAGCTAGGCCCCAGCTTACTAGTTTTTGGCACAACTTCGGATCTCCATTTTCATCGCATAGATGGGTAGAGCTCCTTGTCAGCTTTCCTTAAGCACTTCATCTACTTCGTTTGGACGCCTAGTGGAGAAGTTACAGGACTCGAAAGATGGAGAAAACAAGCTAGGCCTCAGCTTACGAGTTTTTGGCGCAACTTCGGATCTCCACTTTTATCACATAGATGGGTAGAGCTCATTGTCAGCTTTCCATGGGCATCTTGTTTACTTCGTTTGGACATCTAGTGAAGAAGTTATGCGACTCGAAAAAAGGTAAAATCAAGCTAGGCCTTAGTTTACTTGCTGACTGGGTATTTGAGGTTTCAGGCGCTATATCAAAGATGCAAGGGGCCTGCTTCATTATTATGGTGAGAACTTCGTACGTACAGAGACGGTTGCAAGGGGGCTGCTTAAGGGGCTTGCTTGTTCCTACGACATGTCGGTGGACGTTTTGGAGAATTGGGAAGTCCAATACACGCGCGCAAGGTGTCATCGGGTTCAGATCTATGCAGGCTACGCACATGTTAAGACGGTTTGTGAAGAGACGGATTGGGGGTTGTGTTCTGGGAGAAATTGAGACGCAGGAAGCAGATTTGAGGTTTGAGGTTACATGTGAAGGAGAGTTGGACCGTTCGGACCGTTCCGGAGTCCAAACTTGTTGTCCTTGGATCCATCGGGATCAGAACAACGAGTTCTTCAAGAAATTGAAGACGATACGAAGTTTCATCGGACGGTTTGGGAGTTCTGAGTGAAATTGACTCGTAGGGAAGCGCTTGCGTCAAGTTTTTCATCGCCTGCGATCTGAGGTTGGATTGTTCTTCGCGATCGGTGAGTCCTCATGTACGCATAGGAGAAGACTGTATGTGAATTGGATTGTTGGTTTGGGTGTGGTGAGCAAGTTTGAGCCGCAGAGAGCTGATTTACGTCAGTTTTTTGCAATCTGCGATCAAATTTCTTGCGTGGATTTGCAAGGGGAACTCCAAACGACTTGTTTGGAGTCTTTTTGGGTTCAAGGTAGCTAGATCTTTCTGCCAGGGAAGACGGATATCAGTTTAGACGATTCGTTTGTGCGGTGTGTGTGGTTTTAAGCCGCAGGGAGGAATTTTTGAAAGTTCGATCACATGCGACCGAAAATCGACGATATCTCGGCTGTTGGGAGTCGGATCTGAAGGTTTCCTGGGTTAACGGAGTCAGCAGAGGAGACCCTATCGACATCTGAAGTCCGTTCAGCGAAAGGAGGAAGTCCACAGATAGGTCTTTTTCGGTTTCTTCGCTACGGGTTTTGCTCTTTTGAGTTCGTTAGAGTTCCGGTTGGCTGTATACAGCTTGTGGTAGCTAGCTTTAGCTAAGAGCTTATACATGGATGTGGTTTGGACTTGGGTTTGGATCGCGTGATACTGCTATGGCTCTGTTTGTTAGCAAAGGGAAGTTTCTCTTGCTTTGAGCTACGCTTCGGTGGTTTTGGGTCAGAGTTGTGATTCAAGGGTTGCTTTTAGGGGCTTTTGAAGCAGGTTACAGACTGCTCTGGTCTGGTTCTCAGTTTTGTGCTCTTAGGAGAAAGAACCGGCAGTGTACATACATTTGGAGTGTATATATCGCAGCGTTCATTTTCGTGGTTGTTTTTCTCTGTCTTGTCTTTGTTTCAGCACACAACATCTCCATAGCCAGGAACCTCGCGTTTTCCTGGACATCCTTCACGCAATATCTGACACGATACGGTGGTGAACTCGACGTGAAGGTCTGGGGTGGAGATTTCTTTTGTGTGTGAACTTTGAAGAAGAGATTGGCAGTCATGAGTGGGGATGAGAAAGGTGATGGAGATGGAGCTAGTGGTTCAAGTGGGTTGCCCAAGGTGCAGTTGGATCCGGCGACTGCATCGATGTTCCAAGCTTTCACTATGTTCTTACGGCAGCAACAGTCTGATGAGCGGAAGGAAGCTTTGGCAACAAAGGCGTTACAAGCAGTGGTCGGCAGGATTGATCAATTTGATGGGAGAGATTTCTCAAGATATATGAGGCATTATGTGAAGGAGATGGAGCTGAATCGGGTCTCAGAAGATGAGATGATTGAGACGTTTGAGTTAGCAGCAGCTCCAGAGATTAGAAACCATGTTAAAATGCTAACGAAGCATTTTAACAAGGACTGGGAGACGTTTGCTCGTGTTTTGATGGATGAATACTTCTTGGAGTACTCCGATAGAGTCATCAAGAAGTCATTCTTGGAGTGGGTTGAGCAACCGAGGAAGGGTTTACAAGCTACAGAGTTGCTCAGGGAGTTTGAGAAGCAGTTTTCACGGTTGACCAGGATGGAGAAGTTGACGTTGCAGTCCAACAAGACAGAGCTATTTCTTCGGACTGCAGATGAGAAGTTGCAGGAGAAACTAGAGGTACTTCTGGAAGACCGGGAGGAGGACAATGGATTGACCAGTAGCTGGAAGAAGGTTGAAGAAGCTGTTGGTCTGCTTACCAAGAGGGAACGGAGACGAGAGAAGGTTTCTGTTAGGAGACTGGCACCAACATCGGCTGCTATAACATCTGTTCCTGTGGTCCGACCAGTGGTTCCTGTTGCTAGACAGGTAGTACCGGTTGTTCCAGTTGTTCCAGTTGTTCAGGCACCTATGGTATCTCCGAAGAAAAATGATTCAAACCTTGAGGAGATTTTGCGTGGAATGCGAGATCTGCAGATCAAGCTCACAAGATTGGAAACGAAAGGATCTACAAGCGGAGCAAGACCGGTTGAGAAGCAAGGTTGGATCCAGCGGTGTATCTGGTGCGATGGTACTGATCATCCGCGCAGAGATTGCAAGGAGTTCACTGATATTTTGCAGCAAGGAGTGATCTTCTGGAAGGATGGGAAGGTAGCGCTGAGGGATACTGGTGCACTTCTTCAGACCAACTTTGGTAGAGGAGGGATGAAGAAGTTGGTTGAGGACCACCTATCAGCGCAAGCAGTTGCAATGACGGAAGCTAGAACCTATGGCACGAGAGTTGAGGATCAAGTTGAGAGAGGTTTTAACGGGCAAGTTGAGCCGAGTGGATTGTGGTCATCTGCCATCTCCATGAAACAGAAAGGGAAGACGGCACGTGAGACGTTGTTGAGACAGCTGCTACGATCCGGAACGATACTGGATGGGAGGATCCGATAGAAGCTCTATCGGTGCATGCTTACATCGCCAAGAACCAACACGAAGCGTTGTTGGAAGAGAAGAGAAGGTGAGATTCAGAGGATTCAAGGGAAGGAACTTCTTCAAAGAGACAGACTCGAGAGGAGAAGGTTCGTCAAGAGCTTCGGGATGCAGGAGCTCAAGATCTACCGATGGATGATGCTCCTTCTCCATCGAAGAAAAGAGTGAAGGAGAAGGGTAAGCCGGCTGCATACAAACTACAGTCGGACATCGAAGCTTCGACAGACTTGAAGGGAGTCTTGGAAGATCGCATTCTGAATGCGAAGGTGGAGTTTATCTTGAGGGAACTGTTGGGCATTGCTAAGCGTGAGTTTCATGATGTCATCAAACGGAAGTGACAGATTACGGGTGAGACTGATTTATCGCATGCCTTGGATACTAGGATGTTTGTGGATGAGGAGAGAGAGCTTGCAAAGTACAGTGTTTATTCTTCAGAGGAGGAAAAAGATCGAAGACGCAAGGTACATTTTGAGGATGAAGAGGAGGATGGGAAGCAGAGCTCAAGTCATTACAACCACAATCACTGAGCTCGAGCTACAATGGAGACGTTGGTGAGAATCAGAGACTTGGATGAGCCGATGGTTGCTCTGATCGATCATGGATCAGAAATCAACATCATGTCGAAGGAGCTGTACAAGAAAAAGAAGTGTTCGATCGACACAGAGCATGAGTGAGTCATAAGAGCAGCCAACAACACAAGAGGAGACTTGTATGGAGCTTGTCCAGACATCAGAGTGCGCGTAGGTGATGTTGCTATCGAGCAAAACTTCTTTGTTCAAGAAGCAACATCATACCCGCTCATTCTTGGTCAACCTTTCATCATAGCAACTCGGATGGAGACAAAGGTATTGACGACGGATCTGCTTATGCTAAGATCCGAAGTCAAGATGGGACGAGAGCGGTACAATTCTTGACTGTACCGTCCAATCACGAGCGCAACCGAGATCGTTTGAGGGAGAAATCGCTTCCAAGGGTGAGTGAAGAGATCAAGGATTTTCGTTGAGTACCACTATAGAGCGGGATTGTGGTGGTGCGCTATCGTATAACGTGTTTTTCTGTCTAGGAATACACGGGGTATATGGCTGTGCAGAGGTATGTGGATTGACAAGGTTGGATCTAGATCTGGATGTTGCCACTCAAATGTTTCACTATCTACTCTTCTAGCCTGAGTGACCTTGTATCCGCTAGTCTCAAGTTTAAAGCTTGCTACGATCCAAGGTTACGTATAGGTTGCATAAACTTGTGTTACAAACAGATCTTTTGTATTCTAACTAAAAATACTCAGATCTGTATTATCTAACTGAAGTTATTCATCTATATCACTGGAAGCTTGACTTCTGAATAGCTCCCCAGCGACGCTAACTGGCCATCAATCCAACTATCACAACTTCATAGTACAATCAGAAGATACTAAGATCACTCAATCAATTTGATAGAGTATCGATACAACTTGCTGTACATGTACCCTGGTCTATCAAGTATTCCAGCAAGGTAAAACATGCATACTCCAAAACACTATTCAGATCTCAATATAGCATCAATGGCGGTAGTACCTAGCAACTCCGAGAACCCAAACAACGGCTTAAGACTCATGGTGGCTCCGTTCTCCTTCATCACCAAGAGCTGAAATCAGCCCCACACCTTCCAATGTCGAGTTGTATGCAGGTATGGCAGTTTCAACAACAAACTCCTCTCCAAAATTGCTCGAAAATGATCAAATTGACAATAGATGATACCGAAAAATCCGAAACTGCTAATAACAAAAGTATTTTTGAACTTTGAGACCTCAGTCCTTCCAAACCACTCGACCAATGATGATCAAACTTCACAGGAAGCTTGATTGGACCCTTCACTCCTACCCTGAACAATTTTCAGGTCGAAATCTCAAACCAATTCTCAGATATGGATCAAACCGTAATCTGTGCTAATTTCAGAGCTTTACAAACCCAGGTACATTTGATCCAAGATTCTGAACAAACTACTCGACCATTTGAGATGAAACTTCTCAAGTATCTTACTGATAAGACATTCTTCAATCCTGGAAAGTTTCACTCAGAAATTCGACTCAGATCTTAAGCAATAGCAAACTATCCATGGCTATCACAGTTCGCTGTCCTCGTCTTATCCCATCTGCACTTCTCAACTTCAATCGGTCGGTTCAGAATCCAAATCAATCAAGAACCTGACGAAATTGATATCAAAATGACCAGCACGTCGTCAGCTCTCCAACCCAACAGACAGCTCCTCAAAACTCCTCGCGAGTCTCTCGGAACAACCAGAAACGTAGCAGTAGGTACAAATTTCACCCCCTCCACTCAATCGATCATAACGCGCTCATACTTTCATCAAATCGATCGATTCTTCAGCCCAGATTGTAGCCCCGGTCGAGAGCTCTCCAACCATACCCTTCGTTTCGCGAATGGCCCTCTGAAGCCTCCAGAAACCACAGAAACGTCGCGAGGATCAGCTAGAACACCATTGGTCCAAAAATGGATCAATAAGAGCAAAAAGATCTTTACTTTTGTCTTTTCTCCACTCAACTTTTTCCCCTAGAACCAATTTTTACTCTCCAAGGAGACACAAGACATCAACAACACTCTAAGACCTCAGAAAATCCTTCAGATATGTCGATGGATTCTTCGCGGTCCGTAACTACACAGAAGCGCTCAACCAGAATGAAACCAGTGAGCCGCAGACTAATACAACGTCAATATTACAACTTGGAAACGTTCTACAATAAAAGGTATGACAAAAGAAAAAGGTGAAGCTATCACTTGATTGTAATACTCTTGCCCGAAGTTTCTCACGATCCAAGCCCCATGATTGATCTTCGTCTGCAATGGCACCGGACATCGACCCAAAGATTGAAAGAAACGTTCGATGGATAGTTGAGATCCATTGTTCCTCACAACAAAATGTACACCGTCATATCCCAAGTCTCTCCGTATGTTACGATTGGAAGGATCACCGGAAGCTGTAACTCCATCACCCTCCCCATGAACTCATCACCAAAGTACTCAACTAACCATTGTCGAAAGTGATCACAGTGGATGCAATGAAGCTTGATGTGAAACGGATTCGGGAAAGGAAGATCCGGAGCCGGTGACACACCTCCGTCCATAACCACCACTCCTGCAGTTCCTCACTCCTCCATGCAGACCACCGAGAACCCTTACGAATCACCCGCTGAGAGAGAATGCCGTATGAACCTTCGACCCATCATTTTATACACAAATGCGGCGACAAGGACCACTAAAGTGAACGCGCACAGATCGATGACTTGGCACGTTCTTCTACCGTGCGATCACTTAAACAGATAATCACAAACGTGGCACTCATCACACCGTTCGGCGAGTTACGCGATACGGTTCACGAAACACGGAAAAGAAACACAACATAGGTTACACAGGAATTTCACACAGGAGCCGAACCACAACACGACATCCACCCCTTCTAAACCTGCGCATCCTCTGGTATGTGCCAACACTCACAAGTTGTGGTCGGCATCACACTATATCTTCATCTTCTTCACTGATGTTGTCGTTAGCAATATCTTCGTCATCCAAATCTTCTCCGTCATCATCCAAGATATCAAACTCAGCTCCGACTTCCTCCATGCTTATCCCTTCATCTCGCTTCTTGAAGAGTTTCACACGCTTGCCTGCAATGGGAACCTTGAGCTCTGTCCCATCAAGCTCTCTTAGTGAATATGTGGCATTGTCAAGCACGACAAGAACCACATACGGGCCAAACCATCGCTTAGAGAATTTTCTAAGCGCACTGTGTTGGTTGTCCAAGCTACTATCGTAGACCAACACCCAATCTCCTTCTTTAATCTCCTTCGGCCTTAATCGATGACGCTTATCGAATCTGTCTTTGTTTCTCAAGAGCGCCTCTTTCAGCTTCTCCAATGCAATCTCTACATCTTCAGGTCTTCTCTCTAGTTGACGGATTCGGACAGCAAGAAGATCTTCTGTAGACATACCATCCTCCCAAGGTAGAACACTCCAAGTAGGTATGTGCTCCTCAATGGGCATGATAGGTTTTTGCCCCTGCATCAACTCCGCCGGCATATATCCCGTAACTGAACTATGAGTCGAACGATCAACCCATAATGTAAACGGAAGAAATCTTGGCCATTCTCTTGCCCTCCTCTTGCAAGCTTTCACAATAGCTTTCACAATAGGAGGATGACCACGTTCACTCTTCGCATTACCTTCCGGATTGTAGACTGTGGTGAGAGCTAACTTCACACCACACCTCTTGAAGAACGCTTTAGCCTCATCATTGTTCAGCTCCCCTTGATCAGCCGTGATCTTCCCAACACAACCATATCTACAAATCACATCTTCCAACAAGAATTTGCAGACTCCCTCTGTGGATTTTGTCCGTAAGGCTCGCCCTTCCACTTGGTTGGACAAATCCTCACGTGCCAAAACTAAGTATCGCATCTGCCATATACCAACTGGCATAATAACAAGATCTAATACCCACTTATAATGCATTGCAAGTGGATAAGTAGGATGTAATCCATCTCGATGCCGAATTCCTGAATACTCTTGACAGGTTTGACATGTCTCCACAAATTGAACTACATCTCTGTACATGTTACGCCACCAATATCTCTCCTTCAGCTTTGTAAAGGTGGCATAAATACCTCTATGTCCTGCCCACAAGCTCTCATGAAACTCCTGCATGAGTAACTTCTGCATGTCAACCTTGCAAACAACCCTTTGTGGCATCTTACCACCTTGCTTAGCATGTTTCCACAAATAACCACCTTGTAGCAAGTAGTTATAAGCCTTCCTCCTGATTTGTTTAAAGTGAGCATCACTCCATCCTGGCTGTCTAGTCAACAGGCTTAGATAGCGTCCTATGTCATCCATTTTTCTTCATATAGCTCCTCCATGAACGGTTTCGAATGCTCACTCTCACCTCCTTGAGCTCTACAGAAAACAGTAGTACCAACGTCTTCTGTATCTTCTATCATCTCCTCCTCATCCTCATACCTCGCACGAGATAACATATCAACTACTGGATTGTTCTTCCCCGCTATGTGTCGGAACTCAGGATTTAAGGACTTGATGTAAGCAATCCAGCGTAGCATAGCAATATCAGGAGTGTTACAGTTTGTAATCATCCCTAATAATGGTAAACAATCTGTTTCTACTATTACTGGCGCTCCAATCAAATAGTCCTTTTCAGCTTTCATAGCTGTAACTACTCCCCATAACTCTCTCTTCACTTGAGGATAGTTTCTATGTCGCTTACTCAACACCTTTGCTCCAAATCTGATTGCAAACCGATTCTTTTCTTCATCATCTTGTCCTACTGCCCATCCAATGGCTATCGGACTAGTATCAACAGTAAGTATCACTGGTTTGCTATCCTCGTAGCTCACACGACGAAGTACATGTGGAGAAGATAACAACTGCTTCAATCTCTGAATCGCCTCAGTATGCCGATCCTCCCATGCAAACCTCTTGTGCTTTCTCAACAGATCATAAAGAGGATCAGGCACATGTGCAAAATGTGGAATCCACACATGATAGAAGACACAAGCTCCAAGAAACCTTCTCACCTCTGTTGTTGAACCACAAGTATCCTTCATCCGTCGTATAGCATCCACTTTACCAGGATCAGGCTTGCGTCCAAACCATCCACATAGATGCCCCACAATCACAACTTCTCGCACTCCAAATGAAGACTTAGCACCTGATAGTGTCAAGTGCGCCTCTTCAAGTCGTGATAAGATTTTATCACAATCTGAAATGTGATCAGCAACAAAGTTTCTACACCTCTTCTGATCCATTGTCTCATCTTTCTCCTCCTCAACGCATCCCTTAATTGGAATGTCATCCAAGAAAGGCATGGTCTTCTCAGGAATGAACTCACGGAGAACCTTGTTCATCCCGTTCATCATGTGCGCTACCGAGTTTGTTGCTCCTTGAGGTAGTGTGCACATTCTGACCAACCCCAACGGTGTCCTCATGGTGGTGATATCTCTACTCTGTTCAGCAAGTTGAAACTGATCGTATCCAGAGTAAAGATCTCCTATAGAGTAAATAACCCCCCCAGCAAACACTTCAGCAAACTCTCAGACGATAGGTCCTATGTCTGTATTTCTGATGGTCACTTGGTTCACAGGTTGCATATCTTGGATGAACCGTAATGCACCACTCTTCTTTGGTACTGTAAACCAACGACTAGAGTATGGTGTAAACGATGGTTCCAAGATCTTCATCTGCATCTTCTCCTTCAAGAGCTCTATGAGTTTCGGTAGATGCGCTCTAGGTACAGGAATTGACCTCAAATCCCAAGGAGCATGTGGAACTGTGAATATGATCATTGGCGCCACAATGCTAGGATCTACACATCCAATTTCTGAGGCTTCAAAAGCAAAAGCTAACATCTCCCTAAACCTATTCTCCTCCACAGACAAAAGAAAATCTGCTGAACCAACCTTCAACTCCTTGAGCGTAGCTTCAGTGAACTTGTGACCGACCCGGCTAAGATCTCTCAAGCTTTTCTCCTTCGAAGATTGTTGGACTCGCTGGTTAGAATCACTAGGTAATGGCTGAGCAACAGGTTTTACCTTCTTGTCTACCGTTTTGTACCTAGTATCAACTCTAACTTCAGGATCTACGAATGACTCTATAGCTGTACACCACATGATCCTCATCTTCTTGCTCATGCATAGCAAGTTCATCGATGAAATCTCCCAATCCTAACTCCAAATAAACACCTTCTATCGTATCATCCTCTTCAAGCACACCAACTCTCTTTAGATCTTTTTCAGTTTTTCGCACAACTTTCTGCTCCCACTTCTGCAAGTCAGCAAGTCGTGTATGTGTAGCAAATCCACTCCCAGAAAATCTCACAACTCCTGTACAAAAAGCACTTTCTTTCTCTAGCGAGAGTACCTTCTCCAGTGTACCACTATGTCCTCGCTCTATAGCAGTACTTGTCAAAAATCCTTGAACTCCTCCGTGACCTTAGGGAAGGAGCCACCCCTCAGATAATCTTTGTTCCGCTCGTGGTTTGCTGATACAGTTAGAAACTGTATCGCTCTCTTGTCATCCTGACTTCTGATCCGCGCATAAGCAGATCCATCATCCAAAACCTTGGTCTCCATCCTCACAGTTGTAATGTAAGGTTGACCGAGTATCACCGGGTATGATGTACTATCTTGAACAAAGAAGTTTTGTTCAATAGTTACATCTCCCACCTTTACTTTCACATCAGGACAAGCTCCATAGAGTTCTCCTCGTGTGTTGTTCGCTGTTCTGATCATCCAACCATGATCTATATCAACAGGTCATCCACCTTGCTTGTAGATGTCCTCAGAGACAATATTGATCTCTGATCCATGATCAATGAGAGCAACCACCAGGTCCGTCATCTCTCCTACCTTCACTAAGACTTCGGTAGTAGCTCTAGCCCAATGTCCTCTAGTGTAATGACTAGGGACCTTGTCATCGTTATCATCCTCAAACCGAACCTTGCGGTTGATGCAGCATTGAGCTAGTTCTAACTCTTCCTCTCTTGATATCCTTGTGTCTAATGCATTAGACACATCGGTTTCTCCTGCCAATTGCCTTTTTCGTTTGATGGTGTCAATAATGACATCATGAAACTCCCTCTTGGCAATCCCAAGAACCTCTCGCAAAGTAAACTCGATCCTGGCATTGAGTACTCTCTCTTCTAGTACTCCTTTCAGATCCGTAGCAGCTTCAATATCAGACTGAAGCTTGTATGAAGGAGATTTACCTTTCTCCTTATCTCTGCTCTTCTCTGACTTCTCGGGAGTAGAGGATATGACCTCTTCCATAGTCTCCTCTGGTAGAGGCATCATCTCCGGTCTGAACTTTTCTCCTCTTGTTTGCCTCTTGAGAGCTGTTCTCTCTTCGCTAGGGCCTGCTTCATCTCGTTTGCGCTTCTCCTCCATGAGAGCCTCATGTTGACTCTTCGTCAAATAAGCATGTACAGACATTGTATCCACGGGATCATCCCATCCAGTAGCACCTCTGATTGCCATGGCTGTTCTGAGCAACTCCTCCCTTGCCATTTTCCCCTTTTTGTTCGTGCTTACCGCGTGACTCCACATATCAAGAGTATCTCCATGCTTCTTAGAAGCACTTCTTTCTCGTACTACCTCAACTCCATAAGTAGCAGCTTCTACCGACGCAGTAGCATGTTGAGATAGATACTCCTCCAGTACTTGCTTCATTCCTCCTTTCTCGAAGTTGGTTCTAAGAATCTCTCCATTATCCTTCAGAGCAATCTTTCCTTCCTTCCAATAGACTACTCCATCTCGTAGAGTTTTGGCAAAATCACCACACTCTCTTCGAGCATGATCAGAACTATCACACCAAATGCATCTCTGTACATAATCTTGCTTAGGAGCAAGTCTGGTATCATGTGCTCCTCCCTTCTCTTCCAACCTTGCTAACTTGATCTGCAAGTCCCTCATCCCTTTTACCAACTCTTCCATAGCATCTCTTTGCGGTGCAACTTTCGGGACAGGAATAGTAGGAAGTGGAACTTGAGGTACATGCACAATAGGTGCTTGCACATTGGGTGCCATTGGTTGCCTACGAGGTACTATGATCGGTGGTGGTCTCTCTTCTTGTCTTACCACCACCTTCTCTCTCCGGTACTCTCGTTTGGCAAGTACACTCACTGCTTCAGAGACTTTTCTCCAGTCAGTCGTGAGTCCGTTGTCTTCCATCCTATCTTCTAGAAGCAGCTCCAACTCCCTTTGTAATTCATTGTTGGCTGCTTGTAGAAACAACTCCACCTTGTCATTCTCCAATGTGAGCTTCTCCATCCGAGACAACTGAAGGAATTGTCTCTCATACTCCCGAAATAGCTATGTGGCAACAAGCCCTTTGTTGGATTTGTTTACCCACTCCATGAATGACTTCTTAGTCACTCGGTCTGCATCTTCTAAAGAATACTCTTCTTTTAGTTGAAGAGTAAATCCTTCCCACGTAGCACCATGAGATCGGATGATGTCCTTCATGTGCTCTCGTAGTTCAGGTACGACAGCAAGCGCAAATGTACTCACCATCTCTCTTTCAGGCACCTTGCTCAACTCCATCTCTCGAGAATAGTACTTTAGGTACTTGGATATGTTCTTCTCGTCAAACTGATCTAGCAACCCCACAACAGATTGCAAGGCTTTAGTAGCCATTGCTTCTTTCCGTTCAGTGGCTTGCTGTTGTTGCATTACCAACGCGAATGCCTCAAGCAATCGCATATCAGACCGTGAAAGCTTGGTCACCTTTGGTGCCTCTCCAGATGTAGAAGCCTCATCTATGTAATGACCCAACCCTTCAATGTCCATGGTGGCAAAACCACGCACGTACTTCTCACCCTAGACTTTTCACGTCGAGTTCACCAGCTATCGTATAACGTGTTTTTCTGTCTATGAATACACGGGGTATATGGCTGTGCAGAGGTATGTGGATTGACAAGGTTGGATCTAGATCTGGATGTTGCCACTCAAATGTTTCACTATCTACTCTTCTAGCCTGAGTGACCTTGTATCCGCTAGTCTCAAGTTTAAAGCTTGCTACGATCCAAGGTTACGTATAGGTTGCATAAACTTGTGTTACAAACAGATCTTTTGTATTCTAACTAAAAATACTCAGATCTGTATTATCTAACTGAAGTTATTCATCTATATCACTGGAAGCTTGACTTCTGAATAGCTCCCCAGCGACGCTAACTGGCCATCAATCCAACTATCACAACTTCATAGTACAATCAGAAGATACTAAGATCACTCAATCAATTTGATAGAGTATCGATACAACTTGCTGTACATGTACCCTGGTCTATCAAGTATTCCAGCAAGGTAAAACATGCATACTCCAAAACACTATTCAGATCTCAATATAGCATCAATGGCGGTAGTACCTAGCAACTCCGAGAACCCAAACAACGGCTTAAGACTCATGGTGGCTCCGTTCTCCTTCATCACCAAGAGCTGAAATCAGCCCCACACCTTCCAATGTCGAGTTGTATGCAGGTATGGCAGTTTCAACAACAAACTCCTCTCCAAAATTGCTCGAAAATGATCAAATTGACAATAGATGATACCGAAAAATCCGAAACTGCTAATAACAAAAGTATTTTTGAACTTTGAGACCTCAGTCCTTCCAAACCACTCGACCAATGATGATCAAACTTCACAGGAAGCTTGATTGGACCCTTCACTCCTACCCTGAACAATTTTCAGGTCGAAATCTCAAACCAATTCTCAGATATGGATCAAACCGTAATCTGTGCTAATTTCAGAGCTTTACAAACCCAGGTACATTTGATCCAAGATTCTGAACAAACTACTCGACCATTTGAGATGAAACTTCTCAAGTATCTTACTGATAAGACATTCTTCAATCCTGGAAAGTTTCACTCAGAAATTCGACTCAGATCTTAAGCAATAGCAAACTATCCATGGCTATCACAGTTCGCTGTCCTCGTCTTATCCCATCTGCACTTCTCAACTTCAATCGGTCGGTTCAGAATCCAAATCAATCAAGAACCTGACGAAATTGATATCAAAATGACCAGCACGTCGTCAGCTCTCCAACCCAACAGACAGCTCCTCAAAACTCCTCGCGAGTCTCTCGGAACAACCAGAAACGTAGCAGTAGGTACAAATTTCACCCCCTCCACTCAATCGATCATAACGCGCTCATACTTTCATCAAATCGATCGATTCTTCAGCCCAGATTGTAGCCCCGGTCGAGAGCTCTCCAACCATACCCTTCGTTTCGCGAATGGCCCTCTGAAGCCTCCAGAAACCACAGAAACGTCGCGAGGATCAGCTAGAACACCATTGGTCCAAAAATGGATCAATAAGAGCAAAAAGATCTTTACTTTTGTCTTTTCTCCACTCAACTTTTTCCCCTAGAACGAATTTTTACTCTCCAAGGAGACACAAGACATCAACAACACTCTAAGACCTCAGAAAATCCTTCAGATATGTTGATGGATTCTTCGCGGTCCGTAACTACACAGAAGCGCTCAACCAGAATGAAACCAGTGAGCCGCAGACTAATACAACGTTAATATTACAACTTGGAAACGTTTTACAATAAAAGGTATGACAAAAGGATTGAAAGGAACGTTCGATGGATAGTTGAGATCCATTGTTTCTCACAACAAAATGTACACCGTCATATCCCAAGTCTCTCCGTATGTTACGATTGGAAGGATCACCGGAAGCTGTAACTCCATCACCCTCCCCATGAACTCATCACCAAAGTACTCAACTAACCATTGTCGAAAGTGATCACGGTGGATGCAATGAAGCTTGATGTGAAACGGATTCGGGAAAGGAAGATCCGGAGCCGGTGACACACCTCCGTCCATAACCACCACTCCTGCAGTTCCTCACTCCTCCATGCAGACCACCGAGAACCCTTACGAATCACCCGCTGAGAGAGAATGCCGTATGAACCTTCGACCCATCATTTTATACACAAATGCGGCGACAAGGACCACTAAAGTGAACGCGCACAGATCGATGACTTGGCACGTTCCTCTACCGTGCGATCACTTAAACAGATAATCACAAACGTGGCACTCATCACACCGTTCGGCGAGTTACGTGATACGGTTCACGAAACACGGAAAAGAAACACAACATAGGTTACACAGGAATTTCACACAGGAGCCGAACCACAACACGACAGCGCAGGAGAAGGTACTCTCGCTTGATGGAGATAGTGCCTTTTGTACAGGGTTTGTTGGATTTTCAGAGTGTGGGATTGCTATCTACAAGAAGGTAGAAGAGCTGAGAAGAAAAGAACAAAAACATTTGCGTGATGTTGAGTTGATGTTGAAAGAGCTGGGTGAGCTAGAAGGGGATGAATGGATTTCTGGTGTTTATGAAGAGGATGGATTGGCGGATCCCTTGCGAGTGATCATGTCTATTGGATGGGAGAATATGGATAAGGTTGTGCAAATTCATTCAAGGGAGGTCTATTCGGTGATCGAATCATTCCGTGTGCCGGAGGTTCGAGTTGAGACAAGGTACAAGACAGTGGATAGGAAGATAAAACCAGTTGTTGGTCCTTTGCCGGAAGATACTAACCAACAGATGGATCGAGCTTCAAGGGAGAAGAGTTTGAGAGATCTTGCAATGATAAGACACAAGTTCACAAAGAAGACTCTTGAAGAGCTGAAAATTAGATCTGATAGGTCTCTTCTACCAGAAGAGAGGATGTGCTTCAAGGAGATGCTTTCACGATATGGGAAAACATTTGTCTTTGAGGCACATGAGATTGGGTGTGTAGACCCGTACGTTGTTACCCCGATGGTTATCTTCACGATATCGCATGTGTCATGGAACCTGAGACCAATTCCAGTACTGCGGGCTCACTTGCCCAAACTAGTGGAGTTGCTGAAGGAGAAGATGCGGATGAAGATCTTGGAGCCGTCGTTTGCACCGTATTCAAGCAGATGGTTTACAGTACCAAAGAAGAATGAGTCGCTGCGGTTCATCGAAGACATGCAGCCGGTGAACGCAGTAACAATCAGAAATGGTGGGGTGGGACCGATTGTGAATGAGTTTGCTGAAGCGTTTGCAGGAAGAGCAATTTACTCAATGGGAGATCTTTACTCTGGGTATGATCAGGTTCAACTAGCGGAAGAGAGCAGAAGCTTCACGACAATGAGGACACCTTTGGGGTTGGTTAGGATGTGTACCTTATCACAGGGAGCTACCAACTCGGTAGCACACATGATGAACGAGATGAATTGAATTCTAAGGGACTTCATCCTTGAAAAGACGATGCCGTTCTTGGATGACATCCCCATCAAAGGATGTGTGGAAGATGAGAAGAATGAAGCATTAGATCAGAGGGGGTGTCGACGATACGTCACCGATCACATCACAGATTGTGAGAAGATCTTATCTCGACTAGAGGAAGTTCATCTTACGCTGTCAGGTGCGAAATCTACATTTGGGGTTAGAGAGGTTTTGATCGTTGGTCATTTGTGTGGATCGTTTGGTCGGAGGCCAGATCCGAACAAGGTGGATGCGATTGGAAGGATGAAGGAGGTTTGCAACTCGCTGACAGAAGTAAGAAGATTTTTGGGTGCTTGTGTATTCTATCACATTTGGATTCTCATTACGCGCATGTGACAGATCCGTTGTATGGATTGTTGCGTAAGGGTCATAACTTCAGATGGGAGGAAGAGCATACTGATGTGGTAAGGAAGCTGAAGTCTTTACTATCATCTCCTCCAGTTCTGGGAAGGATTGATTACAAAGGTGCTAGACCGGTGGTTCTTACTGTGGATACAAGTCCAGTTGCAATTGGATGGGCAGTCGGACAGGATGATGAGGATGGAGACAGGTTTGCGGTTAGGTTCGGAGCGAAGGTGTTAAGTGCTCGACAACGTGCTTACCCGCAAGTGAAGAGAGAACTGTGGGGTATTGTTTCAGCTATGAAAACTGAGAAAGAGTATTTGATTGGAGCAGTAGTGGTGGTTGAAACTGATTGCTTGCCGTTGTTAGGGATGATCATGAATTGTTCAACTCCTGACATTGTGATGTTACGATGGATCGCATATATCAAGTCGTTGAACTCGGAGTTTAGACATATCGTAGAGAAGGATAATCTGATGGCGGATATGTTATCTCGGGCTCGATATGATGGGGAGGATGAGATGGTAGAAGACATTGACGACGTGGGTAGAGAGTTCTATTCGATTGCACAGACAGGAAGAGAAAATGAGTTATTTGTTGAAGGGTTGTATGATGGTGATTTGCTTGATATCGGGAGGTATCTTAGTACAATTGTTAAGCAGACAGGTTGGACGGATGAGAGGTTTCGGAGAGTTCGAAGGAAGGTCTACAACTTCATGTTGCAGGATGGGTTTCTTTGGAAGCGACCGAAGCAGAAAGGTGGGGTACCGCTACGGATGATTTGCAACAAGGAAGATCAGCAGAAGTTGCTCAAGGCGTTCCATGAGAGTCTTTGGGCTGGACCACTTTTACCAAGATGAAAGAGCGGTATTGGTGGAAAAACATGTACAGGGATGTTGTATCTTTTGTGGAGTCTTGTTTGACATGTCAGATGTATTCGAACATCCGACATCGTGACGGATTACATCCGACTTATCCGTTGACAATCCACTTCAAGTGGGTGGTAGACTTGGTGATTATGCCGATTGGATTATGGCAGATGAGATACTTGGTACTTGCTAGAGAGGATCTTTCAAATCAAGTCGAGGGTAGGGCGCTTCAGACGAAGACAACTGAAGGGGTATGTAGATTTCTCTTGGAAGAGGTTGTTTGTCGATATGGATGTGTAGGAAAGATCACTGCAGATCGAGGAGAGTTAGATGCATATGAGGCTCGTGAATTCTTTGCAAGGTGTGGGGTGAGGTTGTCATTGACAACTGCTTACAACCCCGAAGGGAATGCCAAGAGTGAATGCGGTCATCCACCCATTGTGAAGGTTTTGGTGAAGACTTGCAACGAAAGGGTGCGCGAGTGACCTCGACTCTTACCATTTGCGTTATGGGCAGATAGAACGACGCACAGCTCGGTGACAGATTATATGCCGGTGGAACTCATCACAGGTCAAAAACCTATCATGCCGATAGAAGAACATGTTTTGACATGGAGTGTGTTACCTTGGGAAGACAATCTGACTAGGGAAGAGCTTCTTGCTATTCGAATTAGGCAGTTAGAGAGAAGACCAGAGGATATCCAAGCTGCTTTGGATAGACTGCGAGAAGCGCGGTTGAAGAACCAGGTCAGATTTGATCATCAACATCGTTTGAGACCTAAGGAAATCAAGGAAGGTGATTGGGTGTTAGTCTATGACAACAGTCTAGACAACCAGCATAGTGCACTCCGGAAGTTTTCCAGGCGATGGTTTGATCCGTATGTGGTGAAGAAGGTTCATGACAACGCAACTTACGCTCTGCAAGAGTTGGATGGAACGAGCTTGAAGGTACCAATGGCAGGTAAACGTGTCAAGATTTCCAAAAAGAGAGATGAGGAGGTCGATCTAGCAGATATCTTGACGGAGTTTCAGTTTGAGGATGAGGATTATGCAGAAGACCTTGAAGGTGAGGTTGGCTACGACAGGAAGTAGGACGATAAGCCGATCCACTCCTTGGTTGGTATCTCTGGTGCATATCGGAGAATGCACAAGTTCAGAGGGGGTGAATGTCGTGTCATGGACCGGCTCCTATCTGAAATTCAGACTTCGATGCTTGTCGCTCCAAAGACATTCATGAGAAAGACAAGCTAGGCCCTAGCTTACTGGCTTTTGGCATCATTTCGGATCTCCATTTTCATCGCATAGATGGGTAGAGCTCCTTGTCAGCTTTCTATAGGCACTTCATCTACTTCGTTTGGACGCCTAGTGGAGAAGTTACAAGACTCGAAAGATGGAGAAAACAAGCTAGGCCCCAGCTTATGGATTTTTGACACAACTTCGGATCTCCATTTTCATCGCATAGATGGATAGAGCTCCTTGTCAGCTTTCCTTAGACATTTCATCTACTTCGTTTGGACGCCTAGTGGAGAAGTTATAGGACTCGAAAGATGGAGAAAACAAGCTAGGCCCCAGCTTATGAGTTTTTGGCGCAACTTCGGATCTTCACTTTTATCACATAGATAGGTAGAGCTCATTGTCAGCTTTCCATGGGCATCTTGTTTACTTTGTTTGGACATCTAGTGAAGAAGTTATGCGACTCGAAAGAAAGTAAAATCAAGCTAAGTCTTAGTTTACTTGTTGATTGGGTATTTGAGGCTTCAGGCGCTATATCAAAGACGCAAGGGGCCTGCTTCATTATTATGGTGAGAACTTCGTACGTACGGAGACTATTGCAAAGGGGCTGCTTAAGGAGCTTGCTTGTTCCTGCGACATGTCGATGGACGTTTTGGAGAATTGGGAAGTCCAATACACGCGCGCAAGGTGTCATCGGGTTCAGATCTGTGCAGGCTACGCACAGGTTAAGACGGTTTGTGAAGAGACGGATCGGGGGTTATGTTCTAGGAGAAATTGAGACGCAGGAAGCAGATTTGAGATTTTCAGTTATCTGTGAAGGAGAGTTGGACCGTTCGGATCATTCCGGAGTCCAAACTTGTTGTCCTTGGATCCATCGGGATCAGAACAACGAGTTCTTCAGGAAATTGAAGACGATACGAAGTTTCATCGTGCGGTTTGGGAGTTCTGAGTGAAATTGACTCGCAGGGAAGCGCTTGCGTCAGATTTTTCATCGTCTACGACCTGAGATTGGATTGTTCTTCGCGATCGATGAGCCAAGCTCTACGTTCTTGGTGCTTACGCGATCAGGGAGTCCTCATGTACGCATAGGAGAAGAATGTACGTGAATTGGATTGTTGGTTTGGGTGTGGTGAGCAAGTTTGAGCCGCAGGAAACTGATTTACGTCAGTTTTTTGCAACTTGCGACCAAATTTCTTGCGTGGTTTTGCAAGGGGAACTCCAAACAACTTTTTTTGGAGTCTTGTTGGTTCAAGGTTGCTAGATCTATCTGCCAAGGAAGACGGATATCAGTTTAGACGACCCGTTTGTGAGGTGTGTGCGATTTTAAGCCGCAGGAAGAAATTTTTGAGGATTCGGTCACCTGCGATCAAAAATCGACGATATCTCGGCTGTTGGGAGTTGGATCTGAAGGTTTCCTGGGTTAACGGAGTCAGCGGAGGAGACCCTATTGACATCTGAAGTCCGTTCAGCGAAAGGAGGAAGTCCACAGATAGGCCTTTTTCGGTTTCTTCGCTACGGGTTTTGCTCTTTTGAGTTCGTTAGAGTTTCGGTTGACTGTATACAGCTTGTGGTAGCTAGCTTTAGCTAAGAGCTTATACATGGATGTGGTTTGGACTTGGGTTTGGATCGCGTGATACTGCTGTGGCTCTGTTTGTTAGTAAAGGGAAGTTTCTCTTGCTTTGAGCTACGCTTCGGTGGTTTTAGGTCAGGGTTGTGATTCAAGGGTTGCTTTTAGGGGCTTTTGAAATAGGTTACATACTGCTCTGGTCTGGTTCTCAGTTTTGTGCTCTTAGGAGAAAGAACCGGCAGTGTACATACATTTGGAGTGTATATATCGCAGCGTTCGTTTTCGTGGTTGTTTTTCTCTGTCTTGTCTTTGTTTCAGCACACAACATCTCCACAGCCAGGAACCTCGCGTTTTCCTGGACATCCTTCACGCAATATCCGACACGATAACGTGATATGCACCTTCTTTGATGTAAAGATCAAGAGGTCGGGTGCTATGTCACTTCATCGTTAGTCGCTTGTCTGCAATCCATACCAGATGAAGTCAAATGAGTTACAACACTAACTACAAGGAGGATATATCGATCGTCCTCGAAGAACTATGGTGAGAGATGATGTCAAACATGACATGTGATCTCTCGAACAACCATCACATTACAACATAATGACCGTTCCACTAGCAGATCCATATAACATACACCTCAAGCCTGCACATATAGTCGTCAAGCTTGGATCCACAGAATCGTCGATGTTAAGAAGATAACATGACGTGCAATTACGCACATGATCCTTCTAACCTACATCATCACGGCCCTCTAACATGAGAACACCAGACGGTAACACCTCACACACTTGTAAGATAGTGCGTCTTGCAGTCCCATCCAATGTCATCCGTGTTGTTTGTTGCAAATACACGTAATCACCAAGATGAAACTTGCGAATCGATGGTCTATAACCTCCTTCTTGGATAGTCGCATACCGTAACGTATCTCTATGCTGAGCAATTGACAAGTTCTCGGATATCATCGGCATAACTCGTTGAAACATCTCAGCTCATTGAGAACATAGTTTCACCCACATATTCGGATCATAAAGGTTCACAATCTCAGTAGAATCACGACGAATGACCACATATAAATTTGATTATTGACAATATAGCAAGAAGTATGGTAAGAAGGATGTCAAGGAGGTTGACGTGTTGAAGTAGTACTCCGCAATAGACGCACCTCCTCTCCTAACATCATAAGAACAAGTTCATCAAACTTCGGAAGGGGTTCTTTGATTGAAATTGAAGTAATGAATTGCTTCTACTCATCAGGCAATTCCTACATTGTGACCTCGATCAAAAATAGTAATCTCGACTTTGATAGAAAATAATTGATCTATGAGCTGTTTGACATGATTCACATAGTCATTGATGCACATCGATCTCTTCTTCACAATGTTGAATTGTTGCAACAATTGCAGCTTCTGCGTCTCTATTCTCGATTGAAGCAAACGCACGAGTGCATCCTAAGCTTTCTTGAGCGTATCACAATCCTAGATATGACTGATCATTGATGCTAAAACTGTCAGCGCGATGTAGTGAATCGTCTAGTACGGTCGCTTCTTCCAATAGTTGAATTTTGTGTCGAAAATGAATACATCAGGCGCTCTCCTCCTCGGTGATAGATCTCATAGATCTTGTCCATGCAAGAAGGTCATCATCCAGAAACTTCCACACTTGGTAGTTATTCTTGTCGAGTTTCTCTCCAGTGGTAAAGACATGGACTTTGTCATAGCTGCAATCGCGAAATTGCACAGTTTTGTATGCGGAAAACCTCACAGAACTTCCACGAAACTTATCTATCCACACGTCGCGATGAAGATTTTGTCACAAGTCACAACAACGACAAGTTCGCACACTCCTCTCGAATGAGAATTAAAAAAGAACCTTTCCGTCAACTATAGGTGTATAAAACAAGACGAAATCTTCCAAAGAACTAACCAAAAAAGGTCAAAACTGGACCAAATGGGATCAGAAATAAACGCGTGATGCTTTAAAATTTCACAAATTTTTCAAAGTGTCAAGGGTGAGAAATTTCCACCATAATCAACCAGTATTTGTTTTGGACTCAAGTTCTAAAATGTTTGTTTTGATCGAAAAAGATTCGTTTGAAAATTTATCGTTAGAAAGCTCCAAATCGTCTGAAACTTGACGGAGTACACAATTCACACCTTTTGAACAAGATAGCCCTAACTGGACTGGTTGACATATTTTAGTGAGAAAAAATCATCTATTTCTCCGAAATCGCGTTCAAAGTTTTTGGTGACGAAAGAAACGATTTCGTCTCATCCGAACGCATCAGCAGGATAGTGCTCAACATCAAGCACCACTCCAGGTGCTCTCTCATGTACTTCCATGCACAAACTCCATCTTGCTCATCAGCAAAGGACACACGCTCTCTACTGCTCTGATCTCATGTAGAAAGATCGATACTTCTAAGAAGACACTCCAAGAAGAAAGAGCGAGTAGACAAAGTAGTAAAATAGGAATGAGATGAGAGAGGTTTTGTGTCTCCATGTATATATAGTGGAGGTGAGTACAAGAGAAATCCTAATGATGGATTAGCCCTCTAACCAACTATATGTAACTACCTTAACCACTCCGGCTGACTAGTCGTTGATCTACTAGAGTTGGGGATATATCAACATGGATCACCTTGAGGTTGATGACTTAGCAGAAAGAGTTGTTCAGACGATGAAGAGAAGATTACGTAATTATGGCTTGTAGAAGGATCATCATGGAAATTGAGATCTTTAGTTACCATGCGTGGCTATGGATTATGTTTTCAGTCGTGAGGTCGTGGAAAAAGTCTAACGTAGACAGGTCACGAATAGCAACAACAACACTAGTTGCAACAGCAGCAGCACAACCAGCAACAAGTTGGTTCTTCCAACAGTCAAAGACGTGCACATGGTTCCTGCAACTACTGCAAGAAGCAAGACCACAATACAAATCAATGCTACAAGCGACAGGACAACCAAAGACAATACGAAACAACCAGCAAGGTTATGCAACAACCGAGCAAGTCTATTCAGAACAGTTGCTAATTACAACACATCAGAGTTATGCAACTTTCGAGCAACAGATTGACTGGGTGATCAACTTTGGCAGCACCAGTCACATGACACTTCATCAAGAGTGGTTCAGTTTACTCGAGCATGTGGAGACTCCTCAATTTATGGTGATCAAGCGATGACACCAAGCACCAGATCTAGCACAAAGGTAACATTCCGCTAGATATTCATGCTTCAACGTTTATTGGTATAAGGATTGTCTACCCATATTGACTAGAAACTTGCTTTCTGTAGGACAGTTGATAGTTTATAATTGGATTCAAGTTTCACCGGGAAAAATGAACCCAAAGGGCGCTTTGTTTTGTCGGACAAAACAAAGGATTAGGAGTTTTGCGGCAGGATTTTTCTAACTATTATCGACTGGTTTAAATCCAAAGTCCATGGGATCCTAAGCTATTACAAATGCGCACACAACATTAGAGTCTGCAAGTGCAATTCAATAAAGATGGATGCTTCATTGAAGACTCGAATAGCATTGTCATAGCTCGAGGTAGCAAGAGTGATAGGCTGTTTAAACTATATGCCTCTTACATGTTATCATGTATGGACAAAGTGGTCTAATAGTGTATGATATTGACATATGACACAAGCGAATTGAGCACATGAACTCATAAGATCGTATCGAACTGATATAGAACTTCGACGAGACATAAGCACAAGCAAATTGAATACATTTCTTTTTTGGAGAGTTCGATGCATATTTGCGTGAGCACGGCATCCGACGTCAAAAGACCTACAATTATAGTCCGCAGTAGAACAAGGTTGCGGAGTGCAAGAATTGACACATAGCAAAAGTTGCTCGTGCTATGTTGAACGAGAAGATCATATCTAGACCTTACCGAGCAGAAGTTGCTTTATGTGCGATGTATTTGATAAATCGGATGTCTACAATGACAGTCCACAGTAAGACACGGATGGAGATCTTCACAGACAGTAAGCATAATTACTCTTTTCTTAAAGCTTTCGGATGTATTTGTTATGTGCACATATCTGATGAAAGACGTAAGAAACTAAATCTGCAAGCAGACATATGTATCTTCCTTGGATATGCTTCTTATATGAAAGGATATAGATGTTACAATCTTTCGTCGAAGCAGTTCTACATCAGTAAAGATGTGTCTTTGATGAGCTACAATCTTGGTTTTCTCTTGCACCTGTCGTAGTCATCCTTGTATTTATGGTAGAACCAAGGAGCCAGTCCACTATAGTACCATTGAGTAGAGGATTTGGAGAAATCACTAATCAGAATCAATTTCACATAGAGCTATTGTTAACAAATGGAACCCATATAACACAGCCTAGTGAAACTAGTGTAGTTTCTACACAAAACGAACGAGTACTGTTACAACGTATGTTTGACTCGTCCAGATATGCGGATCTTCCACTGTAACAACTCAGAGGAACCAAATGTATCAGAAATAGTAAATTAAAGATCGTTCTCATGAAGATACAATTAACAATTACACAAATTATAGTACAACAACGTCACAATGATAATTCTAGAAGTTTTTTGTTATTCTCACAGAATAGAATAATATTCGGATGAGAATCTTTAGTCTGATAAAGAACCAAACCCAAGCACAACTTGATAAATTGAATGCAAACAACAACGAAATAGTTCTTGATCAGGGACCCTTCCAACAATACAGATAAAAGATTCGAGAAAAATAATATATGAATAAATGAAGAATGTAAAATATTGCTGAAATGTTACTAATCTTCTTCCATGAAGATAGACGAACACAGACTTCACATTAAGGCTTCAAGAATAAGCCCATATTCTTCCTAGGAAGTGTTTTTCCAACTAAATCTTCAGTCTTTAAAGACCCACTCTTATTTGAAGAAGCCGTCTTCAAGAAGAAGCAACCATCTGTCAAACTCTTCTTATAATTTAACTCGCTCTCTTCAACTTCGCAGTAATTGATTTGTTCTCAGATCTTCGTCCTATCTCTCATTCACGTACTACGAAGACTCCATCTTCACTGAATTCCACTTGAGAAGATCTTCGTCAACCAGCTTTACTCCTGCGACAGCAAACTATGAATATCCGTAAGAAATTATTTTCGTCCAAAACATTCACACGTTCACTCCGTAATCTTGTGGAACAAAAATTAATTAATAAAGACTGAAAACATGAAAAAGGTACATCTTTTGAGAATCGGATCGCTTATATTCTCTTCTTCCTAACCTAACGGATTTTCTTCCTAAGAAGGCGGAAGACCTTCACTACTTTACGATCTATCTTCATCTTCACCGATCTACACTCTTAAGCCTAACTGTATTCTAATCTCCTCTAACTGAACTTTGACATTCACTCGAATCTCGTCTATCTCCCTATCTATTTTCTACTTAAGTCAGGACAGTCTCGCTTTCACACCGTCCACATTCGTCTCTGGTTGCACCGTCTTCGTCTTCAAAACTCGCAGAAGACCAAGCTCTTTTGTATCTAGCCTTGAAGTCACGTACGCTGTCACAACCGGCATCAACTTCTTCCAAAGGCCTTCGCCTCCGTCCTTCGCCTCTAAACCCTGAAGGTCGTTCTTCTCCTTTGTCAGCTCAGCGACTGTCATCAGATACTCGTCTCGGCTTCGAAGAATGTATGTCTTCTAGATCGCTAACTCCTTCAGTCCGTTAGTGTAGTCTTTTGTCGACACCTTCAACTCCTCCTCGCGCTTCTGAATATTCGCCTTCAGCTCCTCGCACTGTCGTCGAAGATCTTCGTTCAACTTCTTAGTCTCCAATCTCATCTTCGTCGCATTCGCGCCTCTTGACGAAGATTGTTCCTCTCTCCAATTGTCCTTACTGAAATAGACAAAGGAAATCAACTCTGCCAAGGACATCTTCTTCCCGACTTCTTCTTCATACTCCGCCCAGTTCTCTTCCAGACGTCGCAACACTAGAACTACCACCTCTTCGTCGTAGAGCATCGCTCTTCAGAAAATGTCAATGTCTTCAAGTACTGCTGGTTTCAAAGTCTCTTCGCCGAAGATAGGTGCACCTTCCATCTTCGCCTCTGAACTGCTCAAGTGGATGGTCTCTTTCTTCGTCGACTTCACCTTCTTTCAGACCTCCGGCTTCTCTTGGGACGTGATGGACAGACTTCTCTTCCTCTTGCTTCTGCGCACCTCATGCTCTTCGTCAGCAACTGGTACTTCACCCGTCGGTAACGCACCCTCCTGTCTTACTTCTTCCTCTGGAGCTTTCGGCGAAGTCTCCACTGGCTGTGCACCTTCGCTTGGTGCCTTGTCCTCTTCTGCAACTACTGGCGAACGGTCTTCGTCTTCTTCCAATCCGAACCTCAGCTACTTCTGTTCGCTCTCGCTGAGCCAGCTCATCTTGAAGTAGAAGACAAAGACGAATCCTCCCAAGTATACGTAGTCATGCTTCGCTCACAACTACTGCACTTTGTCGTGTCGCTCAATGCATCTTCTTCCCTGCAAACAAGTTCTTGAAGAAGCAAACCTTCCAAGTCGACAAGTACGTCGTTCTCTTCGGGCTTAGGATCAATATAACAGCTTCGGCTATCTCTCTCTTCGCCGAGTCCTTGTAGTCGGTCAGCTTGTATCCATTTGTTGGATGAATCGGGTGAGCGCTGAGTTCTTCATAGTCTTTGTCTTCAATCGCATGGACCTTCATCACCGAATGGTCAAAGACCATATCTCCTTTCTCTCCAACTTCATCCAATAAGACCTTCGTCCAATCGTCTAACTTTCAGTTTTCTGATCTCGCATACCCTTCTTCGGACGCATGGTCTTCGCACATCCGAATCTGGCCGATGAACTTTCCGGACACTTGCGTCCATCCTCCCCATGTCAAGAAGGTTAGCCCTAGCTCCTTCAACTTTAGTTGAAGGTTCTGAAGTTCTTCTTGGTTCAACTCAAAGGCTCTAAGCCTTGGCAACTTTGCCGTTACTGTTGTCATATCCTATGAAGATTGTCGATTTCGCCCTAACGTGATAGACTTCGCTTGAACTTTCTCTCTTCTTCAGAACACTCTCTCAGACTCTAAGAATCGCCGCACTCTCAAAACGGATTTTGAATAATGAACTGATTCTCTAAGTATATAGTTGGTTCAAACGTCTCATACGTGCTGAAGTCGCTTCTCATTCATCGCTATAGACCTGACAAGGGAGTGCGCAGACTATCTTCGTCTTCACCTCTTGCGGTTCTTGTTACTCTTTGGTAAGATAGTCTACCCGAACATATTCTTGAAGAGACTACTCTTAAGAAGTCCATTCTTAAGAACTCTTTCTTCTCTTCCTCCTACAAAGATATTCTTGCGAAGGTCTTCTTCCGAAGATTTCCTCTTCTTCTGAAGTCTTTTTTTCCAAAGACTCTTCTTAAGAAGGCTCTTCTCTTCACAAACAACTTTATTCACTAAAACTAAACTATTCTTCTTCTAACTTCATTGTTTCTTCTACAAACTTCTACATTTCAAGCATATTCAATCAAAAATTGCAAAAAGTGAGCTCTACATCCACATCCCTTGGATACTATGTCTCAGATCTTGATGTCTACGTCAGATCAGTTGCAAGAGGAGGTGACTAGTGCACCGATTACCTCTCATAGATCTGAACGGACAAAGTATCTCGTGAATAGGTATATGCATGAAAGTTTTCTTGCTGCACATCATGCATATATGGTCAATGTTCTTCAGGAACAAGAACCGAGTTCACTTGAGGAGGCGATGTACAAAGTCCAATGCGTGAGTGCTATGGAAGTTGAGCTTGCTACGCTCCATCACTAACAGACTTGGGAGTTGTGGACTTACCTAAAGATAAGAAGATGATTGGTTGCAAGTGGGTCTTCAAGATCAAGCGCAACTCAGATGATATTGTGTGTCGATATAAAGTCAGATTGATAGTCAAGGACAACGCACAACAACATAGAGTGGATTTTGAGGAGATCTTTGCTCCAGTTGCAAAGATGGTGACTGTTCGAATCGCAATAGCAGTTGCGACTCAAAAAGGTTGGAAGATACATTAGATAGACTTCAAGAACGTCTTCCTCAACGGCGATCTTGAGGAGGAGGTCTACATGCAGCAACCTCCAAGTTATGAGGATCCTAAGTTCCCTCCCCCTGTGTGTAAGTTACGAAAAGCTCTCTATGATTTGAAACATGCACCAAGAGCGTTGTCTGCAAAAAATCAATTATTACTTGTAGTCTCTTGGTTTCCGTCTTTGTAGTTCAAACTCTTCCTTGTATTCATTAAGAATACGACACCGGATTGTTGTGATCATCATCTATATTGATAACTTGATCATTGCCGGTAACTATGAGAAGCTTATTTCCTAGATCAATGATCACTTGAAATCCGAGATGATGAACTTATAATCCGAGATGATGAACTTATGAGAGCTCAAGTACTTCCTTGCTGTGGAGTTCATTAGAGATGAGAAGGATGTTTGGCTTGTACTGTAACGACCTATGTTACACATAGGAAGTTTATCTATTAGTAAGGTATTTAGTTATAACTAAGTGTTGAGAATGTTTATTTGCTACCAAAGTACTTTAAGGAGGTATCAAGTTAGTCATGACTAGCTAAAAGTTAGTTATGGTTAAACTTAGCTGTACTTTTGGCAGAATTCAGATATTTCCTAAAGAGTGAGCACTACTATCTTGTCATCTTGTCTAAAAGGTAGAAAGGAGGTGGAAAGTATCCCTTATCTCCTTTTTGACTTGATATGAGTGGTTGGATTAAAGTTGTGGACTTTGTGGGCATTAAAAACAAGAAGAGATTCCACATGTTTCCTTTTTAGTGGGTCCTAGTGTAGAGGGGGGGTGGAAATTCAAGATTCCTTGAGAATATTCCAAAATCCTTCTAGAAGTTGTTGACTTTGAAGGAATAAGCCCATGTGAAAAGGTAAGAAGCCGATGTGATTAATGCTTTTACCTTAAGTAATATCTTAGTAAAACCCGGTAAAAATAGTTACGGCTGAGTTACCGAGGGGTACCAAAGTAAAAACCTAGAATGTATAAATAGAGGAGTAGAGAAGAGCTCCTCATCCTTATTTTCACATTGTCGTAATGACAACTTGAGTAATATAGAGAGTGTGAGATATTTTTAGCATGTGAGAACTTGAGAGACGTCGTTAGAATGGATGATTTTAGTTGATGAGTTTAATGAGATTTTTAGTTGATAAGTTTGTGGGTGTATGAATGAGTGAACTTAGCATTTTTCCCTTCAAGATTCATGGTGTGCTTCCATCAAAGCCATTAGAGGTGACCCCTGAGTGAGAGACATGCCCGACATGTTGCAGATTCGTGGATGACGATCGTGAAGATTGAGAGATCGGGGGTTAGTTGATCGATTGGACCGCGGAGGGTTTATATTTTTGGTTCCGTTGTCGAGACCTCACTTGAAGGGATCATTGAAATGTTTAGAGTTCAGTTCTATATTCGACAAAAAGAGATTATGAGAGAACACATGGAGAGAACGTTGGGAGGAGAGAGAGCTAACGCGATGTTAGCAACATTAGAACCTTTCGTGTATCCCGTAGTGATATATGACGCGTTCGAAGTCATTCTTTACATCTTGTTCACTTAGAAAGGGTTTGAGGAGAGTAGAAAGAGGGTGCAACAAGACTTGTAGAGAAAGGAGGAGAGAAAAGTTATTAGAGGAGAGAAATTTGTGAGTTTAGAAATTCTGCTCTCTGGAAAATTTGTACAGTCGCTGTCAACTTTTTTGTGAATTTTATTTTCCTGAGAAACTTTCCAGTGTTTTAGATTGGCTGATAACCTATCTACTACAAAAGAAATCATTGGAAAAGGTGGTCTAGAGAGGGAGCAATGAATTTTCAAAGTTGAGGGGGTCTATTCGTGAGAGTTGAGGAATTCTGTTCTCTGGAAAAAGTTTACAGTCATTGTCAGATTTTGTGTGAATTTTATTTTCCTGAGAAACTTTCTAGTGTTTTAGATTGGCTGATAAGCTATCTAGGACAACAAAAATCAAGAGAAAAGGTGGTATGGAGAGAGAGCCATGAATTTTCAAAGTTGAGGGGGTTGAAAGTCATGAGAGAAGTGAAAATATACAAATTTTAGTTCTCTGAAAATTTGTACAGTCAGCACCATCTCTTTTGATTAAGGAATTTTCTATCGAAACTTCATTAGTTAATAGCTTGGAGGTTGAGCTACTGGAGATCACAAAAATCTTAGAGAGATCTCTTACCGATTAAGAGATATACGATTCGACATACAAGGAGGTCTTGACGATACGTCATGGGGAATCCAGTTCGAGTGCCGAGGTTGAAGAAGAGACGTTTGGGAGTTAGAACGGAGACGGAAAGGCCAACGTTAAGTATAGAGGCGTTGCGATCAAGCATCTATTGCAGTTGGAGTGCCATTTTTGCTTTATATAAAGAAGCTTCTGCGAGCATCGGCGTAGATGCGAAGAAGGTTGAGTTCAAAGTATCATTCACTGTGGAGGCCACAAATGCTCCTGGCGAAGTAGAGTGTGATCCTTACAAAAGTGACTTTAAGATGTCTGCTAGGATCAGTACAGACGATGATCATGAGGATATTAATCATGGACTCTTAATTTTAGATTGGATTTTATTTCGTGTATAGCATGTATAATACACGATTTTCAGTATAAAGCTCGAAAGAGTTAAGAAAGTGATGTAGAGTTATTTTCTTCAAAGATATTTTGTCCACTTAATGGTTGAGAAGGTGCAACATGAGTGGAAGTTCAAAAGATTGGAAAGTTAGACTTAGAAATCTTCCTCAAGGTTTAGATGTCATAGGAAGCGTAGGAGAGAGCTCGAAAGAGATTATCGTTGAGTTTGAGAACCCTAGTATAAAACCTCAAGTAGAATCTCTGAGGAGAAGAGTAGAAACTGACTTGTGGTGTTATTTCTGTAGAGGGTTGGGACATAAAGTAGTGAATTGTCCAACTAGAATCAGAACCGAGAGAGCTAAAGGGAAGCGGGAGTTTACTGATTTAAGTCTTCGAGTGGGTCCATCGTCACCAGCGTCAATTCATCTTCTAGGAGAAGATCTTTGTCCAAGTTGTGGAGTGGGTGATCTATCAAGAGGACACAAGAGCGTCGATGTGGCCGCCCTACTTACGTCAATAGTCGAGAAGTTGGACGAGACTCAAAGAGCTGAGACGGAGAAGTTGTCGACTTCAAAAGAGGACTCGGCTGAGTTGTGATGGAGATCGTCATTCGAATGGTGGAAAAAACGGTGATGCGACTCAAGCTCATGATTACCTTGAGAGAAGAGATGGCACAAGAGGTGTTGTTACAACCATTTCCTTTCATTTTACCTATGGTAGATTATTCGCGAATGGAATTGGTGATGTTCGTACTCTTTTAGCGAGTAGTTATTGCACAAAAATTAGAAGAGTAGAAAGAATAGTTACAAGATGGAGAAGTTACCAGTGTTTCATGGGAAGGACAATGAAGATGTAGAACCATTTGTACGAGATTTCAAAAGGGGTTGCATCGGAAACAATGTGAGAAGGAAGGAAGAATGGGTGTTGTTACTGCTAGAGTTTTTAGAAGATTTTGCTCTTACGTGGTATGAAGACCGAGAGAAGAGCCAGACACTTGGTGCAGTTGAGGGCACATGGGAGACGTTGAGTAATGCACTCATCGAAGAATTTCTTCCAGAAGGGAGTTATGAGAAGCTCATGGTGGAGCTTACTCATTTGAAGCAACGTGACGACGAGAAAGTTCGGCAATATGCCGAAAGGGTGGATAAGTTGGAGCAACGGTTTCGGACGGTCCTACGGAAGAGTGGAGACAATGTGGAGCTAACGATGGCGAGGATTGGAACAGTGCTGACCAAGAACTTGGTGGGAGGGTTGAGACCTTCAATTCGAACCCAAGTGAGGTACGAGAAGCCAACAACCAAAGCGGAGGCCATCAAGATTGCGACAAATATGAAAGAGAGTTTGGATGAAGGAGATATCATCCAACCTCATCATGCTGCTCTAGTGTCGACTCCGACTCCTGATGTAGCCACAACGATCGCACCTGCACCATCACAATTGGTGATTGCTTCAACGTCAACTCCTACTCCAACGGTGGTGCCAAGACCGTTTGTCCCAACAACAATGTCTACTGCCACCTCTGATTTTCATGCCGAGCTGAAGAGCATCACCGACACTCTTGCGGATCTCAAGATAAATGTGGTGCAGTTACGAGAATGGAGAAACAAAGGTGGAGGAAGAGGTCAAAGAGGTTACGACAACAATCCTAACAGAGGAAATCAAGGTAACTTTGGAGGCAACCAAGGTAACTTTGGAGGAATCACTTGTTGGACGTGTGGAGGTTCTCATTTCCAGCGAAATTTTTGTGCACCTACCGCCTTGTTGCGCTAGCGGAAGCTCCAGCTCAGTAGGTCGCAAACTTTACACCGCTAACCTGCAAACACAATCACAAGTTAGCGTCCATGCACCACTTACCTTAGTTCTGTTTGGTCCGGACCGGAGCCGGACCGTCTCCCTAACCATCAAGCTCAGCAGTTCCTAAGTCTCGACCTAGACCCGCTTAGGTCAGTCCCAAACATGAGCAAGTCACAAGATGACTTGGGGCGGACTTCCCATAAAGTCCAGGGTCCTAAACGGTGCCTCCAGCACACCTAGCGGTCCAACCGCCCGTGATGTCCGTCTGGGTCTAGGCTCCTGAACGGTGGTCTAACCCGCCGACTCGTTCCCTAGTCTTGCCCCACCCCTTACATCGTTCCTAAGTCTAGACATCCAAGTCTGGATCGGAACGTGCCTTAGAACCGGCCCAGCCATCACCTCATGCCCCCAAAGTCCGCTCGCCGAACCCTGGGGTCGGGTGACTCGTCCTGGCCCACCCAGGCATCGAGCCCCCCTCATATATACTTCTGGGGATCGGCGGCCCCGCCCTCCTCTTTGGTCCCTGAAAATTGGTCCGACGAGATCTTTCCAATGATATCTCACTCGCCTCGAGATCTTACGTGGAGCTCCGTCCACGACCTAAAACGTCCCTGGAGCTCCAACACTTAGCAGTTTTTCCGAAACCTGTGGTCCAGACCCAGGGTCGAACCCTGTGGTTCGTCTGCGTCTCGGACCCACGTCTCGGTCCCACGTCTCAGACCTATGTCTGAGACTCATGTTTCATCCCGTTCCCAGACTCGCCTCCTTAGGTCAGCGTTTGTCTGGGGCCCTCTTGGGATAGGCCCTTATGTCGTAACCCAAGGTTCCAACTTTGGTTCAGAGAACCACTTAGGGTTCATCTGATCCCGACTTGCCGGCCAAGCCGTTAAGTCCTACTCGCAGTGTTCACAAGCTAACGCAAGTCCGCTAGGGTTCTGTTGTTCGCGTCTGTGCCCGATCTTGAGAATGAGGGGCGCGACAGAAATTGTCTTAACAACGGAGCAAAAGGTGCCGAAGCTGTCAGAATGAATGTGGGTGGAGGAAATCCATCACAAGGACGAGACAAGGGGATGGCTACTATCGATGTCGTACGAGATCTCATCTACGAGAAAGGAGAGAGTTCAAACTCTTCTCATGCACCGGTGGAGCTTTTAGCTCAAGAAAGGAAAATAACTCGATTTTCTGATGAACCGGTTTTCATGGAGGAGTCAGCAAGTAGAAGTACTCGTTCGAGTAATGTTTCGAGTACACCAAGGGAGCCAAGAAGGAAGCTGGGGATGGCGGATTTCACCATTTCATCTTCTCAAGCGAGATATGATGTGGTTGAAGATGTGGGTGCTCAGAAAGTCAACATCACTGTTGGACAACTGATCGCACTTAATCCCAGCTTACGAAGGGAACTCAGAGGAGGACTGAGTTCTAAGAGAAGCAAGAAGAAGAAACCCAAGAGCAAGACATCAAAGTCTGTGGGAGTTGGTGTGGTGGATGTGCATGCTTCAGAGGTATGCACTAGGGCTTCAAAGATTGAAGTCCGGTTGAATGATCACTACGTCTCCGACGTATTGGTGGATGGAGGGTCGGCTGTAAACGCCATATCGGAGAGGTTGATGAAGAAGTTGGGGATGGGACCAACTCGTCCGGCTAGCATTGTCGTGGGGATGGCTAACAAGCAACGGGTAAGACCTCTTGGTGTGTTAGAGAAGGTGGTCATGTCTGTGATGGGAGTTCAAACATTGATGTCCTTTCAAGTGTTAAAGGACTCTAGTTATGATTTGCTCATGGGTAGGCCTTGGTTGAGAGCTGTGCGCACCACTGATAGGTGGCACAAGGGATACTTACGGATTGGGTCTAGAGATCACAGAGTGATAGTACCTCTCTCGGGTGTTGGAGTTGTGACTTCTGACTTTGATAGACCCACTAGTGACTACTGGGAATCTGATACGGAGGATGATCAAAGTGTCTCAGAAGTAGATACCGGAGATTCTTATGATCAAGAATCCTCGTCTGAGGACGAAGGATTTGATTGAGATGAATCATTACATCAACTTAGTGCTATTGACTTGTTGCCTCGACTAGCACTGGAGAAAGATCATGACAAAGAAGAGTTGAGTGAGGCAGAGATTGTGAGAAGACTCTCTACCTTGAAGTTTGGTATCAATGTCACTCAAGAGGAGAAAGTAGATTCTTAGATATATTTCAAAAATATATCAATGTGTTTGCTTTCAGCTACAAGGATTTGAAAGAGGTGACTCTCGAGACTCATCGAATCGAACTGGAAGAGAACGTAAGACCAATTCGACAGAAGCAGAGAAGGGTCAATCCTACAACAGCAATGATGGTCAAGGAGGAGATAGACAAGTTGAAGGAGGCGAGTTTCATCTATGAGGTGGAGAACTCAGAATGGGTTTCACCCATTGTGATTGTCAAGAAGAAGAATGGTAAGCTGCGAGTGTGCATAGACTATAAGAAGTTGAATGCAGTTACCAAGCAGGATTATTATCCTCTACCCTTTATAGATGAGATTTTGGAAAAAGTTGCTGGTCATGAGTGGTACAGCTTTGGTGATGGTTATAGTGGGTATAACCAGATCAAGATAGCACAAGAGTACCAGCAGTTGACTACTTTCACTACTCCTTAGGGAACATTTGCATTTCGAGTGATGCCATTCGGGTTGTGTAATGCTCCGGCCACGTTTCAGAGGTTCATGAACAAAGTGTTTGAACGATTCATAGGGAAGTTTGTTCGTGATTTCATTGACCATTTCTGTGTGTACGGAAGAAAGGAGGACCACTTTGATCATGTGATCAAAGTTTTGCAGCGGTTGGAGCAAGCCAACGCTTCTCTAAATCCAGAGAAGTGCATCTTTGGCTGCGAAGAAGGTCTGCTGTTAGGGCACATCATTTCCAAGAATGGGATTGCGGTAGATCCTGAGAAGGTGAAGAAGATTGTGGATCTTCTATTTCCGATCAACTTGACAAAGTTGAGGCAGTTTCTTGGCTGGATATTATCGTAGGTTTATCTTTTCCTTCTCAAACAAAGCAATAGCTTTGACTATGTACATGAAGAAAGGAGTTGATTTTGACTTGATAGTGCATGATCAAAAGACAAAGGAAGCATTTGAGGAGCTGAAAAAGACATTGGTGATAGCTCCTATACTTGCTAAACCTGAGTGGAGTAAAGCATTTATTCTGTATACGGATGCCTCCAATGTAGCTATCGAGTGTACATTAAGTCAGTTAGATGGAGATGGGCATGATCATCCTATAGCTTATGCTAGTAGGCAGATGGTGCCAGCGGAGAAGAATTACTCCGTGACTGAACGAGAAGGATTAGCAGTGATCTTCGGATTGAAGAAATTTCGACACTACTTGCTAGGAGAAAAATTTTCCATAGTCACAGATCACAAGGCTTTAAAGTATATCTTTAATAAGCCTAATGTCGAAGGTCGTATTGCTCGTTGGAAGATCCTTCTAACAGAATACGACTACGTGATCGAAGATAGACCAGGGAAAAAGCATGCGAATGTTGATCTTTTGTCGAGGGCTTATGATGATGAGGGAGAAGAACCGTTTGATGATTCATTTCCAGACGAGCATCTGATGACCATCACAAGCATTGAAGAGATACCGGATGAGTACAAGGAAATCTGGAGTTTCCTTGCAGATGACTCTTTTCCAGAAGGTATGCATACCCGAGAACGTAACGCGTTGATCAAGAGATGCAAACCTTACACCATGGTGGAGGGAATTCTATTTCATCAAGGAGCAGATGGCTTACTAAGGAGAGCAATTGGTCAGAAGGAGGCGTTCAAGCTGATGCACGAGTTTCACGATGGCACTGTTTGCGGAGGTCACTTTGCTGGTAAGATAACAGCTTTCAAGATTTTGGATGCGGGTTATCACTAGAGAGGGATTTTCAAGGAGTGTTTAGACTATTGCAAAACTTGCGACGTATGTCAAGCATTTGCTCTGAAGTCTACTAGAACACCTCCGTTAAGATCAATTCCAATAAATAGGACCATTTGAGAAGTGGGTATTGACTTTGTAGGTCCTCTTAATAAGACACCTCGAGACAATAGATACATTGTAGTCGCCACTGACTATTGTACCAAGTGGGTAGAGGCTAGACTTTTGAGAGAGACCAATGAAACAGAAGTCGGTAGATTCCTATGAGAGAGGATCATCACAAGATTTGGATGTCCGTTAGAGTTGGTCTCGGATAGAGGAGGAGAGTTTGTAGGGAGCATGACTACTGCTATGCTACAACACTTTTCTATCAAGCCACGAGTAACGACCTCATACAAACCAAATGCTAATGGTCTTGCGGAGAAGACCAATCTTACACTTTTATGATGCTCGTCAAAAATGCTGGTGTTGAGACTGCGAAACATACTTGGGATAAGAGGCTACATGCCATCTTATGGGAGTACCGAACGACAACAAAGACTTCTACTGGGTACTCTCCATTTCGACTGGTTTATGGAGTGGAGTCCAAGTTGCCGATCCAATTCGAATTGGATACTTTTCAAACTATTCAACGAAAGTTGAAGAGGTCGAGGGGAGAAGACGTGGTCAGATCAAGAAGAGAGCAACTTATGGAGTTGGAAGAGACTCGAGCGGTAGCAATGATCCGGATGGAACGAGCTCAGGCGTATCAAAAGAAGAGTTACGACAAACGGTTGGGTAAGAGGGAGGTAAAATCTTTTCAAGTCAGAGATTGGGTAATGTTGTATGATGCTATCAGATTCAAGAGGGCTAGGAAGAAGTTTCTTCCTAGATATTTTGGTCCTTTTGTTGTAGATAAGGTGTGGAGCAACTTCACATATGACCTTCAGGAGTTGGGAGGAAGGAGATTCGATCGGGTCAACCATGACAAGTTGAAGCTGTTTCATCGACGAAAGTTCTCTCTTCACTCCGAGGACGGAGCGAAAATTTAGTCTGGGGATAAAATGTAACGACCTATGTTACACATAGGAAGTTTGTCTATTAGTAAGGTATTTAGTTATTACTAAGTGTTGAGAATGTTTATTTGTTGCCAAAGTACTTTAAGGAGGTATCAAGTTAGTCATGACTAGCTAAAAGTTAGTTATGGTTAAACTTAGCTGTACTTTTGGCAGAATTCAGATATTTCCTAAAGAGTGAGCACTACTATCTTGTCATCTTGTCTAAAAGGTAGAAAGGAGGTGGAAAGTATCCCTTATCTCCTTTTTGACTTGATATGAGTGGTTGGATTAAAGTTGTGGACTTTGTGTGCATTAAAAACAAGAAGAGATTTCACATGTTTCCTTTTTAGTGGGTCTTAGTGTAGAGGGGGTGGAAATTTGAGATTCCTTGAGAATATTCCAAAATCTTTCTAGAAGTTGTTGACTTTGAAGGAATAAGCCCATGTGAAAAGGTAAGAAGCCGATGTGATTAATGCTTTTACCTTAAGTAATATCTTAGTAAAACCCGGTAAAAGTAGTTACAGCTGAGTTACCGGGGGTACCAAAGTAAAAACCTAGAATGTATAAATAGAGGAGTAGAGAAGAGCTCCTCATCCTTGTTTTCACATCGTCGTAATGACAACTTGAATAATAGAGAGAGTGTGGGATATTTTTAGCATGTGAGAACTTGAGAGACGTCGTTAGAATGGAGGATTTTAGTTGATGAGTTTAAGGAGATTTTTAATTGATAAGTTTGTGGGTGTATGAATGAGTGAACTTAGCATTCTTCTCTTCAAGATTCATGGTGTGCTTCCATCAAAGCCATCAGAGGTGACCCCTGAGTGAGAGACAGGCCCGACATGTTGCAGATTCGTGGATGACGATCGTGGAGATTGAGAGATCGGGGGATAGTTGATCGATAGGACCGCGGAGGATTTACAATACAGCAGCAGTATGCTCTCAGTATGCTTGAGAGATTTGGTATGCTTGACTACAAACGCATTGCTACGTCATTAGAGCAAGGAATAAAGCTAAGAGCATAAGATAGTGACTTACTTGATGATCCACGCATGTACAGACATATGGTTGAGAGTCTTATTTACTTGACTATCACCATACCAGACTTGAGCTATGGTCGATCTGATCAATCAGTTTATGCAATCACCACGGAGACCACATTTGGAGGTTATCAAGCGGATCATCCGTTGTCGATACGATAGACCCATTGTTGTTACATGATTACATTGATGCTGATTGGGCAAGGAGTGCCGATAAGAGATCCACATCAGGTTACGCTTTTAGACTTGAAAGTGCTGCTATAAGTTGGGCTTCTAAGAAGCAACTTACGGTTGTTTTTTCATCCACAGAAGTATAATACCGAGGAGTTATGAACGCAACATGCGAATCGATTTGACTTCGATGTCTGCTATCTAATATTGATGTGGAGCGTACAAATCTTATTGTTGTATATATTGACAACATTAGCACAACGAAGTTAGCTAGTAATCATGTTTTCCATGCTAAGACGAAGCACATTGAGGTGCACTATCATTTTGTTAGAGAGGAGGTCTTTGCATGGGAGATTGAGCTCACTTACGTGAGCACATGAGATCAGGTTGCCGATATCTTTATTAAAATATTGTCTCGAGAGGAGTTTGATGCTTTCAGATATTATCTAGGAGTACAGGATGTAGAGTCGAGCTTGAAGAAGAGTGTTGATATAGTCCCAAGCTCTAGTAGATCAACGATTAATATAAGCTAGAGTGGTTAAGATAGTTACGTACAATTAGTTAGAGGACTAAGCCATCATTAGAGTTTTCTTTGTACTCACCACTACTATATATACATGGAGAGACGAAGCTTCTCTTATCTCATTTTCTATTGTACTTCGTTGTCTCTTGGAATGTCTTTCTAGAAATATCGATCTTTCTACATCCGAGACGTAGTACGATTGAATGATACTCGTACTTGATAACAAATCATACATCATGTCACAAACTGCTGCACATCGGTGTGCATACCACCTCACTAATATTGTCCTTGGAGTAAACTATACATACGACTCACTCCAAAATACCTCTACTCCTCGTGGGCATGTCAAACTAACTGTGCTCTCTACGAAAGATGTGGTACAACATGCATCCTATCATCCTCTCAAACACGAAAGACGTATTTCTCTTCACACTAAAACCTTTTGGCCCATTGAAGAACATAATCTCACTCCTTGGCACTTACTCCGCCCACCATGATACCAATACGTAGATCATCACATCATCATAGACATCTCGCTGATCCGTCAAACATCATTATTTTTCGGATCCGAGGACTCATCATTTATCCCCTAACTCACGAAGTTATCACATGATCCTTCGGAACCAACTACACAAAAAAGTAGATGCATGCCAACATGACACCACCTCCTCATCCGTCTCACCATGCCAACGAGCTCATGTGTCATCTTTCTACTCAAACCATTTGCATCTTCGGTCGCTATCTCATGTCTATGAACTACTTGGAAGTCGTACTCTTGCTCAGAGCCCACCGTGCAAGCTTCCTCGTAAGCTTGTCAAAATGCCTTAACCACTTGAGCGGATGGTGATCAAGAATGAGAGTGAAGGGGTTCTCAAAACAAATAACACTGAAAATGTGTTTAAGTCCACATTACTGCTAAACACTCTCTCTAGTATGAACTATACTTTGACTCTGTTGAATTGTTGGAGCGACTCGCATACGTCACAATGAACTTTCTTCTCTCATCATCTTTTTATGCCAGCACCGCTCCAAGTCCCAACATACTCCAAATAGTGTGCAGTTGGAATAAACATCCCTTAACAGATCTACTCAAGACAAGAACAAATGTGAAATATCTTTGAGAAAAGCTCGCTCTTACTCATCTCCTCACTACATGTTGCGACTCTCATTTTCAAGATCGAGCGCAGACGTGAATAACAGAACTCTAGTGGACTTGCACTAGGTTGTGAACGTTACGAGTAGGACTTAATGGCTTGGTCGGGAAGTCGAGAATAGATGAATCTTGAGTGGTTCTCTAAACCAATGTTGGAACATTGGATTATGACATGAGGGCCTATCCCAAGACGACCTTAGACGAACGCTGATCTAAAAAGACAAGTCTAGAAACGGATCGAAACGTAGGTTTGAGACGTGGACTCGGCGTAGTCAGACTGTGGTTTAGACCTTGGTCCGAACCACAGGGTTCGAGTTTGGATCTGGACCATAGATTTTCAAAAAAACTGCGAAGTGTTGGAGCTCCAGCGACGTTTTAGGTCGTGGACGGAGCTCCACGTAAGATTTGAGGTGAATAAGATATCATTGGAAAGGTCTCGGTGAGAGCTTTCCAGTGATATGTATACTTCGAATTGACCTCGGAGTTGAGAATTATGACTGATCTCATGATCGAACTGTGGTATAATTTTCAAGGACCAAAGAGGAGAGCGGGGCCACCGATCTCCAGAAGTAGGGGGGCTCGATGCTTGGGTGGACCATGACGAGTCATCCGATTCCAAGGTTCGGTGGGTAAACTCTGAGACATGAGGTGATGGTTGGGTCGGTTCCAAGACACGTTCTGGTCCAGACTTGGACGTCTGGACTTAAGAACGATCTAACGACTGGAACAAGACTAGGTAACGAGACGACGGATTAGACCAGTGTCTGGGAGTCTAGACCCAGACAAACATCACAGACGGTTGGACCGCTAGGTGTGCTGGAGGCACCGTTTAGGACCTTGGACTTTATGGGAAGTCCGCCCCAAGTCATTTTATGACTTGCTCATGTTTTGGGACCTAGAGAATGTTGAGCTTGATGATTAGGGAGACGATCTGGCTCCGGTCCGGATCAAACAGAGTTAAGATAAGTGATGCATGGACGTTAACTTGTGGTTTGCAAGTTAGCGTTTTGAGTTTCGTGACCTACTGAGCAAGAGCTTCCGCTGGTGCAACAAAGCGATAGGTGCGTGAAACTACCACTCTTGGTCCACCTTCGTTAACTTGGTCAAAGACTTTGTAACTGCACTGAATCCTTTCACATATCGACGATAGAAGTTCATCAAATCAACAAATGCTCCAACTCGACTACATCTGTGAGACGTGTAATGCGTACAATCGCATCAACTTTTGTTTGTCGTATTCTCAATCCACCTGAGGAGATAGTGTAACCAAGATACTCCACTTGATCTTGGAAAAATTTACATTTCTCAAGATGCAACTTCAAACGATGAGCTCTCAATTGCTCAAACACCAACTATAAATGTCTCTCGTGCTCTTCTAGTGAAACACTATAGACTAGGATGTCATCAATGTAACACCGAACAAAATCTAATCCTGCTAAGATACTATCCATAATCCTCTAGAACTCGGCATACACATTTTTCAAACCGATGGTAAAAATCTCATTGATACAAATAATCCTTTCCGTTGTAGTGGTGAGAGTCTTTCTTGAGAAGGACGAACTTCTTGACTGTGATTGATTATGAGAGCTATCAAAAAAAAAGACTGCTACCAGCGATGAGAACTCAAGGTCAATCAGACATTCAAATCTGTGCAGAATAGCTTTCAAGACTCAAGAAACTTTATTTACGTCTCAAATTTCATCATCGAGTTCATCAATGATCAATATCTTCCCCTCTCTGTTTTGCTCGTGCCTCTCTCTCTCTCTGTTCAGTTCTCCTGTAATGTCTCTGAATTGTCATCGCACATCGAACAAGTCCCCTACTAAGCAGCCCTCTAGCTAAGCTGGGGTCCTTATGTCTTTATATGTACACTTACTTATCAAACAAACCCCTTGCTAAGCTGACCCCTAACTAAGCTAACCTCTTGTTTAATAAAAATTTCTCAACCCTCGATGTCATCTTGATGCAACCCAAATTATGGTTCAATCATGAATTTAGAGCCCAGACCACAGCTAACAAGACCACTCCACAAGGCTCTCGCACTTCTTCACTCCTCCATGCAGACCGCCGAGAACTCTCACGAACCACGGCGTAGAGAGAATGTCTCACAATCCTTCGATCCACCATTTTATATCTAAATTTGACAACAATGACCACTGAAGTGAACGCGCACAGATTGATGACTTGGCACTTTTCACTGCCATGCGATTACTTAAACAGATAATTGCGCTCGTGACATCCATCACACCGTTGGTCAAGTTACACGAAACATAGAAAAGAAACGTAATCTAAGTTCCACGGGAATTTCACATAGGAGCCGAACCACAACCATGTTTTCATTTAATACAATAAAGAGACTTGTACACATACTTACAGAACTGGTTTTTATCTCCTTTGCTAGCTTTTCGAGTGCTACTTCCTCTATACATCTTTGTTTCTAATAACGAAAGAACCAAAACTATAGTACTCGAGAACACGAACACGATGACATCATCAGATAATGAATTCGAGTCATCATCAAGAAAAGACATAGTTTCTTCTTTTGCCACTTTCTTAAACTAGAAATATTGTAAATATCTATGTATAGCTTTATCTCGCGTAAGTGAAGACATGTGTCTGTTCTAATCAATAAGAGCTTCCACTTGGTACCTTCGTGACTTCTTAGTCGTTCTTTGGAATGCTAGAGTGTAGCTTGTCTAGCTTGACCCTAGCTTAGCACCTGCCCAGTTTAACAAGCTCCAAGGCAACTTTCCTTACAACTCTACATAGTGGAAGAAAAATCCTTCTGTTACTAACTTTCCTTGTACATACTCTCATGCAACACGACACCCTGAGGATCAATTCTCCAGAACATTATCTTGGTCTTATCTTCCTCTATGATCTACAATTGATGATATCCGACTCGAAGATCCAACGTACCGAAGATCTTTGCATGCTCAACTGCATCAAAGATCTCATCTTATGTAGTCATGATATATTTATTAGATTTCATCTATCGATTGATAAAACGGTAGTCTCCAGAGATCAGAGTTATCAATATAATTGTCATACATATCTTTCTTGCTAGCATAACAGTGGCAAATGCATACTCCTCATAAGATATTTTCACCAAACCAACCTCAAACAAGTCATGAGTCCGACTTCGGATCAAAACTTTCTCCATATCACTGTATCCATAAAAACATCAAACGATTGACGTGTCACTAGCCAACTTAATCCGTATACTCGATCTCTTCAAAGTATCTAAATTTTTCATACTGAAAGCAAGACAATTTTTATAACCTCTTAAGAGATTGTTTATTTTCCGTCTCTCTCCTCTTATAAGCTTAGCTCTAATTTCAAGCTCCCAAGTATCCTCTGTCATCACATCAGAGATAGAGGACGAAACAATTGGTTGTTATTGAGCAACATCATGATCATACCTTTCTTCTTCACCATCAACAGATTCAATGGATTCAACTGCGTCCGCATACACGACCTCAACAGCTTTAGTTGTAGCCTCTAAATGATCTCTCGTTCTTTCACGGATGATGATCTCTCCTTACCTCGCCCTCAGCCTTTGTCTCTATCATCTCGTGAGATGCTCACAAGGGTTTGAGTAATAATACCTATCAATCGAACATGTCAATCACATTCGACGTTGCTCAACTAAATCAAGATTCGCAATCCAAGTCAAACAGTTCATGTCCATTGTTTAACGCAACACATGACGGCATGCTCCCTTTAACACCCAAAGTACAATCGTCGTATCTATAAAAAATCTCATCGTACATTCTCTCATTGATGTTGGACTTCACCAACAACTACAAACTAACATCTCATACTAGTCCAGAAGCATACTCTGGACTAGTATGCTTCTGTGTATGCATGAGAACTAGAAAAACTCATGAAAACTAAAAAAACTCAAAAGTGTAAACAATGCAACTCTAGGTTATCTCACTAAGTTCACCACAACCTTTGGACTACATATCAACGACTCTTATTATTTGAGATCGTCATCTCGAATCTAAAATGTTATCCAATCTAAAATGTGTTGGATTCCGAACTCCACCATACGTCAAGCTCCATCATACCCTCGTCTCAACAACTCTATAGATAATAGATTCGATATCACAAGAACGATGTGCACGAAATATCACTCTCGTTTAGAAAACAAATTTGTCCCATCACAATCATGGAAAATATCCACAAGATGTCACTACAGTTACATCCAATCCTTTATCGAACTTGATGCACACCAGTCAGCATCAACACTAAGGACAAATATAACATGTACTCCCGAAAACATTTCTGATAAATCTAAAAATGTCCTAGAATTCGCAACATAAGTTTCAATTCGGAACTCGCTCCATGCAGCCAGGTCGATCTCCGAGGACGGTGTCTTATGTCCTAGAGCCGTGTCTTATTTGTGTCTTATTTCGCCCGAGCACATGAGTTTCAATTCGGAACTCGCTCCATGCAGCCAGGTCGATCTCCGAGGACGGTGTCTTATGTTCTAGAGCCGTGTCTTATTTCGCCCGAGCACAAAGACAAGATGATCAAACAACCGAACACGTATCATGAAACCTCAGCGAGCCGGACACAGTAAATGTATGAGAATCAACACATTAACGGGCTCCGTCGTTTGCTGAGAATGAAAGAGCAAACATAGCGCGGAGTACATCCTTCACCATACACTGAAGAAGACATAATGGTTGTTACTTCGAGCTGTGATGATAAAGGAGGGTGCACATTCCATCAGAATAGCTATCCAGAGAGCATGAAACAACTCGTCCACCTTACCGACAGGGGCAAGAATCAGGGATGAACTCCAGCCAGAATCAATCACTCAAAGAGGAGAAAAACAAAGTTGTGATTGGTCCTTGACATGAAACGAGATGAACTGAATCAAGAATTGGCACTTAAAAGATCTGCCCGGCAACAAGGCTCCATATGAATCTAGGGGGTGGACAAAGGGAACACCGAACGAATTCGACGGAACGAGAACTTTGTCGTAAGAATCAAACCCAGACAAAGAAGCCTGTACTGGGTTTTACCAAAAAAGCATCCTCCACGTCGCAGTAATACAGAGTACTGTCTCCTCAGTTAACTTCTTCCAACTCGAGGTCAAGTTACTGGTATAAACAAACGGGAAACGAAAAGACATTCCCCTCAATCAATACTGGCTACCACAGGCACTGCTAAACAACTTCTCTCCAGAAAAGGAGCTCCACTGCGATTGTTCGCATTTGCTCGCAAAGATGCCTGCTCCTATTAACTATGACCAGTCGGAACTCTCTCAAATCTCTCGCCTCCCTGGCACTCCGTGGGAAACGTGCGCTGCGCCAGCCTCGGTACATCTCGCTTTGGATGGGTCATCGTTTGTATCTTGCAACTTCGCCATCATTCGGGAACATGCCCATTAACCTTCCCGCTGAGCACTGATAGGCAAACATGAAGCCTCCCATGAGTCCAATCAGGCCGGCTGTGTACATGGAGGGTCCCCTGACATTTACGCTCCCACCTGAACAGAACACACTCTCTTAAGGGGATAAGGACAGCTTACAAGATAACCTATAACCACTTAAGACTTGCAGACCAGAAACATTTCTCTGACATAGGCGCGACCTCCACATAGAAGGGCATTCCACATGAACTGTTACTGGTTGGCTTGCTGAACCAAGCGAGGGTTTACCAATAAATTCTAATACTCCAGAAGACAGGCGTGAAAGAGCTCTGCTTGCATCCCTTCTTAGGTGGCAATGATAGACGAATTATTTCACTCCCACAGCTAAATCCATATTAATGCAACCATCAATCTTGAACAATGTCGAACAATGCACTTACATATTTTCTCCTGAATCAGTCACAACATAAATTCCGAAATCACTGCCCCCTAAAGACGTGTTCATCTCCTCACTCTTCCATCACGTTTGCATTGGGTGGGAAGTTGTTTTGAGCGTTCCGGATACTCTGGAGGCGCATATTCCCAGGCTCGCGATGTGTCATGAATCAGATCTAAGACTAGCAAGAACTGAAGAAAGTTTAGGGCACCCACGATACAAGACATTCTTTCGGACGACCCAATCTATCGCACAAGAATGTCCTCAGACAATCCTCCCCAAATTACAAACGCAGAAAGCACGGCATGCGGAGAACGGTCCCCGAAGCACACGTTGCACACCTGGAGGCCTATCAGGAACCACTAACACTGTTCCCGAGCTCGGGATTCCAGAAGCGTACGACGATGATGGACAGAAACCGACCGGAATGACGCCAATCGTTCCCTTCTAGAGACTCAGACAGATCCCCACCGCCAACTTCAGAGGACATAGTTAAGGAACCATAGCTGTTGAAGCGAATGATCGAACAAGTAGAGCTTTGTGCACACGAAAGTAAAAGCTCGAGCAACCGTTTTCACTCTCATATTAGAAGTCCAAGTAATTAGGGCGAATCAATCTGGATAATGGCCAGAATGTCAAGCATGTGAACGTCACAAAAAGCACGCCTCTACTCGATCTCAACAACGGGTACAGACCGACCGAAGACAGCGGCAAGATGGATGCCACAAGTTGGAAAGAAGGAGACACACGTGATTAATTCATTCTGTCATTCATTCACTTATTCGTTGGCTCATCCATCCATTCATTCGTTCATTCATCCGGAGGTTGGGTGAAAGCTTGCCTGCAAGGTAGCCAACTGGAAGGGACCCAGCAGTGAGCGCAGTAATCTTGAGATAGTCGGAAAAGTTGAAGTTACCAACGGTGGTACCAGCAGATGGGCTGCGATCGATTACGGGGAATTTGGGTTCATCCAAAAAGATCCCCATCCCTCAAGTTTCAATGGAAGGAAAATCTCAAACGCCCGAGAAAGCCCGTTCTTCTCCTCGTTCTCGATCCGTTTACCCTTTCCTGTACTCGCTGCCAAAAGTTTCTAGTGTTTTCTCCTCTTCCCTTGCTCGAGGGTCCTGACACCAAAGCGAAGCCCCAAGCAGCTGCTCTGCTCCTCCTGAGTCCTGTCGTTGTTTCTCGGCTGAGGTTTCCGCATTCGCTTCGCCGACACGAACGAGAAGCTGCCAGTGCGGATGGTCGTGCATGAGCACCCCTCGAGTCTCCACCTCCTTCTCCCTTTCCGTTCCTGCTCCCTTCCTCTAGCCGGGCTCAACTTCCGTCACTTTGGTCCTTCAGCTCACGGAAACTGAAACTGGGGAACGACTGAGCCGCCAAAGCCGCCTCCATGTCTGCTCCACTTGATGGCCTGCTGAACTGCCGCTCTACGTCCCAGACTCCCCACTCAAACTCAAGTTGACACAGAGCACTGAAGTAAGCATACGCTCTACGCAGTCACTGAATTTCACATGTGGAACCTTCTAGTCACAGTGGTATGATGTAATTGATGACTGGATGCCAAGCTGGTTACAGGAGTAGCAGACAAGTGAAGAAAACGCCCACCGTGGGAGACAAGGCGAGTATCACCAAACCAACCAAAGGTGAAGAGAAAAAGCTCTTGGAACACTACAGTAGCTAAAATAGCACCTGCGCAATCTCCTGAAGTAAAGAGTCCACCTTGAGTTGAGCCACAGATGGACCAATCGTTAATGTTGTCTGCAACACAGAGAGTTTCGTAGTAAATTCAGGCATGCATACCTCTTCCAAGTTCGGAAGAGGGGGAAATATACATGCAGTTTAATTTACACCCTAACCCTTACGTTGGGAAGGGTAAGATAATAAATTAAATCATTTGTTATTTAGATTTTCTGCTTCTAGCCTCCCGCACTTATACCCTAGGAGAAAGGCTGTCTCTCCTTGCCCTATGGGTTATAAAAAGATCTTTTCGCATTTCTAGGTTACCTAACATTTAACTTTGGAAATATTTTAGTACAATATATAATATTTATACATTTTCTGATCACAACAGGCGAGAACAGTTCCCCAGAAGTTCATGTTGCATGCATATTCTCTTAACAGAGGAGGTATGTTGGAAAATACTAATTAATGCTCTCTGCGAAACAGAGTTTCGTGAAGTCTCCACTATGTCCTCAGTAGTACAATATTGATTCCCTGTTACGCATAAATTACATATTATTTTAACAACAAAATAGTTTCCTTAGTGTTCTCCGACAAAGTAGTCTCCCTAGAGTTCTCCTCTGCATGTGTATTGTATTGGGAGAACTCAACAGTCGTTAGACTTCGGATAAAGATATCAGAAGGTGACGATTCACGAGAAAAAAAAACACTCACATAAGCATCTTTGTCTTCGTAAGCATACACTTCTTCTCTGCCGCTATATTATAGGAGTCGGCTACGATCAGTCCTGAATCGAATTCCAATCGAGTCGATTTGTTTAAAGTTTTTATAAAGATCCAGATTTTCACATGGAAGAGGAACCTTAAGCATATTCGGTTCTATAGTTCAAAAAGAAGAACATTACAATTTGACAATAATTATTCTTCGATGATAAAATGAATAATATTCTTTTGATTGTAAATTGGATGATATAAATTCAACTGTTACTTGTGAAGTACATGCAGGATGAAACGCGAACCAAGAATAGCAAACGGATGGGAAGACCCCATCAAGCCTTACAAGGGAAAGAAGGACCAGAACGGCCAAGCAACAACCAGCCCGAAAGGAAGAACACCGGGGCTAAGCCCCGCTATCAGAATATTCTCATTGCGATGAATAAGGAACAGCGAATTCACAGGTTCGCTGTGATTAGAACTCTCTGAAAATAGTCAAATCAAAGTCTTTCCAATCCGATTTATTTCAGAATTCTGAAACGGTTTGGTCTTGTTCACTTCCACCAAACCTGGTTCAACTCGATTCGGTTGAAACCGAATCGACTGCATGCAACAACCATTTATGAACTAAACCGGGTTTTCTCGCTTTATCATCGTTAGTCATTCACTAATCAACCATATTGCTAAGCTGCATTTGGGATTCATTTCAAGTATACCCAATTTTCCTTCAAACACCACACCTGCTGCCTCCCTATCCTCAAGGGAGGTACACCGTCTGCTTTCCCTACCAAGCCATAACAGTGATTCGCTTGGACACCAGGGGAGTGGATTTGTTTACTTTGGGAACTGAAAAGAGTGAGCCGAAGCGGAGTTCGTCACACATATCGACTCTGAGTTCAGAATCAACCGCTCTGGATATCTGGAATAGCTATACGGATAGTATAGACTTCTCAAACTTAATCGATTACTGATTCCGACACGTTAAACTACTATGGCAGGCCGGATGCAACTCAGCAAATCACTTTCCTTTCAGACATTCACTTTAATCCTCTTCCTTCTCACCGAAGAGGTGGGTTCAAGGCCGCGATCATACTGCATGGAAAGCTTCGCCGTTGGCACGATGCACCTTGGACCGGTACTGAACCCAAGGACGTGGAGTTGATCTTCGACGACTGGATCATCACAATACCTCAGGGAAAATTAAGAGAAACTCGTACACATCAGTGAAACTTCGTAAACAATGAAGATGTGGGTACACTCTGCAACCGAACGGTACTGTATAAAAATATACTGTAGCATTTCCTCAAAACCGTAGAATGGAACAAAATACTGTAGAACCGTTCGTATTTACTGTCACCAGTTACAGGTTTTCATCCGGGATCTTCACTCTCGGAAGAGTGCATTTGATGAAAGACGAAACTAAATTAACCACACGGCCCGCGAAACGTCAAGGTCAAGGCCTTCGACGAGAACGTCTAGAGGCTTTACACTAGACACATGAAACAACAGATTCTTTCAACAATGAAGATACTTCACCGACCCGATCTAAAACTTGGACACGAGAGCAACTAAGGCTCAAAGGTAAATCACATGGAACATCAATTGGCAGCATAACCCGAAAGGCCTCATGTAAGTTTTCAACTAAAACGACTCTCTTTCCTCAACTTGGAGAAGAGCCAAAACTCGATCTGTTTCTTAACCACAGATAACTCAATGGTGAAACACTGGTTCACCATAGGAAGCTTCTACCAAGAATCGCGACGAGGATATATCTGGCTCTCAATATATTCGACGAACTTTACTCGACCACACTTCTTCATAAGGAAGCTTCTGCCACGAATCGCGACGAGGATATCTGGCTCTGAATAGATTCCACGAACATCACTCCACTACACATATTCGCTCCTACTCCCGTTATAATCTATCTCAGATATGACACCTTCTCGAGAAAACTAATACGTGCAAAATTGACGCACATTACAAATACAATCGATCTACATTACATCATACACTCCAGGTGATTCCTCAAGGATTCTGACCGTAGCCCAAACCTTCATCAAGAACTGCATCCATATCTATGGACCGATCACGAAGCAGGTCGTCATAATACCTCGAACTACCAATTTCAAGAATTCGTGCTTCGACTTCTTCTAGTGGTTGATCTACAGAAAGCTGCAACTGACCCTTCTTAATTACCGTCACTTTGTACCCTTCCGCTTTTGCATCTCTATAGAGCTCCTGGAAATTTTGCAGAGGGGACTTCCGTCAGCAACCATCCAGAAAGACCGAACAGAGAAGTTTAAGAGCAAGTGAAACACAGTGACATCACTCTTCATGATGAATTTAACGAGCAAATTTATAAAGAAGTACATGAAAGGATCTAAACACCCCACTAAATGGTAAAAACGAACAATTAGTAACAAAGAATTGGTTCGCCTTTGCATGATTATCAACTATTTTAAAGGGAAACCAAGCTCAGCCTTCCCATTAAATCATTAAACTCGAAGCTGAATTTGCGTACCTTCGGTTCAAACGGAACAACTTCTACTCCATCTGCACCAAGCTTTGCTGACTCTTGCTCCAAGAGCCTGCAAAAGTTGTGAGCATCTCCTCTGTCTTGAAATGCCACCGTGTGAAAAGTATCACTGGAATCACCAAAACCTTCAACAGCAGGGCCTATGTCTACAGAGTATAGTCCACTTTGAACCTCACCATCTACCGTCGACTGTAAACCGAGGCACTGTGCACAACAAGTAACTGTCAGGAACGGTGCTCACATTGTACGAGGTACTGGCCCTCGCGAGGACGCTTAAGCTTACAAACTAGAACCATTTGACCAAGTTTTCGCAACAGATGACATGAAAATGATCAATAACTTCCCGAAATGGCAATATGCTCCTTGAACTCATTCATCGTATCGTTAAAAGTGAGTCGGTATCCTAGTCTGATGTCCGAGTATCTGTGACTTAGATGGAGGAATAACAGGTGATAACGGTAAAAAACTTTTCTTCACTTTATGACAGTACCAGAACATACGGAAGATCAAACCACCAGAACTCCGCTTCTTCTTGTTCCGGTTTGTACTCTCCATACTTGTTCATCATCGCCTCCCGACCAAACATTTCTCGCTGCTGCTTGATCTTCGCCTTGGTCTTTTCATAATGCATCCGAACATACTCATGTTCGCCTTCGACACCTTTCTCAAGTAGTCTGCTCGCCTCCTCTATCTCATCCTCAGTGATCCATTTGTCAAGGTCCTGACCTATCTCCCGCATTAACGCTCTGGTCTCAGGGTCTTTTTCCAGCTCATATTTCCGTTGCAAATCCTTGGCCCACTGCTTGGTATTTTGCCAACTTCCAGCTGGTTCCTCGTCACTCTTTGCCTTGCTCTCAACATTCGGCTGGAAGGTATCAGGCCGACCGCTAGAGGTGACAACGGTTTTACTACTGCCTGAGATAATCTCTTTGGCTTTACCTTGGCCTATATTGCTTGGCTGGGACGCAGGTGAAACTGATGGTGTTCTCGGCGAAGGAGGAGTGTGAGGCTGGCTGGGTTGAACATCGTTCTCATCATCAAGTGGCTGTGAAGACGTGTAGTCCATTCCACTCTGCTGCTCCAAGAGGCGCTTGCGATCTTTACTAAACTTCTTGGAAAGCTCTGATGCTTTACTGGAAGGCTCCATTCCCTCCTTCCATTTCATCGTATAGGATTCTGGAGGGTCCAGGACGCTGACACCATCTGTATGACAACAAATCATGTGAGGATAAGAATACTCTGTCTGTGATGAAGAGACAAACACAATGGCCACCTTCCTAAGCAATAAGATATGACACGTTGGGTCTAACGCCGAGACATGACACTGAAAAACAGCTCTTAAGAACCGCTTTCAGAAGAACATCCCAGAAAACTGTTTACTCTACCTACCTGAATACGTCTCCTTCATACTGACTCATATCGTATGTTCAAACATCGAAAGTGAATTGGTCATAAAATTCTGACGATCTCACCTACTCCATAGTCGATATTCTCAACACGGTCCTTGATCCAGGACTTCACACGATCCCCCTCCCGCTCAAACTTTCTCTCTAACCCTCTGAAAAACCGTTTTTCCTGTTCAGAGTTCAGGCCAAAGAAAGGTTCTCGTCCTGCTTCTTCATTGGCTTGGACCTTGAACACAATATCGCGTAGCACTTCATCGCTCATCCATTCCTGCTCTTCTTCCTCCTCTTTCGATGATTTGGATCTATTTTCTCCGCTCTGCCCCACTGTTCCCTCCTCTTTCTTTGGCAGAGCTACCGGCTGCTCAGAGGCTCCTTGTACAGATGTCTTCCGAAAACCTTTACTTGTCGGAACTCTCACATCCTTCTCTCCAGCCGGCGCTTCTGGAACAGGTCCAGAATTCGAACTAGAAGCCTGACCATTCGCCGCGCCTTGGGCTGAACTTCCACCCACAGACGGGGTCAAAGGCTCTTGAGAGCTCACACTTGACATCCCTTCGGATGACTGACTCGGTGCATCCCTGTGCGCCCCATTAGCAATCTCCTTTGGAGTTCCGTTGATAGATTCTGCAGCTGCTTTCTCTCGTTTATTTCTTATCTTCGCCTTCAGATCATCCACACTGAACCCAGTTTTCGGTGACGCTGGAGATGAATCACCTGATTCGAGTCTTGCCCTCTTTGCTGCAATACTGGCCCTAGCCTCCTTGGCAGACAAAATTATACGAGGCTTCACCCCAGCAGACGCTTGTTCAAGTGGTGTTACCCTTCCTGTGGCTAGGGTGGATTCAGGAGTAAACGGCTTGTCAACTGCACTAGATGACTCATCCTCTTGCATGCTAGGACTAACTTCCTCCACAATCGAAGGCCTCCCATTTCCGGATTTTAGTGCAACCTCTGAACTCAGGTCCGATGTCCTTCCTTTCAGGTCCGTGTGGACAGTGGATGTAGACTCTTCATTCGCTAATCCCAAGCGCCGGACATCATCCAAGTCTTTTGCTAATGACGGAAGCTCTTCAGACCGGACTCTTCTTTTCGTCCCCTCTTCCAACGAGCGCTTTCTCTTTAATCTTTCTAGATTTTGTGCGGATTGCGCTTCAGCAGTCCTTCCCTCTTGAAGCCGAGCCTGTCGGGCCATTGCTCGAATTTCCTCCACTTTCCTCTGGAATTTTTCGTCCTGGACAGAGGGACTGGACTCAAAGCTGGGTTTGAGTCCAGTCCCTCTGTTAGGTGTCACGTCCACAACGGCATTTTTGGCTTCCGTTTCGGGAGGTTCTCGCTTTCTACCAGCTCCATCTCCACCTTTCTGTCTTGTATCTTCCTCTATGACCTCGGGATTCTCAATTACTTGCTTCTCGTTCATCTTGGCCTTTACTTTCCTCATCTTCCTTAGTCGAAGCTCGTGCTCCTCGACCACCGGATTCGGTGACTTCGTTTTCCTCCCAATCCACCATTTGTATGCAAGGCCTCCGATAACAGCGAAGGCAAATATGGTGACAAAATTGACCTTTTGCAGTGGCGCGGGAAGAAAGTTAGGAGGAATGAACTCCTTATCACCACCCCATCTAACTGAACCGGCAGCTGTTCCCTGACCCTCTCTATGGAACTTGTACAAAACGCTAAGCTCATTAGGCTCGTAAACCCCCTCAACAATCTTCCTGGCTAGAGCATAGGCCTTCGCTATTCTCCTTTCCACGAGTTCTCTACCTTCGTCATCTGCAAATTGAGGGAACTTAGGGTCTATTCCACTCCTCAACCATATTTCATCTTCATCTACGTCAACCTTGTAGCGTTTACCTTCAGCATCTTCATATACTGTAAAGATGGGGTTTAATCCTACACCCCATTCTTCCCTGTCAGCTTTATATACTTGGTGTTGCTCTTTCAGATTCTGCAAGAATCTTTTCCTCTTGGACTCCAAAGATTCCCGAAATTTCCTGTAATCTTCGTTATACCTGATCTCTGCTTCTACTTTGGGATCTCTAGCTCCTGCCTCATTTGACACATCGATAATCTCCCTCACCTGAATGTCTTCCCTACCCTGGTCACCCTCATCCTCCGAACCTACACCCCCACCGCTAGCTGAAGCAGCCAACGGCGCGCCATATCTTGGCCTCCGGAACCGCAGCTTGCCGTTCAATATCTGTCCCTTGACTGGTAAAAAACCTGAGAAAACTGGAAATGATGCAGACGAGCCACCAACTTGGTTCCGCAAAAGCTCCATCCTCGACCCTCGGGAGAAGTCCAAGACCTGGGGCAGTTTCCTAAAACTTATGCCTCCTTGCTTCTTACTGGAAATAAGAACTCCGCAACACCTTCCTTCCAGACCTCCACAGCTTCTCACCCCGGCAGAATGCAGCAAGTAAGTCGACTTGAAAGCGGAAGTGAAAGGAGAAGTAGCAGTGGCGTTCATGAGCGGCCTCGAGAAGTACGTTGCAAGCGACTCCTTCCCTGTAGACAAGCAACTGCTCAACTTTGAATATTGGAATTTAGGAACAAGTTGTAAAACGTTGATTTGGTCGCCTTCAGACCACAGTATGTCGTGAACAGGCTAAGACCTAGTAGTTTCAACTCTTTTAGAACACCACCTTCAGCTTCTTATGTGTCAAGCCTTTTATACTTCAAAGCACAAAAGCCTGTGTTCAAGTCCTGGCAGTCCGATTGGCAGGGTTGAATTCTTATCGCTACCTATCAGAAGTGAGAGATCTCTACAGAATCCTAATGCTGATCGAGTCTTTCCAGAAAAGCCTGGTTAATAAAACCCATCTACTAAAACAAGCTCGCCTGTGCTTATAATTTCGGTACCGAGCTGACTAAGCAAGACGGTACAAGAGATATAACCTGAAACTTGCTTTAGAGGTTGCAACTAGGAGACAACTTACTTGCAAGGTCACTGTTGCTTTTCCTCAACTCATTGCGGAGCTGCACAAGGTGAACACCAAATCTTCTGTTGAGAAACCAGCCCGGCACAGAAAAGTCCATTCGGACAGTTCATTCCGCGGTTGGTAAACTGGTGCATCAGAGGTTCCTTGTATACACAAAGAGCATCTACGGGAACCTTTCAAATTCAACCTAAGTACCTGGTTAAGCCCAAGACAAACGTATACCTTATCTAAATGTCGGACTTGATCACGTGAGTGCAGAAATGCATTGTACACGTTCTTGTCCATATGCAGACCACGGAGTTTTCCAGCACTGCTCCAACAGACAGGATAAGGATCAAGTCCATGCCAAGTGGAAATCTTTCACGACACGTACAATTCCCACATGGCAAAGGATACATGAAGCGAAATTGGACAACGACAAAGAGTCAACTTCTGCCTCCCACCGATACAAGTTCCGCACACAAGTACCCTACAACAGACTACATCCAAAATTCAAGCCGGGATTCAACCTGCAACACATGTATCTAAACACCTACGCCGCTCCAGAATTATACAAAAACAGGTACCAATTAGGGACCTCAATTTCTCCATATTCAACACAACATGCGCATCCTTAACAGCTTGGATGAACAACCGAACTCAGAATTGTACCTTTTGTCCCTGAGGACAGGAAGTGCATTGCAAACTGAGGACGACAAGCGTTGCGGTTGCGACGCAGAGGCCATCCTCTCCATCAAGCACTACGATAGCAGCAGCACGCAATGCGAAGAAGTCACTTTTTCTCGAAGCGCTCTGCGCAGTCGACTACTGTGCAGCTGTGAAGCGTTTAAATTCGTTAGTTTAAAGGACTAAATTGCTTCCAAGTATAATAGACAAAACGAGCACCGATCTATTCCGAAATCTCCTTACGTAAATTTGCTGAGTTCTAGGAACTGTCACACTGCCGTGTCACTTCCATAGTGACATCCGCGCGAGTACAACGCCCCAGTTTCATGAGCACACCGCAGTTCCCGTATGTCGGTCCAATTTGTGGAGTTAGTGTCTTCCATTCTACCAACTTCGAGCAAACCCCGCAAGAATGAAGCTCAATACAGTAGTTTCTCTCCGTGAAACCATGGTATTATAAATCACGTATGGCTAATAATGGCTGTTATTTTTAAAATATTAATTATTAGATTTATTTATTCTGTATAATTCCTATGTTTTAAACTGTTTCGTGTTTTCCCTTTCTCCTATACGTCATGATGTTTTTACGACCTTGAATTCCACTTTGCGGGTCATTTCGTCTACGATGTTAATGCGTCGGATGTACATTAGCCAAATACTCAAACAAATTTGAACATATAATATATCACAATATTCACCTAGGATACAGATGTCCGTTAAAGTGTGTATAAATTATCATCCAAGTTTAGTTGTTTCTTGGTATTTCAGTGTCACTATGTTTTCTAGAGGAATTATTTGCAGGTCCAATGAATTATGTACTCTCTTCGTTGAGTCTAGTGAGAATAGAATTAGAAAGACACTTCTCTAATTCCCTAAAAGATTAATTGAGTTTTTCACTTCGCTTTTGAATCCCTCTAACTATTCATACTGGAGTCATTTTTATTTTGTTTTGCTTCAAGAGTATCTTGCTTCCTTCCTTGGAGTGAGATACGAGCTCACACAAACCAGTCTCTAGACTTTATTGTTATCGTTGCACTAGTCTATTGTTTATGTAAGAAAATGTTCATTTCAAGTTAATGTTAGAAATGTGAAAATAGCATAAACAACATCTTGACAATCAAACTTTGATCTTTTTATCATTTCAAAATAACATTAGTTTGACGTCAAACCTTGATTTCTTTATTCATCTAAGGAAAATTGCGATAGTGAAAGCAACATCATGTTGGTTAAAAATACAAAAGAAAAATATATGCATGCTTACTACTTGACCGAAAGATCCAAACACTTGTCAATACTGAAGTGTGTCCACACAAGGCACATGTTCCTTAGATATGAGAGAACGAAAACTTGCAGAGGAATGAAGCTCCACATAAAATTGATAAAGTTCAATCGTGTACATAAGAAGAAAAAAACGTTGGAGTGTTTTCATCCTTAATTTAAAATCTCTCTATTTATTCTAGTTGTGTAAACTTTATGTTGAGGTTCATAGTAGGCTCATACTTCCTCATAAAAAGTCTTATTAGGTTCAATTTTCATTAAATATGTGCTTCCAAGCTCATATCATTGGATTTTGTTCACACACAAACCATAAAAGATTTGTTCAATTATAGATTTGATCTCAAATCTTTGGAGAATTATGATAGATGTTTGTGTTTAAGGATAAAATGATATTCTTCTTGCGTTCATATATGTGAGACGTCTCCGACCGCTACAAGAATCGCAACTTCAATTCCAAGATCTTATAATGACGTAGTGACATCAAATTTCTTGAGTTGATCATTTGTAACTTTTGGCATACAAGGAGTTAGGGTTAAAATTTTGGTCATTATGAGGATCGTCTAGCTCCAAGATCTGATAATAATGTGAAGGCATCAAAGATGCTGAGTAGATCTTTTGTAACTTTTGACATGCAAGGAGTTGGGACTAAATTTTCTTGATATGTATAGCGCATGGACTAAGCACACGCCTACTTGACACGTGTGTGAAGTCTATTCCACCTTAAGTTATGAGTTAGAGGACACATGATAATGTATCTAAGGTTGTCTATGAGCGAGGAGGATATTCTTCCTATGTATTCATATAAGTGAGACGCCTTTGATCATATTGAAAATCGTTCAACTCAAAGATCTTATATATAATAGCATGATGATATCAAAAATATTGAGTTGATCTTTGTAACTTTTGTGTGTAAGGAGTTAAGTCTAAGCTTTTCTTGACGCGTAGAGCTCAAGGACTAGTAGCATAAATCTATTTGACAAGTGTGTGAAACTAGTCCATCTTAAGTTATGAGTTAGAGGACGATATGTCAATTGATGTAAAGTTAGATTAAAACTCAAAATTTGTCATTCGTGATGTGATTACGATCTAGATGTTGAAAAACTTAAACTTGCACGACAAGAGTATGGAGGTATGATATGATGTGAGAGAGGATGGAGAGAGAATCTATGATCTAAAGTAGGAAACAAAGAAAAAAGAATTCTCTGAGAGTTTATATCTATATGGAATGCAAGAAAGGATAATGGAATTTTGAGATTTTTGTGCTCATATGTAATGTAAATTGCATATAGTTAGAATAAATAGATAAGATTTCAGATTTTGAGGCCAAAATACTCTAAGGTTTTTTTGTTCTTCCGTATGTATGTCGAGCTTCATTATTCTACAAGTCTCCGTTCTTCTACATCTAGGGGTCATGTGTCACCTTGAACACACTTCATGCACAATAGAATGCAACATCAAAATGACAACTGTTAGGGTCTTTACAGCCTGCCCTAGAGAACTGCGAGAAGTTGCATGCAGTTTCGAGATCAGTGAAACTGCAAACATCCATCTTAATCTTTTCACAAACAGAGCTCATTTTTTCGTGCTCTCATTTTCAAGTTCCTTCAGTCACTCCTCCACTACTCTACACAATTTGAATGTTACTTTTCAAGAAGTGAGTGCTTTCTCGTACTCACATGCTCATCATCATACCCAGTTATACGTTATGTAAGAGTAAGAAGTACTAAATAATCCACGACTATGTTTGAGATCCCTCTCAAATACTCGCGGATGTTAGATGTAGTGTCATCACAAAGTTGGACGTTGTAAACTGCACACAGTACCCGCAGATGAGTTACGACAAAGACTCATCCATCCGTGAAAGAAGCTGAAAAAACTCTATCGATATTGACTACATTACTCTCGATCTTCTCTAAACTACCTCCATCCGACTTAATCTCTGGCTCTCAAAAGTCAAGAAGCTTTGACAAAAACTTGAATTCATTTGAATTAAGATGACTATGAGAAAATTGTTGCATACATCAAGAATGAGGAGAACTTTGTCGCATTACACGGTGCAAGACGGAAGACGAAAGTTGGTGCGGAAAAGTGTCTCAGCAAAGCCACAACTTTCAAGAATATGACCGCTCAACTTTCAGGAAAGAACGGCTTCCTAGTAGTGACTGGTGTTGAATTGAAAAAACGGTTCGAGAGATACGTGCATACGTACAAAAAGGCGTAAGAAATCCAAGACATCACAAGTGGAGGGCTTACTGAGGATGAGATATTGACTGCGTTGACATTGGAGGAGAAATTGAATGAAAAATGTCCTCATTTCTTTCGAATGAATGTTGTTTTTGAAAGTTGTGCGAACATTGATCCTCCTGCGTTGTATTCCCAATGAATATCAAAAGAGGAGTTCTAAGGTTTAGACTTTTAGTGTCAAGTAGAGAATACTGTTCCTCGCTATGATCTTGAGAATACTCAATTTGAAGAAGAAGGTGATGGAGATATAGACATTTCTCAGTGCGGATACGAAGGTGTCAATTATCAAGGTGTGGAAGAAGAGATGAGTCCATTTGCTGAAGACAAAATGACAAATGAAGAGGAAGAAGGAGGTCACGGAGAGACGAGCCGAGGAACCTCTACTGTCCTTGATATACCTCAGTCGGTGCAAGACAGATCTAGAAATCAAGGACCAACAAACACTCGAAACATGAAAGTGGGTGTGTTGAATTTGTACGAAGAGAGTATCAAGGAGAAAGTTCATTATAGAAAAGTTTACGTAAAGTATCATATGACCACATTAGAAGAGAAGAAAAGAGTTAGAGAGAGTCACGAGAAAGAAGAGAGCAGAAAGAGACATGTTTCATTATTTGTTGTATTACACAAAGCATGCAAGTATTTAGAGGAAATAAAAGAAATTATCGAGAAACTCGACAACATGTAACCAAGTTATTTATATGAGTAAAGTTCAAGTTCTATTGCGCGTCTCTTAATACTCTCTTCCGTTTACTAGTGAGTCACGAAAGAGTTTCAAGGTTTAGGTGAGGTTATACCCCTGTGAGTCGCAGAAAGATCCGTTCGAGTTTGCATTGACTACAAAGAGAGAGAGAGAGAGAGAGAGAGAGAGAGAGAGAGAGAGAGAGAGAGAGAGAGAGAGAGAGAGAGAGAGAGAGAGAGAGAGAGAGAGAGAAGTGCTGAAGTGCTCAGTGCGAATCGAGAAAGTGCTCAGTGCGAAGGAGAGTGCAAATCGAGAGAAAAGAGCATTATGTGCGGAGTGTTCGGTGCGTTCGAGGGAGAGTGCAAATCGAGAGAAAACGTGTAAAAAAAGTGCAATTCGGGAGAGAAGAAGAGCAGAACTGCACGAGAAGGGATGAAGACTAGACGGAAGCGTAAGAGAAGCTAGAGTGAAAGAGATTTGAAGAAAATGAGAGCTCATTCAAAGTCATAGGAGGTAAGTTTTGATCTTGCTTTCCTTGCTATTTCGTAATAATCGCAATCACAATGCGTTTTACAATCGATCGCTCGAGATGTGCGTTTAGCGGTAGCATTGAACACTAGAACTAGCGCGTTTAGCTCTGTATTGCATACTGCTATTGCAGTTCCTCGGATTGTGCAGTGAACTGAAGCATGGCGGGATCCTAAGAGGAATCCGAAAAGAAGAGACTCGAGCACCAAGAGAAGAATGACCGTTCCTTATGTCATTTGCATCCTAAGAGAATTTACATCAACGAATCAAATGGGGATGGATGAGTAAAGAAGATGTAAGTCTTGCGGTGATGAAAATAGATAAGGAAAAGTTAGAGAAGTTGGGATTATTGATAGCTCTTTCGTTCAAATTTGCTCTCTCTGATGTAAGTATGCTAAACCGTCTTTTGTTCAAACGCCCATACGTTAAAGTTCTTTCGTTAAAGTCCCTGCTGTTGAAGAGGTTTATGAATTCGTTTAATGTTTATTTATATTCATAACAGTAGCTTTTTACTAAGAAGATATAATGACGAGGTTAAAATTGTGTTTATCTCGATGATGTAAACATGTATCGATAGAGCTTCCATCAGATCTTTTCATCTAGTATCATTTCGTATCGTAGTAGCTATCCTCAACAATGTCTCATGTGTCATCTTTCTTTCATATTTCATGGAGATCGTAGATGACCACAATCCACTTGGCTCAACATGCTCATCAAAACTTCTCTCATGATGAATTGCAAGGTGGATTGTCTTGTTAGGAATCCATGCGATGCCTTGTTTAGTTAGAATTGTTTAGATATAGCTCGGAAGGCGCAAGCTTCCGAGCACCGAGGCTTAGTGTGATCAACGTCGATCACACAAGAGCTCTGCGATCATGGCTCAGTGCAATCATTGTCGATCGCACTAGAGCTCTGAGATCATGACTCGGTGCGATCAGCGTTGATCGCAGTTGAGAAATACTCGACAAGACAGAGAAGATTGTACGCAATGCCCATCACTTTATGTAAAAACTTGCAAATACATCAAGGTTTGAATAAAAATCCACTTGGCCTCCTATTATGCTCGAGATAACATTCTAAGAATTCTATTCTTTTGATATATCCCGGTGGCATGGAGTGAGAAAGTTTATCTTACCATTGTTTCGGGATCTCTTTCAGATTCTATAATTAACTCTCCATCTTCCTCGGTCCACTCATCTTCATTTCTGAGTAAAAAGCTATGGAGCATCACACAACAGCATATCCATCAAACAAACGGGTTCTCAGATTTTTCTTTCAATTGCGTTCTAACTTGCTTTAATGAATGTCAACGAGACTTCAAAATACTTATATAGTGTTCGTTCGCCACCCTAGCATGCGCTAAACAAGTATTGAAATCTTGTTTCTCGTTGTCTTCTGTAGCCATCCTAGATGATGGAATAAGATGTTGCATGGGTGAATATCTAGAATCATCAAGTAAATATTGATCTGCCTCAAACAGAGAAGAATCACCCTCAATGTGTTTTCATAAGACAGACTTCTTGGCAACTCTCGAGCATACATGTGAAACGAAAAATGATTCTCTTTCAAGGACAACACACCACATAAGCATTCATTGAATAATTGCATTTTCAATCATAACAAGTTTCACCATCGACTCGAGATCTCTGTGATAAAGGCAACATAGTCTCATCTATCAACCTTACACATCCCAGAAATCCTTTTGCTCCAAAGGCATCTGAGATGACACACGTCTTTCTTCACGACTTGACCAACGAAATCAATCCTCGAAGAATTGACTCTAAAGCATGCATTACTATCTTAGTATACAAAACCATCATTCCATGAGCAATGCCCCAAAGAAGAAATGATCGTCCAAGAGCAACACCATTCTCATCGTGTCCAAATCTGTCTAGAGCAACAGCAAGTTGCAAAGGCACTGGAGCTTGTTTTACGCGACTTTGATTATAGAAAATGGGATGAGCTTCTACTAAACTCACCAGTTTTCCAGAACTTCGTCTATCCATTCTTGTAAGCTGTCAGAAAGAATCTGTAAGAAAATTTTCAAAATAGTTCCGAAAAAAATATTTATTCTTGGAAAATGAGAATCGATCTTGCTTTTCCAAATATCCTGAAGTGTAGAGTACTTGATACAACTCTACTAACTCTTCGTCAGAATCTAGTCAGAATCTAAAGCGTCATCAGACGATGAAGAACTAATACAGTCACGCTTCTGCTTTCTCCTCAAGTTTGAATTTTCTTTCCTGTTGCTGTTACTAGATTCATCTGAACTTGAAGACTTAAATTCTGAGCTCGAGGAAGCCAACATCATTCTCATCTCTACAATCTCTTCTATATTCTGCAGTAACTGTTTTCTCTCGGACACACGCGGCATGGCAATCGCTAAACATGAAAACACACACAAGTGAATGCTGATCGATAAACTTGAAACACAAAGCTTGAAACTATCATTCTACGGACCACCGAACAGACCTCCACACTGAAATTTCGTGAGAAGTCTTGTGCACTCTTTGCGTTAACTACTGTAGTACTTTTTTGAATTTTGAATTTGTGAAAATACATGTCACGTAAACACATGGCACGTTGTCGTGTCGTGGACCGGCTCCTACATGAAATTCAAACTTCGATGCTTGTCGTTCCAAAGACACTCATGAGAAGACAAGCTAGGCCTCAGCTTACGGGCTTTTGGCACAATCTCAGATCTCCATTTTCATCACATAGATGGGTAGAGCTCCTTGTCAGCTTTCCAAAGACACTTTGTCTACTTCGTTTGGACGCCTAGTGGAGAAGTTACAGGACTCGAAAGATGGAGAAAATAAGCTAGGCCCCAGCTTACGGGTTTTTGGCACCACTTCGGATCTTCGTTCTTATCGCACCAGTGGATAGAGCTCCTTGTCAGCTTTCCATAGGCACTTCATCTACTTCGTTTGGACGCCTAGTGGAAAAGTTACAAGACTCGAAAGATGGAGAAAACAAGCTAGGCCCCAGCTTACGAGCTTTTGGCGCAACTTCGGATCTTTACTTTTATCGCATAGATGGATAGAGCTCGTTGTCAGCTTTCCATGGGCATCTTGTTTATTTCGTTTGGACATCCAGAGAAGAAGTTATGCGATTCGGAAAAAGGTAAAATCAAGCTAGGCTCCTAGTTACTTGCTGACTGGGTATTTAGGGCTTCAGGCGTTATATCAAACACGCAAGGGGCCTGCTTATTATTATTGAGGGTTGAACTTCGTACGTACAGACTGTAACAAGGGGGCTGCTTAAGGGGCTTGCTTGCGCCTGCGACCTGTCAGCGGACGGTGCGGGAGATTTGGAAGTCCAATGCAAACGCGCAAGGCGTCGTTGGGTTCAGATCTGTGCAGGCTACGCACTGGTTCAAACGGTTTGGGAAGAGACGGATCGGGGAGTGCATACTGAGTGAAATTGAGACGCAGGAAGGAGATTTGGGATTTTCAGTTACCTGTGAAGGAGAGTTGGACCGTTCGGGCCGTTCCGGAGTCCAAACTTGCTGTCCTTGGATCCAACGGGATCAGAACACCGAGTTCTACAGGAAATTGAAGACGATACCAGTTTTCATCGGGCGGTTTGGAAGTTCTGAGTGAAATTGGCTCGCAGGGAAGCGCTTACATCAGATTTTCGTTCGCCTGCGACCTGAGGTTGGGCTGTACTTCGCGATCGGTGAGCCAAGCTCTTCGTTCTTGGTGCCTACGCGATCAGGGAGTCCTCATGTACGCATAGGAGAAGACTGTAAGTGAATTGGATTGTTGGTTTGGGTGTGGTGAGCAAGTTTGAGCTGCAAGGAGCAGATTTACGTCAGTTTTTTGCAACCTGCGACCAAATTTCTTGCGTGGTTTTGCAAGGGGAACTCCAAACGGCTTGTTTGGAGTCTTGTTGGGTTCAGGGTAGCTAGATCTACCTATCAGAGAAGACGGATATCAGTTTAGGCGATCCGTTTGTGTGTGGTGTGCGGTTTTAAGCCGCAGGGAGCAGTTTTTGAAGGTTCGGTCACCTGCGACCGAAAATCAGCGATACCTCGACTATCAAGAGTCGCATCTGAAGGTTTCTTGGGTTAACGGAGTCAGCAGAGGAGACCCTATCGACATCTGAAGTCCGTTCAGCGAAAGGAGGAAGTTCACAAATAGGCCTTTTTCGGTTTCTTCGCTACGGGTTTTGCTCTTTTGAGTTCGTTAGAGTTCTGGTTGACTGTATACAGCTTGTGGTAGCTAGCTTGTGGTAGCTAGCTTTAGCTAAGAGCTTATACATGGATGTGGTTTGGACTTGAGTTTGAATCGCGTGATACTGCTGTGGCTCTATTTGTTAGCAAAGAGAAGTTTTTCTTGCTTTGAGCTACGCTTCGGTGGTTTTGGGTCAGGGTTGCGATTCAAGGGTTGTTTTCAGGGGCTTTTGAAGTAGGTTACGGATCACTCTGGTCTGTTCTTCAGTTTTGTGCTGTTAGGAGAAAGAGACGGCAGTGTACATACATTTGGAGTGGTATATATCGCAGCATTCCTTTTTGTGGCTGTTCTTCTCTGTCTTGTCTCTGTTTGGCACAGCATCTCCACAGCCAGGAACCTCGCGTTTTCCTGGACATCCTTCACGCACAAAAAAAAATCCGACACGATAACGTAGTACAAGATAAATGAACGTGACCATTAATCTACGTCCTAAACCGCCACGGGCAGTGCTACGAAACCTGCGGATCATTTCTGTGGTACCTCCAGACCCACTCGCATCCAAAACGGCTGTTGTCCGGAACTCAAACCCGCTGGTCATGGAATAAACTCTACGGCCACTAACTTTAACACCAATAATAACAGCGCCGGATGGCTAAGTTGGTATGGAAGAACTGTTGAAAGGTCTTTACAGCCAAGTAAGAAGCATACATATTTTGTTCTTTAATGTTGCTGACTAGCATGGTCTGCTTCCATAATCGAAGCTTGTCTTGGATAGATAAGGAAATCAAAGTTTGACGTCACGGTAATATGTCATAAAAGAATCAGAGTTTGAGCTTCAGGATATTGCTCCCGCTACTTTCATGTTTCTAATACTAACTTGAAGTGAATATTTTTGTTGGTATACAAAAATATTTAAGCTAAAATTAAAGCTTAAACCTCCAGTTCAACTACAAGAGCTCCGGGCCACCCAGAACTGTTACTTCTAGAAGTCACGATCACGAGCACAGAAAAATAATCGTTAACAGCAAATTACTTTTGATGAGACTCTTCAGTATGTCATATGATTGGAAGAATAAAGATGCAGTGGAAAGCTATTCACCACCTCTACACATTTCTCTCAGTTGAATGTAGTTGAAGCGATTGAAATCTATGTAGTTAAGTTACCTAGGTTTTTGGACAAAACAATTTTATTTTTTTTATGACCTAAAGTACAAAGAGAAAAAAGAGAATATTCATTTTCCTCCTTTTGTAGTGAAACTTGCAGTTTAAAGATCTGTTTGCATGAGCTCGAATCACTCCAAAGGAACAAAGGGAGAGAAACTTGAAAGAAACAAAATAAAATTGACTCCAGTAGAGGAGTTAGAGGGATTCTAAGAGATTTAAAAAATTTAAAATTTAATTAATTTTATAGAAAATTAGAGAAGTTTTCTATAATTCGGTCTCCACTAGACCCACGAGGAGAATACACAATTTGTTGGACCTGAAAATAATTCCTCTAGAAACTATAGTGACACTTGGATGATAATTTATACACTCATAAACCCCTCTCCTGGTATAAAGGCTGTAACAAAAACATTCTCTTTAAATTCTTTGTTTGAATTCAAAATCTCTCTTTAATAAAAGAGCTTTTCTCGTAGGACAGAAAATATTGGACTTTAAATTACAGATTTCTCTAGCATAGGTAAATATTATATATATAATATGTTCAAATTTGTCTCGAATATTTGAGTAATGTACTCGTCACTCATTAACATCAAGGCGGAATGCTTTTCACAACGGAATTCAAGGTCATAAAAACATCATATGGTTAGTAAAGGGAAAGACCGCGAAATACTTTACAGCACAGGAATTATTCCAAATAAATAAATCTAGCGATTCTAATTTTAAATTAACAAGCCATTATTAGCCATACTTGATTTCTAATACCATGGTTTCACGGAGAGAAACTACTGTATTGAGCTTGATTCTTGCGGGGTTTGCTCTAAGTTGGTTGAATCAAAACCACTAACTAAACAAATTGGACTGACATGCAGTTCGAACAGGGGCGTTCTACTCACGCGGAAGTCACGATGGAAGTGACATGGCAGTGATAGAGTTCCTAGAACTCTCCAATTTACGTAAGGAGATTTCGGAGTAGATCATCGGTCGTATCTATCGACTCTCGGAAGCAATTAGTCGTTCAAACTGACGAATTAAACGCTTCACAGCTGCACAGTAGACGACTGCGCAAGGCGCTTCGAGAAAAAGTGACTTTTTCTCCCAAGAGGCTTCGCATTTGCTGCTGCTACCATCGTGCGCGATGGAGAGGATGGCCTCTGCGTCGCAACCGCAACGCTTGTCCTCCTCAGTTAGCAATGCACTTCCTGTGCTCAGGGACAAACGGTACAATTCTGAGTTCTGTTTGTTCATCCAAGCTGTTAAGGATGCGCATGTTGTGTTGAATATGGGGCAATGGAGCTCGCTAATTGGCACTTCTTTTGTATAATTCTGGAGCGGCGTAGGTTGAATCCCGGCTTGAATTTTGTATGTAGTCTATTGTAGGGTACTTGTGTGCGGAACTTGTATCGGTGGGAGGCAGAAGTTGATTCTCATTGTCCATTTTCGTTTCCTGTATCCTTTGCCATGTGGGAATTATACGTGTCTTGAACGATTTCCACTTGGCATGGACTTGATCCTTATCCTGTCTGTTGGTGCAGTGCTGGAAAACTCCGTGGCCTGCATATGGACAAGAACGTGTACAATGCATTTCTGCACTCACGTGATCAAGTCCGACATTTGGATAAGGTATACGTTTGCTGTTGGGCTTAACCGGTACTTAGGTTGAATTTGAAAGGTTCCGATAGATGCTCTTTGTGTACACAAGGAACCTCTGATGCACCAGTTTACCAACCCTGGAATGAACTGTCCGAATGGACTTTTCTGTGCCTGGCTGGTTTCTCAACAGAAGATTTGGTGTTCACCTTGTGCAGCTCCGCAATGAGTTGAGGATAGGCAACAGTGACCTTGCAAGTAAGTTGTCTCATAGTTGCAACCTCTAAAGCAAGTTTCAGGGTATATCTCTTGTACCTTCTTGCTTCTGTGTAATGTTGGTCTTTGATAGTCAGCTCGGTATGGAAATTACAAGCACAGGCGAGCTTGGTTTAGTAGATGGGTTTTATTAACCAGGCTTTTTTAGAAAGACTCGATTTGATCAGCATTAGGATTCTGTAGAGATCTCTTACTTCTGATAAGTAGGGATAAGAATTCAACCCTGCCAATCGGACTGCCAGGACTTGAACACAGGCTTTTGTGCTTTGATTAGAAAAGGCTTCACACATAAGAAGCTGAAGGTGGTGTTCTAAAAGAGTTCAAACTCCTATGGCTTAGCCTGTTCACGACATATTGTGGTCTGAAGGCGACCAAATCAACGTTTAACTTGTTCCTAAATTCAAATGTTGCTTGGCTACAGGGAAGGAGTCGCTTGCAACGTGCTTCTCTAGGTCACTCATGAACCTCACTGCTACTTCTCCTTTCACTTCCACTTTCAGGTCGAGTTACTTGTTGCATTCTGCCGGGGTGAGAAACTGTATGGGTTTGGAAGGGAGGTGTTGCGGAGTTCTGATTTCCAGTAAGAAGCAAGGAGGCATAACTTTTAGGAAACTGCCACAGGTCTTGGACTTTTCCCGAGGATCCAGGATGCAGCTTTTGCGGGACCCGGTTGGTGACTCGTCTGCATCGTTTCCAGTTTTCTCAGGCATTTTACCATTCAAGGGACAGAGATTGAATGGAAAGCTGCGGGTCCGGAGGCCAAGAGGTGGCGCGCCGTTGGCTGCTTCAGCTAGCGTTGGGGGTGTAGGTTCGGAGGATGAGGGTGACCAGGGTAGGGAAGACATTCAGGTAAGGGAGATTATCGATGTGTCAAATGAGGCAGGAGCTAGAGATCGAAAAGTAGAAGCAAAGATCAGGTGTAAGGAAGTTTACAGCTACTTTTCCTTTCACTTCCGCTTTCAAGTCGAGTTACTTGTTGCATTCTGCCGGGGTGAGAAACTGTAAAGGAGGTGTTGCGGAGTTATAATTTCCTGTAAGAAACAAGGAGGCATAAGTTTTAGGAAACTGCCACAGGTCTTGAACTTTTCCGGAGGATCGAGGATGCAGCTTTTGCGGACAACTTTGCCCAAGGGAGCAACGCCTCAAGACGCTGAATATATGAGGATGGCAGTGGAGCTTGCTAGAAAGGCCGTTGGGCGCACTTCGCCCAATCCAATGGTGGGTTGTGTAATTGTCAAAGATGGTCAGGTAGTAGGCCGTGGCTTTCATCCCAAAGCAGGAGAACCACATGCTGAGGTGCGTTTCTGAATCTCTTGATTCATGTGCAATTTGGTGATGTAAAACTGGCTCATGTAGGAACTGATCATAAACAAAGTTGTCCGTATAATCATGGAATAGACGAGCTGTTCAGATTTTTGTTTTGTGCAATAGATCCTCGTAGATGTAAGGGCATATTTGCCGACATAACTCACCCAAGCAACGGTTTAGGCTCTCTAAGACTCCAGACTAGAATATACAGTGTATAGAGATTGGAACGTGACCGTCGGGTGTAAGAATAATGGGCACGTGTTGCTGACAAGTTCTCACTTCGGGCTGTCGTATTTTTTTCTGGCGGTCCAGAAAGACCAGAGAAGAAAATCCAGAGAAGAAAGCATGAAATTTCTGTTTAAGAAATCTGAGACCTGTGTTTGTTCCGGTGGAGAAACTAAGCCATCACGTAGATTCTGGGACATTGTTTTAACTTCAGTCTACGAAGTCGGACACAAGTTCATTCTGACCTCCTTACTTCGTAGGTTTTTGCCTTGAGAGAGGCTGGAAAAAATGCGCAAGGAGCAACAGCCTATGTGAGTTTAGAGCCCTGCAATCATACCGGACGAACGCCGCCATGCAGTCAGGCTTTAGTTCGTGCACGAGTTAGTCGAGTGGTGGTGGGCACGTTGGATCCGAATCCTCTGGTAGGTGGAAAGGGCATTGAGACTTTGCGGAAGGCAGGTATCCAAGTTGTGGTTGGAGTTGAGCAGAGCCTTTGCCAATCTACTGCCGAGACCTTCTTTCACAGAATTGTCACCAAAAAACCATTTCTAACTTTGAGGTACCTTCCGTCACTTCGACCGACGATCCAAACGTGTCCAAACTGTTAGTAGTTAAACGCTTAACATGTAGAACTTACCTATCAAAACTGCGGTGTCAGACAAGGAAAGAGGAACTGCTGTGTCTCTGCTTGTTGGATGTACCCTTTTTATCATTCCCGGAAGTCTCCGAATTCCCTTGTGTACGTACATGCATTTCTGCCTCATTGTTCAAAGTAACGAAAGTCCGGTGTTTACAGAATGCTAAAGGCTTGTTCTGCCTATCAGCTACTCACTGTCAAATGACCAGCTACCTCATTTTCCTTGCAACACTGGTTTTGCAGATATACTATGTCTCTGGATGGAGCAGTGCTTCCCCGTCAAAAGAATGAAACAACAGAAGCAGGAAGTCACTATAGCCTTCTGCTTCAAGAAAACGATGCGGTGATTGTTACAGATACTTGTGTACATGATTACAATCCAACACTACTTTCCTCTGAACCTGGAGCGAAACAATCCCTTAGAGTAGTTATTGCAAAGTCCTTGGAACTGCCTTTGGGTTCTCATGTTTTCAATACATCAGTGACTCCGACGCTGGTGATGACCGACGCCGATGCAGTAGTTAAAGATGTGCAAAACGGTAGGAAGCACGGCCGGGAATCGATGGAGTCTGTTCTTAGGTCAAGGGGTGTTGATGTAGTGGCCATGAGCGAAATGAATCTGGATGCTGTTTTAGACTTACTATACCAGAAGGGATTCAACTCAGCTCTTGTGGATTCCACTGTCGCTGACTTAGAGAATTATTTGGGTCCATTAGCTCTCACTCAGGAGGGTCCACAGAAGGTTGTGGTAGTTATTTCACCTGTTCTTGTAGGAAGAAACCAAGATGGACCAGGACTCCAGCTTGAAGATGATGTATTGAATCTTGAGCGGGTTACAACAAAGGTCTGTGGAGGAGATGTCATAGTGGAGGGCTACATCTCGAAACGACCTTCTTAGCAAATGTTTTTAACTGAAGACTCCCATGGTTGCACATTTAGAATAGGCGCAGCCCAGGGAACTATGTTAAAAGCAATTGGAAAAAAAGCCTGGCTTTTGTGGTGCATATTCTCGTTAGAAAAGGATAATGAAAATGCCGGCTGAGTTGCTTCGAACAGAAGCTGGCGATAGGGCGCTTGTCAGCGTTGGTTCATAACCCAGCCAAGGAACCGTCTAAGCGATGCTTCTGCTGCATGAGTGATCTGCAACTCTGTGTAAGATGGCGCGACGCTACTCACTTTACTTTCTCGACCCAGACTTCGTACTTCTCATTTCTAGATTTGTTGTTTGGATTGGTAGCTGTCGGGAATAGTTCCATCTCGGTTTCTTCTTTTTCCGCTCGTATACCATGATGTATATATACATATATTCTTTTCCTAATGCGACAGGAGAGTGTTTTGTTGCATGCTCTATGTGTATCTTGTAGTAGTTAAGTTTGTAGTAGTTAGGTTTGTATCCTGCAGTAGTTAGTAGTTGTCCAACAGTCGTTTCGGAGATAAACATTCCAGTTTGGTAACTACTCAGAGAAAATTGTTGATACATTCGATACGAGCATCTCACATCAGAGAAATTGTTGATACATTCGATACGTGCATCTCATGGTTCTCAGTCGATGTTTTACAATATCTGAAGCATTTCACATCCGTTTGGGATCAGGTTTCAATCCACTCTCTGGTTTTGAGAATCATGTTCGATGTTTTACAATATTTTATGGATTTTACATCCGTTTGGAGACCGTTGAGAAAATTGTGAAATAGTGAACTATCTGAACGAATAGACACCATGTGAAAGATCATCTTTAACACATAGACATCATGTGAAAGGTGAAAAGAGATGACTGTAGAGAAAATTTTGAACTATCATGTTTCATTCCACATTATGGTTTTTAATCAACTCCACATTATGGTTTTTAATCAACTCCACATTATGGTTCATAATCAACACAAAAAGTTTTTATTTTTAAAGATTTCACAAAATTTTAAAAATTTATAGTAAATTCTGTTCAAACGTATAATAAAATATAAAAGACTTAGAGCAATTCAAAAACACCACGACTCTAGACAAAACTTTCCTTGGATAAACTAGGGCCAAAAAGAATTTAAAACAAACAAAGCAGTAATACACTAAACAAACCATGATATAACGAAAAGAATAATTTGTTTGTTGATAAAAGCCTTTAAACCCATACTGTTGGTATAAAAGCCGCTATATGACAGGCCAGTCCACATGGCATACTGCAACGCGGATTTGTCCAGCGCGTGGAAGATGTGGCTCTAAAGTCCAAATGGCTTTCTCCCACGCTAAGGCTCGATTTAGAGGGCAGAGAGCGAAAGGTGGGCTTCTCTGTCCGAATTCGAAGCTGCAGTGTTGACCACGATGAGAGGTGAACCGCGTAGCATGCGGACTGTTGAGGGCCAGAGGGAACTTTCACTCCATTTCGTTCCTTAACATCGTGTTTGCGAGCGAGTGAATTGTCCAGCGCAGTTTCTGATTTGAATTCCCAAGCCGTTTCTTTTTGTGACTGCGGGTTCATTCTCCAACCTCGGCTTCGAAAGATGCTGCAGGGAATTGCAAGCTCCTTTAACAACGTTGTCATTTTTCTTGCTGGGGAAGTCACTGGTGTAACTTACAAAACCATGTATGACGTAATGAGGGTTCCTAAAAGAACTTTATCGGTGAATATGGTAATATATGATAAACGTAATAAATATCACATTAATAGGAAACGAGGAACAATAAAACACCAATAAATTATTCTAGTGGATGAAAACAAAAAAAATAAATGGTTGCTTTTAGTGCAAAATATTTGTTACTTCTGACGTAATTAGAAGATAGAAAAGTGCATGCCTGATTAAACCCAGTTGTGGGTATAACAAAAATAAAATAATACTTTTTTATCCTAGTGTACTTTAGGTTAGAGAGAAGATATTATTTCTTTCTGATAAATCACTAAATTATGTTTAAAATGATTTCTCAATCGATAATTAATAATTAGTTCTGAAGTGAAACACACATTGTAAAGCTTTGGGAGAGAGTTGATTTACGTCATTACCTAACACAACAAACTATCGTTAAAGAATTCGATTCACAAAAGTAGTTTGGATATATAACTGTTAAATTTTGCAGAAAACCAGGCCGCATAAAGAGTTCCTCTAGGTTACCAAGCATATTTCTAATGGCAGTTGGGATTTAATTGCAAGCGCTTTAATCACCAGAAGTGCTCCGAACAAATTGTGTAAATACATACCCTCGATAATTAATATAGTTTACTTGTGTGGTGTATGCAGTTTCTATAGTCAAGATTACACTGTCGGTAAAGAGTTAAATTTGTAATAAAAATATGTAAAACCTAGATAAGTGCAAGTTTTCACTTATACAAAGATGTATGAAAGCTTAAGACAAAGGGTAACCATAAATATATGGATATATATAGAGAGTTATTAACCTGTCTGTTCTCGGATATCATTTATAATACTTTTGTGTTGAAAGCTATGATGATCTATTTATCAATCAGATAGATTAGATAGACTTTAAAAACTGGATAAATTTGACATATGAAATAATTAAAAATTAAAAAATCTTAATTTTAATCTTATTTGATAATCAAAGGTGATCTCACTTTGATTATGAATGATCACCGTTGATCTATGCTATAGCATAGATCAAGGTATTCTAAACCATATCCGAACATCGAGTATGTTATTTTATCCCATGTATATATAACTAACTTCTAAAAAATATATAAAAGAGAACCCTCCATAAGCATAAGTCAAGAATCTACACCCGAGACCGTGCTGTAAAACGTATCAGATATTAGTAGCAATTTTCTATTGATATTTTCCAAGTATTGGTAGCGATAATCATGTCTCTATCACACCTAACTGGAAGAGTTCAAATCAGGAGCACCCAGTTGATTACTTGGTCGGGTCTCTACCCCAAAGTTTGAACTTGACAAGGATCTTGCTTAGAACGTTGCACGAGGTTCGAGCTCATAACAAGAAAATCGTAAGTTCACAATTGACATCCCTGCGCACTCCCTCCAATCCGTGGATCTTTAGACCTCACAGACTCACTTTAATATCTCGATTGGGGACAATGCACATGCCCCATTGTCACCCAAAGCACTCACGACTCACGCACACATTTCAATTTGGTATCGGCTTAATCTTTACTGGTAAATTGACTCGTACATGAGCACCTGTCGCGACGGACAGACCCGCGGCACTTCACGGAGTGACCTAAGTCCCTAACTGACCACGGATGACCTAAATCACTCGTTAATTCCTGATCCAAAACTGTCTAAGTCCCTCGGGCTCTCACGGACCTCCTGTCCTTATAAAACTGTTAGCTATTTCTCATACACATCGAGATTTCCTTGGAGAAATGTCAATGTGTACACACAAGAAAATCATGTCACTAGGCAGGTCACCATCCTCGGACCGAGCGTCCCTCTACGTGTCCTCACACTAATCACTATCCGTTATAGCCTCCGTTCTCTCTCCAGCACGCATCCTTATGCGAGGCTTTTATAAGCTCCTCTTCCTGCCTTTGTCGTCTTCCCCTCCCTTGTCCTCGTCAGTCGTCTAACGTGCGACACATCCGGCCCGAGAATCCTAACTCCCGGACCAGTCGCCTTCCGTCGCGTGGGCTTGAGTAGGACAGGCGGAGGGTAGCGGTTAAGTTCCCTGGCTCTGATTGGTCAGAAACTCGACAGTTGAATGTTGGTCTAGCGAGTCACCTAACGCTATTTCCTCCTTTGCAGGAGATGAATGTCACCAAAAACGAAACGCTTCGGCTTCCGCGCTCCGCGCGTGCGACGCTATCACGTGCGTGTTGGTTCTCTCTACTCCGGATCTCGTCCGTCTAGCCTTCAGTTCCTGTGCTTTTTCATCCTCGGTTTTTGTCCGTCATAGTGATCCGTGTCCTCCTGCTCAGATCTCTACTTGCTCTACTTCCTTCATACGTGCGTGGCTGCCACGCTGGGGCTTTCCCTGCTCGTCGCGTGATGACGGTTGGGCTGGCTCTGTGCCTTGTTCTCGCCTTCGGGCCTTGGGATTCCCTTCTGGCCTGCTGTCCATGCGTCGTCTTTGGGATGGCTGCGGGGCGACCCCTTAAGCAAAATCATCCTCGACTACCAAAATATCATATCCTAAGCTATCCGCTCTCTATCAAACGCTCCTACCCAAAATCCTACGCCGTGGTCTTGGAGATTAAACACTCAAGGCATACCTCGCGGTTTGACCATTGAATCATTGCCGACCTAGTAGTACATAAGATTCAAAATGCAAGTGGCGTTAGTACTCGGTGGTCTTATCTTAGTCTTCGGTTTCGAACCCGTGAGGATGAGAGAGGGTCCCTTACGACACACACCCAAACAATTAAAGAGGTGTGACCCCACACATGCAACTTCTATTTTGAGGAGGACATCTTGTTCATATACTCTGGCTCTACACTTGTTAAGTGGACCTCCGAGATAAGGTTGATCAAGTGCACTTAAGTAGGTATTATCTGAAGTCAGACCACTGACCGACTGTACTTTTTTCTCTCCTTGTCTTCTCACCGCGGACATGGAGAAGGTGACCGAACATGTGGATCTCTCTGCACCTATGTGTGCTGTAGAGTGATCAGACCCTGCATAGTGCAGTGGTCTCTGAGGTTCTATGACTCTCTCATCAAGTCATCTCCACTCCTAGCTCGGACTCGGGCATCAGAGACGAGGTACTTGTGAGGCTCGCCCCCGGATAAACACCTGGTAGGGCCTTGCGATCAACACCCAAGGGATCTCGGTCAGGATTACACAGGTCTGGGCTGTCAGCCCCTGCCTACGCATTCTATCAGAAGCTCTACCCTTTCGGATTGAGAGCTTGGACCAAGAATGCTCCTCTGGTTGAGCACCCTGCTGACTCTCATGTAAGACATCATAGGGAGGTGCTCAAGCACAAGGGTCCATTTCTAGATCTTCCCTGGCAGGTTAAGGTCATCTGCAACAAACTTTTTGAGGTTCGAAACATGGATGATAGGATGATACTCTTGTATGCTTGCGGGAAAAGACAAGTGGTAACTTACCGGAGTCACTTTTCGGAGGACCTCGAAGGGTCCAGCCCACCTAGGGATGAACTTACCAATCATCCCTTGTGGAATGGAGTAACTCTTTGTCTTTAACCATACCATGTCACCAACTTCTAGCTGAACATCCATCCTCTTAAGATTGGCATACTTAGTATACCTCACCTGAGGGTCTAAGGATATTTTCGTTAGCCTGGTGGAGAACATAAGATCTTCGGCCTATGAATTCAGCTACATCTAGAGGTGCTTCCCTAATAGCTTCTTCAAAGGCAGCCGATTGTAACACAAGACTAGCCGGGGACATAGAGGAACTGTTCTCTCTATACATAAGCTCGAAAGGTTTATAACCAGTGGTTGAATGAAGAGAAACATTATACGCAAACACAATGAGGTCAAGGTGGGAGGACCAGTCAGTATGATCTCTCACTCTGTAGTTCTGAACACCTTGCTCTATTACCTGATTGACTCTTTCGCTTTGTTCATCCGTCTGGAGATGGTAAGCAGCAGTAAACTTTAACTTAGTCCCCAGTCTCGAAAACAGAGATGTCCAAAACTCATTCGCAAATCTAAAGTCATTGTCTGAGATTATTTCTCAGGATAGACCATGGTACTTGAAAATGTAAGTGATGAAAAGCTTGACTACCTTAGTGGCTAATATGACAGTAGTACAAGCTATGAAGTGAGCCATCTTACTTAACCTATCGACCACCGTCAGAATGCAATCGTATCCATCAGAAAGAGACAATTGCACAATGAAGTCCATCGTAAGGCTTTCCTAAAGATGCTCGGGTACAAGGAGAGGTTGAAGGAGCCCAACAGGTCTCTGGTGCTCTGGTCGAGACTGCTGGCAAACTAAACAACTTTCTACATACCTTCTGACATCGGCACTTAAGCTCGGCCAGAAGTATCGCTGTCTAACTCTGTGTAGAGTTCGGGTCTAGCCTCCATGGCTGGCCGAGGGAGCATCATGCTCCTCGTACAACACCTTGGCTCTAAGGGGACATGGAGGGATGTACAACCTGTTTTGCTTATAGTACCAGCATCCTTCCCTCCTAGTTAGGTATCTCATCTCCTGATCCTCAACACTTTGCCTAGCCCACTCAACTGCTTGGGAGTCCAAGGTAGTGGCGCTCCAAACAAAATCTAAAAGGTTCGATTGAGGGGCCAAAGTTAATGCAAGAACTTGTCTGGATAAGACATCGGCCGGAGCATTCTCCTTACCTTTCTGATACCTCCAGGTCAGATTATATCTTGATAACTCTAACTGCCATCTTTGTTGTTTCAGGGAGAGTTTCGGCTTCGTGGTGAAGTAAGTATTCGAGATGTTGTCGATCACTATAGTCACTTCTCTTGGAAGCAAATAGTGTTCTCATCTCTTAAGACATCATATGACGGCAAGCATCTCTTGCTCATGGGTCTCCCATCTAGATTCATGTTCACTTAACCTATGAGATTCAAAGACTACTGGGTGGTCTTTCTGTATAAGCACCCCCTCGATAGTCAACTTTGAGACATCGATGTGCACTTCAAATGGTTGCCCCAATTCGAACAAGACTAAGACCGGGGCTTCGGTAAGAGCTTTCTTAAGAGCCTCAAAGGCCTTTTGTTGCGGAATGGTCCACACAAAGGCTTTCTTAGCATCCCTTAGCAAGTCAAAGATAGGTGAGGCGATGTGGCCAAACCTCCTAATGAACTTGCGAAAATAAGAGACTAAGCCTAAGAAGGATCTAACTTCAACAACATTCCTAGGCGCGGGTCATGTCTGAATGGCCTGAACTTTCCTTTTATTAATATGTACACCCTCTTGGTAAATCAGAAAACCAAAAAAGACTACACTCTCTTGGCCAAAGGAACACTTCGAGGCCTTGAGGATCAATTTTTCTTTCTCTAACTTTCGGAAGACAACTTCTACATCCTCAACTTTTGCCTTGTCGGGGAGTATACTATTATATCATCAAGGTAAACTACTACAGAGTCATCAAGTTGATCACGAAGGATATCATTCATGAGTCTATAGAAAGTGGTTGGGGCGTTGGACAGTGAGAACGGGAGAACGGTGTACTCGTACAAGTCATATCTGGTATGATGGCTGTTTTCTCTTGTCCCCCTCGGCTATCCGAATCTGATGGTAACCAGACATGAGATCCAACTTTGTAAAGAAGCGACCCTTTACAAGCCGGTCCATGATCTCATCCATCAAGGGTATTGGGTATTTGTTCTTGATTGTCACTTTGTTAAGTGCCCTATAATCTCCACACAATCTCAAGGTACTTTCTTTTTTCGAGACAAACATGACAGATGTGGCATAGGGTGAGCAGCTCGGTCTTAAGATGCCTTGTTCGACCATCTTCTTTAACTGTTTCTTCAACTCATGAAGAAGGTTAAGGGGTATCCTTCGGCATCTCCGAACTGGTGGGGTAGAGCCATGGATCAAGTCAATCTAATGGTCGATTGCTTGTTTGGATGGCAGAGTGTTAGGCAACTTATCCGGAAGGAGGTGTGCACATTGCATGAGTAGTTGTCTCATCTCCTTGTTCACCGGTAGTTCTAAAACTCTGTCCTCTTCATCAATTTCCTCGAGGGTCTTCAGGGAGGACCATCCTGGCCTCCTCTACCCCCTTCATTGACTTCTTAAACTACCTCACTGTACATTTCATGTACGCAATGTAGCAAGACTGTGTGTAATTCGTATCGAGAGTGGATTGGATTTGCTTTTGTGTTGAGAGAAGCTTGGTACGAATCCTGAGTGACTTGGTGAGTTTGTTGTTGTTTCGAGAAGCTGAAAGTTGGGAACCAGGCATGTGCCTCCCGATCTTCCAAGCTTCTCAAATCCACATCTTCCTAGAGAGACTAGAAGACTGGAAAGACTGGCAGAATGCGCGAGAAGACGTGAGGATCCTTTACGGATCTCTTTTGTCCGACTCATAGCAACCTATCTCATCTTCTTCCCGAACTTAGAAGGAGTTGTGAGAAGTCTTGCTGACAGAATCTGGAGAGAATGGTCGAGGATCATGTCTTCCCGTCATGCAACAAGCTTCTTCTGAGTGTGTATGAAAGGTGAGAAGTCGAAAAAGCAGAGTGCGAATATCTTGTGTCTGTTGAGAGGTTAGATTGCGTGTTGGAAGCAGAAGACATGTGAGACCAGTGAAGGGAAGCTTGGCTTCGGGAAGTCTTCTGAGAACGTTATTGAATCGAAAGCTGTCTCGGGAGTCTTCACAGAGGCCACTGTCATCGTAGGAGCCCGCAACCATCTTCTGAACTTTTCATACACTCTACTTCTCGCATATCTTGTAACTTCTGTTAGAAAGTAGGATGTAATGCAAGGTGAGTTGTCTTCTTAGGAATCCATGCGAGGCCTTGCTTCGTTAAGATTGTTTAGATATAGCTCTGAAGACGAGAGCTACTTAGGAAGCACTGTTAGAATCCCGGAAGACGGAGTAGCTGTCTTCTGGAAGACTAGAATCTTTCTAGTGGAAGCTAGACTGTGAGAACTTGGGAAGGACTGAGCCTTCGGCTCACAGTAAGTACGTGTGGCTTAGTGCAACAGAGTTTCAAGTATGTCGATGCATCCTCGAGGGTTGGTGTTACCGGCAGCAGAGTTGGCCGAGGCCAAACTCTTCATCAAGGAGTTGGGTCTCGACTTCTTCCTGTGGGATTGGAACCTCGCCGACCAGGGTCTTCTGGAGGAGGTTTGGGCAGCATTACCGTCCCGCAACCGTGTACCTGCGAAGGCAAGAGTAGCTCGGGGAAGATCATCTTCCTGGACACCAGAATGGTGGCGTATGGCTTTCCACAGGTCAGAAGCAGAGAACAAAGGGTACGAATTGGAGAAGAAGATCCTACTCCTGATCTCGGGGAAGTGGCATGTGTCCGGAAGCACAACTTGTCTCTTCCTGGAGGACAGGCAGGGAAGAAACGGATGGAAGGTCGAAGCTTACCGGGAGCCGCAAAAGCGCTTTCTGACGAAGCTGTTTCTTCACCTCTTTCCCAAAGGGAAGGCGTAGAAGACGGGGTACCTTGGAGACCAAGACGTGGAATTCCTGGAAGCCATTTGGGAAGGGCTGTCCATCAACTAGGGCGCGTTATTCCACGCATATGTGCATGCAGAGCTGTTGTACTTAGGCACCCCGGCAGAAGAACATCTACTCCGTTCTTCTATTATCTGTACGTAGCCAAGGGAGATCTAACGGAAGATCAATTGGTGAGATATGGACCAACGGGACAGCACGAGACGAAGGAGGAGACCTCAGGAGAAGACGACCGAGCAGCAGCAATGACTCCCTCTCCCACTCTGATGCCGCAGATGAGGTTAGGTACTCATCAGAAGACGCTTCTGGTGAGGGAAGACGACTTCAGTGGGTCAGAAGACGCGACACCACCAAGGAAGATGGGTCCTAGGAGTGTACTTAGGAAGACCACCTCCTTCTCGATCATTCACTCTGGATCTGAGTCCGACTCACAAGAGGAGCTCTTGAGTACCCGAGCTGCACAGAAGACAGCTTTTGCAACACCAAGGAGTCTTCCGAAGACTCCAGAAGACAAAGGATGGATGAATACTCCTACTGCAATGCGAGGAAGCGCAGTAAAGAGGACCGCTTCTGCCATGGGGAGGGATCTTCCACCCCGGAAGATGAGAAGAATAGCTTCTTCTCGAGCGCAGAAGCAGAAGATCATAGTGGTGGAAGAGGCATCCTTGCCTCTGGAAGACAAGGAAGACACCTCTGTCAAGATCGTGAGGATGAACCTGTCTTCTGCAAGAAGAAGACTGGAGTAGTTCAGTGCCTTCTTCCACTCGGAGATCTGACCAGCTATGGAGTTGGTAGAGAAGAAAGCGATGGCTCAGGAGAAGCCACTACAGCCTGGATTTGGTCTGCGCACCCTGATGCGGCAGGAAGAAGGCCAGAAGAAGGTAGAAGCGTTGGAAGCCAACCTCCGCACGGAGAAGCTCCACGGAGAAGCTCGCAGCGAAGTACAAGACGGAAGCAGTCGCTTCTGCCAAGGAGTTAGCGCAGCTGAAGAAGAGCAACCAGGAGCTTCTGCGAGTTCGGAGCAAGATCACCGCCCTTGCAGAGGAGAAGACAACATGGAAGACACTGCGGGAAGCCGCAGGAGCGCAGACTGCAGCCGAGAAGACGTAGAGAGAAGCAGCGGAAGCTCGTGCGCAGGGGATGCTAGCTCAATCGGTGGGTTTAACTTCACCGCGGGTAGGAAGCTTCTTACCTTAGCTAGAGAATGGGACGACGAGTCCAGAGCGATGTTGGTAGAGTGCAAGGAGAGCATGTTCCGGTACTTGGATCGGCAGATAGAGAGAGCAAAGACACTCTACGGTCTTTCCTCGATTCCGCCACTTGCAACTGCATCTTCCCAAGCCCCAGCACCATCGACCGGATCAGACTTGGAGAAGAAGGAGTTTGACCTCGCTGTCCACTTGGTAGTGACAGCGTTGGAAGTCGAGAAGACCCCGGAAGAAGCCCCGGAAGACAAGATGTCTTCTGGAAGACAAGAAGAAGAGTTGTCTTCCCAGGTATTCCGAGTGGGGGAAGCGACTTCCCTGGACCCCTATGAGATCACCATGGCTCCCAGTGTCGAACTAGTGCCTTAGAAGAGCGAAGAAGCACAAGTCGACCCAGCTTTTCAGAAGACGCTTCCGTCTTCCGAAGCAGCAGCAGCAGAGCCAACGACGAATGTTGAGGAGGAAGCCACCTCAGTGACACCCGAGGTATTCGCAAGGCTTCCCAGCTTATCAGAAGCCGAGTTAGGAGTTCAAGTAGGAGCAGATCAAATAGAGATTGCATCCGAGCAATTAGAGTAGGCAGCAAAGCGCAGAAGACAAGTTGACTTGTCCAAACTTAGTAGGAACCGAACATGTTATCTTAGGAGGTGACAAATTTTAGTGTAATATTAGATAGGTGACCATGTGGCAGAGTAGGCATCGCATGAGTAGTAAGGTGGATGGCTAATTAGGAAAGGGAACCGCTTGCATGTGGGGTGGCAGCCTTCTGACAGCGCCTATTTCTCCCTGGTTGTAGTTGAGGATTGGAGGGGATTCCCTCTACGCCTCAAGGCAGATGCATAAGTAGGATTGTAGAGTAGGATTTCATACACATTATACACACGAGAGGCGCACTAAGTACATTAGTAATTTCTGTATACACCACTGTGCGCACACACACTACACCCGATGTTAGAGACATACGAATAGATTGAGATTACACCGGAGGGGTCTGCATGCTCGTTGCCAGCAAAAGTTCGAAGATGTAGATGAAGATAGTGGACAGTTTAGGAGCAGGGAATGGCATCTTCGTGTAGTCCTGCTGGCTAAACTGGTGTGTCGAGGAGTAGGAGCAGAAAGTAGAGGGAGTGAGCTTCCCAACACCAATGTGCCTTCTTCTCGGGGAATGGATTGCTGATTTGAGTGCAGAAGCTTTGTCTGTGTCTTGGAGGTAGTGGGTTTTCTTGAATTCACTCCCGACTGTGCATGAGAAGCATTCTTCTTGAGTGGCGGTGACTGTCAGCAGTTGTGCAGATTCGCAGCTTGGCTCGTCCAGTGGAGCACTTCGGATCCACGTACGGACGGTCTTATGGATAAGGGATCCCAGAAGACAGAGTAGTCGGAGCAGCGAGAGAAGAAGAAAGAAGCCTTCTTCCCACAACAGAAGACGACATCCTCAAGTAGAAGACTGTGTAACTGTACGCACGTTTGTTGTCTTCCTCCCCAAACTACTACAAGCAGGGATGGCTTGTTAGTCATGATCCGGACTAGAAGCCTGTCGCAGTCTTAATTTCTCATTTTCATCTTGTTTCTCTCTCGTTTGGATTTTCCCTTCTTCCTCATCTTCTTACCTTCTTCTAGTGACGGATTGACACATACCAGAGGATGTGCAGATTTGGAGGGCGTGAATGTCGTGTTGCACGTGGGTCTGTACAGTGAAGACTAGTAACAGAAGGATTTTCTTTTCATTGTGTACGTAGTTGTGAAGGAAGCTGCCCTGTAGCTTATCAAGCTGGGCAGGAGCTAAGCTGGAGCTATGCTTGACAAGCTGCCTCCTAGCTTGGGATGAAATATCACCTTGAAGGAGGCGAAAAGTTCCAGAATGTAGAGCTCGTCGAGAAGAGCGACTTCATACTTTCGGTTTCGAGAAAAAGCATTATAGACGATAGTTAGTACAAATCTTAAGCTGTAAAAATTTCAAAAGACGAAAATCTGTCGATTCTAGCTCATGATTCGAATCCATGATCTGACAGCATAAGCTCGTAAGTGTTCATGAGTATTATAATTTTGACTCCTCATTCACTAGAAACGGAGTTGTACAGAGAAGTCAGTGTAGGAAAAGCTAGTAAAGAGTGTACAGAAAATTTTCCGTAAGGATATTGTAAAACTTTGTTTATCTTTTTAACGGAAGCACAGACCATCCCAATGATAGGGCGCATGCCTAGGAGAAAAGTGATCTCAAGATCAATTCCCCTTGACATGTGTTTCTTATTCCGGCATGTTGGCCTCCTGAAAAGGAGTCTATGTTGGATATGCAGTCACGTCCTGCATATCTAGGGGCGGGAGACCAATATCTCCCTTAATCGTGAGCTTCCTGACCTAAGCCTCCGCATGCCACCTTGAATATACCATGGGAGATACCTGGTGCGCATATGGAGGGGCTGTAAGCCCTGTGGGGCAGCATTGGATGCCTTGTGGTATATTTCTACATTGGATGCCTTGTGGTACATTCAGGGTGGCATCAAGAGCACAAGAAACTTTTATTAATTAAGGGGTCAGCTTAGCTAAAGGGCTGCTTAGAGAGTCGCACATCGAATTTGTACTAATTATCTCGACACCTTGAAGGGTGGTTAGTCCTGTAGGATAGAGTCCATTTCAAAATCTGGTAGTAATCTCCCTCTAGCATCCACAACAGATGACTGCACCAGTGTAAGGATAGACGGACGCGTCTTGTGTTCACGATACGTTTAAGGGGCATCCAACGTCTCGTCCTTAAGCAACTTGGTGCTCCACATATTCTCCTAAAAGGATCAGCCTACTCCAAGCTGGTTGTGAGTCTGAGGAGATTTGATCATTAGACCTCATCTCTACAAGTTTATACAACTACTCGCGAAAGTCAATCTCACAACTGGTTCTAGAGACCAATTTCTAACCTTATATGCTAGTAAAGGGCGTTATTTCATCTTCTATTCATTAACTCGAACCACCATAACTATATCTAGGAACGGTTTTTTTTACATTGTAAGATGGAAACATATACTACAAACTACAATCTACATGATGAAAATCTAAAACATAAATTTCAAACTCATTCAGATTTATGATACATTTCTCGTTTTAGAAATCTTATAAAAGTACTCCAAATAACTTTTCGTCTACAACTCCGTTTGTAACTTTTTAACATACACGGTCATCAGCGTGATGAGACTTATGCCGTGGTGTTTTCAGATTTTCAAATGTTCAGTTCCTCCAAAATCAACTTCTCTGAGGTCTTAACTTGACTAATAGAGTCTAACTTCAGACAAAAAGATTAATTATCTATCATGTGAAATAATTCATTTCAGGACATCCACCTCGTCCAAACCTGCACATCCTCTTCACTCGTCCCATGCTTCTTCTGATCATCATTCTTCTTCTCCTCAACCTCTTCTGTCATTGAATCGTCTTCATCTCATCTTGTAATCTGTTCTAATTCCAAAAGATTGAACAACTCTATTGATCCTACACGCTTCTTAAACAGCATCACATGTTTACCAACTACTGATAGCTTCAAGGAATACAATCTAACTCATGTAAACTATAAGCGGTATTTTCATACACAGCCAGCACAATATAAGTTCCAAATCACCTTCGAGAGAACTTACGAATGATAGAATGTTTATTCTCCAACGTGCTATCATACACTAGAATTCAGTCATCTACATGTATTGACTTCCGTCACTGCCTGTGACTCTTGTCAAAATTTTCCTTGTTCTTGACTCAAGCCTCCTTCAGCTTCTCTTGCGCTTCAACAAGATCCTCCTCCCTCCGCTCTAACTGTCTAGTTTGTAAGACAAGGAGTGAAGTACGATCTATAACATATTCTCACGATAGCGTGATCCATGCAAGAAAGTCTCCCTCAACAGGCATGATTGGCTTCTGTCCACACATAAGCTCAATTGGCATGTAACCAGTCGTGGTACATTGTGTAGCCCTATCATCCCACAAAGCAAACAGAAGTAGTCTAGGTCATTCTCTAGCTCTACCATCACATGCTTTCACTAAAGCATGAACAATAGAAGGATATACTCGTTCACTCTTATCAATCTCTTCTAGATTCATAGTCGTAGTAAGCCGAAGCTCACTCCATAACGAGCAAAGAACTCACTCTTATCTGCATGTAATCTCTCAACATATCCATAACGACACATAATGTCTTCAAGTACGAATCTACATATACTTTTTGTAGTCTTTGTCCATAGTGCTCATCCCTCCACAAAGTCGGAGAGATCCTCTCGAGCCAACACCAAGTAACACATCTCTCATAGTCCCGACGACATTATTACATGATAAAAGACCCATTGAAAATTGACACTTGATGCACAAGTAGGTAAAAGCTCATCTCTGTAAAAGACCTTAGAGTAAGACTGACAGTACAGACATGACCCAATAAAATCCACCAAATCTTGATACAAACTTTTTCATCAATATCTCTCTTTTGTCTTTGTATAAGTGGTCCAAACTCCACGATGTCCAACCTACAAGGTGTCATAAAATTCCTTAAGCAGATTTTGCTTCGTCGATTGATCATCCACCACTGTGACAAGCGTTTCATCTCTTCTCTTCGGACGTTTTCACAAATAACTTTCATGTAGAAGGAAACTGTACGCCTTTCGTTTGATCTCTTTAAACTCTGCATTACTCCAACCCTCTCGTCTGTCTAAAGAACTCAAATAGAAACTAATGTCACGTAACCTTCCCATGTAGAACTCATCTCTAAACGACAGTGGCTCCAAGTCTGAAGCCTATTGATCAAGTTGGCATCAAACATCTCTCTTCTCTTCATCCTCGACTTCTTCAATCATCTCATCCTCATCTACATAACGAGCACTAGATAACATGTCTGCAACTGGATTATCCTTCCCTACTACGTGTTTCAACTCAAGGTTTAGACTCCAAATGTAAGCAGTCCATCGTAGTGTTGCTATGTCTAGCATATTGTTGTTTGCTTCCTACCAAATAAAGATAAACAATCTGTCTCCAAGACCACACGAGCACCAATCAAGAACTCCCAATCATACCTTCACTCCTCACAAGTCACGTTTCTCTTGAGGGTAGTTATATTATCTATCCGTCAAGATTCGAGTTCTAAACGTAGAAATAAATTGCACACCTTCTACATCTTCTTGACCAACTGCCCATCCAATCTCTTTTGGACTCGTATCCATAGTACGTATCACATATCTCCTCCTCTCAGAGTTAAGTCTCTGTAATACAAGTGGAGACTTCAAAATCTCTTTCAACCGCTCCATTGTCTCATGATGTTCTTGCCGCCAAGTAAACCTCTTCCTCTCCTTAGAAGTGCATAAAAAGACTCGACAATGTATGCATAATGAAGAATACTCACACGAAAGAACACACCAACTCCTAAGAAATGTCAAACCTCAGTGATACTAGTATTGTAAACCCTCCGCGGTATTATCGATCAACTACCCCTCAATCTCTCAACCTCCACGATAGTCATCATTGAATCTGCAACTCGGATCTGTCTCTCATTCAGGGGTCACCTCTGATGACTTTGATGGAAACACACCATGAACTTGAAGAGAAAAATGTTAAGTTCAGTCATTCACACACCCATAAACGCATTAACTAAAATTCTCCATCTAACGACATCTCTCAAGTTCTCACATGCTAAAATATCATAATCTCTCTATATTGCTCAAGTTCTCATTATGACGATGTGAAAACAAGGATGAGGAGCTCTTCTCTACTCCTCTATTTATACATTCTAGGTTTTTACTTTGGTATTTTCTGGTAACTCAGCCATAACTGTTTTTACCGAGTTTTACTAAGATATTACTTAAGATAAAAGTATTAATCATATGGGCTTCTTACCTTTTCACATGGGCTTATTCCTTCAAAGTCAACAACTTCTAGAAGGATTGTGGAATATTCTCAAGAAATCTCAAATTTCCACCCCTCTTCCTCTACACTAGGACTCACTGAAAAGGAGACATGAAATCTCTTCTTGTTTTCAATGCCCACAAAGTCAATAACATTAGTCCCACCACTTTAGCTAGTAATGACTAACTTGATACCTCCTTAAAGTACTTGGGCAGCAAATAAACATTCTCCACACTTAGTTATAACTAAACACCTTACTAATAGATAAACTTCATATGTGTAACATAGGTCGTTACCGTACAACCTACTATCCTTACTATAGCATCTATTTTTTCTAAGTTCGATCGTCTCTCAAAAATATAGCACAGATGACCAACTACCATAATCTTTGACATCCCAAAGCAAGATTTGGTACTTGACAGTCGTACAACCACAGGTCCAACTTGGTACAACCACAGGTCCAATCCCAACCTTTCATATTGTATGTTGTTGACAAGCTGTAAGTCTTGGATGACGCGCAAAGCTCATATCTTCTTAAGCACTATGAATCATCAGCTAGAGTACGGAGTCATAGACGGTTCAAGAATACCCATTCGCATCTTCTCTTTCAGCAACTCAATACGCTTCAGTAGCAAGACAATAGGGACTAGAATCGGCTAGAAGTCCTAAGGTACGTGAGAAATAGTGAAAATAACCATCAGAGCTATCACACTATAATTCACACAACCAATCTCCTCAATTGAGAAAGAAAATGCCTTACCATGACTAACAATCATATGCTCAGAAGCTCCTTTCTCTACTTAAGTAGAGATAAGAATCACCTCCTCCTATCTGGAGTAGCTCGAGTGTCTCTTGAGTAAGTGATATCATATCTGTGTAGGATCTCTAAGTACATGCTCAGTGGTCGCTAACTCCATTTGTTATCATGAGTCAACAGACAATTGGGTCACCACTAGCTTCACCTTCTTCGCTACAGTCTTATACTTGATGTGTATCTTTGCTTCTAGACGAGACCCACTCCAGTAGATTGCATCCTTCCATCCACTTTTTAGCCTTGGATGAGGAAGATATTGCAAGTACGAGATAATATTCTCATAGACTTTACGAGAGTGGATGGAGATCACCAACTTACCTCCCATCTGCTCCATCAACCTATCTACATCATCCAACCAATGAACACAAAAATTGCACGTCTACAAACTCCTCATACACACCAAAAATCATCTCATCTTTTTCCACAACTCTTGGATAACACAGATCTGCCACATGCTTCTCCATCTACCTCTTAGCGTGTTCAGTCACATCCTCTACTTGCATCCGTGGACGCCTTGTAAGAAGATGTCGCAGTAAGCAGTGAAAAGCTAGGAAAAAAAAAGTCCCGCCTCTTTGGCCTTGTTGCGCACCATCCTTCTTTCAAACCCGGAAGGTCTATTTAACGCACATTCCCTCTCTTTCGAGCGTAAAATCACTCCAATCATCAGAACTAAAACTCACCAAATTAGATTTCCATCTCTACACACTATACACACTCTCAAAATCTTGAGCAGTCTCTTTATCAACCTCATGTGATCCCTTAAGCTACTCAAGCAAGATCATGGTAGTAGTAGATCCTTCACTCTTGCTATCCCTTCTTACAAGAGTGGATTCTCAAAGTCGTACTCCTATAGATAGGAGAGTCACTCAAAGTTTGTCTGTTCCGTTCGTGGTTCATACGAACAGTTAAAAACTACACAGAACGATTACATCTAAACTACAAATTCTAGCATAGTGAGAGTCCGTCATCCATAATCTTGGTCTCCATCCACACGATAGTGATATAAGATTGACCAAGAACGATAAGATACGAAGTAGAAGATTAGACGAAGAAGTGTTGATCTATCTCCACATCATCTATCTTCACTCTCACATTAAGAAAAGCGCCGTATAACTCACCCTTTGGTTGTAGACAACATGTAGCATCCAACCATGATTCATATCTATAAACCATTGTACTCTTTCATACACCTCCCGTGAAATGATGTTGACCTCTGATCCGTGATCAACAAGCGCAGCAACAAGTTCAAACAAACTTCCAAAACGTACTCGTGTAGAGGTCGTAGCACGAGCTTAATGTCTTTGTTTGAAATTACTATCAGTAGTTGGAATCTCCTCGCCAACTTCCTCTTCATCAAACTCAACTATGTTGGTATCAGCAACTAACGCTTCTTGCTAATAACCTTTATCATCAACCTGTTGAAAATGCACCTTCTCAAATTCCACATCATTCATAGAAGCTCCAACTATATCTATCATCTGACTTTTTACTTGTTCGAACATCACATGTCTCTTTCGCTTGATGATGTCATTTATTTATTTAAATTCTTTTGTGATACAGAGAACCTTCTAAAGAGAGAACTCAACACGTACGTCTAGTATCCTCTGCTCTAGAATGCTCTTGAGATCAATAGAAGTTTCAATATCGATAATCAATTTGTAGGTTATGTCCTTCTCTTTCTCTTGGGCAGTAAATTGTCTATCATTAATCATTGGCTTCTACTGAGGTCTCTGCACATCCTCCACGGCTTTGGTGCAGTTGGAGGAGCTTGAGAAGTAGATGGAACATCCTACTCCTGACCTATCTCTTTTCTCCTCTGGAACCCCAATATCAAAATCAGAGGCATCTCACAGTCTCTTTTTCTCCACATAAGCATCTTGACAGTGGACGTGTCTATCCACGTGCAAGAATACTTTGACGTAATATCCACATGATATTTTCATCATGTGACTCTCCATATAGTTTCAACTCCTCTCTTCAACACCTCAAAAGGAACTTCGGCATTATCCTTCTCAACAGTCTTCTCTAGCAATGTAGGATTAGCAAAAACTTCAATATGTCTAAAATAGACGTCAAGATTTGTTGATACCATTAAAGCGGTAATTGTCACATTAATAGCGAGTTACACCTTTCTGCTACACCTTATTTTACGAACTCTCCAGTAAAAGAAAGGTGTAACCTATCATTCTGATAGTGTATGATATCATCTCGCAGAGCAATCCTAAGCTGTTGACAGTCTCCTCCATGATCTAGACTATCACACCAAATACATCTATGAACAAAAGCATCTCCTAGACGTGCAAGAGCAGGTGCTAGTGGTTGCTCTCTTTGCAAGCCATCTCTACATTCAACTCTTGCATATGTCATATCATATCTTCAATTTAGTTCTATTGATGTTGGTTCTCTGCAGGTCGTTAAATAAGTGCCCTTTGTGCAAGAACTTCTACAATCAGACATCCCTTTATAGCCACTCTTCCTAATCTCTGTCTTGTTAGAACAGCCAAGGCATCCTCAACTCCCTCCCAATCAGTAGTAACACCTCCTTCAATCAATCGATCTGCCAACATGAAACATAACTGATCTGTCGTAGCATCAATAGCCTACAAAAAAGATTTATTCTCCTAGCATCCAAGGTTATTCTCTCAAGCGTTGAGAGTTTCTTATATCTGTGATCAGATTCTCTAAACAGCTCGTTCAACCCCCATCATACGGCTAGGTTGTTGCTCAACCCAGTTCAGAATGTCCTCTTAGTAATCATATTAGAATCCTCTTCAAGAACTCCTCTTGAAGAGCTTACTCAAAACTCAGCCGTACATCTCTAACTTGATCTCGCAAGTCAAGAAGCACAAGCAACTCAAAATCGCCGATCATCTTCGCATCAGCCCTAACAAGCTCTATCATTTCTCTGCACTCACGTAGATCTAGAAATACCTCTACCATCAAATCTTCCACATCTATTCTCAATTGCTTGCAAAGCCTTCGTAGATGTTAACTCATCCTCTCCAACGATCAAATGTTGTTAGACCTAGGTCGCAAATGTCTTCAAAATCTCAATAGTATCAAGACCCGATGTTGCCGTCATTGTCGTCGCTGCAGTCGTAAGTGCTACAGAAGATGCGGCAATGATGTAGATGCAATAGCCATAGAGATAGCAGCGGTAGTGCTTCTGCTCTTATGATCCATCTCTTCTTCGTGTGATGAAACTCAACCTTCACGATCAATCACCCAAAGATGCTCTTAGTGGAAGCACCAGATTATATGTGAAGTGAGAGTTTCTTGAGAAGGGTTGAACCTTCTATCTGTGATACGATCGTGAAAAGAGGCACGAAAATCACACTCAAAACACGAAGCACCAAAGGAATCTCCACCACATTCTTGATCCAAACAAAACACACGGCACGCATGTAAGTTTTCAACTTTAAATCATTCAGTCTGCAAGCCTCCAACTCCAAATCACCTAGACTAAAATTCTCAAGCTCAAGAACTCAAAATTTTAGAAAACTGCTCATGTGAAGCACTCGTGCGTTCATCTAGAAGCTTCTCGTTTTCTATTCAAAAATATATGTGTACAAGTAACAAGTCTCATTTCTATTCGTTTGTGCCCTCTATCCTCATGTCAAACCTATCAATAGTAAAAAAATCCTCTTAGCCGTAAGCTCCATAACCCTCTCTCCTCAACTCTTCAATAACTCTCTTCAATAATGATCAGAAAATAACCTAACTTTGGACACCCCTTTGAAGTTTTCCTTCTCCCTACGTGATCTCAACTGTCACCTAATAGGTATAAAATGATGCTTTAGACAAGTGGCGACAGAAAATTAAATCTCTGGTAAAAAATCAAGATATAATATCTTCTTACGTGTTTGGAAGACTAATTAACATGTAATCGCAGATTTATATGTACGGATAGCTACCGAGTTGGTCATATAGTCAGTTTTTGACGCCTCCACTCAAAGTAACTTCCTTATGGCTACCTCTCACCATAGGAATCATCTCGTTCTCACACCTAGAGCTCGAATTGTAGTCATTGTCGTTCTCTGGTCCTCTTTATCTTCAAAATGTCGTAAATGTCTCCTCGTGTATCAATTTGACTTGATTTTTTGACCCAAGTGTAGCACATGATGAGATCTATACTTTTCTTTTCTTTTCGACTTGGAGTATCTTTGATGACGTCTTGCTACCCAGGACTTAGAGAGTCGCACATCGAATTCGTACTAATTATCATGACACCCTGAAGAAGAGTTAGTCCTCTAGCATATGATCCATTCAAAATTTGGCTGCAACCTCCCTTTAGCTTCCATACCATGTGAAGACAGAGATGTCTCATATTCACAATACGTTTAAGGGACATCTAGTGTCCCACTCCTAAGCAACTTTGTGCCCAACATATTCCTGGTAAGGGCTAACCTACTCCAAGCCAATCGTGAGTTTAAGGAGATTTGTCACGAGACCTCCTCCTTACAAGTTTACTAGCCTGCCCACATAAGCTTATATGCTAGTAAAGCGTACTATTTCATCCTCTCTTCACTAACTCGAACCACCATAACTATCTCCATACGTGGTTTTTTTTCACATTTTAAGATGCAAACATATTCAACATACTACGTTCCATATGATGAAAATCTAAAACATAAATTTTGAACTCACTCATATTTATGGTACACTTCTCAACTTCAGAAATCTTGTAAAAGTACTCTGAATAACTTTTCGCTTGCACCTGCGTTTGTAACTTTTTTACATACCATGGTGATCAGCGTGATGAGACCTACGTTGTGATATTTTCACATTTTCAAATGCTCACTTCCACCAAAATAGACTTCTTTAAAGTCTTAACTCGAGAGAGTCTAGCTTCTAACTAAAAGATGAATTATTTATCATGTGAAATAATTCATCTCACGACAACGTTCAAGCTAGAGAGATACTTGTCCTATTCCTTCAGCGGCTTAGTCATATCATGTATCTGAGACTCGGACTAAGACATCACTATTATTTCTCACATAAAAGTTTGCTACATAATTCCTTGGAGCATCTCCACTCGTATAGCGATAAAGAACTCTTTATCTTTACTTTAAAGATAAAATAGTAAATTTTTTATTTTTACAAGTGAAATTTTCATCATAAAATCTTGAACTTGTGCAAAAATACTTGAACGGTTTGATTTTGGGTTAAAGACTCTTTTAGAAAATTCTTTAAAAAAGAAGTGCAGTAGTTTTTAAAGAATATTAAATTTAAATATAAGTTCTTATAAAGATAAACTATGGAAGGTTTTCCTTTAACATGCACCTAACTGGTCAGGCGAGCCTTTAAAGACCTGCGGTGGAGAAACTCTCATGGACTGGAGTCGCAACGTCCAGGAAGTTACGAAAAATAGAGAAGACCGGAAGAAATTTCAAGAGTAAGGGACAAAGAAAGTTCAGTCGTAGAGTCATTGATAAAATATTTTCAACATTATCCCTAGAACTCAATTACCGATGACTCCCATGCTGATGTCAGTACGAGTCGAGAAGCTACCAGCTGTTTATAAAAGCTTCATGGATGCTGGACCGGACCATCAATTGTCAATGCAAACACACTTTTCAGAGATTTACTGACGATCCCCCTAATACGTTGGTTGGACTTTACTTTACTCCTCTTAACTTTGCTTTACTTGATCGCATCCGTGACTGATAATAGTCAGTTAAGCAGGTTTATCGTTACGTCAAAACACCGCACTGAAATAATCTGAATTATAAAAATATTTTAAATCAATTTTTTTTATGTAAACACTGCTAACATGCAGTTCTCGTATTTCATTGATGTGACATTTTTACATGTTGTAGCCAAACAAAGTGAAATCAAGTAAAATGCATTTCTCGCATTTCATAGATTCAATGCACTTCTCGCGTTTTAATAGATATTTTGACCTACTGATCCCGCTGTAACCAGTGAAAAATACAATCAAGTAATACAAAGTGGCAGTATATTAGTGTGGTGGCATATCTCGTCACTAATCATTTTATTCAGTGTTTAAGAAAACTAGACCTTGGGGGCTCTCCCATCTGAATTGTGCCCAGCTGGCTTGTGCTCATTTGTTATCGCATATTCTTGATCTACGTTGTCGTATTGTACATAGGTCTGTACAGTGAAAAGTATTGCAGAGAGATTTTTTTCTATATTGTGTAAAGGAAGCTGCACTGCAGCTTAACAAGCTAGGCAGGAGCTAAACTGGGGCAGCTTAGCTAAGGCCCTGCTTCTGATAAGTGACTGCGCTTATAAGGACAACAGGGGGCAGCTTAAGCTGGGGCCTTAACTTTTAGGTAAAATATCTGCGGCGACTTGGGATCGGGGAACAGTTTTTTTTGCAAAGGATCTTTTCAGAGAGAGTTGAGGACACGTAGGAGAAGCTTGGAGGCTGGGGGAAGAGGAAATTGCTGATAGATTGAATTGGGAGATCATCGTAGGGAGAGGGGCAGGAGTTTTAAGCTTGGACGTTGTCTAATAAACGGTTCAGAGGAGAAATTGCTCTCAGGAGGCAGTTTTATTGAGAGAGATCGTTTGAAAATCTACAGAGGACTTTTGATCGTCGCTGGATAAAATTTCTGAGGGTTTCAGTTGGGGCAAAGAGAGGAATAAGATTCAGGGGCCTGAATTTCACTATTAGGTTCGGATTGAGACGTACTTGGTAGACTTTTGGCTGAGAACTGATTGACATAAGAGAGAGGCACGCAGGAGAGGGAGAGAGAGAGATTTTTCTTACAGTTGAAGAGATTGATGGTGCAGTGACACTGGAATAAAGTTATTTCGACTCCTGAGAGATCTATCTGTGTACTTGAGTGTGCATTTGAGTGTTTGTTTTGTACTCGGTGGGTACAAGAGGCTGTGGTTTGAGATTTCATCGTCGGCAGCAACCTATTTTCCTTTCTAGTCGTTTTTCTCTGATCGGTCACAGTCAGGAGGTCCGCCCTCCCCAAGGAAGACTCTCAACTCGACATCTGTGGTGCCCACAAATTACAAGATGCACGAATTTTTGAAATTTTTAAGAATAAAAACTTGTTTGTATAACTGAAGAAGCGTTGTTACTTAAGGTTACGTCTCCCTTAGCAGGAAGATGATCTTAAGAGCTGTTTGTAATAAGAAGTTGACTTCTTCGGAAGACGACCATCTTTGGAAGAGCATCTTCTCAGTTGCGTCTTCAGAAGACGGGAAGACGGTGGAAGATGAGAAGACGGCGGAAGACACCTGTCTTCCAGAAGACAGCGACCGCGAAGGCCCAATCACGAGTTTTCGGGTAAGACAGTAGGTGTACCTACTGGGGCGCACTGAATAGGTAGGTAGGTCGGGGAAGACACCTAAGGTCGAAAACCCTTAATCTGCGGGGAAGATGCGTAAGGAAGCACATTAGGCACATTCCAACTTCCCGCAGCACAGCGCTTGAGAAGATCGATTGGAGATAGTGAGCTTCGCGAGTTAGCTTTGAGAGAGGAATCGAGTGAGGACATCGAGGTAGGAGAGAATCAGTTGGCAACTAGGCGAAGGACGAGACCGAATTACTGGAGCACAAATGGCAGAGAGCGAAGGCGTTTCTGTGAGCTCCCGAGAAGCTGACATTGGAGACATTTCTTGGTATTCCCCGCGCTTCCTTGGTTGTGTGCAGGTAGCCTGATCGATTACCCTACCCCCCATTCTTTCTATTGAGACATTGGGCGCGGAAGCGCTGCCCAATTTCTGTCAGACATCTCCTTACTTCTTCCCGAGCTCAATTCGAGCTTCCCTACTCCTAGCCCTCAAATTGGAGATCCCAGCTATCAATTTCCCTACCCTACTACCTCTCTACCCCCGAAACTTGGAACAGAAGACGATTCGGAAGATGGGAACATCTTCAGAAGACGCTTCTTAAACTTGACTGTCTTCGGAAGTCTGTCTTCGGAAGACTGTCTTCGAAAGTCGACTGAACACTATTCGTATCAAGAGTGGATTTGCTTTGCTTATGTGTTTAGAGAGACTTGGTACAAATCCTGAGTGGTGTGATGAGTTGTTTTGTTATTTCGAGAAGTTGGAAGTCGGGAACTAGGCCTGTGCCTCCCGGTCTTCCACGCTTCTCAACTCCCCATCTTCCTAGAGAGACTAGAAGACTAGAAGGCTGGCAAAATGAGCGAGAAGACGTGAGGGTCCATTCGGGTCTCTTCTGTCCGATCCATAGCAGCCGTTCCTTCTTCTTCCCGAACTTAGAAGAGAGTCGTGAGAATACTTGCTGGCAGAATCTGGAGAGAATGGTCGAGGGTCATGTCTTCCCACCGAGCAGCAAGCTTCTCCTGAGTGCGTATGAGAGGTGAGAAGTCAGAAGAACAGAGTGCAATTGTCTTGAGTCTGTTGTGAGGATAGATTGCGTGTAGGAAGACGAAGACATGTGAGACCAGTGAAGGGAAGTCTGACTTCGGGAAGTCTTCCGAGAAAGACATTGAATCGGAAGTTGTCCCGAGTGTCTTCCCAGAGGCCACTGTCACCGTAGGAGCCCGCAACCATCTTCTGAACTTGTCATGCACTTATGTTTTGCGAAGTAGGATGTAATGCAAGGTGGGTTGTCTTCTTGGTAATCCATGCGAGGCCTTGCTTAGATAGGATTGTTTAGATATAGCTCGGAAGACGAGAGCTATCTAGGAAGTACTGTTAGAATCTCGGAAGACGGAGTAGCTGTCTTCTGGAAGACTAGTTTCGTCTTCTGAGAAGTAGAAGCTAGACTGTGGGCACTCGGGAAGAACTGAGCCTTCAGCTCATAGTAGGTGCTTGTGGTTTAGTGCAACAGATCTTCCAGGTATGTCGATGCATCCGCGAGGCTTGGTGTTACCAGCGGCAGAATTGGCCGAGGCCACTCCTTTCTTCAAGGAGTTGGTTCTCGACTTCTTCCTGTGGGATTGGAACCTCGCAGATCAAGGGCTTCTGGAGGAGGTATGGGCAGCGTTGCCACCTCGTAACCGTGTACCTGCGAAAGCAAGAGTAGCTCGAGGAAGACCGTCTTCCTGGACTGAAGACTGGTGGCGCAAGGCTTTTCACAGGCCTGAGTCCGAGAAGCGAGGATATTGGTACGAGAAGAAGATCTTGCCTAGGATCGTGAGTTCGTGGCATGTGCCTGGGAGCACCACCTGCCTTTTCATGGAAGACAGACGGGGGAGGAACGGTTGGAAGATCGAATCTTACCGGGAGTCGAAGAAGCAACTTCTGGCGAAGTTGTTTCTGCATCTCTTTCCCAAGGGGAAAGCGCAGAAGACAAGGTACTTAGGAGATCGGGACGTGGAGTTCCTGGAATCAGTGTGCGATGACGGAGTGCTCATCTACTGGGGCGCGTTGTCGAGGCGAGAGTTTCATGGGAAGGGCGAACCTTCTAGCTGTGATACGATCGTGAAGAGGAGGGCGAAAACCTCACACGGAATACGGATCGTAAGAAAACACACCACCACGTTCTCGATCTGGCCAAGATAAAACACACGGCGTGCAAGTAGATCTTCAACTCCAGGTCATTCAGATTGCAAAGCTCACGTTCAGTAACTCAGAATATCAGAAAACTGCTCCTGTGAAGCACCAGCGCGTTCACCTAGAAGCTTCCCGTTTTCTATTCAGAAAGATACACGTACAAGTTCTTGGTCTCCTCTCTACTCGATTCTGCTCTCTACTCTCAATCCCTCGATATCAAAACTCTAATCAGACAGAAAAATATCTTCAGATGTAGTCTCTGTAAAATCTCTTCCCTTCAGCTCTACTGTTTCTCTCTACTCGATAGCTTCCGCACGGTAAACTCTACACTGCTCGATGATCGACAATCTCTGATGATGCGATAATGCTCGACAATGCTCTCAGAATTCTCTCTCTCCGGAGTACACCCCTCTGGGTTTTCCTCCATCCTACGTAACCTTCAGTGTCACATGGCAGGGGTAAAAGGCGCCCTAAACAGATGGCAGCAGAAAAATAAATCACTGATAATAAATCTACACGTAAGAAGACTATTTCACTAAGCTTCGTAGGTTCATCTGTACGGACGGCCGCGAGTCGGTCGTACAGTCAGCATTTGACACCTCCATCCGAAGTAACTCCACCACGGCTACCTCTGGCCACCGGAATCACCTCGTTCTGACATGTGGAGCCCGAGTTATCGTCATTGTCGTTTCCCGGCCCCCTTAAACTTCGAAGTGCCGTAAGTATGGCCTCAGGTATCAGTTTCAGTTGATTTTTCGACCCAAGTGAATAATATTTCGAACTCTACATTTTTCTACAAAAGAATTGGTACCGACTTGGAGTGTCTTTGATGCCATCTCGCTACCCCAGGACTTAGAGGGCCGCAACCCTCTAAGTCCTGGGGTAGACTGCACTAGTGCAGGGGTAGACGGAGGCGTCCCGCATTCACGGTACGTTTAAGGGACATCTAGTGTCCCGCCCCTAGGCAACTTGGTGCCCCTCATATTCCCCCGAAGGGGCCAGCCTACTCCAAGCCGGTTGTGAGTCTGAAGGGATTTGATCCGGAGACCTCCTCCCTACAAGTTTCTCAGCTACACCACGGAAGCTGATCTCACAACTGGTTTTGAAGACCAGTTTCTAAGCTAATATGCTAGAAAGCTGCGGTATTTCGTCTTTCCTTTGCTAACATGAAGTGTCATAACTTTCTCTAGACATGCTCTTTTTGTACATTTCGAATTTTAAACAAATACTACATACTACAATCTACATGAGAAAAATCTAAAAATTATTTTTCGAACTCACTCAGATTTATGGTAAATTTCCCGGTATCAGAAATCTTATAGAAGAACCTCAAGTAACTTTTCGCCTGCAACTCCGTTTGCAACTTTTGAACATACCACGGTGATCAACGCGACGAGACCTAAGCCGTGGTGTTTTCATATTTTCGAATGCACATTTCCTCCAGAATCGACTTCTCTAAGGTCTTAGCTTCACTAAGAGAGACTAACTTCTAACTGAGAGGTGAATTATTCACTATGTGGAATAATTCACATCACGACAGCGTACATCCACAACTATGTACAGACGGAGCTAGCATACTTGGGTATCCCGGCGGGAGGACACTTGACGCCCTTCATCTGCTACTTGTATGTAGCCATGGGGGATCTTAAGGAAGATCAGCTGGCAGGGTATGGACCAACGGAGCGACAGGAGGTGAAGGAGGAGACCTCGGAAGACGATGACCGAGCGGCAGCCGCAACGCCCCCTCCCACTCTGATGCCACAGCTGAGGCCCGGCTCTCACCAGAAGACACTTCTGGTGAGGGAAGACGAGTCTAGTGGGTCGGAAGACGCCAAGCCACTGAGGAAGATGGGTCCCAGAAGTGTACCGAGGACACCCATCTCCCTCATTCATTCAGGATCGGAGTCCGACTCGGAAGAAGACCTGCTGAGTACCCGATCGGAGCAGAAGACTGCTTCTGCAATGCTTGGGAGTCGAAGGATGGATGGGCGCTCCTGCTGCGATGCGAGGAAGCGCAAAGAAGAGAGCCGCTCCTGCCATGAGGAGTCTTCCACCCCGGAAGATGAGAAGAGTAGCTTCTTCTCGTGCGCAAAAGATGAAGGCCGTTATCGTATAACGTGTTTTTCTGTCTAGAAATACATGGGGTATATGGCTGTGCAGAGGTATGTGGATTGACAAGGTTGGATCTAGATCTGGATGTTGCCACTCAAATGTTTCACTATCTACTCTTCTAGCCTGAGTGACCTTGTATCCGCTAGTCTCAAGTTTAAAGCTTGCTACGATCCAAGGTTACGTATAGGTTGCATAAACTTGTGTTACAAACAGATCTTTTGTATTCTAACTAAAAATACTCAGACCTGTATTATCTAACTGAAGTTATTCATCTATATCACTGGAAGCCTGACTTCTGAATAGCTCCCCAGCGACGCTAACTGGCCATCAATCCAACTATCACAACTTCATAGTACAATCAGAAGATACTAAGATCACTCAATCAATTTGATAGAGTATCGATACAACTTGCTGTACACCCTAGTCTATCAAGTATTCCAGCAAGGTAAAACATGCATACTCCAAAACACTATTCAGATCTCAATATAGCATCAACGGCGGTAGTACATGGCAACTTCGAGAACCCAAACAACGGCTTAAGACTCATGGTGGCTCCGTTCTCCTTCATCACCAAGAGCTGAAATCAACCCCACACCTTCCAATGTCGAGTTGTATGCAGGTATGGCAGTTTCAGCAACAAACTCCTCTCCAAAATTGCTCGAAAATGATCAAATTGACAATAGATGATACCGAAAAACCCGAAACTGCTAATAACAGAAGTATTTTTGAACTTTGAGACCTCAGTCCTTCCAAACCACTCGACCAATGATGATCAAACTTCACAGGAAGCTTGATTGGACCCTTCACTCATACCCTGAACAATTTTCAGGTCGAAATCTCAAACCAATTCTCAGATATGGATCAAACCGTAATCTGTGCTAATTTCAGAGCTTTACAGACCCAGGTACATTTGATCCAAGATTCTGAACAAACTACTCGACCATTTGAGGTGAAACTTCCCAAGTATCTTACTGATAAGACATTCTTCAATCCTGGAAAGTTTCACTCAGAAATTCGACTCAAATCTTAAGCAATAGCAAACTATCCATGGCTATCACAGTTCGCTGTCTCCGCCTTATCCCATCTGCACTTCTCAACTTCAATCGGTCGGTTCAGAATCCAAATCGATCAAGAACCTGACAAAATTGATATCCAAATGACCAACACGTCGTCAGCTCTCCAACCCAACAGACAGCTCCTCAAAACTCCTCGCGAGTCTCTCGGAACAACCAGAAACGTAGCAATAGGTACAAATTTCACCCCCCTCCACTCAATCGATCATAACGCGCTCATACTTTCATCAAATCGATCGATTCTTCAGCCCAGATTGTAGCCCCGGTCGAGAGCTCTCCAACCATATCCTTCGTTTCGCGAATGGCCCTCTGAAGCCTCCAGAAACCACAAAAACATCGCGAGGATCAGCTAGAACACCATTGGTCCAAAAATGGACCAATAAGAGCAAAAAGATCTTTACTTTTGTCTTTTCTCCACTCAACTTTTTCCCCTAGAACGAATTTTTACTCTCCAAGGAGACACAAGACATCAACAACACTCTAAGACCTCAGAAAATCCTTCAGATATGTCGATGGATTCTTCGCGGTCCGTAACTACACAGAAGCGCTCAACCAGAATGAAACCAGTGAGCCGCAGACTAATACAACGTCAATATTACAACTTGGAAACGTTCTACAATAAAAAGTATGACAAAAGGAAACGGTGAAGCTATCACTCGATTGTAATATTCTTGCCCGAAGTTTCTCACGATCCAAGCCCCATGATTGATCTTCGGTCTGCAATGACACCGGACATCGACCCAAAGATTGAAAGGAACGTTCGATGGATAGTTGAGATCCATTGTTCCTCACAACAAAATGTACACCGTCATATCCCAAGTCTCTCCGTATGTTACGATTGGAAGAATCACCGGAAGCTGTAACTCCATCACCCTCTCCATGAACTCATCACCAAAGTACGCAACTAACCACTGTCGAAAGTGATCACGGTGGATGCAATGAAGCTTGATGTGAAACGGATTCGGGAAAGGAAGATCCGGAGCCGGTAACACACCTCCGTCCATAACCACCACTCCTGTAGTTCCTCACTCCTCCATGCAGACCACCGAGAACCCTTACGAATCACCCGCTGAGAGAGAATGCCGTATGAACCTTCGACCCATCATTTTATACACAAATGCGGCGACAAGGACCACTAAAGTGAACGCGCACAGATCGATGACTTGGCACGTTCCTCTACCGTGCGATCACTTAAACAGATAATCACAAACGTGGTATTCATCACACCGTTCGGCGAGTTACGCGATACGGTTCACGAAACACGGAAAAGAAACACAACATAGGTTACACAGGAATTTCACACAGGAGCCGAACCACAACACGACATCCACCCCTTCTAAACTTGCGCATCCTCTGGTATGCGCCAACACTCACAAGTTGTGGTCGGCATCACACTATATCTTCATCTTCTTCACTGATGTTGTCGTTAGCAATATCTTCGTCATCCAAATCTTCTCCGTCATCATCCAAGATATCAAACTCAGCTCCGACTTCCTCCATGCTTATCCTTTCATCTCGCTTCTTGAAGAGTTTCACACGCTTGCCTGCAATGGGAACCTTGAGCTCTGTCCCATCAAGCTCTCTTAATGAATATGTGGCATTGTCAAGCACGACAAGAACCACATACGGGCCAAACCATCGCTTAGAGAATTTTCTAAGCGCACTGTGTTGGTTGTCCAAGCTACTATCGTAGACCAACACCCAATCTCCTTCTTTAATCTCCTTCGGCCTTAATCGATGACGCTTATCGAATCTGTCTTTGTTTCTCAAGCGCGCCTCTTTCAGCTTCTCCAATGCAATCTCTACATCTTCAGGTCTTCTCTCTAGTTGACGGATTCGGACAGCAAGAAGATCTTCTGTAGACATACCATCCTCCCAAGGTAGAACACTCCAAGTAGGTATGTGCTCCTCAATGGGCATGATAGGTTTCTGCCCCTGCATCAACTCCGCCGGCATATATTCCGTAACTGAACTATGAGTCGAACGATCAGCCCATAATGCAAACGGAAGAAATCTTGGCCATTCTCTTGCCCTCCCCTTGCAAGCTTTCACAATAGCTTTCACAATAGGAGGATGACCACGTTCACTCTTCGCATTACCTTCCGGATTGTAGGCTGTGGTGAGAGCTAACTTCACACCACACCTCTTGAAGAACGCTTTAGCCTCATCATTGTTCAGCTCCCCTCGATCAGCCGTGATCTTCCCAACACAACCATATCTACAAATCACATCTTCCAACAAGAATTTGCAGACTCCCTCTGTGGATTTTGTCCGTAAGGCTCGCCCTTCCACTTGGTTGGACAAATCCTCACGTGCCAAAACTAAGTATCGCATCTGCCATATACCAACTGGCATAATAACAAGATCTACTACCCACTTATAATGCATTGCAAGTGGATAAGTAGGATGTAATCCATCTCGATGCCGAATTCCTGAATACTCTTGACAGGTTTGACATGTCTCCACAAATTGAACTACATCTCTGTACATGTTACGCCACCAATATCTCTCCTTCAGCTTTGTAAAGGTGGCATAAATACCTCTATGTCCTGCCCACAAGCTCTCATGAAACTCCTGCATGAGTAATTTCTGCATGTCAACCTTGCAAACAACCCTTTGTAGCATCTTACCACCTTGCTTAGCATGTTTCCACAAATAACCACCTTGTAGCAAGTAGTTATAAGCCTTCCTCCTGATTTGTTTAAAGTGAGCATCACTCCATCCTGGCTGTCTAGTCAACAGGCTTAGATAGCGTCCTATGTCTATCCATTCTCCTTCATATAGCTCCTCCATGAACGGTTTCGAATGCTCACTCTCACCTCCTTGAGCTCTATAGAAAACAGTAGTACCAACGTCTTCTGTATCTTCTATCATCTCCTCCTCTCCTCATACCTCGCACGAGATAACATATCAGCTATTGGATTGTTCTTCCCCGCTATGTGTCGGAACTCAGGATTTAAGGACTTGATGTAAGCAATCCAGCGTAGCATAGCAATATCAGGAGTGTTACAGTTTGTAATCATCCCTAATAATGGTAAACAATCTGTTTCTACTATTACTGGCGCTCCAATCAAATAGTCCTTTTCAGCTTTCATAGCTGTAACTACTCCCCATAACTCTCTCTTCACTTGAGGATAGTTTCTATGTCGCTTACTCAACACCTTTGCTCCAAATCTGACTGCAAATCGATTCTCTTCTTCATCATCTTGTCCTACTGCCCATCCAATGACTATCAGACTAGTATCAACAGTAAGTATCACTGGTTTGCTATCCTCGTAGTTCACACGACGAAGTACAGGTGGAGAAGATAACAACTGCTTCAATCTCTGAATCGCCTCAGTATGCCGCTCCTCCCATGCAAACCTCTTGTGCTTTCTCAACAGATCATAAAGAGGATCAGCCACATGTGCAAAATGTGGAATCCACACATGATAGCTGACACAAGCTCCAAGAAACCTTTTCACCTCTGTTGTTGAACCACAAGTATCCTTCATCCGTCGTATAGCATCCACTTTACCAGGATCAGGCTTGCGTCCAAACCATCCAAATAGATGCCCCACAATCACAACTTCTCGCACTCCAAATGAAGACTTAGCACCTGATAGTGTCAAGTGCGCCTCTTCAAGTCGTGATAAGATTTTATCACAATCTGAAATGTGATCAGCAACAAAGTTTCTACACCCCTTCTGATCCATTGTCTCATCTTTCTCCTCCTCAACGCATCCCTTAATTGGAATGTCATCCAAGAAAGGCATGGTCTTCTCAAGAATGAACTCACGGAGAACCTTGTTCATCCCGTTCATCATGTGCGCTACCGAGTTTGTTGCTCCTTGTGATAGTGTGCACATTCTGACCAACCCCAACGGTGTCCTCATGGTGGTGATATCTCTACTCTGTTCAGCAAGTTGAAACTGATCGTATCCAGAGTAAAGATCTCCTATAGAGTAAATAGCCCTCCCAGCAAACGCTTCAGCAAACTCTCCGACGATAGGTCCTATGCCTGTATTTCTGATGGTCACTTGGTTCACATGTTGCATATCTTGGATGAACCGTAATGCACCACTCTTCTTTGGTACTGTAAACCAACGACTAGAGTATGGTGCAAACGATGGTTCCAAGATCTTCATCTGCATCTTCTCCTTCAAGAGCTCTATGAGTTTCGGTAGATGCGCTCTAGGTACAGGAATTGGCCTCAAATCCCAAGGAGCATGTGGAACTGTGAATATGATCATTGGCGCCACAATGCTAGGATCTACACATCCAATTTCTGAGGCTTCAAAAGCCAAAAGCTTTCCCGTGCCTAGTTAACATCTCCTTAAACCTATTCTCCTCCACAGACAAAAGAAAATCTGCTGAACCAACCTTCAACTCCTTGAGCGTAGCTTCAGTGAACTTGTGACCGACCAGGCTAAGATCTCTCAAGCTTTTCTCCTTCGAAGATTGTTGGACTCGCTGGTTAGAATCACTAGGTAATGGCTGAGCAACAGGTTTTACCTTCTTGTCTACCGTTTTGTACCTAGTATCAACTCTAACTTCAGGATCTACGAATGACTCTATAGCTGTATAGAGCTCCCTAGAGTGTACTTCCACCACATGATCCTCATCTTCTTGCTCATGCATAGCAAGTTCATCGATGAAATCTCCCAATCTTAACTCCAAATAAACACCTTCTATCGTATCATCCTCTTCAAGCACACCAACTCTCTTTAGATCTTTTTCAGTTTTTCGCACAACTTTCTGCTCCCACTTCTGCAAGTCAGCAAGTCGTGTATGTGTAGCAAATCCACTCCCAGAAAATCTCACAACTCCTGTACAAAAAGCACTTTCTTTCTCTAGCGAGAGTACCTTCTCCAGTGTACCACTATGTCCTCGCTCTATAGCAGTACTTGTCAAAAATCCTTGAACTCCTCCGTGACCTTAGGCAAGGAGCCACTCCTCAGATAATCTCTGTTCCGCTCGTGGTTTGCTGATACAGTTAGAAACTGAACCGCTCTCTTGCCATCCTGACTTCTGATCCGCGCATAAGCAGATCCATCATCCAAAACCTTGGTCTCCATCCTCACAGCTGTAATGTAAGGTTGACCGAGTATCACCGGGTATGATGTACTATCTTGAACAAAGAAGTTTTGTTCAATAGTTACATCTCCCACCTTTACTTTCACATCAGGACAAGCTCCATAGAGTTCTCCTCGTGTGTTGTTCGCTGTTTTGATCATCCAACCATGATCTATATCAACAGGCCATCCACCTTGCTTGTAGATGTCCTTAGAGACAATATTGATCTCTGATCCATGATCAATGAGAGCAACCACCGGGTCTGTCATCTCTCCTACCTTCACTAAGGCTTCGGTAGTAGCTCTAGCCCAATGTCCTCTAGTGTAATGACTAGGGACCTTGTCATCGTTATCATCCTCAAACCGAACCTTGCGGTTGATGCAGCATTGAGCTAGTTCTAACTCTTCCTCTCTTGATATCCTTGTGTCTAATGCATTAGACACAGCGGTTTCTCCTGCCAATTGCCTTTTTCGTTTGATGGTGTCAATAATGACATCATGAAACTCCCTCTTGGCAATCCCAAGAACCTCTCGCAAAGTAAACTCGATCTTGGCATTGAGTACTCTCTCTTCTAGTACTCCTTTCAGATCCGTAGCAGCTTCAATATCAGACTGAAGCTTGTATGAAGGAGATTTACTTTTCTCCTTACCTCTGTTCTTCTCTGACTTCTCGGGAGTAGAGGATATGACCTCTTCCATAGTCTCCTCTGGTAGAGGCATCATCCGGTTTGAACTTTTCTCCTCTTGTTTACCTCTTGAGAGCTGTTCTCTCTTCGCTATGGCCTGCTTCATCTCGTTTGCGCTTCTCCTCCATGAGAGCCTCATGTTGACTCTTCGCCAAATAAGCATGTACAGACATTGTATCCACGGGATCATCCCATCCAATAGCACCTCTGATTGCCATGGCTGTTCTGAGCAACTCCTCCCTTGCCATTTTCCCCCTTTTGTTCGTGCTTACCGCGTGACTCCACATATCAAGAGTATCTCCATGCTTCTTAGAAGCACTTCTTTCTCGTACTACCTCAACTCCATAAGTAGCAGCTTCTACCGACGCAGTAGCATGTTGAGATAGATACTCCTCCAGTACTTGCTTCATTCCTCCTTTCCCGAAGTTGGTTCTAAGAATCTCTCCATTATCCTTCAGAGCAATCTTTCCTTCCTTCCAATAGACTACTCCATCTCGTAGAGTTTTGGCAAAATCACCACACTCTCTTCGAGCATGATCAGAACTATCACACCAAATGCATCTCTGTACATAATCTTGCTTAGGAGCAAGTCTGGTATCATGTGCTCCTCCCTTCTCTTCCAACCTTGCTAACTTGATCTGAAAGTCCTTCATCCTTTTTACCAACTCTTCCATAGCATCTCTTTGCGGTGCAACTTTCGGGACAGGAATAGTAGGAAGTGGAACTTGAGGTACATGCACAATAGGTGCTTGCACATTGGGTACCATTGGTTGTCTACGAGATACTATGATCGGTGGTGGTCTCTCTTCTTGTCTTACCACCACCTTCCCTCTTCGGTACTCTCGTTTGGCAAGTACACTCACTGCTTCAGAGACTTTTCTCCAGTCAGTCGTGAGTCCGTTGTCTTCCATCCTATCTTCTAGAAGCAGCTCCAACTCCCTTTGTAATTCATTGTTGGCTGCTTGTAGAAACAACTCCACCTTGTCATTCTCCAATGTGAGCTTCTCCATCCGAGACAACTGAAGGAATTGTCTCTCATACTCCCGAAATAGCTCTGTGGCAACAAGCCCTTTGTTGGGTTTGTTTACCCACTCCATGAATGACTTCTTAGTCACTCGATCTGCATCTTCTAAAGAATACTCTTCTTTCAGTTGAAGAGTAAATCCTTCCCACGTAGCACCATGAGATCGGATGATGTCCTTCATGTGCTCTCGTAGTTTAGGTACGACAACAAGCGCAAATGTACTCACCATCTCTCTTTCAGGCACCTTGCTCAACTCCATCTCTCGGGAATAGTACTTTAGGTACTTGGATATGTTCTTCCCGTCAAACTGATCTAGCAACCCCACAACAGATTGCAAGGCTTTAGTAGCCATTGCTTCTTTCCGTTCAGTGGCTTGCTGTTGTTACATTACCAACGCGAATGCCTCAAACAATCGCATATCAGACCGTGAAAGCTTGGTCACCTTTGGTGCCTCTCCAGATGTAGAAGCCTCATCTATGTAATGACCCAACCCTTCAATGTCCATGGTGGCAAAACCACGCACGTACCTCTCACCCTAGACTTTTCACGTCGAGTTCACCAGCTATCGTATAACATGTTTTTCTGTCTAGGAATACACGGGGTATATGGCTGTGCAGAGGTATGTGGATTGACAAGGTTGGATCTAGATCTGGATGTTGCCACTCAAATGTTTCACTATCTACTCTTCTAGCCTGAGTGACCTTGTATCCGCTAGTCTCAAGTTTAAAGCTTGCTACGATCCAAGGTTACGTATAGGTTGCATAAACTTGTGTTACAAACAGATCTTTTGTATTCTAACTAAAAATATTCAGATCTGTATTATCTAACTGAAGTTATTCATCTATATCATTGGAAGCCTGACTTCTGAATAGCTCCCCAGCGACGCTAACTGACCATCAATCCAACTATCACAACTTCATAGTACAATCAGAAGATACTAAGATCACTCAATCAATTTGATAGAGTATCGATACAACTTGCTGTACACCCTGGTCTATCAAATATTCCAGCAAGGTAAAACATGCATACTCCAAAACACTATTCAGATCTCAATATAGCATCAACGGCGGTAGTACCTGGCAACTCCGAGAACCCAAACAACGGCTTAAGACTCATGGTGGCTCCGTTCTCCTTCATCACCAAGAGCTGAAATCAACCCCACACCTTCCAATGTCGAGTTGTATGCAGGTATGGCAGTTTCAGCAACAAACTCCTCTCCAAAATTGCTCGAAAATGATCAAATTGACAATAGATGATACCGAAAAATCCGAAACTGCTAATAACAGAAGTATTTTTGAACTTTGAGACCTCAGTCCTTCCAAACCACTCGACCAATAATGATCAAACTTCACAGGAAGCTTGATTGGACCCTTCACTCCTACCCTGAACAATTTTCAGGTCGAAATCTCAAACCAATTCTCAGATATGGATCAAACCGTAATCTGTGCTAATTTCAGAGCTTTACAGACCCAGGTACATTTGATCCAAGATTCTGAACAAACTACTCGACCATTTGAGGTGAAACTTCCCAAGTATCTTACTGATAAGACATTCTTCAATCCTGGAAAGTTTCACTCAGAAATTCGACTCAGATCTTAAGCAATAGCAAACTATCCATGGCTATCACAGTTCGCTGTCTCCGCCTTATCCCATCTGCACTTCTCAACTTCAATCGGTCGGTTCAGAATCCAAATCGATCAAGAACCTGACGAAATTGATATCCAAATGACCAGCACGTCGTCAGCTCTCCAACCCAACAGACAGCTCCTCAAAACTCCTCGCGAGTCTCTCGGAACAACCAGAAACGTAGCACTAGGTACAAATTTCACCCCCCTCCACTCAATCGATCATAACACTCTCATACTTTCATCAAATCGATCAATTCTTCAACCCAGATTGTAGCCCCGGTCGAGAGCTCTCCAACCATATCCTTCGTTTCGCGAATGGCCCTCTGAAGCCTCCAGAAACCACAGAAACATCGCGAGGATCAGCTAGAACACCATTGGTCCAAAAATGGACCAATAAGAGCAAAAAGATCTTTACTTTTGTCTTTTCTCCACTCAACTTTTTCCCCTAGAACGAATTTTTACTCTCCAAGGAGACACAAGACATCAACAACACTCTAAGACTTCAGAAAATCCTTCAGATATGTCGATGGATTCTTCGCGGTCCGTAACTACACAGAAGCGCTCAACCAGAATGAAACCAGTGAGCCGCAGACTAATACAACGTCAATATTACAACTTGGAAACGTTCTACAATAAAAAGTATGACAAAAGGAAACGGTGAAGCTATCACTCGATTGTAATATTCTTGCCCGAAGTTTCTCACGATCCAAGCCCCATGATTGATCTTCGGTCTGCAATGACACCGGACATCGACCCAAAGATTGAAAGGAACGTTCGATGGATAGTTGAGATCCATTGTTCCTCACAACAAAATGTACACCGTCATATCCCAAGTCTCTCCGTATGTTACGATTGGAAGAATCACCGGAAGCTGTAACTCCATCACCCTCTCCATGAACTCATCACCAAAGTACGCAACTAACCACTGTCGAAAGTGATCACGGTGGATGCAATGAAGCTTGATGTGAAACGGATTCGGGAAAGGAAGATCCGGAGCCGGTAACACACCTCCGTCCATAACCACCACTCCTGTAGTTCCTCACTCCTCCATGCAGACCACCGAGAACCCTTACGAATCACCCGCTGAGAGAGAATGCCGTATGAACCTTCGACCCATCATTTTATACACAAATGCGGCGACAAGGACCACTAAAGTGAACGCGCACAGATCGATGACTTGGCACGTTCCTCTACCGTGCGATCACTTAAACAGATAATCACAAACGTGGTATTCATCACACCGTTCGGCGAGTTACGCGATACGGTTCACGAAACACGGAAAAGAAACACAACATAGGTTACACAGGAATTTCACACAGGAGCCGAACCACAACACGACACCGTAGTGGTGGAAGAGGCTTCCTTGCCTCTGGAAGACGAAGTCGACACCGCGGAGCGAGTGATGGAGATGAACTTGTCTTCCGCAGGAAGACGACTGGAGGAGTTCAGTGCCTACTTCCAGAAGGAGATCCAGCTTGCTATGGAGTTGCTGGAGAAGAGAGCGAGGGCACAAGAGAAGCCCTTACAACATGGATTCGGCCTGCGCACCTTGCTGCGACAGGGAGAAGACCAGAAGAAGACGGAGTCGCTGGAAGCTAGTCTCCGCACCACGGAGAAGCTTGCAGCCAGGTACAAGGCGGAAGCAGCCGCTTCTGCCAAGGAGCTGGTACAGCTTGGAAGAGCAACCAGGAGTTGCAGGCGCGGGTACAGTAGCGCAATCAGGAAGTCACCCGAGTGCGGGAGAAGATCACCGCCCTCGCAGAAGAGCAGACCCTATGGAAGACGCAGCGAGAAGTCGCGGAAGCGGGAGCTGCAGTTGAGAAGACGCAGCGAGAAGCAGCAGAGGCCCGTGCACAGAAGATGTTGGCACAGTCGGTGGAAGCACTTCGGAAGAAGTTCAACTACACCGCGGGTAGGAAGTTACTTACCTTAGCTAGAGGATGGGACAGTGAGTCCAAAGCGATGTTGGTGGAATGCCGGGAGAGCATGTTCAGATACTTGGATCGACAGATAGAAGGAGTGAAGACACTTTATGGTCTTCCCTCGCTTCCGGCACCTGCAACCGCATCTTCCCACGCTCTAGCACCATCGACTGGATCCGGAATGGAGAAGGAGAAGTTCGACCTCGCTAAGCACTTGGTGGTGACAGCGTTGGAAGCCGAGAAGACTCCAGAAGACGTCCCGGAAGACAAAATGTCTTCTGGAAGACAGGAAGACGAGCCGTCTTCTTAGGTATTCTGCGTGGAGGAAGCGACTTCCCCGGATCCCCATGAGGTCCCCATGGTCCCTAGTCCCGCACCCGTGCCTCAGAAGACGGAAGAAGCACCGGTCGACTCCGCTTCCCAGAAGACGCTTCTGTCTTCCGAAGCAGAAGCCGAAGCCGAGGAAGACGAAGTAGCAGCGACAGCATGGCCAGCAAGAGACGATGAGGAGGAAGCCACCTCAGTGACACCCGAGGTAACTGCAGGGCTTTCTAGCTTATCAGAAGCCGCGTTAGGAGCTCCGATAGGAGCAGATCAGGTAGAGATTGCTTCCGTGCAATCTGAGTAGTTAGTAACTCCATTGACAATTCCAAATATAGTAAGATCGAACATGCTATCTTAAGGGTGGCAGTTTTTTCATGTAATATTAGTTAGGACACCATGTGGCAGCATAGGTAGCGTAGGAAGGACAAGGCAGATGACCAATTCGGACAGGGGAACCGCTTGCATGTGAGATGACAACCTCTTGTCAGCGCCTCTCTCTCCCTGGTGGTCGCCTCCCCTGGTTCTCACGGCAGCAACATAAGTAGGATAGCAGAGTAGGAGATAGAGTTCTGCCAGTTCTGTAGAATTCTGTAGCAACTGAACATACACACCGATTCTACGGGCAGGCAGACGAGACACATTAGAGCAGAGACAGGATAGGTAGTTCTTCGCACTACACCCGTTGTTGGAAACATACGAATAGTCTTGGAATACACCGGAGGGGTCTGCATACTCGTACCAGCAGTGGTTCGAAGATGTAGATAGAAGTAGTGGACAGTCTAGGAAGAGGGAACGGCATCCTCGTGCAGTCCTGTTCTCTAGGCTGGTGTGTCGAGGAGTAGACACAGGAAGTAGAGGGGGTGAGCTTCCCAATGGCATTGTGACTTCTTCTCGGGGAATAGATTGTGGATTTGAGTGCAGAAGCTTTGTCCATGTCTTCTAGATGGTGGGTTCATTGAATTCGCTCCCAATTGTGCATGAGAAGTGTTCTTCTTGAGTGACGGTGACTGTCAGCAGTTGTGGAAGTGTAGCTTGACTCGTTCAGTAGAGCACTTGGGATCTACGTACGAACGGTCTTCTGGGTAAGGGATCCCAAAAGACAGAGCAGTCAGAGCAGCGAAGTGAAGAAGAAAGAAGCCTTCTTCCCGCAACAAAAGACGACATCCTCGAGTAGAAGACGGTGCAACAGTACTCACGTTTGTTGTCTTCCTCTCCAAACTATTACAAGTAGGGATGGCTTGTTAGTCAGGATCCGGACTAGAAGCCTGTCGGAATCTTAATTTACTCTTTCATCTTGTTTTCTCTTGTTTGGATTTTCTCTTCCCCATCCTCTTACCTTCTTCTAGTGAGCTTCCGAGACTTCTATTGAGCTTCCGTGAAGGTGAATGTCGTTGTAGTGCTGTAGGAAGACCATTTCCGTAGGCAGAAGCCTGGGAAGGCTACAGGGGGCATACACCCTGTGATTTATCTAACCCGTTGGAATGTGAGTGTGAGAATAAGGTGTAACGACCGTTGCTAGTCGACTTCTGCGAAGCAGGACAATCTTCTGGAGGTGTGAGAAGACGAGTTGAACCCCCAGAAGACAAGAATCGCTTCGGGAAGACGGTATCGAGAAGACCGGAAGAAGCAATCTGGAAGCAGGAAGATCGTCTTCCCGAGCTTCTCTGTGAATAGTTGTGTGATATTGTAATTGGTAGTTGTTTGTTTAGTTCCAGAGCATCATTTGGCGTGTCTGGAAGACGTGTAGTTTTGTGTGGTTTTGTGAGAAGACGGGATTTCTAGGCAAAACCCGTGTGTTTGTGTGTTTGAACAGATCTTAGAACTTAGAGCAGCGGTTACTTGTGCAAATCCTCTGTGGGAACGATATCTTGTATACTAAATGGGCAAAAGGAGAAATCATGCGTCACTACAACATCTGATGCTTCCACTGAGAGCAATTGGGGTGATTGATTTGGAGAATTGACTAAATTGAGAAAATGGATCACAGTGCTGCCGTACAAGGTGTAGCTGCTGCTCAAGGTGCTCCTGTTCAAGGGATTCCTGGTCAAGATGGAATTGGCTCTCAAGGAGGACCTACGGTGGTTCCAACAGCAACAGCACAGCCTGCTGTAGACACGTCTCAGATTCTTCAGGCGTTGGCTGCCTTGATTCAGCAACAGCCTGCAATTGGGGGAGCTGAGCAGAAGTCCACAAGAGCATTACAAGCAATTATTGGTCGATGTGGGCGATTTGATGGAAGAGATGTTACTAGGTATCTGCGGGAGTATGTGGGTGAGATGGAGTTGGTCAGGGCACCTGAAGTTGAGGTAATTCTAAGCTTTGAGTTGACTGTTGTCCCTGAACTGAGAGAGAAGGTTAGAATTTTACAGAGAAGACATCTAGGTGGGTGGACTCTGTTTGAACGTGCTCTGTAGGGAAGAGTTTCTTGAAGAGGACTCTGAAAGAGTCACCAGAAGAACACTTATGGATTGGATAGAGCGTCAACCTGGACGTTCCATGGGATTGAATGAGATAATTCGTGAGTTTGAGAAGAGGTACTCTCAGCTTTCTGGTCTAGAGAGGTTGACGTTGGATGCTAGGAAGACGGAGTTGTTCTTAGGTGCTCTGGATGAGTTCACAGCGGACAGACTTTGTTTCATGTTGGCTGATCGAGGAGCTGAAGGGGGAGTTACATCTGATTGGAGGAGAGTGGAGGAAGCAGCATCTACCCTTGCTAGACAACGTCGTGGTAGAATGGTACTGCAGCTAGAGACCTTACCAGAGCAGAGAGTAGCTCCTCAGGTTCCTGTAGTTCCTCCTACAATACCTCAGGCACCTATTGTGATTCCTCAAGCACCTATAGTGGTTCCCCAAGTGGTTCCTCAAGCGCCTGCAGTACCTATCCCAGCACAGAGAGGACCTAGACAACAACAGCGACCTGCTGAGAACCGAAATCAGAATAACTTGATAGAAGAGCTCACTCAACAGCTGAGAGATTTGAGGGTTGAGATGGCAGACTTGAGGAGAGACCAACGACCAGTTGCGCCAGGTGCTCGACCTGTAGGAGGAACCTTTACCAGGAGATGTATTTGGTGCGATAACCCAGATCATCTCAGGGGAGACTGTCAAGACTTGGCGGTTGTCTTGCGAGAGGGCGTAGTCAACTATCAGAATAACATGTTGTATTTAACCGCCACGGGGCAGCCTCTGAACACATATTTTGGGAGAGGAGGAATGAGGAGTTCTCTTCCATCACTTACTGAAGCAAATACTACAGCGATGACTGCGGGTTCTGCAGAGGCTGATGTGTATACTGGGAAGGTTGAGGTACGCGCTAATCCAACTATGGTTGAGCAGGCTAGTGAGGTCTCAGTTGAAATGATGAAGAGAGGTGCTGAAAGCATTAGGAGAGCTACTGGATGGAGGGACCCAGTGGATGCAACTTCTATTCGAGCATTTTTAGAAGCGAGCAGTGAGCAGGATGCCATGGTGGAAGACAAAAGAAGACGGGATGCTTCTGATTTAGATGCAGGGGTACCAGAGGATAGTGACCGTCGGAGGGTTACGAGGAGGAGAGCAGCGGAACCATCACCATCTGTACCAGCTGGTAGATTTCCTGCTGCAGAGGATATACCTTCTACCTCTACAGCTCCACCACCTGCAGTAGATCCTATGGAAGGTGTACAAGATTTGCCACAAGAGACTACTACTCCAGATAGAGTACGGGGAAAGAGGTTTCCAGCACAGGAGAAGAGAAAGGCTCCAGCTTACAAGTTAGCGGCAGACATCGAAACCACAACAGACTTGCGTGCTGTTATGGAGCAACGCATTTTGGATGCTAGAGTTGAGTTTACTCTTTGTGAAGTGCTTGGTATCGCAAAGAGAGAGTTTCATGAGTTGATAATAGACATCATGAAGAGAAAGAGACAGGTATTGACCGAACAAGTAAGTAGTCAGATGGTTGGAGCAGTAGATGCTATTGGTGTTGATCAGTTCAGAGGTGATAAGTATGAGGCATAGGTTGCTGGTCCAGCTGTTATTGAGAACGAAGATGAAGAGTTTGAGGAGGATAGGTCAAGCGCGGACAGCGATTTCAACGAGAAGCATTGAGCAAGAGCGACAATAGAGACGCAGGTTCGGCTTGGAGGACTTTCTGAACCAGTACCTGCACTTGTGGATCACGGGTCGGAGATCAACATCATTTCCAAAGAGGTGTATGAGAAGGGGCAGTGGCCAATCGAAAGGAATCATGGTTGGGTACTTCGTGCAGCAAATAATCAGAAGGGTGAGTTATACGGAGCTTGTCCTAATATGCGTGTGAGGATTGGAGATGTAGAGGTTGATCAGCATTTCTTTGTACAGTCATCTGTCTCCTATCCTGTCATACTGGGCCAACCATACATCACCGCTGTTCGAATGGAGACAAAGGTGATGAATGATGGGTCTCATTATGCCAGAGTTCGGAGTCCTGATGATAAGTACTCAGTACAGTTTTGACGGTTCGTTCAAGACATGAGCGGAACCGACAAACCCTTAGAGATTCTCAGACGAAGAGATGTAAGGGTTTTTGCAGTCCACTCCTGTAGAGCGGGAAGACAGGGGTGTAGAACCTACTGTTGAGGTCCCGTCAGAGTTGGAAGCGAGACATGTACAAAGATCTGGAGACAAGTGTGGTGTACAGAGTTGGCAGTCTGGATTGCTGATGTTTGAGGCAAATAGGTGGAGTCGATTTACAAGAGTTGAAGATATGGGGAAAAATACAAAAAGATGGATGGTGAAACAGGTATCAAAGTTGTGGCGTGTAGGAGTTCTACCTGAAGACGAAGTGATTTCTGGCTTGTTTGAAGAGTTTATGTCTGTACAGTCAGTTGTCGGTTGGTTAGATAATGTGAGTGGATTGGTGGAAGGGAAAAATAATGTGGCGGTGATCCCTATCCACTCTCGACGCATATATGAGGAGATTGCTACATACGTGCAGTTCTTTCCTCATCCGATGCAGAATAATGAGAGGAGAGAAGCAAGTTGTTGGTGTGCACTCCCTCAGGAAGCAGATGTCCATGCGAAGTACAAATCTGTACTGAGAAAGGTAAGACCGGTAGCAGCTCAACTACCTGCTAACTCCCAGCAGAAAGTACAGTTAGTGGGGACTAAACCTATATTGCGTGATCATAGAAGAGTAGGGCACCAGTTTACTGAGGAGACATTGAAGGAACTCCAGATAGGAGGGGGTGATTTCTTGACTGAGGTCGAGAAGGCAGTGTTTGAACAGATGATAGTGGAGCATGGTAAAGCATTCTCTTTTTCAGCAGAGGAGATAGGTTGTGTGGACCCAAAGGTTATAGCGCCTATGGTTATATTCACAATCCCTCATGTGCCTTGGGACCTGAAACCGATCCCAGTCCCTCGTGCTTTGTTGCCTAAACTCATCGAGTTGTTGAAGGAGAAGGTACAGATGGGGATACTTGAGCCGTCTATGGGGCCATATTCTAGCAGGTGGTTCACTGTACCCAAGAAGTCAGGAGCTTTGCGTTTTATTCAAGACTTACAGCCTGCGAATAACGTAACCATACGTAACGTTGGGACGGGTCCTGTGATTGAAGAGGTAGCAGAGGCATTTGCAAGGAGAGCTATTTATTCGATAGGAGATCTATATTCTGGTTATGATCAGTTCCAGCTGGCTGTGGAGAGTAGAGATTTAACTACTATGCGTACGCCCCTAGGATTGATGCGGATGTGTACTCTTCCACAAGGAGCGACGAACTCGATGGCTCATATGCAGAATGTAATGCATAAGGTACTAAGGGAGTTTGTGCCTGATGTTACCATTCCGTTTCTAGATGATATTCCTATAAAAGGTTGCGCGGTTGAAGATAAGGATGGAGCAGTACTTGCGAATGATTGTAGGAGGTTTGTTGCAGATCATATCAGGGATGTAGAACGTATCTTGACTTGACTGGAGGAGGTGCATCTCACCTTGTCAGGAGCTAAGTCCAAGTTTGGTGTGTCTGAGATTTTAGTGGTTGGACATCTGTGTGGTGCTTTTGGAAGACGACCAAACCCCGAGAAGGTTGAAGCTACAGCTAGGATGGCAGACTGTAAAAATATCACGGAGGTTCGACGCTTTCTAGGTGCTTGTGTATTTTATCGTTTATCCATTCCTCATTATGCTCATGTTGCTGAGCCTTTGTATGCATTATTGAGGAAGGATAAGAGGTTTGTATGGATCTCAGTCCATCGAGAAGCTATGAATAGGCTGAAGGAGGCTCTACAGTCTCCACCTGTTCTAAGAAGAGTAGACTACGGATGTGAGAGACCTGTCATTGTCACAGTAGATACTAGTCCAAAGACGATTGGCTGGGCAATAGGTCAAGATGATGCGGATGGTATGCGACTTACCTCTAGGTTTGGAGCTAGGATCTTGACAGACAGGCAACGAGATTATCCTCAGGTGAAGCGTGAGTTGTGGGAAGCGGTGACAGCGATGAAGACAGACCGTGAGTTTCTGATTGGTGCTCATGTAGTCCTAGAAACGGATTGTCTATCTCTACTAGGCATGATATCCAACTGTACCATGCCAGACATAGCAATGTTACGTTGGATTGCCTACATTAGAAGCTTGAACCCATAGCTGAAGCATATAAAAGGAAAGGAGAATATAGTCCCAGATATGTTGTCAAGGGCTTGATTTGTAGATGAGGATGTCATGTTTTCAGAAGCTGAGGAAGAAGAGAGAAAGGATGCTCAGTGTCAGGTTAATCGGCGGGCTACAGACTTGGAGTCGTTCAGAGAGGAGTTCTACACGGGAAGGTTACGTGACATTGGATTCTTTCTGAGTTCTTTAAACAGGCAGGAGGGTTTGAGTGATGCAGAGTTCAGAGAGATAAGAAGGAAGGCATATGATTACTTGTTGCGAGATGGATATCTTTGGAAGCGTCCAAAGAGAAGAGATGGAGCACTTTTACGAGTTATAGATGATCTGTAGACCAAGCAACAGTTGATGAAGGAGTTTCATGACACCTTGTGGGCCGGACATCGAGGAGTTTGGGCTACCTATACAAAGTTGAAGGAGAGATACTGGTGGAAAGGACTTTATCAAGATGTGGTGAACTTTGTGAGTTCATGCTTGCACTGTCAATTTTATTCAAAGGTACGTTACAGAGATGGCCTAGTATTAATCTATCCGCCCAGTATCCATTTTCAATGGATTCTTGATTTGGTAGCAATGCCTCCTGGATTATGGGGTATGAGGTATTTAGTGTTAGCTCAAGAAGACCTCTCCAACTTTGTGGAAGGACGAGCTCTGAGGACGAAGACCACAGAAGGGATATGTAGGTTTGTTCTTGAAGATATTATCTGTAGGTACGGATCTATAGGGACATTGCGTGCAGACAGAGGAGAGTTGCGTGGTACGGAAGCGAAGGAGTTCTTCGCCCAACACGGAGTGAAACTCAAACTCACGACTGCCATGAATCCGGAAGGAATTGGTAAGAGCGAGAGAGGACATCCGTCAATTGTCCAAGCTCTGGTAAAGGCATGCGATGGTAGGCATAGACAATGGCCTAGGTTGCTCCCTTTTGCTCTATGGGCTGACAGGTCGACTCACTGCACTACTACTGGGTACATGCCCATTGAACTAATGTTGGGTCAGAAACCAATCATGCCGGCAGAGGAGGACTTTCCTACATGGACTACTTTACCGTGGGAGGACAAAATGGATCATGTATAGCTTCTTGCACTTCGAATCAGACAGTTGGAACATAGAGAGGAGGATCTTATAGAGGCTCAACAGAAATTGAAAGAGGCCCGTCTCAAGAACAAGGAGAGGTTTGATAAGACTCATAGACTTCGACCAAAACTGATACAAGTTGAAGACTGGGTGTTGGTATACGATAGCACATTAGAGAACCAACACTCTACAATTCGAAAGTTTTCGAGAAGATGGTTTGGTCCGTACCTTGTCTTTGATGTACATCAGAATGCTACTTATTCCTTGCAAGAGCTAGATGGCACGCCTTTAAGACTTCCAGTTGCTGGGAAACGAGTGAAGTTATTCAAGAAGAGAGGGGAGACTGTGGAGCTAGCTGAGTTCTTAGGTTCAGAGCAGACAGGAGCAAATGAAGACCTTTCTGAGACGGTCGAAGAGAGCGAAGACGATTTGGAGGACCGCGAGGATCGGTGACGGATTGACACATACCAGAGGATGTGCAGGTTTGGAGGGGGTGAATGTCGTATTGTACATAGGTCTGTATAGTGAAAAGTATTGCAGAGAGATTTTTTTCTATATTGTGTAAAGGAAGCTGCCCTGCAGCTTAACAAGCTAGGCAGGAGCTAAACTGGGGCAGCTTAGCTAAGGCCCTACTTCTGATAAGTGACTGCGCTTATAAGGACAACAGGGGGCAGCTTAAGCTGGGGCCTTAACTTTTAGGTAAAATATCTGTGGCGACTTGGGATCGAGGAACAGTTTTTTTTGCAAAGGATCTTTTCAGAGAGAGTTGAGGACACGTAGGAGAAGCTTGGAGGCTGGGGGAAGAGGAAATTGCTGATAGATTGAATTGGGAGATCATCGTAGAGAGAGGGGCAGGAGTTTTAAGCTTGGACGTTGTCTAATAAACGGTTCGGAGGAGAAATTGCTCTCAAGAGGCAGTTTTATTGAGAGAGATCGTTTGAAAATCTACAGAGGACTTTTGATCGTCGCTGGATAAAATTTCTGAGGGTTTCAGTTGGGGCAAAGAGAGGAATTTGACTAAAGGTTATCTAATGTCTAAGTCTAAAGAAACATACAAACTAAAGATCATTTGAAAGGGACAATGAACTATTTATGAATAAATAAATAAATAAATAATATATCGAGTAATAGTTCACAACATCCCACAATTGATCTCAAACCATATGAAAGAGATATATCAAAATATTACGTTCCAAAAATGATGAATTAATAGACTATATATGGAGCATACCGAGAGCCTAAGTAGTGAATCTACCCCTCAACATCCAAACCCACACTATAGCGAGGGCAACTTAGTGCTCGTTGTCAAATGATGAGATCTGATGAAAGATGAAAAACACAAATTAGAGGAAGCTCAACCACATCCATCGCTGTTATACGCAATAAATATCAATATTCGCATGAACCGATGCACCTACTTACCAGTCTTGCAGAGTCTTCTCATCGAATAGCCGTTCCCTCAGTGATGTCTTCCAAGCCATGGTCCGCGCGAGCAACACTCACGAAGTAGCTATCTCATGTCGCACTGAAGTGTGTTGCAGTCGGCATTGGAATATTTTGACAGACTCATGAATGATATTTTCATCTCAATCCATAGCGCATGCTGCAAGATGAGCCTCATGAGTCCGAGGGAAGTGAATCCTCTTCGTCGTAGTTTATAACTGAATTGAATGTCTCTGACATATAGTTCTCCCTAGCTCGTGTGTAAAAATGCATCTTCGTATGAGTGATAGCCTTGCTAAGAAACTCCATCATTGCACGGTTGTGTAGGTGAATCTACAAATGCAACGATTACAAGGGATCTTGAAGGACTATGTATATCAAAACTATGACGAATATAGCGATGGGTTGTAAGCTTACCTCGTTCGTAATACTTGCTAGAGGTTGACATGTTCAAGTCAGGGACACTACAGCATAGCCGCAAGTCAGTCAGACGTTGAAGGGTCAGACATGTATCGTACTCTCCTGCCCAATGGTCTGCAGCGTTCTTGATATCAAGACACAATGTCAATGCATCATCTTCTTCTTACATATAACACCCATCCTTACCCACTGTTCTCTTTGTGTTCAGTTGACAACAAGTGTAAATCCATTTTCAATTTGTCCGTAATCACATGTTCTTGAAGCTGAGGTGCAGTCTGAAGTGCAAGTCAAGCATTTTTTGAACTTGAACCAGGTCAATGCCGAAGGTGCATATTTTTTGATTCTTCTAGCTCCGAATTCTTGTACATTGTTGATAGTTATTGAGTGCTCGAGTGATTTATTTAGTTTATCATCTGTGAGTGAATTGGTTGTAAACAATTTCGTCGTGTTTGTCGACCTTAGGAACGATTCTACTCGTAACAGTTACAATGGCACATGCTCGTTCATCAACTCAGATTCAGATAAGGTGATAGAGATGGTGAACATGAGTCGCATTGAGACCGGTAACAATTCTTGACCGATCGAGGATCGTGCATTCGAGGTAGACATACAACGGTTGATCGCATGAGGTTTTGTGTCGGACAAGGTGGTACACGATGACAAGTCATCGATAGATGCAGTATTGCTTCATCACGGTATTGTGTCACAAAAGGACTTGTGGCACAAGTGTAAGAACGTGATTAAGAAGTTCTTGGTTGACTCGCAAATGAGGTAACCACTGATCTGGCTGATCAAGCTGAGGTAACCACTGATCTTGAACTTATGACCAAGAGGCAGCTTGTCACTTGGCTTCGTGGACAAAGAGCTTCCATTGTTGGTAACAAGCTCGTGCTTGTTCCGCGAGTTGTCCAGTTGAGAGGATCAGAGGAAGGAGACCCAATAAGATCCAGACGCTTCATGTAACATTGTCCATCTATCCAGTGTCGCATCTATCCAGTCTATCTCGCGGTGCTTCCCCGATTGAAATTGAAAAATAGCTTCTAGATATCGGGTCTAACTCACCCTCTCTAAATATGAAATCTAGTTGCTCAAAACCCAAACCCGCTGATAATCCTGCATGATAAAAGCGATAGGTAACATCCGGGACGCTATTATATATCTCCATCTCAGTAGATCTCCATCCATATATGTGTCTATCGAGAAATATTATAAATAATACTTGTTTCCATAGATTATTTAGAATATTTATTCTAAAACAGATTTCAAAACAGTTCGGTATTTCGAGAGATTTCCAAACAGGTTTTATATAAACATGTTTCAAAACAGATTTTATATAAACCTGTCAAAACAGATTTCTATAACCTATTTCGATAGGTTTATAAACTTCTTTGGAGACAGGTTTATAAACTCCTGGTGGAGTTTCAGGTTTTGAATAGACGTAATGCAGGTTTGACAAAACCTGCAATCAACAGCAAAAACAATTTTCTAAAACTTTACATATCAAATTATGTATCTTCGATGAGAGTTGAACCCAACTAGCTGGCCATCCCAGCGAAGGTTCAATCCCCTCGCAAGAGAGGAGGAGGCACAAGCCAACAAAAATAGAATAAACACCACACTTGTGAAAATCCAACCTTGTATCAAACAAACATTTGTACACACAAACACTAACATTTATTACAAACTGATGAAGAATAGCAAAAATATATACGACACAAAACCTACGTGTTTCTCTCCTGGCTCTTCCCAGGTTACTTGCACATCCGACTCTAAACACTGAGGAAACAGAGTTTTCTCTTCCCAACCAGCAGCATATGATAAATGACGATACACCAAAAACCGCTGCTTCTTAGGTACAGTCTCACTGTACGAGTAACAAGCACATAGAATAAAAGGCTCAGCCGCCATGTCCAAACTTACAGCGAAACCATAACATGCGTCACAAAAAACAGAAAACCATTCGCGCAGTTTCTCAAGCGAACTAGTCTGGCAATCCGCATAGGAAGAAGTTGCGGTTCAAATTTATAAATACCAGTCCAAGAGAATTTCCATATCCGCTCCAAAACTCTATCAATGCGTGGTTTACTCCAAATGTCTTGCATGACATCAATATGAAGTTCATACATGTCCATAAAATATCTCGGACAGTTTGTCAACATTGTATCACCAGCTAGAACTCGGGTTCTTGGTGACAGGTCTACTGTGGCTCGAGCTCACCAGCGCACTGACAAAATGAAGGGACTTGGAAATATATAACCAAATGCAGCGAGCCAAACTGATAAGATATCATCACCCCAATATCTCGAACCGATACCCAATCCAAAGCAGAGTCAATATCACCACCCCAAAGCCAAGAATCGATGCCCAACCTAGAACCAATGTCCAAAAGCAAAAACCACTGCCCAAAAGTGAAGTCAAATCAATACTGATCAGAAACGACACAGAAGTCAAATGAGGAGCATAAAGAATAACAGCGAGAAAAAAATGAGACCTCTGGAACGACTGCACAGACATAACAGAAACTATAAAAAAGATAGCCAAAGTTTCTCCTCTCATTCACGTCAGATCGTGTTGTACTGAAGCAAGGTCCTCGGTCAAGAATGAATCCAAATCATCATCAAATGCAGCTACACAATGATCATGCGAGAGCCAAGGCACTAAACAATGATTTTTTTTCCACTGCAATCAGAAGCCTCAAGCTAGACTCCCACCATCACCTTCGAGCCGGATACAACTCACAACTCCAACCCACCATTAGAGAGACAAAGCTGCTCGTCACCACAACCTGAGCCCACCACCAGAGAGACAAAGCCACGAGCAGCAGCGGCTGAAGGACGCGCGCTTCCAACATCAAAATCCTAGACTGCTCCTCTCTCTGGCCGGGAAGTAAGTTCCGACTCCTCCCAACATTAGTTGGACGGACTGGAGAGGAATGCCACTTCTGCACCCTCTTTCTTTTATACTACCACCAGTGGTTTAAGAGAGGAGTGGTAAAGTAAACTTTTGCTGAAAATGATCATCTAAAGTACCGTAGACACCGTCTGATTTGCTGAGCTCATTTGCCTGAGGAATACTCGGAAGTCTTCAGGAAGTCAATTCTATGTTCACGTACAGAAACGTGAGCTCTCGTGCATTATACTTTCAACTTTCACTTTCTCTAGGTGTTTCCGACGTGTTTGAATTGAACTCCTCAACGCAAGCTTCAAGAGTGTGCTCATCAAGAGGTGGAACTCGTCTCGAAAGGAGTCTCAAAAGGTTGTCTACCCTGCGAAGTAATGTTTACGTCCTGCATGGCTACCGTAGTAATCCGACATGACTCGGTTGATTACCATAGTGTCAAGTCTATTAGGGTTTTTAAAGCGCGGATAAAGCCCTCGGACGTACCGCCGTCCTTTAAGGAAAACAAAAGGAAAACTACCCGCTTAGGGTATATGTTACTCACTTTTTGACGTGCACGGACAAAGCAAACTTCGCGTCTTCATAACGGTATAGCTTGACCTCCAAAATTGACGTGGTAGATAGGTTAGAAAATAACTAAAAAGCGTCATATTTTTAATTAAAAACATTTCTAAACATTATCAAAAATCGATTTTGTTAAATTTCAGTCTTTTCAGTTTTCCAAAAAAAATCCCTTTTCAAAGAGAGTTGTTGAACTCAAAAGGGGATCAAAGAGGAATATTCCAACCGGGGTTTAAAGATTTTGTGCATCGATTCATGTGAAATACATTTCGCTTGTTTTTCCAGGAAGAAAATTCTAGTTCTTGAATGCTGTAACTTTTTAATTCGTAAAAGCGCAAACTTGTCAAAACAGCTTCACACGAGAAATGTTTAAACTACAAACTGCTTATATGCGTGAATTAATGACACAATCGCTTGATCCTTCTAAATATGTCTTTGACCTTGCGCGATTTGCTCTGAACGTTTTGAAAATAGTTTTGGCACTACAGTAATAGTTGTAAAATAAAAGAGGTTTCTCGCTTCAAGATGAATGCATATGCATGTAACTTGCATTTTTCTGCGAAGGGAAGAAAGAGGACAAGCGAACTATATAGATAGTGGGGAAAATCAGCAAAGTGGATTTGCTCAATGTGGGTTGAGTTAAGGGTGTGGGTTGAGTTTAGGGAGAAAATATCGCAAGCGCTGATAACTGGTAAACTGACTTTATCTGAAAAGTAATATGTAATTTGATTTACCAGAGAGACCAAGTAAATGAGCAGCGAGAAGAAAAGAACTGGCCTCATACGGTGAACTGACCTGACGGTTAAATTTAAATTATTACATTAAATTAAGTAAATTAAATCTTAATAATCATTTGGCCGCTCTGGAACCAAAAGCCCATAAGTGAAATATGCGAAATGGTTCACTTCTTATTATAAAACCCAGAAAAATAACTCCGGTGGCTGGTCTTCTTAAACATACTCAAATTTAACAAGTTTTAACGTTAGTCAAATTTAACTGCAGCTCATGTTGCAGTTCAAGCTCCGCTTCACTTTTAACTTGTTTTAAATAATCCCGTGCTATTTTGCATATGTGATCATTTAAAATTTTTATATAAAAACTGAATAATTGTTATGCAATAAATGTATGAGATTTGCAATTTTGACTGTTTTTTTTCTTTTTTTCTAAAACCTAGCTCTAGAGAGGAATTGATATCATATTGCCCTCTTCCACTTGAAAGAGGAGAGATGAACAGGCATTTACCATGAACTTCTGAGGAACTTTTGTTCAATTTTTGTTATCCGAAAATATAATATGAAAAATTATTTAATAATTTAAGAAATATTTTTAAATATGATTATAAGTATCAATTGCACCTATAGTTGAGAGACCGTCCAGATATAAACCATAAAGAGAATGCATACAGACGTACTTCAGAGATATAATTGTGAGAGATTACTAGCAATGAAACATTAATTCAACCAGACTTTGCCAGTTAATTTATTGTCTAACCCTTCTTTTCAACGAGAGGGTTAAGCAATGAATTAAACCATTGCATATTTCCCTCTTCCATCAAAAGTGGAAGAGGTGAATTATGCAGAGAACTGGAGGGAGCATCCACAAGGCAAGTCAAGTGACTGTCCATATTTCTTTATTGTAATAAAGTGTTTCGGTATTTTCTTGTGTTATTTTAGCAAAATCACCTTTTTGTTGATTTTCTTGTTGCACCTAGGTAAAATCTTTGTTACCCACTCGTCCTGAGATCTACAACTCTCTTCTAGAACTCAAATAAAATACCAATCATAAAATTTAATCTGATGGGATTACTCGATTCTACTTTTATAGGCCTCAAGTCTCATGCTATGATCAAAAGCCTCCAGAAAAAGGCGTGCCTCTAGAGAAAAGGAAATCATATTTAATCCTATGAACGTTGAAAGTTGAATACATTGGAGCTATGATGAACACCTTGTACAGTGGAATACGGTGGCAGGTACTTTATTCAAGATAGAATATTATGTACTTTATGAAATGTGCCGGGCTTGCGCTCGACACTTCTTAGATTTTCCCAGGTGCATCTGTTTGAACTTTATTTTCAACAGGCAAAAACCAGCTCACATGAAGTTTACACAGCGGGGTTTAGATCCTATCGTGTACTGTTATGTGAGGAGTACACTGTACCTATGTTATCGTTCTAATACATATGTAAAACACATTACACATCTTATTATCTTTTAATACACTGGAACAGTTCCGTGAGGAATACAGTGCAGCTATGTTATCGTTGAATACCTTGTAAAACATATGTACACATTATTCAGCTGATGGTCACTTTCGTCAACGATTAGTTTCATATTTTGGTGATGAATTCATGAGAAGGGTGATGGACTTATCGCTTCTGGTGATCTTTTTTATTGTTACATACGGAGAGACTTGGGATCTGATGATGTACATTTTGTTGTGACGAAAATGGATCTCAACTATCCAGCTAACATTCCTTTCAACGTGTGGGTCAATATTCGGTGTCACTACAAATCAAAGATCAATCATGGAGCATGGATCATGAAGAAATTTGGACAAGAGCATTTCAATCGAGTGTTAGTTTCATCATTTTCTTTTGCTGTATTTTTCATTGCAGATCATTTTCAAATTGTAATGTTGACTTTGTATTAGTCGACGACTCAATTGTCCCATTCTAGTTGAGCATTTTTGCAGATTTACGTTCCATAAAAGAATCCTTCAACATGTCTCAAGGATTTTATGGTTTTTTCTAGTCTTATTGGTGTCTAGTGTTTCCTTGGGTGTTACAAGTCGTTCTAGTGGAAAAATTGTGTGAAGAAAAGATAAACTTAAAGCTCTTTTTGCTCTCATTGGTCCTACTTTTGAACCAATGGTGTTCTAGTTGTTCTTCACGTCATTTTCTGTGGTTTCAAGATGCTTCATATGTCCATTTGAGTGAAGAAGGATACGGTTGAAAAGCTCTCAATCAAGATGACAATATAGGTTGAAGAATCGAGCAATTTCGTGGAGGATTGAGGGTGTTATGATCAATTGAGTGGTGGGGGTGATATCATACTCACTTTTATGTTTTTGATTGTTTCCATAGATTTTTGAGAAGATGTGATGGGTTGGAGAGTTGAGGATGAGCTAGTTGTTTTGATATCAAATTCATTTGATTCTTGATCATTTTGAATTGTCAACCGATCGATTGAATTTGAATGATACAAACGTGATGAAACGGATATCGCGAACTGTGACAATGATGAGAGTTTGGCTAGGTTGTTCAGGGTCTTGGATCAAGTCTACCTGGGTCTGTAAAGCTCTTAAGTTAGCACAAATTAAGATTTGATCTATATATGAGAGTTGGATTAAGATTTTGACTTGAAAATTATTCAGGGTAAGAGTGAAAAGTCCAATACAATTTCTTGTGAAGTTTGATCATTGGTCAGCCGATTTGGGAGAACTGAGGTCTCAAAGTTTGGAGAAGCTTTTGTTATTAGCGGATTCGAATTTTCAATCATATCTATTGTCACCTTTTTGTTCTTTTCAAGCAATTGGGGAAGAGTTTGCTGCTGAAATTACATGCCAGTATAGAAGTCAACATTGTGAAGGTGTGGAGTTGATTTCAGCTCTATGTGACAAAAGAGCAAGGAGTCGTGATGAATCAAAGATTGTTGTTTGGATTTTTGGAGCTACCAAGTATCGTCATCGTCGGTGTTATGTTGTGATCTGAGTATTGTCTTGAAGAACGTATGCTTTATCTTGCTAGAATGCTTAGGAGACCATGGTGTACATCAAGTTGTATTGGGGCTCGATTAGTTTACAAATATGGATACGAAATTTGGTTGAGCGGTCCTATAACATCTTTCGGTTATACTAGATAGAGTTGTGACGGTTGGATCAACCGGTAGCTAGCATCGTTGGAAAGCTATTAAATCATGCTTCCATTGATATAGAGTCACTCTCAGTTAAATGATACAGAGCTGGGTATTTTAGATAGAGCATAAAAGGATTTGTTTGTAACATAAATTTCTACAACTTATACATATATTTTGGATCATAGCAAACTTTAACCTTGAATCGAGGGAGTACAAGGTCACTTGTGCTAGAAGAGTAGATAGAAAACATTTGGGTTGAAAGTTCAAGATTTGGAGTCAACTTGTTCAAGCCATATATCTCTGCACAACACATAGAAATACGTTATACGACACCGTTCCTTCCTCATCGTGGGTATAATTTCATTTTCAATGTGAATGTTATGCTTTAGAGTTCTCCAACATGGTCGTCAAAATGTTCCTCGAATGTGCGTTCATTCAAGACGTCAGACACATCTTCCTGACTTCTCGTATTCTCAAAAATATAGTGTCTCCAAATTAAATAACTCTTCTCACTCTCCTTTACAACTATGAATTCAAGAGATATCTAGATATGAATCAAGTGCGACAGATGTCCCTTAAAACTACAAATCCCCTTTATAAATTGAAAATATAAAATTTGTCTATACACTTGTGATTGATCAATGAAGATCCTCGAGGTCTTGATCTCCTTAAAAGGACAATCAGCAACAGTAACTCGTCCACTGCAAACGGGTAGGCTCAAACCGTCAACTTTCTAACTACTCCGTATCGGATAACCAATATACAAGTCATTTGTACAATCATCCTAGATAGTCGACTAGCATCTCTTTAGCGTTCTATCTGTACTCAACACGTTGGGTCTTCGAGCCTTCTATGATAGTCTTAGTCTCTATTTCGCTCAAATCTCTCAAGATATACAAACTATCCAAATCAATTGACCTTACGAGCTATCCATTTTATCAAGATATCTGAGAATCTCATATCATCCAAACATACGAGATTCTCTAATTGTGTACACATATGAGACTCCCAGATAATATAACTTCTTTGGTGTTATCGTATCAGATTTTGCGTGAAGGTTGTCCAAGAATGTGAGGTTCCTTGCTATGGAGATATCGTGTGCTCAACAAAGACAAGAAAGAGAGAAACAACCACGAGAACAAGCTTTGCAGGATGTACCAACTCCCACTTTATATACACTCCCATTTCTTTCTCAGTAGAAAAACAAAACTGAGAAACAAACTTGAGTGATATGTAACCTCAACCAGATCCAAAACTACCGAAGCATAGCTCAAAGTAAATAAATCATCCCTTTGCTAACAAAAAGCTTTGCACCAATATCACATGATTCAAACTCAGGTCCAAACAACATCCATGTACAAGTCCTTCGCTAAAACTAGCTACCACAAGCCATACCATAACCAACTAGAACTCTAACAAATCGAAAAAGATAAAAATCGTACCAAAGAAACCAAAGAAAGTCTATTTAAGAACTTTTTCTTTTCACCAAACAATCTTCATATATCGATAGGATCTTCCTCCTTGACTCCGTTGGCTCCAAGAACTTTCAGATCTGACTCCAGACAGTCAAGATCGGTCGTAAGTGCTCGAACCTCCAAAAACTCCTCCCTATGACTTAAAACCACGTACATCCGTAAAACACACCGCCTAATCTGACATCCGTTTTCCCCTATAGATAGAATTGACTACCTTGAGCCCAATGAGACTCCAAACAAGCCGTTTGAGATTCTTTTCACAAAACCACGCAAATCGCAAGAAACAAAAAACTAACGTAAATTGTTCCGCTACGGCTCAACTTCACTCATCACGCACAACGCAACAGTATGATCTACGTATGATCTTCTCTTATGCGTTGATAAGGACTCTTTGACCGCATAGGCATCAAGAACGAAGAGCTTGGCTCACCGATTGCGAAGAACAATCCAACTTCAATTCACATGTGAACAAAAATCGGACGTAAACGTCTCCTTGCATGTCAGTTCTTCTCACATTTCTCAAATCGTTCGATGAAATCTCGTATCGTCTTCAATTTCTTGATGGATCTAAGAACAACAAGTTTGGACTCTAGAGCGGACAAACGGTACAACTCTCTTTCACATGTCACTGAAGCACTCCAAATCTCTTCCTTACGTCTCAATTTTTTCTAGAACACACACTACAATCTATCTCTTCACGAACCGTCTTAACCAGCACCTCGTCTGCATAGATCTGATCTCAATGACACCTTGTGCACATGCACTGGACCTCCCAATCCTCTAAAACATCCGTCCATAAGTCGTAGATACAAGCTAACTCCTTAAGCTACCCCCTTACGTCAATTCACAAATAATGACCAAGCAGTCCCTTTGCACCTTTAGTATAGTGCAAGGAACCGCAAATACTTAGTCAACATCGATAAAGTTTAGGCTTAGCTTGATTTTCTCATCTTTTAAAACTCATAATGTCATCATAAAACGTCAAAATGAAACAAATGAAGTACCTTTGGGAAGCTAACGACGAGCTCTATCACTTGGTGCAATAAAAGTGAAGATCCAAAAGTTATGTAAAAAGTTCATTTTTAGTCCTATGAATGCCTTTGGAGCGATAATGTCAAACATCGAATTTGGATTTTCAGGTAGGAGTCGGTCCACCAGCGTGATGATCAGAGATATAGACATCATAAACGTAGATACATGGATGTGATAAGGATCTCGTCAGTGAAGACAATGGAGTCGAGGATGATCCGTATCCTTTGGACACTGTCAGAGATGCTGCCACACTAACCCATATACCCAATGCAACTACTCTTGAGTTCATACCGCTTCTATCTACACTAAGGTGGGAGGATGGAGCATGAAAAGCCTTTATAGAAATAAAATAAGTACCTAATGCAGTTTAATATATGCTTTTAGTACACATATGACTCTGTACATGTTGTGACATGAGACTGGAGAGTATAAAAACAAATATGTTACATAATACAATGTTATTTTTGGGTAGTAGACATACTTGCAAGTCAATTGCATAGTGTACAAATGAATAAGATCAACACGGACAATGTTGTGTAGAAATGAAGTTGTAAACTATTGCATTCTCGAACCAAATGAATAAACTTCAAAAGCATACCGTTGATGTTTCTTTTAGTGATCAGATCACTATTCTTATCGTGTGAAAAGAGCTTAAAATATGAACAGTACACGGCATGAAGTGATAATGCATACTACACAACACAATCAAGTCCATAGCGTGAAATATGAGTATTGTAATAATAATATTTTTGCAACAAAATCTTTCAAGTATTGCTTTTGTACGACGACGTGACAGACTGACGGCGTGTCAGAAGATTGATGTGGAATTTGGGTTACATGTCAATTTTTGGATTGGATGTGACGTAGATGTGGATGTGATAACTATACAAACGCTGATGGTATATTAGGGTAAAGTGGAAGGTTGCATGATAGACATGTGACAGATCACATGTTCGACAAATGACCATGATAAACTGTCATCTACATACAAGTGGATTGTTTGGAGTATAGAAGGAGACCTCGTGAGAGCTTATTGTGAAGGTTTTGGGATTTGTGAAGATTTCATCAAAAATTTGGTTGACTTTATGGTCAGATTTTGGATCAAGGTCGAACACCGTCGACCGGATGGGTTCTTGTCTAGGATGGAGAAAGTGTGCGAGGGCTCTTACTCTAGTCGACAAAGGAGGTTTTGACTAGAGGATTCAGAAGTGCACGCAAGCTCGCACACTTCTATGAAGCAAAAAAGGGTCTAGAAATAAAATTTGCGTAAGGGCTCAAGTACTTTTATTCTTGGAAGTGAATTGAGGTACTCATGAGACTGCAGTTTTGTCTAGAAATATCAGTTTTGGGAGTTGTTAGTATAATTAGATAGGTCTTTTCGTGGTTCCTAATGAGATCAAAATCATTGGACTTGAAATCATATTGAGAGAGCATTGATCGTTTGATTTCCTATCAGTATTTTTGTACTTGAGGACAAAAGTTGGTGAAGCCTCACACACTTTTTTGTTGAAAGATGTTTATGTATTATCTTGGTTGTAACTTGGTGTAGAGAGGTCGGTTTGGACTTGTGAGATACCAGTAGAAAGCTTTTCTGCGTACTTCAATGGGCGAAATCCGTTTTGGATGTTTCAGGTCCGTGGCATAGCGATTTTCAGGAGCTACATGTTAGTGTGAGATACTTGTGAGGATTCCATGGACTTCCAAAATCTGTATTGTAAAACTTTAAATATACAAATTTAAAGTGTAATAAAATGAAATAGAGATCAGAACTGCTTGCTTCACGTCACTTGCCTTTCTCACCACACTATCCTTCTACAGCAGACACCCTGCGTATTCTTAGATATAACTTTTATGTACAACAATACAACAAAGTCATCGCTGTTAGCTTTAATAAATGACAGTGTTTACCTAGGTTGCACTGAAGCATACAATAAGTAATATAATTTATTCAAACAGTTAAATTTACTAAAAGTAATTATAACAGTTTACATGCAAATACCATCACGTTTCTTCTAAATCGTTGGATAATGAAAGAGTTAGTTCTCTTGGTCTTTTATTCATGTGAAAAATATTTATTTGCTGACATCACTTTATTTTATGTCAGATATAACTTGTCATCAAGTCTTATACCCATCTCCTAAGTGCAAAAAAAGAAAAAGAAAAGAAAAAGAAGGAGAAGAATACGATCCACCGAGAATCCAAAATTGTGAATATGAATGCAAGATGAACTTCTAAGAACTTTTGCTCGCTTGTTGCAATCAAGAAATGTATAAGTGTTAATAAAAAATATTGTACTAAGTTTATAAAAAATCAAAATATTTATAAATATTAGTCCAACCTGAGAACGCGAGAGGAGCCGGACATAAATCATAAAGGGAGCATGTCAGCACACTCCCCATGATACATATGCGAGTCACTGGTAGCGAATACTTGGTGAAAAAACCAAAATTTAGTTTATTACTTAACTTTTCTAATAAAAAACTAATAAATTAATCTTGTGCATATTTGCGTATTCTGTCGAAAGATGGTGGAAGTGAATCTTATGCATGCACCTCAAAATATATGAAGGCAACTCAAAATGTTTGTTGAGAATGAATGAGATCAGTCTGTCTACAACTAACATGAAATTATAGACTAGTATGTAAGATTTTTAAACGGGACATCCTTTAATTTGTGAGTAGACTTGTACAGCACATGAAGTTGTGTTCCACTTGAAAAATTAGTTGACAAAGATATTAAGCTTAAAACTGATAAGCAAACACAGATTCCAGATTGAGTAAAAGGACAATACAGCTGGTGTTTTGTTCCTCACAACGAAAGGTTCACAAGAGAACTAGTTTAGACATGGTTAACGTATTGACTTGCCTATCAATATCGCATCAAAGCTTTTTTTAAGGTGATATTTGGAGATTCATGCAATTTGCATGCATGAAATATTATTCATCGCCAAGTTCTGCATACCCTTTAATTTATATCCTAATTTTCTTTTTGGAAGATTAGGTTATAAATTGAAGAGGTTAAATTTATTTATTACTCGTAGAGGGAATGCTTTCTTGATAACATGAGAGTTCATGAGGGTATTTCACATATATTTTCTTCCTTTCCGAAACAAGTGCAGCATTGTTGTATACAGAAAATAATTTATTTACAAAATTTTAATACATTAATATAATTAGAAACTTTGCTTTTACTTCTTTGTCAATTTAGATGTTTGTTCTAAACTGTGCGTTTGGTTTTTCTTTTGTTGACATGCTTGTTATAAAAGTCTGCTTACTATTCTATGTTCTCTAATGTATTTTCATAAAATATTTTTAAATATAATTATAAATTAATATATATATGATAATTTTCTGAGGGTTCTTCTTCTTCTCCTTGGCCAAAACTGCATTTTGCATGCATATTCACCGTTTTTCATCGAGCATGCGTATTCACTGGAGAGACACCCAAGTACAATACGGTGCCAAGCAAGTACCTCATCCGATTATACAAAATTTTCTAAGTACTCATCAAAAGAAAAAGTATATGAGCTCACTTAGCTTCACTATTCACTATGTACCTCATTAGTCTTGAGAGTTACCGTTTGTAAAATGTGAAACTCTTTTTGTTACGTCAAAGTAATGTAAATTCCATTAACAAGACATTAAAAAAGTATAGTGGATTTTGTAAACTTTTAAGAATTAAGTATTGTAAGTTTTTTCTTACAAGAAATTCATTTCTCTTAAGTGGTCGCTAACATATGCATATGGAAATAGTTTTCATCTTTCGCTCACGTGTGAGTAGTTAATTATTTGCAAAGTAAACACCAATACGCTTGAGTTACAGACAAATAATGTTTTGCTTTTAGGTTTTACTATGATCATTAGATGGCGATAGTCTTGTACTTTCTGTTACTTATGTTTGTATTTACGAATATCTACGAATTCGTAAATAGATATTCGTATATATCTATTTACGAATAACCTCTTTAGCCGGGGAACCATTAGCAAATTTACTTATGCAGCACAATATTATTCCATCGTTTCTGGGTTCTTTCTTTTTAAGATATTAATTAAAATTGATGCTAGTAATATATATTGGTGCATCAGAGCCAATGACGTGCATGCGGCATATTTTGGTGTATTTAGAAATGAACTGTAATTTCCATCCATCATCAGCCGACTCGCATATAATTCAGACAAATCAGTGGAAGCATAAGAGCATCTCCACCGCAGGTCTTTAAAAACTCCCCTAACAAGTTAGAGAGCTTGATAAGATAAACCTTCTCACCGTTTATCTGTATGTAGTTCTTCATTTAAAGCATTCTTTGAAAAACTATCGCGCTTCTTATCTTAAAGATGCCAATAAGGACTCCTTAATCCAAAATCTAGCAGTTAGAGAACTGTTTCTCGAATATCCAATTCTGTGTATCAAGTTATGCTCTTTAAAGAACCATTTAAGGATTATGGTGGAAATTCTTACCATTAAAAAGAATTTTTCAATCTTGATATGTAAAATAAAGAGAAAGAGATGCTATGAGACATCCAGATTTGTGTTACATGTAATTTTCTCTAATACTGTAATTAGCAAAGCTTAGAGTCCTTTCATTGGCATTTGTACCTATTATTGCGTCAGTCACATTCGAGAATAATGTTTGTCTTCACACTATGTAGATTTTAGTTCAATATTTTTTTGAACTTTGAAAGAAAACTCAAAGCTGTATAGGTGAGAGTATATTTCTTGTTACCTTCTCATCTATTTAGGGAGACTCTGTAACCAGAATCATCCATTTCAGTATACCAATTTTATACAACAGAAGTAGAATATGACAGGAAGGATAACCAAAACAGAAAATGCACTTTTGTAAACATAACACGAGAAAGAATATTTGCAAGTATGAAGACAAACCTGTATCGCACAAAAACCAACGATGAATCAGAGTCCTCCACTGTGAGTCCTCGAGGTTCGGACATATGACTCCACCGATCTTAATATTGATCGCATGTCTCCCACCCTTACCATCATAGCCCTGCCACAAGTTCGAGTGTAACCTTATAAAACAGTACAGTAAATCTCAATCTCTAAACGCATAATTACACTCACACTGAGGGGGGGTGGAGGAATACTTCGCGTCTAATAAGTCAGCCGCGAAACGCAGAACCCGTTAGGAGTCCCGATTTCACTCCTGGGCGCAAGATCATATAGAAAACACGTTCCTGAAAGTCTGGCAGTCAGATCCTTTTACTTCACTCCAGTGACTCTACTCACTCACTGGAACTTTCTGCGGAGATGGTGTCTGACGGACTGAGCCGTGGTCCTGGCTAGCCGTAGGTCTGCTTCCAGGGCAGTCAGATTGTTCTTGAAGAGAAGTCACTGGATCACTTTACGGAGTCAAGTGGAAGTCTCGAAGAGCTGACTCCAGGTGAAAAGCAAGTAGTGGGTGGAAGGACCGTTGACTTGAGTGGATCCGGTATATGTATTATAATTCCGTGATGACTCCAGAGACCCCAACTTCCCCAAGATGCTTATGATATACTTGAGAAACTTTGTTTCATTAATTGCCCATGGGCTGCACAGAGGTCATGAGCCTGTTGCGGCCTTGAGGGGCAGAGGTGCAGTGTAATGAAGTGGAAACTTTAGTGACTCACCTCCATCTGCCCGCATCCACATGGAGATTGCGAGTGTCGTGGTCCTGAACCTTTCTTTCTTTCCATCCACCCAACTGACAGAAGTGAGATGATGGTGATCCACATGGAGGCCAATTTCATAAAGCGAGTGAGGAGGATATGCACTTCTATGTTGCCCTGACCAACTAGCGGAGCCTTGTGGCCTGGAGCTCAAGCAGGGCCTCCAGCACGTTGGGCCCCGCAGAGCCTTGAGATTATTCCATTCCGTAAATGGTAGGTCTTCTTGTCGTTACTGGCACGATACTGCAGAAGGTAGCCCATCCATATAAACAACGATTTTGGTCGGAAGCTTTGGCTATTGTTGCGAGTGTAGATACGGACTCTTGACGTGTTCGTGGTTTGTTGTAGGTCTGCCGCAGCGCTGCAGGCACCCAAGTGCATCCGGACGAGCATGACAAACATCCTGGAGGAACACTCTGAAATCGAGAGAGTACACTGAGATAGGGAGAAACCGAGCTGTACTAGCCAGCTTTAGAGAGCTGAAGTTCCAGTTGTCTTAGCCGTCCTGTCATCCTTCGAGACAGCAATATTTCTTGGATCTTCGACTTCACTGGTATTTATGTAGTCCATTCCGCTTGGCAGCTTCCTCGTCCTTATTCTCGATAGGTTGAGCACCGCTTCCTTATGTCTGCTTGCACAGTCCATCTTCACCTACAGCCTATCAACACCGAGGCAGTGAAGACTTCTGTTTGAGTTTACATCAGGTTGGTCAGGTGGATAGAGTGGATAGAGTGGCCTGCAGGTTTAAGCTGGAGAGGACATTGACATGGAGTTACCGAGAGGAAGATTGGTGCTTGGGACGGAGGAGGAGCGGAGACGGGCGAAGCGAACTTGGAAGTTGAAATGATCTGGATTAACTCTGCTGTGTAAAGCGAGCTGCTGCTCGAGTCGTTCACGGGTCGAGTAATGGTGATAAGTATCGCGTGGATTGGTGCTTAAATTGGAGGGTATGGAATCCTGGAGAAAGAGTGCGTGAACTCTTCCAAGTTTCGCTCTTGGCCTGACGACTCAAGCAGCACCATGAATCGGGCCCAAGTCTTGGTTGCAAGTCGTCTTGTACTATCCCTGGTGGGTTTCTGGGCTTGTCAGCAAGCTCTTGCACAACAACCCTACCTTGAAAGTAGTGAAAGTTATACGTGCACAGATGTTAACCAGTCGTGCAACTCATTCGTATTGTACAGAACCAGAGTTGTTTACGTCAACGTTCCGGCTGTAGCTAATTTATTCGACGCTAACGAAACTGAAATAGCACGGTTAAATGACGTATCAGCCGACCAGAGTCTGGACCTGGGGAGACCTCTCGTGGTTCCAGTCCCCTGCAGTTGTGTGAATGACTCGTCCATGTATTTACTCAAGTACGTGGTCAAGGACGGGGATACGTTCTGGATTCTCTACAACGACACCTTTGAGAGCTTGGCCAGCACCCAGGCAATCACAGACGCGAACAGCGAGACAGAACCAACTGAGCTGTACATTGGGCAGGTGATTAATATTCCCATCCGTTGCGCTTGTCCCACCGCTGCGCAGCTCCAAAATGGAACCATTACGCTGATGACCTACACCATTCAGGCAGGAGACACGTTGAGTGGGCTTGCAGCGTTCACCGATGTGGAGCCTGACGAGATTCGAGCTGCAAATAGTTTGAGTGTTGACCAGGTGCTATATGGGCAGGATACGCTCATCATTCCTTACAAGGTGAGTGAACCCATCGTTGTTCTAGGTGCTTCCACTTCCTCAAGCACAGAACCACCACCTGTGACAGCTCCGGCTCCTCCACCAAGTTCCAGCAAGAGCTCCACCAATGTGGGGGTTTATGTGGCTATCGGAGTCGGTGTCTGTGCTGCTATTTTAATAGGCGGAGGACTCTGTCTACTTGTGTCCATCGCGCGCAAGAGAAGAAGGACTAGAGCGTCGGACCCGAAAGACGGCCTCGGCATTCCGCAGCCCCTGCCAGGCTCCTCCAACGGTGGTCAGAGTCCCTCCGACTTCGATGGCGGTGGAGCAAGACAGACCCGGCCTGGAGATCTTCTAGCGGGCATGTTTGATGTCATGGATAATGACAAACCGATTCTCTTCTCCTACGATGAGATCCGAGACGCAACGAACAATTTCTCTCACGCGAACAGGATACAGGGTTCGGTATATCGGGGGATTCTGAAAGGACAGGTGGTGGCAATCAAACAGACGAAAGCAAGCATGTCTGAGGAGTTGAAAATACTTTGCAGGGTTCATCACACCAACCTGATAAGGCTGGTTGGGCTTTGCGTGACCGAGGCAGAGCATATGTATCTGGTGTACGAGTATGCAGAGAACGGCTCGCTGAGCGACTGCCTGCACACTAATTTCCTGTCCAGAAATAAGCTGGCCACCACAAGCTCGTCGTTCCTCACCTGGCCGATCCGACTTCAAGTCGCTCTGGATGTTGCAACTGGGTTGGAGTATATCCATGACTATATAAATCCTAGCTACGTTCACAAGGACGTCAAAAGCAGCAATATACTCCTTGATGGGGCCTTCCGTGCCAAGATTGCCAACTTTGCTATGGCGAAGTCCGGGGGCAGTAACGCCATGATGACCAGACACATCGCAGGAACATACGGGTACATGGCCCCGGAGTATCTTGCTCACGGTCTGGTGACTCCCAAGGCTGATGTCTTCGCTTTCGGAGTCACTTTGCTTGAGCTGCTGTCGGCTCAAGAAGCGATTCTTGAAGATGAGAAAGGGCAGGAGACGTGTCTGTACACGTGCATCGGGCCCATTCTTGAAGGAGACGACCAAACAGTGAAGGCTAATTTGAGGAACTGGATAGATCCTGTGCTGCAGACCAATTACCCACTTGATATAGCTCAACAGTTGGCCTACTTGGCGAGGTCGTGCGTGGAAAATGACCCAGCTCAACGACCAGGAATGAAGGATATCACATTCGCTCTTTCGAAGCTTCTCACCGCATCCCTCGAGTGGGAGGGTTCCGCAGTTTTTGCTCATGCACTCATGGAGACACCGATCGAAGCTCGTTGATCAGTACATCAACTTATCGACGGAACTCCAGTCGCTAGAACCCGAACTTCTCGGCACACCAAGAGATGCATCTTATGTACAGTTCGCGGAACAGTCTAGCGGGAGAAGGCTTACTGATGTCCAAAGCTCATGCTTTACACAGGTATCTGTGAAACTGGCACCTTGATGTCAGTTGAGTCTGCAGGAAGGTTTCACTTCATAGTTTTATGACTGACCGTGATTCACTTTTAGTGCTGGTGCCCTAAACGGAGTGGATTTCCCCTCCATTGTGCCGTGCCGGACAGTTATGTCACTCTCTTTTGTGAGTAGAGATAAGTAGCTTCTCTATACTAGAGGTAAATCGAATGGAAAAGACCGTTGATCTTTGTGTAAAGCATTTTAAAGCGCTTTCAGTCCGTATTTGTCAACCTCAGACTTCCAGTAAACTTCAGAAATTCATCAGTGTTTTCGTCATGGTTGATACTTCTTGCGTATATGCAGTTAGTTCCCTGGCGCAGTCAGCTAGTTTTCGTGTCCCTGGGACGAAGTAGTTGCCTTCTCATTGTCGTGTGAAGGGTGCCCAACGAACAGGTTGATCATTGTTTCAACCTCTCTCTCTCTCTTGGAGTTTCGTATCATGAGGATATCCTCTACTTCCTTCTGAACATGGTCTCTTCCTGCAGCTTTTACCTGCTGCTGTACACTTATTGATTCATTAGCCACTGAATGCTTCCAGTTTTCGGCTACCAATCTTCAAGACTACCTGAACTTCAGTAGGAGGGTACTTCTTCTTCGCTTCCACAGCACAAACCCTGAAGCGCCTGACCACTGTTGTCCTGTCCGAGGTGTCATGTCTGAGTTCACTGTACTGAAGTGTCTTGGCAGATTGTTTTCATTTTCAAATCGTTTTACCCTTTTTGAAAGTCCGGACCAGCAGGCGTTACAGTAGGGGGTGTCATTTATATCTAAAAAATTCCCTCCCGGGCTCACGTATAAAACGGGACGTACCCGCGGGACCAGCCCGGGCATGCCCGTGGGCGTTTTCGTGGGTCACATAATCTTTTGCCGCACACATTAGTGGGTGTCATTTCGGCATATAACATAAAGATGCTTTGCCCGGACAAGTCAAGTACAATAATTACAATAATGGAGAAAGAGAAATAGAATTCATTTTTGTACGTTGTATTATGACATACGAAGATTACTTAACTAGTTTTCTTCTCAGTCTGATGTGCAGTTTCCGAATGATCGATAGCGACTAAAATAAATGCATGCTCGATTAACTTATGGGAACTTTTGCTTGCTTGTTGTTACTTAACTAGTTTGCTTCTCAGTCTATCAAATAATGTATAACTGTTAACCAAAATGCTTGTACTAAACTCATAAGATAAATTAAACAAGTACTCTGTTCCAGGAAACATACATGTATAAAGTATGAAATTTATATAATACAAATAGTTGATTGAAGCATAAAAAAACTTCTCTTACGAATATTATAGTTTGTTGGTTATAGTGGACATGCATCCTTGTGCTGAGCGTTGAAGAGATGTAACAATCGTTTTTGTCGGATCCAACAATGTTTAGTAGTACTTACTCAATATTTATTAAGTTATTCAACTTGTGGAGAGTGGAAAGTGATATGGTGAGACTGATCATTTTATTACTAAAATATAATCTTTTACGATCGTCTAAACGATAATACTTATACTCATAATAAATCTTATGTCGAATACTTGTTGTTTCAAATATCTCGTATGATCTAGCATTCTAGAACATCACGGTAACAAGAGTTCTCTTGTTTTATCATCTTTACAATTTGTTGTGATATTGAGAGAACGTCTAATATTATATAGATATTTAGACGTGTATACCTATAGAAAGTTACGTATTGGATAGACGTACAACGATAACTGTTAAACAAAAATGATGAGCATTTCATCAACTTGAAAACACAATAATTTGTTCATAATTTCCGATGATGAAACGGGAAGGTTTAAGGTAGCGAGATATTTATCATAAACAAGAGAGTTCAATCCAAAGTAGATTTTTTGTTACATTTCTCAAAGATAGACTATAGTGCTGTAAAATTCTGAAAGACATACCACTATAGATGATTTGAGGGATCAAAATTTTTTTTTCGGTTTTGCTGTTCTAACCTGCAAACATACTTAATCTCTTTTATCTTGTTTGAATCTCTTTTATCTTCCACTTGAGCAAGGGTAATTATATGTGAACTGTATCTCATGTATTTTCAATCGAAATCTGTTACATGAACTATTTCATGAACGCAAATTGTCAAGGTTTCTACGTAGTTAAACATCATGGAGTGTTATCTGATAAAGTATTCAACAAGTTTATTGTTAAATAACACGGATCAGATATTTAACTCCAGCTAACTCAGATAACTCTAGACGTTGTTTTCGCTAGGAGAATGTAGAGAACTTCGTTCTTCTACCCAACAAACCAAAGCGAAACTAGAGTTTCCATTTTCACTTTTTGATACATGAGTTTGAAAAATTAGAGATTCCATACTATAGCTCTTTATCTTTCACGCTTAACTAAAAGAGATCTCCTCAACTTGATAGTTTTAACCTACTGTGGAGATTTGGTGGATTAGAGCAGCCATAATACAGATTTTTTATCCATTTCATGTTTATCTATAATAGTTATCTCAACAAAGACATATTAGTATTTAAAAGTTGACAGTATATTTGATACTAACTAGAGCATTTTGACAGTATATCATATCGAGAGTTTGCATCATTGTTATCATAATGCAAATTCTTCCATCGTTATTAACTCAATTAGATCTTTCAACTACAATAGACAGAACTGACACTTACATTAGAGGTTTTAGATAGCAATAGTTGTTTGTATATTGCATTCTTATCTTCTATCAAGGTTTTGTCCACTGCAGAAGAAAGAATAATGACAATGAAAGTGGGGTAGAAAATAACAATAGGCATTTTGTGTTAAGCAAAGCTCTCATCCTAAAAGTGCACAAATTTTTTTTCTTATATCAAAATATCTCTCGAGGAACAAAAGTGTTAAGAGGTAAGAGTAGTACCGTACACAACGATTGCTGGCAAGAAACAACATACTAGTCAAGGAATGAACAAACAGATATGCTGCAAAAATGTACAAGATGTTTGATACATTCGCTGTTTACTAGACCCAGGCTTAGATTCAGTGGATAGATGATGATGACTTGTGGCTATATCTCTCATTAGCTAAAGTCAATGAATGAGACACTTGAAAATATGTGCAGGATTGCTGAGGTTGCTGTTGGATTTTTTCTATTTCCAAACTGACTCACAGAAAGAAGAGAGGCAACTGTCTCTATCAAGAAGTGAGCTCATATATATCACTAGGTCCTTACAATTAGCTATATATATCATCACTTGTGATAAATTATGTATATATCAAATTAGATTAAATTGGACTAGACGAAACTAAAGTAAACCACGCAGAACAAGAATCTTATCAGATTGAGTGATAGCTCCATACTCACATCGACTCGGTAGCTCTATATCCCCGTAGCCCAAATCAAACTAATCATTGACGACCCACTGTGGTTCTATGGCATGCACGTACACTTAGAAAGAAAAAAACTGATTGATCTACACAAAACTATACCATGAATCGATCATCAACATAGTAGATTCGTGAAGATGGATAAAATAAACGATGAAGAGAGTCAGGATAAACAAGTTTGACGTACTGGTGAAAGATTTATATAATGAAAACCTTACCTGATTGGTATGTATTTGCTAAAAGAACTCATAAGTCTTCTACTGAAAATTCTGGTATGTTGGTTGAGATGTAGAACATTGTAAAATTGTAATACATATAAATGAAGTCGTTCTACTTATTTCTTGTATTCGATTGTGTTACTCAGAGTCTTGATCACTTTTAAGCTTGAGACCAAGTTGCTCTAGAAGGTTTTCTGTGTTACAGAATTCTTTTTATTCCAAGTCATTCAGATCATCCGTGACACGTTCACGAACTTGCGTTTCAATCTGCAGTTTGTGCAAAAATGAAGAATAGTGAGTACGACGGATGGTCAGAAAAGATGAATAAGTGAAAAAAAACTATAAGAATAATAAGTTTATTCATAACTCACTTGGTCTAGCTCGAGTCATGATGTGTAGTTTCAATGGATCCGGGACTGCTCTACAGAAGAGCATACTAATAGATAAGAAGTTACACTAAATTGAGATGAGACTGAGATGTTTCAAAGCAGGTTTAAGTCCACTGATGTACATATTGAGTAATTCACTTGACGGTTCTATCATGACAGTATCTTGGTGATCTTGAACGGATTTGTCCATGGATCTGTGAGCTTGATTCTCAACAAGATCTTCAATACTGATTATATCAGAGAATGATAGAACGAATTTGCTTTTTCTGTAATGATATCAATAAAGTGATGTGCTGTACTTTTGAAGTAGACATGAATGTTTTCTCGTTCATTCCTACTAAAGCAAAAATCCAAAGATCTTTGACGTAGACGTGTAGTACTTCATCCTTTCTAGTGAATATGTCGCAGTCAAGAATTGGTTCATGGACATGTTCAATACTTTCTGACGATGTTGCAGTAAAAAATATCTTCCACCGTTTCATATTCAGATAGATCTCAGTCATTACAGAGCTTATGAAAAGGTGGTGTGGATGGTAGACTGATCTTTAGTGTTCATGTAACCTGCAAGAAAACTTCTGTTGTTAGCAAAAGAACGTGATGAAAAAAAGAAACATAATACTCTGCAGCAAGAGAGACGTTTCCGTTTTGGCTCCAAATGACCCGTGCAATGTTTTTTCCAAAATTGTTTGAAGGATCTTTTTCTTGTCTGCATCTTTAAGGTTCGTGACGACAGTATGTCTTTCAACACGAAGAGCGGTTGGACTGAGAAGTTCACGCTAATGTTCTTGAACATAAGAAATTATGGTCTTCCGATTGAAAACTTCCGCTTCAAATTGTCATAATCTTGTCGAGAAGCAACATCAAAACATATCCTTATGATATTGTCTTCTTTGTCACCATCTGCTACACAGGTATGTTCTGTTAAGCCGACTTCTTTTAAAATATCGATGTAGACAACTGCAATATTCTTGAATGCTGCAATTGTGTCACCAGTGAAAAAAGAGGTCGAGCGGATGGAGACCATGCAGAAGTTACTATAACAATAAACGAAGCTCAGCTTTATCAATATTTTCATATCTCCTTTCTCAAAGCCCTTGTCACTGCGTTTGCTAAGACCGTATCCTATGATACACAAGTAATTTTCTTTCTTGAACTTGTCAGCAAAACGATCATAAAGGTTCTCAAGACAAGTTACAGTTATCATCTGCAAGCAATCACGATCCACAACATCGCTGTGCATATAAAGATATTGACTTCATGTTCTTTTACATAAATTCAGTGAGAAACAGAACTCTTCAGTCTACTATAGCAACAACCTCTCAGCTATATCTGCACGCTCAGGATCTAGATAGTACGAACACAATGTCTATTCTCTCAGCAGAAGCGTATGCTCTCGATCAAAGATTTATGTGATGATCTCAAAGATCATGCTTTCGAATGTTTTATAGTTTCTTTGTATAGAAATTATTTCTTACGCAAGGCTGATAACCTCGTGTCCGACTCCCAGATTCAAAAGGCACTGTTAATACAAACAATATTCATTGAGAAAGTTACGGTTTGAGTATGGCGGTGGTGTGTTGTAACTTCTTTTCATATGACACTTACATCTATTCTTGAATCATCGAGAGCATTCAAGTATCTTATACAAAAAAAGAAGTAATTTCTAGAAAGTGAACAAGGTCTTTAAACGACACGTAATGTTGTTACATTAGTTTAAAAAAAGAGTTTAGTATACAAAATAATAAGTATATCCAAACCGCGACGAAGATGCTAGAAGAAAATCAAGTCTACATTTTGAGATTCATTCTTCGTTTTGCTAAACATATGTTGATCCGAATATCCAACCCAAGAGATCAGATAGTACCACGACATTCTTTCCTCAATGATCTGTTTCTCTTTTCAGATATACTTAAATTGTGTAATTAACATCTATACACACCAACAGAATTATTTTAACTAGATTTATTTTCAATAGTATAGTACACATGAAACTCACACACCAGTTTACTTCTCTCATAAACGTGCTTGATGAGTTCGCTTGAGAAAGCACATCGTGTTTGATCGTATAAGCGAGTGTGATGTAAGATATTCACGTAGCCAAACAATGTTAAGACTTAATTGTTGTTTGTAATGATGATCAATATCTTTAGAAAAAAAGGAGGTAAAATTTATCATTAATTATTTCAGGTTTGTGTCTAGAATATTAGTGAATATGAAAATATGATGAGAAGAAAAATGCTACAAAATCTCCCATAAGATAAGTTGACTATATACGTAATATAGTTTATTTAATTTAGTATTTTTATTTAATTATATATATTAGATTATCTAGATAAAAGTATATGATCAATGCAAGAAAAACTTGGAAGAATGAGTTATTTTCCAAATAAAGTAACATATATGGTCATTTATATGCAATAAATATTGGTTTGTGACTCCATATGGTAAAATGAGATCAGTCCAATAAAATTCTAATGTACCAGCTTTTGACGGTTCATTAAGTGCATCCGTCCAATATGATCGAGGCAACTACCATATGTTGTTGAAGTCTCAGCTTGAATAGTTATCAAATTATGTTATTTCATAATTATCGGAGTATTTGAGACGGATAATTATCGTTGGATCGGCTATGCAGATAGTTGATGTACGGGCTACCTCGCACGAGTTTTCTTTCTTGTTGCGAGCGACTTTTGGGTCTGGGTATCTGACTGACTACTGAGTCTAGTCAGCGATGTTTTGAGTCATTCAAACTGCCCCGGATCTGGTCATCCAGCTATCTCTTACATCTGGGTATAAGACTGAAGCGGAATGTGCGTGATCCGACATCTTCTAAATCTTCTTTAGTATGGCTCCATGTCTTTCTGACATTGTTTCCATCTCGCTTCCCTCTGTTTCTTTACCGTTACCCATGCGAAAAATGTAAAACCTGAGATACATTTTGTGAGCTTTTGACATGTTCCTCATCTGAGTCAAATGAAGTCTTATCGTTCCTCTCCTTCCAGTTCGCCTGCATACGTGAACTCTTTCTGGCATTCTTTCCTGATGAATTCGTGTCGGCAAGGCTCCTTGCTCAACTCTAGTTGGTGCGTTTCTTGAGTGCCACTCTTGATCGCTCCAGCATGTATACGTCCCGCTTTCCTACGTAGCCCTGCATTAGCTCATTTGGCACCATGTTGCCTAGAGTGACCACCATAGATCCTGTTATATATTTCGGTGAGACTCTTCCGTAGCTTGGGTCTCGGTAATATGGTTCGTTGCAGCGCCCGTTGACATACTCTTAACTGTCTGAAAAACTTACTTTAGATCACACGTGTCCCTGTCAGAAAACGAATCTCTTAGTTCGCTAAGGTGTGGAGGAGACGAGAGAGACTCCTCCGCACAGAATCTACATTTGATGTTACAGCAGCCACCTCTGGGGACACTTTGGAGAAGTGACTAAGAAGCTCCCAGAGCTCGACCCATACACTTCGTCCATGTTGCGGTGTGAAGAAGCTTTTCTAACCGGAATCCCTTGATCCTTGGACTCTACGTTAGAAGCCGACTACGATGAACAGTAGGCTTTCATCTTCTAAACCAACTCCATCCTCGGGAAGACGTATCGTCCTGTCGACGATTTCCGGTGCTACAGTCTCTGTAATCGGAAAAGATTCGGTTTCTACACAGCCCTTTGGTCACGGCCGGAGGTGTTGATCTGCAGGCATTTCTCCAGTTTGATCTTGGGGCTAGATCTGCTCCCGGAATCTGCTTTTGGATAATTGGCGGCATATATATTACGTGACGAGTAGCTACCGCTAGGGTGCTGGAAGAAAACCGTCTGTCTAAGTAGAATATATCCGTTTCGATCTCCCACCATAATCAACACAGTTCTTGAGCTACACCTTCTTCTTCTATTGCTTGCCTCAAGAGCTTGTGTTTCATACTGTTGATCATAGTCATCTCGAGTTGACTCAATCCAGTCTTGATCCACAGGCTTCATGGACAAATCCCAATTACAGAGTATGCTGCATGGGTCACTACCATATACTCCCAGTCGTGTGGGTCGGGTTGCATCGACAAAACTTGATTCTTGACTTGTTTGCCGTGAGAAAATTGTCAAGATCATTATTGTACCAAGTGTTTTTATATTCCATCCCATAGTACTTTGTAGTCGAGGCATCTTGTAGTTAGGAAGTACAACTATTATCTCCACATGTATTCCCACACTTCCTGGTTGAACCTCTGACTTGCTGAGAGAGAATAGTGCTGCAAGGACTTCGATACTTCCTCGGGTCGTTATCCCTTGATTGTCGACCCATCACCTGGCACTCATATGACGTTAACATGTTTGTAATGGGTGACAAAAAGTATGTACATTGGTGGTTTGTAAATTGCTACAATATGAACTGCACGTCAGGTGTTCATATTGAAAAATGTAGTATAATTTCACTTCGATCTACTTGTAGTATTTAATAAGAATGTAATCCCATTGTTGCTTTCTTACTTTCCTGTAGCTTCCTTGTGAAGCATATATACATAATAAGCAATATTCATGTTTAGGGAACGACACTTCATAAATTTGTTCAAGATGCACTTGAGTTTCTTGTAAACAGATAACATCAGCTAATTTGAAGTTTATGTCATAAGCTATATTACTGTAATACTTTTGAAAAGATGTAGTATTTAAACTAAGTATGAGAGTAAAACTTGAATCAAATGAAGACAACGAACAAATCTTTAAATTCCATTTAGCTTCACTTTGTAAACGCGTCATTTCTTTTCGAATTTTATCATCTACTACAAAATGTTATTGTTCAAGAAGTTCAATCAGATATAGTTGTTCTATACTTTTTACTCTGGATAATGATGTATATGTTAATCCATGTATGTTAATTCCAGTTGGGTTAAAAGCTAGTTGTTCCTTGGTAAGTCTTTGTGCTCTATGGACAGTTCTTGTGTCCGTCAAACAAATATGAAATTGACAACGTGTAATTATATGTTTTTCATTTTTTTCCTATTTGTATATCTTTGTTAATTTGTTTGATAAGTGTCCAACTTCTGTCAGTTTCATTTGTGTAATATTTATTGTTTATTTGTCTAGATATTTGTCCATTTTTTCTGTGTTAAATAGAATCCATACGAATTTTACACTAGAATGATAAGTATGCATTCGAAAATATCCATCAGCTCCATTTACCAATACATCACTCATATCATAATTACCAGCAGTAATTTCTACCAACATTCCTATTTTAAAACATATAGATTTAAAGAGTCCAGCAGTTTTTGATGCATCACCTCATAAATAAAAATGTTTTGGGCAACTATTATGATGTGTGTCAGTTGCTTCTAAATTGATATGATACCAGGAGTTTGGTTGAAAGCTCTATTATTATTGAAATATACCTTTTTATTTTGGAAATATAAATGAAGAAAAGTAGTGGTATTTGGAGGTTTTCTGAAACATTTTGTAAATGTAATTTAAATCTTCTATGCTGTGAAGTCATGTTCAAAATTAATTAAGTATTTCAATAAATTTATGATAATTTTGTCTCACAGTTCTAGTTAGCTCATAGCATCTAGTGACATCTGTCCAAATATTCGGTATAAAATCATGTATCTTTACTTGTTCCACCGACATGAGAGTTGTTTTAAACAAGAGAGAGTCCATTACAGGTTTAGCTTGATATAAATCACCACTGAATATAACATCCAAACCACCAAAATATTGTTCGTGGTTTCTCATTATTTTTCTTAAACGATGGTCCACGTTTTGTAATAGTGTTTTGCCAACTAGTGAAATCTCATCTACAATAATTAATTTCAAACTACTATATTTGTTTACAAATAAATCTAACGTACTATCACTTATTGGTATATTTGATTGATTAATTGGTATATGCAATGCCGAATGAAGCGTTACACCATCAATGTTAAAGGCAACTCTTCCAGTAGGAGCGGTTAATAATATAAACGACTTCTCTACATATATATCCAGTTCTCTCTTATAAAGATTGGATAAACTTCGTACTATTAACATCAACAGGTATGTTTTTCCTGTACCGGCTCGTCCAGTGAGGAAAAGATGTAATGGGTGCTCCGGATTTAATCTCTTTTTGTGTATGATATCATCATGCAAGATACGTTGTTCTGTATTTAAAGAGCGCATTCGACTACGAAATTCCTCTTCTTCTAGATGATTAAAATTTTGGGGTAGTTGTGAAAGAAATAAGTGTTTGTTGGTTTTATTACTTGAACCAAGTATTTCCATTTCTTCTATGCCTTCAGTGTTTCTATATTTATCATTTATTTATTGTACTTGGTTTACATCGTTTGTACCAGAGAAGTTTTCTTCATCTATAGAGTTTATGATAATACTTTCTATATTATCGTAAGTAGTACCATATCGTAGATGTAAGGGAAAAAAGTATTTGTGCTCCTGTTGAAAATACTTTATTCGAAGATGGTTTCATTCTGTTCATTTGTATTGTATCAAAGTATGTATTAAAAATGTTGGAAAACCTTGAACTAAATCATTTTCAGAGCACTGAAAAGGTACAAACAGTAAAAGATTTTCTCTTGAAAATTTTTGTGGATCTTTTTTTTTGTTAAAATTCACGAACCTGATGATTTCTGACTTGATTCTATTTTAGGTTTGTTATACATGGAAACATAATCAGCTAAACATACAGAATCGAACTCATTAGTAGATGGTCTCTTTAGATATTTTTTAATTCAAGAATCGCATGTGATATCAGTACTATCATCATTCAAATCCTTCAAATGTATATTAGGTTTGAGTACATAATGTCGGTTTTCAGTAGGTGTTGTGGGAGTGATCGAGATGTATAGATAAAACAATAAAAGCAGCAGACTGTGCTGAATTTGGAATGAATTCAAGAAAACTTTACCTAGTTTTAGTTTTTTTTTTAAAATCTATTCTTTCTTTATGACATACATATGTAATCTATTTCATTTCTTTAGTAACTGTATTATCTATTTTTATTATATACGAAATACAATAACTAGCTGCTGCAAATGGATCAAGAATGTATTGAATATCAGTGTTTGCGTTCCACATATTTGCTATAGTAGAAATAAAGTTGGTTTAGTTAGAGTAGACCGTAAAATACGTAAATACAATTCTTCTGAGATTTGCAGTGTTGAAAGAAATTGATCAAATACATATTATTATCATCAGGTATTTCTTTTAATGTATTATGTATTAGTTGTGCATGCATTTGGAATAATTCTTTATCTTTATGTGTAACTTTGTCATTATCACTTAGAGGAACTAATGCACATGTATGATTCATGGGTGGTTTTGGATAGTTGAACCTACAAAATATATCTTTGTTTGTTTTTTGCATGTCGCAAGATGTTTATGAGTTTGTAAGTTTATATTACTTGCAACAAGTTTTGATTTATCACATGTGAACTTACAATCAATAATTTGTTACCTCTTAATATGATTCTCGTAAGAACATAGGAGCATCTTTTATCCATATAACGCATGATCACGTGGACTTCCTCTCCTTTGAACTCTTGTCACAAAAATACAATCACAACTTCACCTAATACACTATAATAATCTTTGGAAGCTTCCTGAGACGTGTCATTTTATAATAGTAATACCTGGCAACAGTAACAGGATAATTTCAAATTAAACTAATTTTATCATTACTAGTCAAGTTATCGAGTATCCCAGATGATAAATTTAGAGGATTTCATTTTCTATTATTAAAATGTAGCAAACATTGAATCAATGGTGACCAGCTAGTTTCAGCCGAAGAGAAAGTTAGAAAAATGAGGTGTCATGGCAAACACATCCTTTCTCAGTTCTTGCAAGTAGTCGGGAGAAAAATGTAATTTTTCTAGTTCTCTATACATAGCTTCTCCTGTCAAAAGTTTATTAAATGATTCTTTGTTACGAATTTCTGAAACTGTTAACATACGAGCTTTTAGATGACCTCTTCTCATTCGGAATGAACTACATGATATAACTTGGTCAATGCATATTTTAGCTGCTTTAGAAACTAAATTTAAATGATGTATAGAAAAAGAATTATCTTTATGAGTTGTTTCCCAAACTGCAATATATTTATATGATAACTTATCTTTATCACATGTTTCTCTAGGAAGTCCAAAAAACAAAGAAGGAAATTTTAATTTTTCACAGTATTTATCCATGAACATTGGAATAGGACTTTCTCCTTCACTGGGTGCTAAAGGAAGACTTGGAGGTATTTCTAACTCATATATGATTTGTTGCGATTCTAAATTTTGTGTACATGTATCAGTATACATTAGTTCTTCTTCTCCTCCAAATGAGTCTTTACTAGATATTAATTGCGATTCAGCATAATTTTCACTATTTTGTCTTTCAAGTTCAAACTTTTCAATCCATGATGGAAATATTTGCATCCTTCTAAAATTTAATTTTTACTTGTTTATCGTTTATTGGTAATTATATTAAAGTTCAGATAGTAATGTTACGTATCACAATAAATACAAGTAGAGTACATAATTTATATATTTATCGTAATATATATCACAAAAGCTCCATGGCAAACACAGCTCTTAAAAACCAATAAAAAGAATTTACAGTCGTACCAACTTCTTTGAGTAAAAAGAAGGATAAATTTATTGAAAATTCCCCACACGGAAAGGGGCCAACGATAGTGTGCAAACTCGCGTTTAACCACAAAATTGCAAACCTAAAGCGAGTACGAGGTGGAAGCAACTCTAGATTGCGTTTGCCAACTAAGCGTTGGCTGTGGCAGCCACGTCCACACAAGGCGAATTCATGCTTTCATCGGTATATAACAACGCGACCCAATGATATATAACAAGGGAGGAACTTGTCGTTCTACCACGGAAGGGTGGCAACTGTGAGTGAGTGTGGACCTAACGCCGAGTAAGGAAACGAGTGTTGGATCTACTGGAGGATGTAGTGTGTGCGCCAAACAGTCCCACAATCATGCCAAGTCACATGTAGACATACCACGTCAAAGTCTAAAGGATGAAGGTGGAGAACCTGTGGCCCGGGATGGGGTGACCGGGCGATCTCAGGATGAAAACGGAACAAGACCTCTGGATCTACAGACGGAAAAGGGAAACAAACTTGTGGCTCCATCCAGCAGCTCCCAGCTGCATATTCAGCTGTTTGGTTATGTACCTTCAGTAGATTCAGTGTTTGATTGCTTTCGTACGCCCCAAGTCTCTCCTTTTCTCTCATGCGCTCTGTTCTAGGATTGTTTAGCCTCGTGGTCAGAAGCGGGACGGGTCAGGCGCTGTTGGAGTACGTTTGCGATCTTATTAACAGGTTTAGCCAATCCTTTTGCATACATTGCATCTTGAACAGATCATAAGAGTACAATAATTCTTTGCTTGAGCGGCGGGACGAGCTTTGTAGTGGGAATTGAGGGGATAACGGTCCGAAATCGGTGAATGGAAACTTGTGACGTAAGGAACATTGGGGTTTCTTAGCCCCGGACACCTCACAGTTGAGCTCACAGATTGAGCTTTTTGAAAACGTAGGAGCGCTTAGGGAGATCCGGTTCACACCCTCTTAGATATAGCTTACCAGATTCTTCTCCATTAGATGGAGTGGGCTTTCGTTGAAGGTGTCAAGATTTCGAGCTGCCTGCGAATGTGATTTCTTTCGGAGTGAGCGGGCAAAGTGTTGCAGTTCTGAGGTCTTGTTGGACAGGTGTGACATTTTACTCATTTCACTAAAAGGAGGAGGCTGAGTTGTAGTCAAAATGAGGGAGAACAATGAAAGGTTTTACAAAACAATGCGACGAGAAATTGTGCATTGTAATGTAGCTCAATTCCGCGGGACCGAATCCCCGTCCTACTCCAACCTAGACATGCGTCGCCGAAAACAAACACTTCTAGTATACACCCGCTGGGCACTACATTTGGTAGTAGCATAGAAGGTTGGGCCTTAGAAAGGCTTGCTACCGAAAAGCCTCGGCCTTATGGAAAGGACTGTGGGTGGCAAAACTCTTTGCCGACACAAGCGGAAGGGTTCTATGCAACTCTGTAGCGCGGCGTGTATTTTGATTCTGCGTTTTTGTGCGCTCCAGCCTCCAGCCTCCAGCCTCCCGTCTTTCGACTTTATTTATGAAGCGTTAAGCGCTGTAAAGCTCTTTTGTCTTCTGCTTGCTTCGCCGATGATCACAAACACTTCGTCACTGACGATATGAGGACCCTCACCCAATCCAAGGTGAACTGCGATAAATGCTGTGTCGCTGATTGCCGTATCCCGTTCGGCCGCAGGCTCATAAGGGCCCGTGGTTTTCGCGAACTGCCGAAACTCTGAGGAAACCCTCTTCTCTTCAGCAGTTTGACTGCTCGGAGAGGCAGATCTGCAGTGGAATTAATTCAGGGTTTATCCCACTTGGAAGACTGACTTTGTAGAATTCCCTGATTGATTATAGAGGCTGAGGGGTTATGGTCAGTGGGAGAAGGGTACCAATGTAGAATGGGTTGATGACTTAACAGTAGTTGGACACTGGCATTGGGTATGGTGTCGACTTTGAGTTTGGCTTCAGGGATGCTAGAGAGAGAGAGAGAGAGAGTTCTCAACCTCTGCTCGTAGCGTGAAACAGGTTGCTAGTATCTTTTACACTTCATGAACTGATGTTTTTGGACTCAGTATGGCACGGACATCTCCATGAGATGATCGATCTTTAGCAAGAATTGTCATTCCACTATTTTCATGGAAATGTCCGCAGCGGATCGACTTATTCATTTCTTTTTCTGTTGTCAGAAGTTCACACTATTTGCGCAGGAGTTGGATAGCGTGAAGTCAGTAAGCATGGCACACGGGTGTATGCTCACGACGAGCTTCACCACAGGGGCCATGAGCCAATCTCAGCTTCTGCCACGGGGGACTGGTGGTGCTTTACCATCCACGGCTAGTCCCTTACAAAACCAGAAGCGCAGTTGTAGACGAGATGTTGTAGCGGTCATGGCACCACCTCAACCTCAGCAAAGAGCACCATCTGACACAGGCTCAGTAAGTGTTGGAATCGCCTGTTTCACGTCTAATTCTATCTTGCGCAGTCCCTGTCGACAATAATCGATTGTTCTCCGGTTCGAGCTCGAAATGTTAGAATTCGAGGTGACTTTTACTAGCTCAAAATCTGAACGCTGAAGCTCACAGTGAATAAATGTTGGAGTGTAGGTCAAACACGCCATGACTATGACTGAGAAGATTTTGGCTAAAGCGTCCAAAAAGGACAAGCTCACCCCTGGTGACAATGTATGGGTGAATGTGGATACGTTGATGACCCACGATGTCTGTGGACCGGGTACCATAGGAATTTTCAAGAGAGAATTTGGCGAGGATGCGAAGGTAATCGTCCAAAATCTGTGAAGCAGACTGCACAATGCCGTCATCGTTCCGCTGTCCGTTCCCTGGTGATATATGATTCTCAGTCGATGGAGAGATGATAGATGTGCTTTACTCATCAAATGCTGATATATGATAGGAAGACATCTACAGGTTTTTCACCTACAGAATTCAGGTTAAGAGAGATTTCAGGGTAGTGGCATGCTAGAATTTTCGTAGAGAATATACAGATAGACACTTCAAGGTCCGCTACCACGTGTCGACACAAACGGCTGCACTAATGTGAAAAAAAAACATGCTTTTCTCTTACATGATTATCTCTTACGAAATCACTGGCTCAAATGATGTAGGTCTGGGATCGTGAAAAAATTATCCTTATTCCCGATCATTATATATTTACGTCCGACGAACGTGCGAATAGGAATGTGGATATCTTACGGGAGTTTGCCAAAGAGCAGGAAATCAAGTACTTTTATGACATTACGGATAAAAGCGACTTTAAGGTATGAAAACTTCTGACAACATCACTTAGTTTGCGCTCTTTCGGCTTAGAGTATATTAGATTACGGTACCTTAAGATGGAATCGTGCTTACTCACTTTTGCCGTTTATCTGTTCTCACGCACAGGCAAATCCTGACTACAAAGGAGTATGCCACGTAGCTCTTGCGCAGGAAGGACATTGCCGTCCTGGAGAGGTGAGTTTTGTGTAAGGTGTAGCTAAAATGAGCGTGATGTTTCATCCAGGACCGTTTCAACGGTGGTTTATCAGACATATTCTCTTACTGCATTTCTGAGGTCTTCTTTGTTCATTGCAGGTGCTTTTCGGCACAGATTCACACACCTGTAATGCAGGCGCTTTTGGTCAGTTTGCAACTGGAATTGGTAATACTGATGCTGGCTTCATCTTTGGAACTGGGAAACTTCTAGTCAAGGTAGACATAAAAGGTGCTATTTAAACTGATTGGTCGATGGTCTAACGAGAGATGTTGTCAGCAACTCAAAATACTCTCCTAGAAGTCGTACTCGGTTTTAGATGCGGCCGTTAGTCGGTTCAACCGTTCGAATGATATCCGCTTTGGTGTCCCCTTCTTGATTTCTACCGCAGATTGTACACTCAGCATTAGCGAGAAAGTTATACTGGAACGTAGGACTATTGACCTCAAGTAGAGATGCATGATATGCACTGCACTATATGCCCTCCACTTAGTGTATGTCTTGCATTATCAGTTCTTGAAAACTTAAGACATAGCCGAATCCCCGAAATAGAAAGAGAAGAGTTGTATGCTGGAACTGCCCCTGTTGTTGTGTGTGTCTCTGGACCTGGACGTACTTATCCTGTCTGGTCTCTGCATGCCACGGTCGGGATCTGAGAGTAGGGTTCATGTTCGTGAACAGGTTCCTCCTACTTTGAGATTTAGGCTGGAAGGAGAGATGCCTCCCTATCTGCTGGCCAAGGACCTCATTCTGCAGGTAGGGCACAACTTCGACGGTCGACTCTCGGTTTCGGTGTTGTGTGTCAGTTTCTTGTTTTTAGTATTTTGGCTTCACTACCTCTTGCTTTGTGATTTCGCCTCATTGTTCCTCGTCTTGATTTTGTCCAGATTATTGGTGAGATTAGCGTCTCAGGAGCAACCTACAAGGCTATGGAGTTCTGTGGGTCAGCTGTTGACGCTATGACGGTATGTAGCAGACAACTCATGTACAACTTTTTCAGGAATTCTTCGGTTTTCGCTTGATAATATCCTTCATGGATTTCAAATTGTCACGTGCAGATGATTATTGGTCGGAGTTGGCTGCATTAGTCTCTGTGGTTCTCATAAAGTAGAGCATATTTCCCAGGAAAGATGTAAGCTGGTACTCTGCCGAGATCTATTTTGTCACGCTAGATGGAGGAAAAGTTCATGTTATTCACTGAGGACCAAGTATTGAATATCTGCAGATGGAGGACAGGATGACGATTTGCAACATGGTTGTGGAAGCGGGTGGCAAGAATGGGGTAGTCGCTGCAGATAAAGTCACGTCCGAATATCTGGAGGTATGCTGCGCCGGAGGAAGTTCTGACTGAAAGGTTTTGGTGTTTAAGGGGATAGAAGTGATTACGCTTGTTGCACCAGTTGCTCAAGCAGTTTGTAGTTCTTAGTTTCCTTATTTACTCTCTTGCTTACATCCTTCCTTCTTCTTCGTGTGCTTCTTCTCAGGGCAAGACCACCGTTCCCTATGAACCTGTATACAGCGACGAGTCCGCCAGGTAGAGACATAAATGATCGCTTTCATGTACATTACCTTGTCCTTGTGCTTGTGCTTGCCGAGTCTGGTCACATGAACGGCAGTAGAAGAATAGAATCCAATGTAGGATTTAAGGGTCCTATTCTATGCAGGATTTAGGGAATCCTATTGTATGTATGAGTCTGTAATACGTCAAACAGGACGTTTAGTTGGTCAGAAGAGCTTGTTTTCCCTTCCTCATTGACCCTGTGTTCAATCTCTGCAGCTATTTAGAGGAGTATGTGTTTGACGTCTCAACGCTTGAACCACTGGTTGCAAAGGTTTTATCCTCACCTGGCATTCTCTGTTGGAAAGATATTTGACCTGTATCTCAAGTAGTACAACTGTTTCTAGTCAAACCTGTCTATTCGTTATGGTTTGTACTAGAAGATGGTTTCTCTTCTATTCTGCTTCTGTGTTTATCTCCATTCAGTCGAAAGTTTCTCTCCACGATGTCCTAACCCTCTCCCTGGTCCCCTACGTTTTCCAGGCTGACGCTTTACAAGACAATCATAATTTTAGAGCGGAACTAACCACGACCTTCTAATTAGGATCTAAGCTAGCTTACCTTTCCAATCTAATCCTGTGCCCCGAATGTTCCTTCTAGTACAGTTGTTCTCTGACATTACTATTTGTTTCCTAGAATTGATCTAACCTTGTCACTCAGCTGGTTTATTAAAGTGTAATTCTTTCAGCTGCTGCAGGTGTACAGTTCATTTCTTCGATCCTGTCAAGCCGAATTGTGGTTAGACCTAGTATGAGATTTATAATATACGACTGACGTCGTGTGGTTATTTCAAAATACAGCCGCACTCACCGGACAACCGTGATACAGCCCGAGCGTGCAAGGATGTGAAGATCGATCGGGTGTACATCGGATCTTGCACCGGTGGGAAAACAGAAGATTTTATGGCTGCAGCGAAACTTTTGTCCTCTGCGGTACGTTCAAATACTCAATACTGTCGTGGTATATACCGGATTCAAGTGAGTTGTTGAGTATCTATTCCAGAGTGAGTTGTTGAGTATCTGTTTCGGAGTATACTGAAGCAGCAGTGATTGCAGGGATAAGTTAACTGTGAGCTTTGGCTAAATATGGTGGCTTGCCTTTGACCAGGGTTCTATGGTTAAAGTACCAACCTTCCTTGTCCCAGCTACACAAAGGGTGCGTGGTTCATTCGTACCGTTAACACCTCCTCAAAAGTTGTGCGTTGTTGGTTCTAACTTGCGTGATTTGGATAACTCAGAGCTAACTGTATCCACTAGTTTATATCGCGTCATAGTTCTGACAAGCAGGAGCATATGAGGATGAATCCGGGAGGTGGAGGCGAAGTCAGTTTCCTCGGTTGTCCGAACTTGCTGCCCTTCTCTAGTTGTTGTCTGATGTTTACAGCGATGGTGTTCATGTTGGAACAGGTGTGGCTGGACCTATACACTTTGAAGGTTCCTGGCACAGATAAAACGCCTGCAGAAATATTTGCGGCCGCCGGATGCGATACGCCAACTTCACCTTCGTGTGGTGCATGTTTAGGTGGTCCACGTGATACATATGCACGATTGAACGAACCCAAGGTATTGCAGATAACCTCCGAGAGTTCGAGATTGTTTACACTTTTTGCATTTCAGCTTTCGTCTGCTCTTTGTTTCTTATGTACTGGGAGTTGCAGTATTTCTCCTCAAAGACGTGTGAATCTTACAAATGACTGTCGCTCAGGTATGCGTATCGACAACGAACCGTAATTTCCCGGGAAGGATGGGACACAAAGAAGGACAGATCTACCTTGCATCTCCATTCACTGCCGCGGCTTCGGCTTTGACCGGTTACGTTACTGATCCCAGAGACTTTTTATGAGATATTAGTTTTATGTAGTTGTGAAGTCTGAGTCGCGGAGACTCAAGACAGATTTTGAACGCAGTATCGCTTTTGATACTTTCAAGCCAAATTGAAGGATGGCTGAAGATCCATCTTATATTCAGCTGTTCATTAGTGAGGACCAAGGGTTTTCTGTCCGCATCTTTGTTTCTTATGCTCAAAGTGGAAAGGAATTTTGGAGAGCTTTCTTCTCCCGTCTCTGGTCTTAAATTCGCAGCCTATGTGATGGTTTCTTCGACGAGTTCTTCGGAGAGCTTACCCGAATTGGAATACAATTTGGCAGCTCCCGTTTTACTCTGCAGTCTTGGCACTGGACGCATACGTGGTTTTGCCACTATGCATGGTCTACTTGTTTGTCAGGTTGCTAGATTCCTAAATCGTTCAAGCATTATCCAGACGAGCTTGTACCGTTGTATCCGCCCTGATATAGGATCGATCGAAACCGTGGGTCCGGAATACTCCAACGAAGCCCCTTTGACATTGCTCCCCGCATCAAGCAAGGGAACGATGATCGACCGCTAACGGGATCCTTGGAGTAAAAGGGGAAAAATGGATAATAAAGTCTGACATTAAGCAATGATGAGAAAATAGTCGAGACTCGATCGGCAATCCGCACTAGAAAGAGGATCTAGTTGGAATTCGTGGCGGGCTGCTAGATCTGCTGAGCGGTGTGAAAAACTTCGGCATGGGAAGCTCTTGGAATCCGCACGCGTTGCTGAGCCTCTTGAGGAATAAAGAACTCTCACCTTCGTTTCAGACGGCAGTCGGGCATCGATTGTCAGTAGTGACGGAAAGCAAGCGTTCTCTACTGTAAGCTTCATAGGAAAGCAATATGAGAATTCCCTCTCGGATCGTTCACTAGATCTAAACGTTATTTTCTTGGAAGTCGAGAGTTTGTATGGACTGACAATCCACAGCAGTATTCCAGAGGCCACGAAACGTCCCGTCTACGTTGAACAACTTTATTTCTCTCATGAGGGTGTAGAATCACACGCAGCGGGAATATGATCATACCTTGCATAAAATTTCCGCATGGCACTGAAAGCATCTATGGCCGCCAGAAACCATCGTACGGACATCCCCGAGGTTCAGAACAAAACAACAGGTGTCAAAATTCTACTAGGAACAATATCTCCGATGATCAAATGGAGACCTGCTATTGGGGCAGGCACGGTCGAACCAGAGCAAAGAATACCGTTCTAGGAATAGCAAGCAAGAGCATCTGCACACAAAAGCTTCCCACTGGACTGGCCCACTAGCTACAGGAGAGGGCAGTACTTTAGTAACTGCAGCAACTTCTACCTTGACCCAAGATCGTTACGGTATTCTCGTCCGTAGGGAGATTCTGAGAGAATGATCTGTATGCACTTCTCTTCCAGCCAGCTGCTATCCACGGATGGATCCCAAGAATCTACAAGAATTCCGTATCTGATGGAGTAGAGTGGCAAAGTTTACTCATTCTGCTGGATCATTGTGCTCCACATGTCAGCTCCTTAACTTGCTTTCTGAAGCTGGCAGGAGTTCGGTTTGTGTTTGCGGGATTGAATTCGAAATTCTCGCTCCAGCGCGAAGGAAGCCAGGAGGACTCGGGCGAAGTCAGTCGGTGGAGATGGCAGCTGCTGCTGCGCCGTCACGGGGCTTGTCTTGCGGATTGTGGATCGGAAGTGAGCTTTCGTTTTATCCTGAAACTCATGGGGTCTGCTGCTGTTTGTGGGGCTGGCGGCAGAGAGCACGAAATCGGAGCCAGCGCTGGATGCCCAGACCGAACTCGAGCTGGAGCCGTCGCCCAGCGACCATCAGGATGGAGAGAGCTGGATTATCACAGACGCACTCTGATAATCACGTTGGGGGTGAGGGGCAGCTTGAGGATCTCCGCGTTCCGTTCAGTTTGGACTTGGCTGTACTTCTGGCAGGCTTCGCGTTCGAATCTTACAATGCACCTGCAGTAAGTTGCTCACCGCGGATCCACACTCGCTCCCTTTTGCCGTAATTCAGAAAATCGTAGAAGATTTTCATGATTCTGTAGCTGGTGTATGAGTTATGTTTGAAATGTGTGTAGCAATACTGTTGCACCTCCATATGGATCTGTGTACTAATTCTCTGGGAAACTGGTATCGAAATGTCTCATGAATGTCTGATATCATACCTCCATTCTACATGTATTGATCATGAGTAATTATGTTTGCAGAAAGATGAAGGTGTTCGTGAGATGGACACCCAGGAATGTGAAACAACTTACCTTGCAAAGTAAGCGCTTGTTCCGACAACTGCGAGAGATCCTTTTGTTTTATTTTGCACTTAGGAGAATTCAGTTGCTCTGTAAGCAGAATAGCTAGGCAGAGAATCTGAGTACGAGAGTTTGTGTAACTTTGATCTGAAATCCCTCGCCAAGTGGTAAGGCTGCACGTTTTGATCCTGTTTTTCGGAGGTTCAAATCCTTCCGTCCCAGATTTTGTACTAATTCTTTAACTTTCGATTTTTGAAAAAGAATATAAAAATCATTGTCACGACAATAATAAGACAAACTAGTATTTGCAGTGAAAGCACCAGCTAAGTAATCATGCGTTCTCTCTGAGACGTATATGCAAGGAAGGAAAAACCGATTGGACGATCTGTTCATATTATGCCGGTTTTCTGTACTGAACTAAATTGGATCAGAATGTCATATCCTTCTCGTCATACGAAGAAAGTTACTTAGCTAACACCCAGACACTGTTTTGCAGAGAATATGTTCAGGCTTTATATGATGGTCAGCTTTTGGTAAAACTAAAAAATGGTTCTAACTTTCCTGGTTTAGATCTCTGGGTAAGATTGCTTTCTGTTACCAGCATTATCCAGATTTCTTGGTGGTAGCGAAGCTCTAGCTTATTTAGAGAGTCTTGTGCTTTGCTGGACGTCACTGTATTTGATAGGCCAGACAGGCTTTACAAGTCCTTCAGACTCTGACCTTACGCTGGTCAAGGAATGGAGGCCGAGACGAGTGACAAGAGGTGCTTGCTCTTATCATGGAGCGTTAACGAGCTGGCGTGGGTTTAAGGAGAACCGTTTGTCTCCAATGCAGGGAACTAGCGATCCTTACGTGATTTTGCGCCTGGGAGACTGCAGCGTTCGGAGTAGAACTATATGGGCGTAAGTTTCAGATACAATTTGCCAAGACCTCATATGTTGAACACTAAAGCTAAAAGCAAGTGAGAGTACAGGGCTAAGAATATGTCAGCAGTCACGAGAATATGAGAATGCACAAACTGGTCTTGGGCGTACATAATGTGGCCTTTTGATTTTACCGTAGGGGATCGTACTACTGCCCTAATGCCATGCAATCTGCCTCATAATCATCGATCCTTTCATACCATGCTTTGGTAGTTCTCCAGGGAGGGAAGTAATCAGTGAATATTCTCATGCACAGCTACTCAACCTCTAACCCTCGTGTGGATTCTGAAACTCTTCAAGTGTGGTGCTACAGGACGAAGGATCCTGTTTGGAATGAAGAACTGAAACTGAATGTGAAAGATCCAACTTCTCAGACTTTGAAAGTGAGTCAGTCACACACCCGCATGATGTTTATCACGGTCAACCTGCAGGTTGTTGAAACCTATTGTCATTAGAGAACTGTCGTTTTCATATTTCTGGGTGCTCGCTCGCTTGTCCACTTTGTATCTACTGCTTTATGCTTTCAGGGTAACCCACTCTCTCGAGTGCCTTTTCCTGCTTAAAGCCTTTCGTCCAGAAACGAGTTGATAGTTGATAGTTGACAGGCGCGGTTTTGTTTTAACTTAAAGCAGCTCAGGGATCTACAGTTTTAACGTTTAAAGCTGACCTCCTTCAATGCGTGATGTTACGACATTTAACCGTTAGTTTATGAGATGTAAGTTTTCTTCTTTACTGTGTTACCTTACAGTGTGTAAGTCGCTTCTCTTTACGATGTGAAAGCCATTTAGGGAGGAAAGTGAAGTTTTTTTCAAACTATGTATGTATTTTGTTACTGGATGTTCTAATGGATCATGGTTGCTTCTTGGGAAGTCACACCAAAGTACAAAGGATTAGAGTGAATGTTTGGACGTTCGTGATTCACCAACAGATGCGCACTTTTCTCTTTTTCCCGTGTTCACTGGGCTTTGGGGGTTACCCTCAGTGCGTGGGCGTGGTTCTTGATTCGAACTGCCATTCCCATGTACCAACATTTATCTTAGTAGTGTCCACCTGCATGTCTTTGTGTAACTTGTGGTAGTTGGGTTCGTTGAGTGTATACTTACTCGATCATCTACAGCTGTGTCTTGACTTTTGTGCAGAAAATTTGTCGATGAAATAACTGCTATGACAACCCCCTGTCGGGGTCACTTGTTTTGTGTTTATTTTCTGCTTGCCGAACCATCACTGCTTCAACAGACGCACACTATCCCCTTCTTCAGTTCTTTACTTCTTGAAACCTCCTACATAACTCGCTTTTTCTGCACTTTATGTTTTGCATCTTTTACATGTCGATATATTTCACGCTGTACTGGGGGAACCATTTCTGGAAATGTGCTCGCGCTACACATTCCCGTGGACACGCCCTTCGGTTATAAATATTGGTTAACTCCATCCTGCAAGTTAGCGCACATTTTGCTCCTGTTTGCTACTTGCTGTGTACTTCGCCGGGTGTTTGTGGGCTACCCAAGTGCTAGACTGTGGTATCTGCCATTCTCCTGCACGAATATATATATTTTAGTGTCTATAATCTACTAATCTGTAATGATGAACACCTGCTTTCACTTTCTGTGCGTCAATAGGCATCTGTATGTTGGGTTAGCCTAAATGTAGACTGTTAGACTGTTAGACTGTTATCAGCTAATAACTACTATGCCATTTATGATGTGTTATGATGATACGTTAATAGTTACACATTGTTATTCCTTTTTCTGCAGTTGCAGGAGAAAGACTGACAAATTTGCTCTGCTCATCATCCGACAGATCGCAGCCTGGGATGCAAACGTTGTAACGGCTCATCGCAGGCTAGGAAATTCTGCTTTAAGCTTGGAAAAATTTTGTGATGGTACTTTCTCCTTTGAATCCATGCTTGCTCCAGCATGAATGCATTCCGTTTAAATGAGGGAAAATGTCTTGGGGGCTTGCCTCAAATTGGCTGCTCGATACTCCAGCCTCTGTCATAGCGTTCCTCGTATTGTCCTTCTTCACAAACATGGAGATGGATAACGCACCTTGTCTATTGCAGATGGAACTTCCTAGTGAATCTTACTTTTCTTTTCGTTTGCCAGGGGAATTTCATAACCTGGAGGTAAAGCTAGAAGGTATGGGTGGAGGAGGGACAGTGTATTTGGAGGTCAGTCACTGTCTAGCATCCCTAAAGTTCTGTTCAGCTGCTACGTCTATTTGGTTGCGTTGGTCAAAGTGTATATATTTTGACAGAGAAGGTAACTTAAATTCCAGCAGTCAGTGAAGATGAGCTCCCGACTTCATGAGGCCGTGTGGAAAACTAAACTCTTCTTGCCTTGACTTTATCTTAGCTTCTGACCTCGGCAGACTGCAACAGTCGTATTTCTTATTAGCTCGTACTCTTAGAAGTTCTCTATCTACGGTACATGAAGTCGGATTACCACCAAAATATATTCAGATTCAGATTCACTATATATTTCACTGTTGGCAGGTTCAGTATAGGACTTTTGCTCAGATCGAAGCTGTGAAAGATAGAGGATTCAACTTGGCCAGGATGTTTAGAGTTGATGCTTTGGAGAATGCATTCAAGAGTGTGGTGGGAGACGATCAAATAAGCGTAGGGGACTTCATGATGGGATTTTACCGCCCATCTCAAGAAGATGGAAAGGCTGAGACGAAATGGGAAGCTGAAAATATCGAAGCAGATTTACCTGTGCCCGCAAGGGGCACGAGTGTAGGAATCCAAGGAAGTAAGGATAGGGGATTTGAATGGAATCCTTTTCCGAGAGGGGTTCAAGAAGAGGCTGTAGACATGGAAGGAGCGGGAAAGAGCTCATCTGAAGTAGATCAGGAGGTGGCATATTGGAGAACAATGGCTGAAGCTGTATCAGAGAGACTGAAGCCTTTGGGACTAGACTTGTCGAGTTTGCTCTCGGACTGGGATGGTTTCAAGCTCTCTGAAGATGTGAAAACCTTGGGGCAGAAAACTCAGAAAGAGGCAGAAGCTGAGTATGTCAAACAGGGTCTAACCCTAGATGACAGTAGAAGTTCGAAAGATGCAAGGACACAGCCTGGAGAGGAAACGAGGGGGTTTAGTCTTGATCCGATTCTGCGTTTGGATCTATCACCGGCACAATCTGTTGAGAGCTTGAGAAAACAAACGGAGAAACTTCTTGGGGTTTGGACCATATTCAACAAGTCGTCTGACATTAAATCCAGTGATAACACCGAGAACAGGAAACCTTCAACGGTGAATGGTGGCACCTCAGGGAGGGTCCTGTCGGAAGACAAAAAGACTTATGATGGTAGCACTGCAGGGCCACCTGCGGAAACTGGAGACAGGCTTGAGCCCTATGCTGCAATGTTCAGCACTGCTGAGAGTGCCATGGAAGCTTGGGCACTCTTGGCCACCACCATGGGAGGGGGGAGCCTTCTTAAGTCAGATTTCAAGAAGATCTGTTTTGTAGAGAATGCAAAGACAGACACTCAAGTGAGCAGCTCTTTCTTCTCACCTGATGATTATGAAGAGACAATCGTTGATTGCACCTTGTTCGTTTTTCTCTTACCTTCTTCATTAAAGTTCTGTTAGAGTGGAGCCATACAGCATAAAGACTGCAGTTTTGAATTCCAAGCGGCAGATTTCTCGTTGTGGCTGTGGAGTGAGAAAACGAATCTGAGTTCAGCTTAGAAACTGTTTCGTTACCGCTGATCCGAGCCCTATTATTTTGCTGAGTAACAAGGTTGCTATCTGGAGAGACGAACGGCGCAAAAGATTAGTTGTTGCCTTCCGAGGAACAGAACAGGTCAGTCTTTCCTTCCTTCACGAATCCCAACAGCTCCCTCTCTACGCCTGCACCTTCAGGATCTCCATATTTCCTATAGGAAACTGGAAAGGTATTTATGATTCAAAAGAACTACAGACATGCTGAAAGTTATGGACCGTCTTGGACAGAAAAGATCTTGTGATAAATCGGACAACCGAAACCTAATTTTGCTTACTTTCTGTTATCTTTGAGGGACTCGGTTGCTCGCATATAGATAGGGATGGTCGGTACTTAAGAAACAACTTAATTGTGGGTGCATAGCTTCGCGGATTTTGAGAACCCGTTAAATGCACATGCTTGTATGTATACCAAGAGTTCACTCGGGCTCTCTAGTGAAATGGTTAACAGTAGTTTCAACAAGTATTAGAACATGTGATCGTATAAAGATGCAGTAGGGGGCAATCCAAACCGGACGGTTAATTTCGTTGGAGGGCTTCTAGTGCAAGCTAAGTGAAGCCTTGAATACGGTCGATTTTGTCACTCTTAGAAAGACTAAACTGCCCTCGCGGTGTCTTTGATGCAGTCGAAGTGGAAGGATTTCGTTACGGACATTAGTCTGCTTGCAACTGGGTAAGGAGGCATGTCTTAATCTGTTGGACGTACATTGTACTTTGAGTTAAACCTATGAGGACTTCCGATTCTCTGTAAGTTCTTAAAGGCAAAGACATTGTTGTAATAACAGCAGAAGCACGTAGAGCTTTTCTTTCAAGTCAAAGCAAACTTCCACAGAGAACGTGTTTCCAGTCAAGAAAGCATTCGAAACCTCTCGCAGTCGAATCCTCTGATTACTTCTACATTGCAGTCTCAGTCCGGAGCGTGTGGGTGCCGGTAGCTCGAGAGATGAAGTACTGGTAAGATCTCTGCATGGCAAGTCTCATCTTTTAATCTCGTGGGAGTCCTGTGAATACCCTGCGAATATTCATGTAGGGTAGAGGATCACCAGAATCACTTCTTGTCACGAAGCTTTCTCACTTGGATTTTCCTAACTCAGGTTCATGGAGGTTTCCTCAGCGCGTATGACTCCGTCAAAGCTAGACTCTTCTCTCTTGTCCGCTCATCTATGGATTTGAGGTAAGTTGTGACTGTACTGTTGTTATATCTCCTCAGGCTGAAGATCTTGTACAGTAGTACATGTGGAATGCAGATCAGGATATAAAGTTTCACGCCGAGGAACCTATGCAGGTTTATGGGAGGTTACCGGCGTTTTCTGTACTCGACAGCCGTAGTATAGAAAAATCAAGGGTATGTATGAACCATCTGTTAGGTTATAGAATAACGCAATTAAATTGCGTATCGTAGTTTACAAGAGAATTTGTTCTTCAGCAGAACATCTTAACTGTCCTTTGTGATTTGGCAGCGAGGATGCCTCTGGTGCACACAGGGAATGGCAGATATATGTGACTGGGCACAGTCTTGGAGGTGCCTTGGCAACCCTCTTCGCCCTGGACTTGGCATCTTCTAAGCTTGCAAAGTAGGAGCAGATTCTTCCCACCAAAAGATCTGAACACTCAACCTTCTTGAACCTGTTTCACTTTGTAGCAGCTAACCAAGTGGTTCTTTAACTATCCCTCAGAACACAAGATATCCGGCTGAGTGACATGAACACATCATGTTATAGGTCTTTTGTACAATTGGTGGTACATGCCCATTTCCTGGGAGGCACGGCATGTATTTTGAAACTTTCTATTGTTAGCTATGCTCACGTTTTGTCTTCTGGGTCATTTATAGGGACGGTAAAATCCGCGTGACTATGTACAACTACGGATCTCCTCGTGTAGGAAACAGGCCGTTTGCTGAAACATATAACAAGGTGCATATGGTTGGCGTCTTTACCTTAAAACGTTGTGAGTCTCTGACAGAGTCGTGGCTTGGAAGACAGGAATTAACCAAGCCAAGCTAACTGCATTCTCATAATGAAATATACGAGAATGCATGCAGCTTCCGGAAAGCAAGAGAAGCTTAGACTTCTTACAGATATACACTCCGTTTCATTTTTCCAGTCCGTGAGCTCTTTTGAATCTTCTCTGTCGTTGTGTTCCGTTGTATGTCAGACGATTAAGGATAGCTGGCGAGTGGTGAACCACCGGGACATTGTTCCCACGGTCCCGCGGCTCATGGGCTATTGTCATGTTGCTCAACCGCTCTATCTCACTACACACGACACTAGACTGGTATGTTTATCCCTCTTCCATTTCTAGGAACTTTTAATGCTCGGTCACTTGCTGGTTGGTTCTTCTTCTTCTTTCTCCTTTGCTTCTTTTACGTCTCGGCATCTTTGGTCCCGACTAGATGTTTGGTAAAGATAGTTGAATTTTCTTTACTCGCCTCTTCGTCTTTGGTCCCGACTGGAAGTTTGGTGAAGATGGTTGAACTTTCTTTACTCGTCTTTCTTTTAACGTATTTCTGCTAGCCTCGGGCTCATGAATCGTAGTAAAAGTGTCAAGGACTCATCGATGCTCTGTAAGGAGTGGTGCATCTGTTGAGATACTGTGAACATGTCCTACCTTGTGTAGATGTCAGACCTGCTTGACGACGGCTACCAGGGAGATGTGATTGGAGAAGCTACGCCAGATATCATCATAGAGGAGATTGTAGGCCTCGAGTCTTCCTCCTATGAGATTCTTTTCTTGCCTGCACCTGCGTCGATTCATCACTGTTCCTTTATACTTGTGATGGTGTGTGTGTGTGTGTCTCTTAAGCAAGTATTCTTGCGCATGCGATAGATTCTGGTTCAAGCATGTAAAGGCCCTGTCTCGAAGCCCATGCTCTAATATCACTACGATGACGTTACAGATGAAAGGTGAGCAGAGCGTACTCCAAAGACTGCTGGACACGGAGATCACCATGCTACGAGCCATGCGAGATGGCAGTGCTGTTATGCAACATATGGAAGATTTCTACTATATCACATTGCTCCAGGTATTCCTCATCCAAACTCCGAGAGCTTGCAACCAGGGCTGTGCACATGTCACAGTAGGCTGCCCCATGAGACAGAAGGTTTATGAGATATCTAGCATGTCCTTAGCAGACTATAAAATGTGCACTCCGGTCTGCAGGACGCTGGCACTTGGAGGCCATGTATGCCTCAGCCTGCAAAGCTTTCGAAATTAAGTCACACTGCAAGCTTTCGGATCGTGACTACAGCTGTAGAAATTTATGTCCCGCTTGTTCCGCTTGAAAAAGGCTCTGAAGGTGTGCCGAGTCATGGGTTTTCCAACCGGGGAAGCCAATGGACTAAGTGAACTCTCGTCAGTAGCCCCGATATTTCGAGCAGTTTATGAGACTCACAACATACTTCACTATGTGTCTCCTCGCTGGAAGACTACCGTAGCCAGCCTTGGGTCCTTAATGCCAGCTTTTTTAGGAATGAATGAAGCACTAGGCGTGGTACTCCATCCTTGCTTTAGGACTGTTGTATGGAAGCGCAACTTTCTGCATCAGCCAATGAGTTTCTGTCAACGTGCCTGTCCGACTTCCCACTTCGAGAGGGTTAAAGTTCGAGCCTCTGATAGTACCATTTCAGCTGCATGCTGCACCTTTACTCCCGTGCTTTCTGTTCTTTTGCAGCGTGTCGAAGCCAGGATCTCGCATAGCAGAAGGCAGTGATATTGTCGTAGTGGCACATTGGGACGCGATCTCGAGTAGACTAAAGTTACTCCAACTGCGCAGGCCGAATCCATGCTGAGATTCTGTGCTTGTCTCGGAAGTGCGTACCACTCGGCAGATAGCAGTTGGAGGCCGGTGCCAAAGATGCTGCAACATTAGGGCATAGGATCCACTTTCGAAATGGTCGTTTCGGAATAGTTGCCGTAGTAGTTGGAACCGCGCGTAAAGTACTTCGCGCTTGGCGTAGCTTCTGGCGGGGTAAAATGGAAATGAAAAGTATCTGATCGCAGTTTCTTCCGGTGTTCGGGAAGTTCTGAGATAGTGTTGTGATTTTGTTTTTCCAGAATTTCCGATCCTGAGCAATTTCTTTGAGAAAATTTTCGGAGGCCGTGTGGAAAGCTGAACTTTTCTTGCCTTGACTTCATCGTAGCTTGTGACCTCGGCGAACTGCATACAGTCATGTTGCTTATGAGCGACTGAGAGCCCAATTGACTCGGGAAGTTCTCTATCCTACTGTACAAGAAGTTGGATAACCACCTAAATATATTCATATCATCAGATTCACCGTATTTTTCACTGTTGGCAGGTTCATTATAAGACTTTTGCTCAGATCGAACCTGAGGAAGATAGAGGATGGTGAGGATGTCTAGAGTTGATGGTCTGGAGAATGCATTCAAAAGTGTGGTGGGGGACGATCAAATAAGCGTAGGGAACTTCATGATGAATTTTTACCGCCCATCTCAAGCAATGGAAAGCTGAGACGAAACGAGAGATGAACAGATATACCTGCACCTGCACCTGCACCCGGCACGGGTTTAGAAACCCAAGGAAGTAAGGATAAGGAATTTGTATTGAATCCTTTCTCTAAAGGGGTTCAATAAGAGGCTGTAGACATGAAAGGAGCGGGAAAGAGCTCCTCTAATGGAGATTAGGATGACAACATTGGACAATAACGGACAATGGAAATCCGTTCCTATCGGACAATAACGGCTGAAGCTGTATCAGAGAAACTGAAGCGTTTAGGACTGATCTTGTCAAGTCTGCTCCCGGACTGGGATGGTTTCAAGGAAACAAACGGAGAAACTTCTCGGGGTTTGGACCGTATTCAATAAGTCGTATGACAATAAATCGAGCGAAAACATCGAGAACTGAACGGTGAATGATGGCACATCAGGGAGGCTCCTGCCGGACGACAAAAAGCCCTTATGATGGTAGCACTGCAGGCCCAAGAGGCTCGGATCAGTGGTCACTAATCACTTTCTAAGCTAAACTCAGATTCGTTTTCTCAACTCCATTGCCACAACAAGAAACTGCCGCTTGGAATTCAGAACTGCAGCCTTTATGCTGTATGGATCCACTCTGACAGAACTTTTGTGAAGAAGTTTAACCAAGAAAGACGAACAAGATACAATCAAGGATTGTCTCTACATGCTTCATAATCATCAGGTGAGAAGGAAGAGCTGCTGACTTGATTGTCTGTCTTTGCATTCTCTGCAAAATAGATCTTCTTGAAATCTGACTTAAGGAAGGGTCACTCCTCCCATGGTGGTGGCCAAGAGTGCCAAAGCTTCCGTGGCACTCTCGGCAGTGCTGAACATTGCTGGTGCTCAAAACTGTCTCCAGTTTCTGGAGGTCTCTCTTTCTGGCCCTTAGTAACTAGGTTTTTATCTAGAGAGACGAACGGCGCGAAACATTAGTTGTTGCCTTCGATCCAGGACAGACGAGTCTTTTCTTCCTTGACGAATTTAGTTAAAACAGTGGATCACTTTAGAGTCATTCACGACAGACATCCCAGCAGCTCCCTCTCTACGCCTATGCCCCTTGATGGGATCTTTATACTTCCTACAGGAAACTGGAAAGGTACTTATGGTTCAAAAGAACTGCTTGATATGCAGAAAGTTATGGACCGTCTCTGAAAGAAGGTATTTTGTGATAAATCGGTCACCCGAAACCTAATCTTGATTACTTTCTGTATCTCAGAGCGACTCGGTTGCTCGCCAAAGAGCATACAGATAGCTAGGTGCATAGCTTAAGCTCAACATGCTTGCATGATAATCAAGAGCTCACTCGGGCTTCCCAGTGAAATGGTTAAACAGTAGTTTCTGTGAGTATTAGCACATGTAATCCTACAGAGATGCAGTAGGGGACGGTCCAAACTGGGCGGTTAATTTCATTGGAGGGCTTCTAGAGCAAGCTAAGTGGAGACTCGGCTAATATTTCTGGCGTAGCTTCTCCAATTACATCTCCCTGGTAGCCGTCGTCGAGCAGGTCTGACAACTACGCAAAGGTAAGCACATGTTCACTGGGTGTCAACAGATGCACCACTACTTAAAGAGCATTGATGAGTCCTCGTGCAGATACGTTTCATGAGGGCGAGGACAGCAGAAATATGTTAAAAGACGACGAAGAGAAACGGATAAAGAAAATTCAAGTACCTCCACCAAACATCCAGTCGGGACCAAAGACGTGGAGAAGGTAAAGTAGAAGAAGAACCAACCAACAGAGTGGTCGAGCATTAAACGTTCCTTGAGCTTGGAAAATGGAAGAGGGACAAAGTTCCGACAAACATACCAGACTAGTGTCGTGTATAGTGAGATAGAATCGGTTGAGCAACATGACAATAGCCAATGAACCGCGGGACCGTGGGAACGATGTCCCGGTGGTTCACCACTCACCAGCTATCCTCAAGCGTCTGACAGAACGGAACACAACGACAGAGAAGAATCAGAAGAGCTCACGGACAAGAAAAATGGAACGGAGACATATCTGAAAAGGGTCTAAGCCTCTCTCATGGCTTTCTGGAAGTTGCATACATTCTCATAATCTTAATTATGAGAATGCAGTTAGCTTGGCTTGGTTAATTTCTGGCTTGCAAGCCACGACTCTGTCACAGACTTAAAACGTTTTAAGGTAGAAGACGCCAGTCATATGCACCTCGTTATATATCTCAGCAAACGGCCTGCTCCTACACGAGGAGAGCCATAGTTGTACATAGTCACGCGGATTTGACCGTCCCTATAAATGACCCAGAAGCCCAAAATGGAGCACATGCTGACAATAGAAAGTTTCAAAGTACATCCCGAACCGTCCAGGACATGGGCATGTACAACCAATTGTACAAAAAGACTTATAAGAGCTTCATGTCACTTAGCTGGATATCTTGTGTTCAGAGCGATCGTTCACGAACCACTTGGTCAGCTGCTACAAAGTGAAACACGTTCAGATCTTTTGGTGGAAGATCTGCTCCTACTTTGCAAGCTTAGAATAGGCCAAGTCCAGGGCGACGAGGGTTGCCAAGGCACCTCCAAGTGTGTGCCCAGTCACATATATCTGCCAGTCCCTGTCTGAACCAGAGGCATCCTCGCTGCCAAATCACAAAGGACACTTAAGATGTTGCTGCTGACGAACAAATTCTCCTGTAAACTACGATTTGCGATTTAATTGCGCTATTCTATAACCTAACACATGGTTCATACATCACAATTGACCTTTTATACTACGGCTGTTGAGTCTATATAGAAGGAAATCTGCAAAAGCCTTAACAGGTTCCTTGGCCTGAGGCTTTGTATCGTAATTTGCATTCCACATATACTACTTATAAAATTCTTTGTTGGCCCTCCTTATGTACTTCATTGGGTTATTCTACTGGGTGTTACCTCTCACTTGAGCGTGGTTCTTGCTCCTTGCCACTCCCCCGGACGAATCATTACTACTGTATAAAATCTTTAGCCTTGGGAGATGAATAACAACAGTCCAGTCACAGCTTACCTCGAATTCATAGGTGAGCGGATAAGAGAGAAGAGTTTAGCTTTGACGGAGTCATACGCAGGAAACCTCCATGAACCTGAGTTAGGAAATCCAAGTGAGAAAGCTTCGTGGCAACACGTGATTCTGCTGATCCTCTGCCCTACATGAATGTTCACGGGATATTCACAGGACTCCCACGATGTTAACAGAAGGGACTGGCCATGCAGAGATCTTACCAGCTCGAGCTACGGGCACCCACACGCCGGCAGCTCGAGCTGGTAAGATCTCCGGATTGAAACTGCAATGAAGAATTAATCAGAGAATTCGACTGCCAGTGTTTTCGAATCCTTCATTGACTAGAAACACGTTCTCTGTGGAAGTTTGCTGGAGAAAAATATCTACGTGACTCTGCTGTTATTAGAACAATACCTTTTCCCTTGAGAACTTAGAGAGAATCGAAAGTCCACATAGGTTTAACTCAAAGTACAATGTACGTCCAACAGATCAAGGCATGCCTCCTTACCCAGTTGCATGCAGACTAATCTCAGTAACGATATCCTTCCACTTTGACTGCATCAAATATACCACCAGGGCAGTCCAGTCTTTCTAAGAGTGAAAAAATCGAACGCATATCATCATCGAGGAGATTGTAGGCCTCGAGCCGTTGTTGCCTGCACCTGCATCGGTTCATCACTTGTTCCGTTTTACTTTTGATGGTGGGTTTCTAGCTTGCTCGTCCTACTCTCGCACATGCGATAGAGTCTGATTCTAGCATGTCTGGACCTTGATTCAAAAGGCCATGCTCTCAAATCACTACGATGACTGATGAAAGTTGAGAAGGGCGTACTCCAAAGACTGCTGGACACGGAGATCACCATGCCACCAGCCATGCGAGATGGCAGTGCTGTTATGCAGCATATGGATGATTTCTACTACATCACAATGACAGGTATTCCTCATCGGAACTTCGGGAGCTTGCAGTCGAGGCTGTGCACGGTTCACAGTAGGCTGCACAGAAGGTTTGTGAGATATCTAGCATGTCCTTCGCAAACTATAAAAGTCCCTCAGCCTGCAAGGTCTTGGAAGTTAGTCACACAACAAGCTTTCGGATCGTGACTACAGCTGTAGAATTTATGTCCCGCTTGTCAAACGCTCTGTAGATGTGCTCTGCAGAGTCATAGGTTTTCAAACCTTGTGAAGCTAATGGACTAAATGAACTCCCCTCAGTTGCCCCGAGATTTCGAGCAGTTTATGAGCCTCACAACATACTACACTATGTGTCCCTCCCCGCTGGAAGAAATACCGTAGCCAGCCTTTAGGTCCTTTCAGCCAGCTTCTTCTTTAGGAATGAATAAAGAAATTGTTTTGAACACGCGACGCAATGAATAAAGCACTAAGCAGGTACTTCATCCTTGCTTTAGGTCTGTTGTATGGAAGCGCAACTTTCTGCATCAGCCAATGAGTTTCTGTCAACGTGCCTATCCGACTTCCCACTACGATAGGGTTCAAGTTCCAGCCTCTGATAGTGGTACCATTTCAACTTTACTCACGTGCTTTCTGTTCTTGTGCAGCGTGTCGAAGCCAGGATGTCGCATAGCAGAAGGCAATGATATCGTTCGTTGTGGACAACCGGACGGACGTCGACCATACTAAAGTTACTTCCAACTGCCGCAGGCCAAATCGATGCTGGTTCTATACTTCTATACCAGTCAGTGCTGGGGAAGATATTTTGATGGAAAACGGTAGATTTGCGGAAGATGACGAAACAGATCGGCAAAATGTGAATGCACGGTAGATTTTCTCCCCGGCATGTGTCCAGTAAATTTCGTAGAATTTCAAAGATTCGAAAACTGATCGGAAGTCACAACAAGAACACCAAACTACTGTCAGAACTCTCCGAGCCTTGGTCTGTACTTGTCTAGGTTAAGGAAAGGAAGTGCGTACAACGTGCAGATAGTAGTTGGAGGTCGGTGCAAAAGATGCTGCTGTTTAGGGCAACATCCACTACAGCAGCAAGAGAGGGGATGCATCATAACGAAGCACACTAGAAGAGTTGCATAAACGCACGACCCAGAAAATGATGACCAAACCTAAGAGTGGTTCATCATTCATGGATGTTGGTTATATTAGCTGGCTTCGGTACTTTTTCGGCAACTGGCCCGCGGGGCCTTGCGCTAAAGTAAAGACGAGGACAAAGGCCGCATGTCCTACTTTGTTGTTTCTGAAAGTGGGGGTTGTTGTAAGTTTCTTTTCAGTCTCTTGCTTTTCTCGGGATTTGGTGTGACGGGTCAGAAGGGAGGTAGATCTTCCCTTTTACACATCATAGGGGGAAGAAACTATTAGTCCCAACCAAAAAGAAGAACGTGAGGAAGTCATCTCTTGTCAAGTCAAAGCTTAAATTAGTTGTCTTCTTATGAGGGCAATAGAATAACACCATATGAATGGGAGATAAATATAGAAATAATATTGACATGTAAGCGAATTTCCCCAGACAACATAATAGGACATACTCTGCATGGTTCAAAAGGAAAGCAAGGAAGAAGACAAAACCGAGAGAAAAGGGGAAAAATTAGAGAACAATAATAGTAAATAAAGAAAAGGGGTACTTTTGTCTTTCTAAATATAGACTTTGTATAAATTTCCGTAATTGTGTGTGTTGGAAAACCACTATTCCTCCTGATGAATAGGGATCGTTGATAGACTGAATCTCTCGAGCACATCTTGGAGTGTGGAAGTGTGTAGAACAATAACGGAGATAGATCATTTCTCCTTTTCTTCACCCTTTAAGTAAATTAGATATTCCATCTATCTCCGCTACAATATTCCGTCCACTGCCTCCTTTTGCAAAAAGAAAAAGCTAAAGGAAGAAGATATTCCTTCCATCTCCTCCTTTGGCATGATTAATAGTTGCAATGCTGACAATGCTGCTGTATTGGTCAGAAATTTCCTTAGTATTCATGCCTAATTTATTACCTAGCCTGCTCATTATCTAACCCATGGTTAGATAAAAGAATGGTCTTGATTTTGTATCTGGTTTTCGCACTTGTAGTTTTGAAAAAGGGTGTATATACTATTATTTTATGGGTTATGTTCGCCCTGACAGTAATTCCTGGTTTATTTATATGTAATATAGAAAAGCACATCTATATTAGTTTAGTTTATAATTTTTATCTAATAATTACATATTTTGTAATAACAAAAACAAACAAAAGTTCTCCAATGACGGTTGAGGATTCGGATAGATATGATGAATTACCCATGATAGTTAAGTAGTAATGGGTAATTTTCAATCGAGTGTAGGTAGTTATTAACATAATTTGTCTATTTCTGGCGTTTTCCAGTGGCAAAGAACCGGCAAATCTTCTTGTCGGCACAACCTTGTTTGGTATAGTGTAGGAGCAGGATGAACAAAGTTAGTGGTTGGACGTGGTTAGTTCGTTTGAATTATGTGGTTACGATGATTTTAATGAACAGGGTACACTGTCAATGATACGATTGTGTATCATTCAATGCATCTTTTATAAGAACATGGTTCATACGGTCGCATCATCTCGCATGTCTGCATCAATCAATGATGACACGCGAGTAAAAGTAATTTTAACGTGGACAATTTCTATCGACGTGACGAACGGTGCCCTTGAAGCTTGAAGCTATCACATTATTATTATTTCATGTTCTCGCTACAAACACTATATGCATGCATGAGTAAATACAAGACACAACACGTGCTTGTGCATGCTTTGTTCGCCCATCTTCTTGCACTTCTAAGCCTATTGTCATGAAGCATGAATAAACCTCTCCACGCTCAGATAAATAGTAAATAATGATAAATGTTATTCGGGGTCTTCACGAATCATAGTCCTATCCATGTGAATCTATCACAGCTGGACTCGAATCAAAAGTTTCAGTAACAGTTTGCAGCGCATGTATCTCTAAACATACCCGCAAGAGACTGAACTCACGATCTTTTTCTTATAAGACTATAGGCTAAATCACTTGGAACGTCGATTTTCGATGGGTATCAAAAGTAGACAAAAGTATTGACAAAATAATGAATTTATGACCAAACTTCTCGTCTTCTTGGAGGGTTAGGTAATAAATTCATATATATCAAAATTTACATCATTACTATTTATGAAATCTTTCATTTTATAGTGATTTGAAAACATGAATTATTAACGATGAGATGCGATTCTTTCTTTCTTAGTGCAGCGCTTGATTCCCTACAAATACACGGCTCAAAATACGAATTATACGTTGGTCATCATGGTTCATTAGTATGCAGATATTTATTTGATCATACCTTACAACGAATGTGGACCAGATTAGACCCTTCTTATCATTTTTTGCTTATCAGATCGATGAAATGGAGTTTCCAGTCATAAAGGTTATGTTGCTTAGTCAAATCAAAAATTAAAACTTGCTCTGATTTCCAACAGGAATAGTGACGAGAAAAGAGACCAGAACAAATATGTATAGTCTAGTAGGACGATGGAAGTTTCCTTTTACACTTAAAGGTCTTTTTTTTTGTTTTCGCAACGGCCATGTTTTCCTTTCAAAGTATAACTATTTAAATATATAATTTTATTTTTAGAAATATACATTTAGAAGTGTAATAGTTTTTGTTCACTCCACTGAACTCCTTCTTGAACGTTACAGATGCCCGTATGTTTTCTCTACTGTAAATTCTGATATGTATTTTCCTATAAAAATTTCTTTCCAAATTAGTTGTGATGTACAGCCAACTTCTTGCGATAATTTTATTACTATATTCGCATTTTTCGTTTTCCTGCTCTCTGATAATCAAATGAAGTTTATAGGGTTTCTGGGGACAAAAGAATATTTTCGTCAATCCTCAAGTAAAAGGCGAGGGAAAAATAAAAATATTCCTTTTTCTTGCTTTTTTACCCATACCGGGGTTTAAAGATAGAGTGTTCCATCTAAGAGGTGGTACAGAAATTCAAAACGAAAACGAAGAAAAATAAGTAAATAATAAAAGAAAAACCAAAACAAATTTAAAAGCAAAAAGAATTCTATCCGGACCTAACATAAGGACATGTACTGAAGTGTTATTCATAACAGACTTATTATTCAGTGTTAATGTTAAGTATTCATATGTTAAAGTTAAGGAATTCCCATAACTGTTAAGATTCTGAAATGCTTTAACAGACATAGTGATATAAAGATTGGAGGTGGACAAGTGACTTCTCCTCTAACTGGCTTCCTAGTTAGAAGGTTAGAGGAGTTCTCTAAGACATGGAATTCCTCTAACTGGCTTCCTAGTTAGAAGGTTAGAGGAGTTCTCTAAGACATGGTATTCCTCTAACTGGCTTCCTAGTTAGAAGGTTAGAGGAGTTCTCTAAGACATGGTATAGCTCTTGGCCGAACAGACTGGTGTCGGTCAGTGAAGGTGGTGGACAATTGGCGAGCAGCTTCTAGAATCCAGCTGGTGCTTGGACAAACGACTTTACATCTTTCATGCGCAAGAGGGAGCCAAGAACAACACTCTGAAGAGCATCTCCACTGCATGTCTTTGAAGGGCCTTTGAAGGGTCTTTGAGCTAGGGAGCAAGTCAAGGGAGAATCCCTCCACAACTAATCTTTATAGCATTATGAAATTTAAGATATTCCTTAAAACTCACCCCCTTTTTTCAAATCCAAGTGCAGTATAAATAGTAAAGAAAGGAATATTCTTTCGTTTTCTCCAGACAGCTCGATACATCTCAATGAGAACCTAGCCTTAAAGGGAAGATACTGCTTTGTTCCAAGAAACCATGAGTTTAGGGTTTAGCCACCTAAACTCTAAACCCTAGTCCTAAACACTAAACCCACCCTATACTCTAAACCCTTTCCCCTGTACTACTTCTTAGAGAGAAGATAAGGAGAGCTTAGATGTTAATTATTTACCTAATTAAAATTTTTTCCGCAAGTAAATTCTATCAACAAAAGTATGTTGAATATAATGGATAAATTAATTTTTTGGCTAATAGCGCACCAGCAGAGTGAAGTTCTCCTGATTAAAAGGTATATTTATAGGGGCACTTGGGCTGGGGTTTCAGAATATACTATCCAACTTGGGAAATAATTGGTAATACCTTGTAACAGTTGAGTTTTCCTATATCAACTTTTTTCTCTTCCAAATTTAAAGACCATCGTGAAAGAATCTAACTTTTAAAACGAAAAATCCTTTCTTTTTATATCTAAAAGAGGTATTATCACTATCCGAGTGGAGATGCTTTTAGAATCGAAGTTTGAGCAGTTAGCTAAAGGATAGTACAGCATGTAGTTAGGCTTTTGAAGACTTCTTACTTTTTCCACTCTCTTTATTGCCTTCTCCTTTTTCGCCTTGTACTCCACGGCTGCTACGAACTCGCATCTTTGTTTTTTGCATGTCCGTTCTTCTTCTTCTTTCCACAACCGTTGACAATCCATACCAAGACCAATCTTTAACGAGACTACGTCAAGAATACAGCTTTTACGGTACTTTATACTTGGATCATTAATTAACCAGACACGCCCAATTGGCGCAAATCAACAACTCGGGTTAAGAGATTCGTTGAAAGATTGAAAGAATATGCATGCTGCATTAACTTCTAGGAACTTTTGTTTGTTTTTTATTATCAGAAAATATATAAGTGTTAAATATAATATATATATTAAATGAATATAAATAATTAAAATATTCTATAAACATTATTTGTTAACTTATACTTAGAAACATAAGAATAGCAAGAGAAAAACCATAAGTGTTGACTCGGCTCTCGCGTTTCAAAAGATACAAGACCGGAAAGCTATACTCATGAATACATCAATTTACTCAGTCGTTTAATTCAATACCTAACCCTTCCTATTGGAAGGGTTAGATATTAAATTAAACGAACATGCATATTTCTCTTTTATCTCTTTCATGCAAAAGAGGATAGGTTACATTTGAACCTCCACACTTGAGCGAATGTCAAAAAGCTCTGCATATTCTATATAGGTATGCATAGTGACCCTCTTTCGAGTTCGGAAGATAGAGAAATATGCATGTCCGTTTAATTTAATACCTAACCCTTCCCACCAGAAGGGTTCTCCCTCTTCCGAACTCAGAAGAGGATAACTATGCATGCATGTATAGAATATGCAGAGCTTTTTGACATTCACTCAAGTGTGGAGGTTCAAATGTAACCTATCATCTTTGCATGAAAGAGATAAAGAAAAGGGTGAGAATTAGAGGGCACGCGGTGAAATTAGAACCCAAAAGAGTATATATATATATTATCAACTTTGGGAAACTTTTATTCTCTTTTTGTTATCAAGAAAATTATGTAAGAAAGAGTTATAAAGTTATTATGTAGTTTATTCTTAAATATTAAATGATAATTGCACACCTCACGTTACGAGACGGTCTAGATATAATCCATAAGAAAACACAAAGAGAAACACATTTTCAAAATTGCAACTGTTGGAAGTTACTAACAAACACACGTTAATTTAATCCAAGTATTATTTTATTACTTAATATTTGACAACTGAAAAATTAGGTAATCAATTTATATGTTTACCTATCAAAAGATTTAGGAAGTGAAACATATGATGATGAAAAAAACGTGCCATAGAAAAGCAAAATGTGAAAAGATCTTATCGTAGCGTACAAGGTGCTAGAATAAAGAAAATGCCCAAACTGAACCACCTTGTGAATTAAACATAGACCACGGTCCCAAGTAATAAAAGAAAAAAGAAAAGGGTGCATAAGCACAAAGTAGACATAATGTCAAAGCATCAAAAAAAGAATGCCATAACTATTTGTACTTATAGTAAGTGTGATATAAGCATTCCTATCCATGCTTGGAAGCATGTTGTCGACATATTCACCTCTCTTCCAGTTCAGAAGAGATGAAATATTTACGTTTTTTAATTTATGTCTTGATTCTTCCTTATAGAAAGAGTAAATCATAAATTAAAACTCTCTTTCCTAACACATGAAAAGCTTCCACGCAAGCTGAGGATTTTTCAGAATCTCACCTATACTTGCTCTCGGTTTTGACACCACAACAAGCAAGGCCATTGAAAACTCTTCGAAAAGACATCAGTTTCGTCTTCAACAGAGACCTACAAGTCACGCTATGGTGATCAAAGTCTACCCCTCAAACTCACGTGTAGAAACTCTTCAAAACTTACGGTCAACTTTAGAGACTTGTAGTTTTTTCCTTGTAACTCCAAAACACATGAAACTTACGACGTTGGAAAGACATCAAAGTAAAATTTATGACGCTATCTCAATCAGCTCCGTCTGATATGTCCTCCCAAAGTAGTAGTTGAAAATCTTGCGTGCATATAGACTTTTTGTCCAAAACTTGAGAAAGTACCTAAACTTCAAACCTCTTTGGTTTACTCCGTGAGATTCCAAAGTTATGTTTTTTGTGCCACTTGGAAGCTAGCGGAGTATGCTTTCCCATGAGACCGTTTTCAATCCCAAATTGATACATGTAGCAAACATTGTAGCCAAAAAGCTTCCGCATGCACAGAGATTTTTCTCCGATCTCGAGAAATCTTAAATCCCAGCAGAAAATTCAAACCTTCATACCTCCTTCATATTAGCTCTAAATGAGGTTTTTTTGGTATCAATGGAAAGCTCTTGAGAATAGCTATCCAACAAGACCAATGCCACTTGAAACTGAACTTAGTACAGAGAGTAATGCCCCTCCGAAGTCTATGACCAACCTCCCTCTTAAAAGTAAAAGCTTCCACGTGCGCAGAGGCTTTTGCAGCCCTTCCAAAGTCCTTCTTCCAAGTCCTACTTGTACTCGGAGGCATTTTGCCTGAAACATCAAAACTTGGCAAAAATGTACCAAAACTCCAAAATCTACGACTGAAAATCATCAGTCTGACGTAGTGTTAAAACCAAATGAATCTCTTGTGTCATGGGAGGCTCTTCTTTTACACCTTTCTGAAGCACCCTTGTAAAGTACATATTATCGTGTCGGATTTTACATGAAGGTTGTCCAAGAAAACGTGAGGTTCTTGATTGTGGAGATGTAGTGTGTTGAACTGAGACAAGACAGAGAGAAACAACCACGAGAACAAGCGTCAGAAGGTAAACCAACTCCTATTTTATATACACTCCCGATTCTTCTTCTTTAAGAATGCAAAACAAAGAAACAGACCTTAGTGGTCTCTAATATGCACCAAAACCTCCTAAAACGAGTCCTTGAATCTCAGTCCAGACCCAAAAGTACCGGAGCATAGCTCAAAGCAAGAGAAACATCCCTCTGCTATAAAAAGAGCTGCACCAATATCACACGATTCAAATCCAAGTCCAAACAACGTTCATGTACAAGCCCTTACTTTGTGCCAAATTTCCACCAGTAATATGAGAAGCTAACACAAGCTGTACATAACCAACTAGATCTCTAACAAACTCCAAAGGATAAAAACCGCATCGAATGAACCGAAAAAGATCTATCGGAGAACTTCCTTGTTTCGTCAAATGGTCTTCAGATTTGACCTTCCTTCCTGACTTTGTTGACCTCAAGAACTCTCAAGTCCGACTCTCGACAGCCGAGATATCGTCTATTTTCGGTCGCAAGTGACCTAACCTTCAAAACTCCTCCATATGGCTAAAAACTACGCACACCGTCCAAAAGGTGTACGCAGTTTTTGAGATCAGTCTTCTTTGGTAGGTAGATCTAGCTATCCTGAACCCAACGAGACTACAAACAAACCGTATGGAGCTCCCCTCGCAAAACTAAGCAAAGAATTTGGTCGCATGGAGCAAAAAACTGACCTAAATCGACTCCATGCGGCTCAAACTCGCTCACCACACCCAAAGCAACAATCCAATCCACATATTGTCTTCTCCTATGCGTAGGTGAAGACTCCTTGATCACATAGGCATCAAGAACAAAGAGCTTGGTTCATCGATCGCGAAAAACAACTCAATCTCATATCACGGATAACGAAAAAACTGACGTAAGCGTTTTCCTGCAAGTCAATTTCACCCAAAACTCTCAAACCGCCCAATGAAATTTTGTATCATCTTCAATTTCTTGAAAAACTCGGCGTTTTGATCCCGATGGATCCAAGGACAGCAAGTTTGGACTCCGGAACGACCCGAACAACTCTCTTTCACATGTCACTGAAGCCCTCCAAATCCTTTCTCTGCGTCTCAATTTTTGTTATAACACACTCCTCGATCTGTCTCTTCACGAACCGGTTTATCCTATGCGTAAGAAAATTGGAGGTGATTTGTATAACAACGATATCTTGGATTGCACACATTATGGAACACTTTATCATATATTGTACAACACTGATGTTAAATTCAAGTTCTTGCGTTTATTTTAAAACGTCAACTTTCTTACATGGGAAATTTATATGAACTATACTTCAATTTTAGATTATTTTGAATCTCAATATTCGACAACTTCAGAATCAAAATAATCATATCGACTTAAAAAACCCATAGAAAATATGTATAACTTCTATTTTAGAAGTTCCATTCTTACTTTGTTAGTCTGTGTGTAAAAGTTATATTGCGAATTATAATCTAGACCAAACTAAACATGAACTTATGGAAAGAATAGTCTATCAACTATGATAGACTGATATTAAAAGAAATTTCTTGATATCATGAGATAGCTAGAAGACTCAATAATTCTAAGGATGATGCATGTATCAACTTGATAACTTTAAGCGGTGATAGATATTAGACTTTATAATTTTAATGTTTTATATATATAGTAGACTTGGTAACTTTAAAGATATAGGTAGAATATTATGTGGAGACATTTTCTTGATATCAATTCATAATAGTTAGATAGCGTTACCGTGCCCACATTAACATTACACATGGTTGAACATGCGTAGTTTTGCAGTTGTAACATCTAATATATTGATTTTTTAATTGGATTTCGCAGCAAATAATGTTTCTGAATTATTTGTTGGGACGAATAATTTGATTGATTTCTTTTCTAAAAACTAAAGACACAACAAACAAATTTACGATCACAACAACTTTGGTAGGTTTGTGTGAGATAACCATTTGTTTGGAACCGTTTCTAAGATTGAACTATCTTTGAAGTGTTGAGATTGTTAAAAACAGAACTCAATAGTTAGTAAACAGAAACGAACAATCAGTTTTGTAAAATGTAAAAACTGGATATGGAATTCTCTTGATCGAAATCAAAATTTAAGTAACTCTCTATTGATGCAAGTTCCTAAAAAATATGATAAGTCCCTTCTTCTTTTTTGTATAGATAACAAAGACATAATAATAAACTATAATACTGTGAAATTTATGAACTAAAAAGACAAAGATATCAACACTATAATTTATATCCATACTAACATATCAGTATAATGATTCTTTCATGAAAAGAACTTTTTAGACAAACATATCATTCTCATAGTTGAATCTTCTATGATTTCATACAACATTATAATATAACTAATTTTTAAAACTATATTTATTTTAGTATCATTAAAACTTTGGAACTGGTGTTCACATCTAGTATTATTTTAATAATATTATATACAAAACAAGTTATATAATAATATATGTTTATAGCAATATCCATGAAGACAAAGAGATAAAAATATATGCAAAATTAAGAAAACACGCATCTATACTAAAGGTTTGCCTTAAAATGCTTAAATTGTAGCCATAACTGTAACCCTACATTGAATTTGAATACTACCAAACCCAAACTAGTTTAAAGTAACAATTTCCTTCTTGTTCATGAAGTTAAATTTTACTCATATAATTGATCTATCATTTATTACGCGTGGAAATATATTAGGCGTTTTCTATTGAGAGAAAACACACATGATAAACACACATGATAGAATCTTTGACATACAAGATGTAATCATTCCTTTAGGTAAATAACATGATTTGTTATAATCACGTATGCAACAAAGAAGACTATAGTTGTAAGCAATTCTATAATTTTTAAACAGAAAGAACTATCTTATGTCACTTTTCATTGTTCTGACTTTAGTTCGTTTTTATTATTTTCAAAAAGTATATTAAATATATGTTTATGACTCTTTTATATATATATATTTCAAAAACAATACTCTAGCGTCGTAGAAGGGCTTCTGCGAGAAAACAAAAACGACAAATTGGTCCAAACTTATGTATCGGTTTATTTATTATAACATTTAACAAAAAAACATTTCTCGTGGGACTTTCATTACTCCATTATCTCATTGTCAGTTTCTCATTGGTATCTTCTTTTTGTTCAGTTTGGATGTCTAAACATACAGTTTTACGCTCCAGACGTAAGGATAGTAATCAACCAAGATACTATTTTTCTCATTGGGTATTTAAAGGTCTCTTGCCATACAATAATGGTGCAAGCTAGGGATCAGCTTCACTAATCTTTAAGATACACACTATAATTGATAGACAAAGAGATAGAGTTAGCGGACACTACATATGATATGTTCGTCAATGTGTCAAACGATCAACTGGTCCGGGTTATAGAGATCACACAGAGGATAAAATAAAGAACTGAAACTTATGACGAAGTATAAAAAAGAACAATTCACAAGTATCGTTCAGATCGTTTCAGAATCTAAACTGGTTGTCATATATCACAATCACAATATCGAGTTTTTATGGAAACTGATTACAATACAAAATTTCATCTCATATCGATAGAAAGAATATGTATAAGATACCATGATGTATACTATATAATGTAATGCAAAGAGCTTGTAGTATTACTATAGTGTTTGGAGAACTTGGTGCAATATGAGCGGTCTATAATGTATAGCAGAGGTTGCACTAGCATATTGTAATCTAAGTATCCATATATGTATCCAGCAATCAGCCAGAAATCATGATGTAAGATGTATTGACGATAATTAAAGCTTGGAGGCCATTTAGAACATCTCTTCAAACACGTTCTCTACTTCACTAGAAATCTCTTCAATTCACAAACACCTCAAAGGGAAGTACACCCACCACGATAACAACAGGAACTCACAACATCAAGATCAACAACAACCATCCACTATCACCCGAGGGATCCCGTTAAACAACATGGTCAAGTAATCATAGGACCATTTATGCATATTTTGTATGTCAACATTCTTGATATTGAGTTAGGGCTCCACCCATGTATGCAACTATTTTTGTCCACCAATATCATTTATAGATGATATTGCTGCTAATATCGAGAAGACAAAAACTCATTGCGTGATTTTGAAATTCTTGTCATTAGGTTGTACTAAATATCATAAATTGCTATAACTATGATAACAGTATCCCTTATTGTAAAATGGAGGACCGCCGTAGTCAAATAAGTCTACAAGTTCAACATATCCATTACAAATTTATAGTTTATAAAGCTCAAATGGCCATCTGTGTTTGTAACTACAATCTCGGATAAATATTTTCATTTTATTTCTAGGAGTCAAATGAATTTACGCAAGAATCATTTTTGATGTATGAGTTGCATGTAACGTTATTTACAGGAACGTGGCTGGAGAACCATAGTCTCATTGTCAGTATAAGAAATCAGCGCACTTTGTGAGATTCCCAATGCTTCATTGGCTCATTCACTTTCTTTCCCCTTTAGCTTTCCGTGTTCTGCCATGCTGAATATATTATCCGATAAAAGTTATATAATTTATCACTTTATTGACTACGTGCTCATATTCTCGCCCTTTAGATACTTTGATAAAGCAAGATTTCTCCAAGTATACGTCCCTTCTCACTTTTGTGTGTGATATTATCGGGATCTATGTTGCATGTTTGTAGGACTATATGCATGCTGCATAAACTTCTAGGAACTTTTGTTCGCTTTTGTTATCAGAGAAATATATAAGTATTAAATGCAACACATATACTAAGTGAATATAAATAAACATTCTTTATTAACTTATGTCTGGAAACATGGAGAGAGCAGGAGAAAAATCATAAGTGCTGACTCTGCTCTAGCGTTTCAGAAGGTACAAGACCAGTAAGCTCTACTCAAGAATACATCAGTTTACTTGAACGTTTAATTTAATACATAACCTTTCCTGCCGGAAGAGTTATGTTTTAAATTAAACGAACATGCATATTTCCCCTCTTCTGAACTCGGAGGGTGAATATGCATGCCTGATGAACTCTGGGAACTTTTGCTCGTTTATTGTTATCTAGAAAATATATAAGTGTTAAGTGGAAAATATATATTAAGTAAATATAAAAATTGAAAGATTTCATAAACATTATTTGTTAGCTCATTTCTGGAAACATGGGGAGAGCAGGAGAAAACCCATAAGTGACGACTTGGCTCTCGTGCTTCAGAAGGTACAAGATCGGGGAGCTGTACTCGTGATTACATTACTTTAATGAGGTGTTTAATTTAATACCTAACCCTTCCTGTCAGAAGGATTAGGTATTAAATTAAATAATTATGTATTTCTTCCTCTTCCGAACTCGGAGGATGACTATGCATGCCTAACAAATATAGACCGGTAAGTGCAAAGAGAAAAGAGTAACATGAAAGCTTGCGTTTATAGAGAATTTGTACTTATAAACATCACTAAGAGAGTATACTTGTAGATAAGCCTAATTAAATGAACATTGAATAGATGATAAATATTTAAATTATAATTTATATGTATAAACGAATAAATAGATGTTTTATTATATCTTTCAGTATGTCAAAACCAATATAAATCTCATATCACTCAGAATATGATTAGAAGGTCCACGTACATTGAACCAAGTTATCCAAATAGAATATTTCCTGAGTTTGTAACTGAGACAAGCAAAAAGAGACCGACATAACTCTTGATGATTATTGGTTCTTGTCATGGCTGGAGTAGCTTCTGGATTCATGTGATACAGAAAGTTCATTGAATCGATACTATCATGGCTGTAGTAGGTTCTGGATTCAGGTAATACAAATTTTTTTATTTAATCGATTAATATCAGTTGGTACTATGTTTAATGTATGTTATGAGCATATGTTATAATAATTTTAGAATAAAATAAAATGAAAAATATGAAATTCTGAGTTTTTTAATATTAGCCGAAGACACTGATGCTGGAAACCAGGATATAACCCATCATGCAGGAGAAGGCCAGAGTGTTTGTAAAGTACAAGTCCCGGATGTAGTGACTATTTACACATTAATTTAGTACGATGTTAATTGATTACCTAACCCGTCCTGCATGACAGGTTATGGAATAAATTATACCCCTGCATGTTTCCCTCTTTCATCGAAAGATAGATGAGGTGAATATGCATGCTGGATGAATCCGGGGAATTTTTGTTTATTTATTGTTGTCAAATAAATAAATAAATATATATATATATATAATAAAAAACATATACTAAGTAGATGTAAAGAATTAAAATATTTTATAGAACATATTTGTTATCCATTTTTAGAAACACGAGGAGAATAAAAAATAACTCATAAATCTTGACTCGAGTGCCACGCTTCAGAAGGTATAAGTCCGGGAATCTATATTTGTTAATGTACTCAAATACACTGAGGTTAATTTAATACTTAACTCTTCTTGCAAGAATGGTTAGGTATTAAATTCCACTCCTGTATATTTGCCTCCTCCATTGAAAGATGGAGGAGGTGAATATGCAGATGCTCTGAGGGTATCGTCGGTAGGTAAATGAGGTGAATATATGCAGGGTACTTTCAAATGTTTGATTTAAAGATCTAGCTACTGCATATCTATTTAAAACTGTTTAATCATAGCTATATAGTCATCCGAAAAAGTGAGACTCGTAATCACTTCTCATCAGGCCCCTTACAACTGCGAGTTTTTTCAAGATAATCTAGACTCAGCCGGTTTTCACGAGTTTCGTTACAAAGAAAGAAAAGATATAATCACCAAAACAAGCAAATAATATGCAGCAATAGTGTATTTCTTGCCGAACAGAAGAAAAATACAAACGTCTAAACAGACTATAAAATTATCATGAATAATTGGTTGAAACTTGAATTCAAAAATATATAATGAAAAATACATTAACAACATGCGTAGACTTATGGAGAATACTGATGCTCTATTTTTATTTATAGCCTAACCTTTCCGCTGTTAGGCTATAAATAAAAAACAATGTATATTCTCTTTCTTCCAAACTTGGAAGAGGGTGAATATGCATGCAACATATCACCTCTTATATTTTTTGATGAAAAAGACATATACATATGTTTAATGTAATATTATTTTTTTGATAAAAAGATTATATAATAAATTAAGCTGATATTAAATTAATATAATAATAGCTACAAGTTTCTGGACTTCTACGTCTAGAAGCGTGGTTGTCTACTCAAGCCTTATTGTTTATACCATGGTCTTCTAATGCTTTTGTGCATATGCTAACAATTAATACTTATAAAGTATTTTATTTATTTATATTCACTTGACACTTATATATTTCCCCGACAACAGCAAGCGAACAAAAGTTCCCAAAAGTTAATCTAGCATGCATATTATTTATTCACAAGTTTCGCTACAAAGAAAGGAAAGATATAGAGAAGTACACGGCTATGTTTCTCCTTTCTAAGCGTGTAGCATGTTTGGACATTTACGGTTTATTGTGGATAAGTGTATGGTATTAAGATAATTATATTTTTTAACAAATATAGTTTTATAGTTAAAAAGTCATATTTATATTTTTGTTTACGATTACATGAGAGTAAATAGTACCTTACAGTTAACCACAGTGCAAACTTGTACTTGTACCGTATAATTTTGGCGAGAGTGAGCAGAGGCCTTACATATATCCAGGGTTTGCACTTATCCAGGTCGACTGACTGTATTTGGCTGTGGGGCTTTCTGCAGCCTTAGCACAGACTGAGCTCCTCCGCAAGAGGGCCCGGGCCCGACCCCACGCCGCCCCGGCTACAGGCTGATGGGGGGTCCCTTTCACGCTTGCCACTCATTCGACGTTTATATTGTAATATTTTCCCTTGTCTCGTGGAGGGAAATACTCTGCTGCAGATAGGGACAGTACCTGTTTACTATACCCAGAGAAATTCGATTTGAAGCGTTGGGCCTTCTATACAGAAAGCAAGGAACAAGGGTGTCCAAATTCCAAGTAAAAACCATGTATGGACGGAACAACTGTACTGCACTTACTATATGGAAAGATTTGAACACTCGGGGACAAGGAGGATGTTCGTCTTGCGCACGGGGTGCTTGCCAGTAAGTACGGAATAGAAAAATTGCCAAGGAAAAGCTGGGGGGAAACTGGAGTGGAGGAGCAGGCAGGCAGTGCCCGTTAGGCAACCCGGTCAGGATTAGAACGGGGAAAGATCCGTTAGTACACGGCCGCGAGTCTCAGAGAGTCTCTCAAGCGAGTCAAGGCGCGCGACGCACGGGGACAAGTCCGGCGCAGAGACAGGTTGTCGTTTAGAGGGCTATATGTTGTAGGACTTTTTGACGTATTATTAGAAGACGCGAACGTTTCCCAAGTTTGACGCTTTCTCTCCGTAAGGAAGTTTTTGAAGATCTCACGAATAGGGGAGTGAAGTGCGAGTCGACGATACCTCCCCTCGGCTGCTGTCCTCCTCCACTCCGCTGCGCGGCTCCTCTCCAACCCTTCCCCTCTCCTTCCTCCATTTACCTCTCTCTCCACTCATTCATTCGATCGCGCGCTTGCCTTGTGATGATTCCGCAAGGTGGAGAGATTGAGAGGGCTCGAGGTGAGCTCCCTTTCACAACATTTCTACCGCTCTCTGGTTGATTGGAGCGTAGAGAAGAGAGTGGGAGAGCGACAGAAGATTGGAGCTGGCGCACTACTGGTGATTGACTGGTTCTCTGAGAAGACGAGAAGAGAACAGAGTGTGGGTGAACTGTAATCGGAGAAGAAGCTAGGAGGGATGGCTGCCGCGGCGCCTTCGGCTCCGAAGCCCGAACCCCCACCTCCTTTGCACCATGAGATCATGGAACAAATGCCCGGGCTGCGTTACTGCATTCACGATAGTCCTGAATGGCGTACGTACTTCTGTCACTTAGTTAGCTGGTTTGGGTGTGGGACTTGGTGTTAGAATGTGAATGTCCTCGAGAAGGTGAAAGACGCCACGTAGTGTTGCTTTTAGCGGTCCAAGTATAAGCTGGAAGGGAGTCAGAAGCTGTAGTTGCACTCTGTTCCTTTCGGTAGGAGTGTCATTTCCTGGGAAATTTTTCTGACATAACTTCTTCTCTCTCTGGAAGACGTAGTATGATTCGTCAGCTTTGTCCGTTTATAATGTCGTCCTTCCATCCATGTCCGAACTCGTGGCCTTATGTTCTTTCGATGTCCTTTGAGTTATCTCCTGTACCCGCTCTACCCTTCGCACAGGATGTCTATCACCTGATGGACGGATAAATAAAGCGCTTCCGCTTCCATTCTTGCGAGAGGTAGTCTAATCACCTGATGACGGAAGGTGAAATGAAGCGAGCGGGATAGTTTAGCTTGGAGCAGCATTGGGAAGGGATTCCTCAGGCTTGCATGTTGCTCTGGCAGCTTACGAGTCCTGCGTGTACCGATCAGTTTGCACATGTGATAAACTGCGAAGGCGAGTTCGCAAGGATGTCCATTGAGTTGGTCGCTGTGGTCATTCTCAGTACATTGTCTCTCCGAACGAGATCATCGTTATACATCCTCGTTCGGTGCAATTTGCCTTGAAATGTGGAAGCGGAATGAGTGGTAAGGATAATGCTCGGACTGTACAGTATGTTTTTTGTCGCCTTCTGATCGCTTTTCATCTTCCGTACTCATGCAGCGGAGGCGATTATCCTTGGGTTTCAGCACTATATCATCAACCTCGGGACGATTGTCCTCTTCACCAACCTGATTGTCCCTTTGATGGGAGGGGATGACGTGAGTGTTGATCTTTCACCTAACAAGTCCGTCCAGTTAGTCGACTGTGATGTACGTCTTTCTGTTGTCAGGTGGCTCGGTATCAAGTGTCCTAAACTTGTTCGGCAAGCTTACTTCTCTGAGCGTTGTCTATATTACTTCGCAGGGTGACAAAGCAAGGGTTATACAATCTATTTTATTCGTGTCGGCACTGAATACACTTCTACAAACGACTGTTGGTAGTCGTCTGCCTGTCATCATTGGAGTTTCTTTCTCGTACCTCGTACCAATTATTACGATCATCAACACTCCCCGTCTTCAACGCATTAATGATGATCATGAGGTATAATCTGAACTGTGTTTCCTTGTCGATCGTTGGTCTCCGCGTTTCCAGATTCCCAGGTGGGTGTAGGATCCAGAGAGGATACAGGGTAGAGTCTAGCTCTGCGTTAACTTTCGATACCGATGCTCTTTCCATTCTTAATTTGCGATGAATTCGACCATTTGCTCGTTCCATTCTAATTTTCTCTGTTTATTCTTAAGTTCAATGAATCTGTCATGGAAGAGATTAGATGTTCTTTGGTAGCTTACATTCTCCTCTGCGGGCTCTTATGCATTGTAGTACAAAATCGAGCCTTGTTCGTGGACTGAAGTCGCCAGTGACGTACTTCCTTGCTATTCGCTTGGATGTTTGAGATCACTTTTATGAGTCTGTCGTCATGTCTTCCGTTGAGGACGTGTTCCTTGTGTCCCCTCCCTGCCTGAACCATCCTAAGAACTTCCAGGCCGCGAGAAATGCGGCGAGTCCCCGGCTATTTGTTGTCCTGTAGCGGAGAATCTCCTACATCTATTTATAGAGTTCGGACATCGACAATGTTGCATGTTTTTCTCCCCTGTAAGTGAGGGAAGATGTTTCTCAAGTCGCCGAATAAGGACAACGATGAGTAGTATCTTCTCTGAGCAAATTGTGCAATTGAGAAGGTGTGCATTCTCGTTGCTCCCTACCTTGGAGTTCTCCTTGGAACTGGTCTCTACCCTCGCGCCCTCCCTCTCAGCTCAAGCTATACGTGTGAGATGTGGCGTACGGTGTGATCAGAGTGCCATGCTGCTGATGAGATTCAGTTGTTCACTGGAGTGCAGAGATTTGAGCACACAATGCGTGCGATCCAAGGAGCCCTAATTGCCGGATCAAGTCTTGAGATCATTCTTGGTTTCAGTGGTTTGTGGGGAATTTTCACGCGGTATGTCTCTCTGGCTTTTTTATATTACCTTTGATATTAAAATCGAGAGGAGATTGCCAGTCAATGTTCTCTGTAGTCCGCATTCTTTCTAATCCGTTATGCACCGGCAATGCAGGTTTCTGAGTCCCGTTGCCATAGCCCCGACAGTTGTGATGACCGCCCTTGGACTTTACGAGTATGGATTCCCGCAGGTGCGTTTCTTTCTCGTAGCGAGCTGCCCAGGTCTTTCTGACGTAAAAGTTTCATCTTCGTACAAGCTTATTTAATACGAGTAAGTATGTTACTAACGAGTAAACCGCTTGTCTGGGTCTGTGATTTGGTCCCCAGGTTGGAAAGTGTGTGGAGATTGGAATTCCCACTATTATTCTCGCCCTAGTCTTCTCGCAGTACCTCTGGCACCTCCGCATCAAAGTGAAAAAACACTTCCATGTGTTCGAGTTGTTTCCTGTGCTGATTACCTTACTGATTGTCTGGGGTTACGCTTACATTCTTACTGTAAGTGGAGCCTACGACAATGCCAGTGCTGGGGGACAACGGAATTGCCGCACAGATAGGGCAAACATCATTGGGAGTGCTCCCTGGTCAGTCGAAACTCTCTTCGACTTCTTGCATTGTTTCCTTTAGCACTGAAGTTTCTTTTTAAGATGATGGGGACTTCCTCTCAACCTTGATGTCCGATCTGAACGCTTCGCCTCATTTGGATGCATTGCCCGTCGAAAATGCTTCAGGGTCAGATTCTCCTATCCACTTCAGTGGGGTGCACCAACATTCGATGCCGGTCACGCTTTCGGCATTATGACCGCTGTCTTTGCTTCCACTGTGGAGGTAACTTATAATGACTATAGTTACCATATATGATTATCGCTCTAGGACCAAGAGGTATATTCTGATTACGGCGGAAGTTACATCCATTTAATATTCATGATTGCGGTAGGTGTCAAGCTGGTTCCGTTCTCAGATCTGATTGAGGTGATGTTGTGGTTCTTACAGTCTACAGCAGGATTTTACGCCGCATATCGCTTGTCTGGAGCCACTCCTCCACCTCCATTTGTTATCTCTCGCGGAATTGGATGGGGGGTATGTGTCCAACCCGCAGCCTGTTGTCATCATGCTTGTATCCTCCTGTAATTGCCGGTACATGGATATCGTTTAACTACATGTGCGTGCACTGTACTGAGATGTTAGTGTCAAGGTTCTTGACTACTAGGCGACGAGAGGCATTCGGCCTTTGGACGACCTATGTTAGTATAGCCTCCGCAGCTTCCAGTAGAATTTCTCTATGCTCCTGCTGCATTCGGAGTGCCGTCCATGTCATGAAATTTTGGAGAATAGGGCTATTGTGGCCGGAAACAAAGTCTGAGACTTTGTGTTCAGTCCCCTCATCCCAACCCCACCCCTGAAAGGTGTACGACGCTCAATGTTGGCTGTGGGGAGTTTACTATATGTTTGATCTGTCGAGCATTTTCTGCAGGGTATCGCAGTTTTGTTGAGTGGTATTTTTGGAACGGCAGCTGGATCAACTGTTTCAATGTAAGAGCGCGAACCAGACCTTCAGCCTGACCTGCATGCGGTTTAGTTACATTCTCCTCATCAGAAATGTTTTTTGATTTGATTGCTGTCGGGATATAGACTTTGAACTTTCTGGATTTGCCCCCAAGCTGATCGAGGGCAGTTTTGTGACAGTGAGAACATAGGACTGATCGGTATAACGAGGATTGGTAGTCGACGAGTCATTCAAATCTCGGCGGCATGGATGTTTATCTTTAGCATATTCGGTAAGTGACTCTACACCCATGCTTTTCCTAATCTACAGAAATCTTGAGTATTTCTTTCCTCACAGTGTTGATTTGACAAGTCGTCGAGAAGGTACTGAACCACCTTCCTTTATCAAGTCGAAGCCTGTTCATCCTTGAAGTCTCAACTCTTTAGCAGAAGACTTGATACGCGAGCACAGATCTCGCATACCTTCTCTGACTGTTCTCTTCTCCATCAGGTAAATTTGGAGGACTCTTCGCGTCGATTCCAGTACCCCTTTTTGCAGGTTTCTTTACCATTCTCTTCGGCATCGTTGGTAAGTAACGTATTCCTTAGCAGAGACCAGTTGATCCCATGCAAACTTGCAAATTCAAGTTGTTACATGTTTGAGTTTTAGGAGGATGACAAGTCCTCTTTTCATGCAGCTGCTGTTGGTATATCTTCGCTGCACTTTGTCAACATGAACAAGACGCGAAACCTCTTCATTATTGGCTTTGCACTGTACATGGGATTCTCGGTGCCCTTCTATTTCTACCAATATAGACAAGCTGCCGGATATGGACCTGTACATACTGACGCACGCTGGGTAAGTTTTCTTTGCTCTTTGCCGTCATCTCCACATTAAATTCGTAGGAACAACTTACGCCCGTAATAAGGCTTCCTAAGTTTTATCATGTCACCTATCTCACCGTAACTCTTGTTGTGTGTGTGGATACAGTTCAACGATATTATCAACGTTTTCTTCTCATCGAACGCTGTTGTCGCTTTGCTCATTGCGGCTTTGCTCGACAACACGATGAAATCCAAGCAGATCACCCACAAAGATCGGGGAGTGCACTGGTTCTCAAAGTTTCATGAGTTCTCCAAGGACGACCGAAACGTAGAGTTCTACGAGCTACCGTACAACCTCCACAAATACTTCCCATCTAGATAGAGGAGTGGTTGACCGAGACCTAGTTCTGTGCATAGAGTGGCAGTTGCTCGATTGCATCTTTGTTAGCTAATTACCGTAGTCTTACTCTGTCTCTCCTCCGCTGGTGCTGTTTTTACAAGTAACTTTTTGGGGGCATCGGCATTATATGTTTCATCATTTGTGAAGTCAGCCCAGATGCCTAGGCCTGAAAGGTACCGTCGGGGAGGAATAGATAACACCCACCATGTATTGTCTCTCTCCAATGGGTTAGAACATTCGTAGTATAGAGGCTCAGTCGCGTCCTTTGACTTAGATACTCTCCCTTCATCTCTTGCACTCTCAGCGACTGGTGAAAAGATCTTACGTAGCTCACAATAGAATAATGGTAGCTGAGCTGCGCGTTGATGTTTTGTAGCAAGTTCACCCCTAGGAACTCAGCCATTCAGTGTCCCCGTCGGAACTTTTCGTTTAGCGTCCTGTTTAACTGTTCAAAATTTATGACAACCCCATTTCCTCTTGAATTTTGAATTGTCGGGACCAAGGTGTCGTCAGGCTGTAATGTGTGGTCTTGGTAGCAGTGAGGCTTTACCCATGCAGAGATGTAGACCATGAATAGAATTCATTTATGTTTAAGCGGATCAAATGTGTAAATAGCTGTAAGTGTCGGAGCCTCCGCGTGAGTGTTAAGGTTGAATGGAGGCATCAAACGTGGAAGGAAGGACCTGGGAGTTTATGTAAACAACGGGATTTTGTTACGTGTTATTCAGCTAACTCTACACTCAGATGGGCCATAGAGTTGCCTCCAGGTGCTCCAGTCAGATAGCAGGTTGTTGTAGTCTGTCCGATACTAAGTCTCATCTGTAGAGGTTAGGAATGTGTATGTCCAGCTTTGAGTAGAAAGAAGCGTCGGTTGTCAAATGACACCTCACCTCTTTCGCACGGGTACGTGTTATACTCATGAAAATGTTCAGATTACATCCTTCCACGGACATTTATTTCACGCAATGAACTCCACTGTCTGCATGAACCCTGAAGGTGCAATGTGTGGTTCTACACTCTGAGCCAAGTGGCCTGAGCAGAGTGTTTCACAGTAGCACTACAGTTCTTCTGTGGGGTGATGCGGGCGTGAGTATGCGTGTGCACGACAGCAGTATATTCTTGGTGGGCAAATTTAGTCTTGGTACTGTAGGTCATTGTCCGAATGATGGTGAACATTGTGGGTCAACCATCCGCCAGGACTCGTAGGGGAAACTAGGAGATATAGACGGTTTTGCGGCTCAGTACCAAGTAATTGGAGTAACTCGGCCACGGATGGGTAGCATGTGGATAACCCGTATAACGTCGTAACTATACAAGGAGGATGAAGATTCCGGGGTTACAAGCGCAAGTCAGCGTTATATTATATACCTTACTACGGTATTTATTCCTTACGTTATATACGTGTAGAGTTCCTTATAGTATAGTATGTGAGACTGTAAATTATCTGTCAGTTACATATTGTTATTGTACTTGTACATTTTGTTCTAAGTCATGTGTAGAACTTATCGACTTGTCGCCTGCCGGAGGAATGGTCTGTTTCCTCAGATCTTACTCTGGTGTTTAATGTGTGTATGTTTTGGAATTTGCTTATCAGGGCTCCATGATTAGTTTGTAACTTCTGATTGGATTTTGCAGACATTGGGTTCATGCTCTTGACCGATTCTCACCCAACAATTGAGAATGCGAAGCGGGTGATGGTGATTTTGAGTTATTCTCTTCTGGCGGAGGTCTAGCCGGCCCCTTGATGGTGGTTGTCCCTCCGCAACAACCGCTCGTCGTGAAGTCCTCGCTTATGAACCCAATAAGAGGAGCACGCACTGGAGGTCCATTCGTTTATGAAGCATATGCGCTTATTGCTCGATGAAGCTTATATTAATCCAGCTGGAACGTTCGTGCTGGTATTGCGAAATCACTCCAAGGATTAATTCCATTGGCAAACAATTCGGGTATGTGCTTATTGTGGCGGAGGTAGTTCAAAATTTTAATGACGGGATGAGTACACTAGTGTTGTGCTTACTGATAGAACACGGGTGGTGTCAATGCGGGTAAAGGTTTTCGTTGGTTGTTTCATTGTCAACCACAACTGAAGTCGGTTTGAAGCCGTCTGACCTACTCAGAATTTTGGGATGGGCTAGAAATAGAGGGAACTATTTTTGGTCCTAGCTTGTCAATGTCGACAGTGCATGAACTGTCTGAATGGGGGACTAGACATTATTCCTGTTCCATTCAAAGGTTTGTTACAGACGTGTGATGGGCTGAACGAATAAAGCAGGAAGTCCGGTGAAACAGACTTTCAGTTCTGATTATCCAGGTAATCATTTTGAGGAAGAACCATCGGAAACTTAGCTCGGAATTTCTGTACTTCTTCATTTATACATGTAACATGAGCCCGAGCAATGAGCAACTCTCCGTGGGACTTCATTTTTCCTACAGCCGTGGATTCTCGCTGCGCCGGAACTTCCAGTTTGACGTTGCTAAACCAACTCTTGAATTGATCAGTTAATCATAAAAACCATGGCTTCGTAAGTCATGAGAAATAGGAATAGGAATGATAGACCCCTACCCGAATCCCTTGGTGGACAGTTATTAGAAAAACGAGGGCATCGTAAGTCATTCCAAAATAGGAATGGAATGATCGATCCCTAAACCCTTGGTCCCTGTGGAGTCTAGAACTGCGGGTGGAAGCGTGATAGACCAAAATCACTGCGTATTGATCTCGCTGAGAACCATTTCATGCGGGAGTTGACAGAAGCACTCGATGTACACTGGTATGTCCTCTCAGTTGATGACGTGAGTGGAACCAACCTCTTGATTGCTCCGAACCCACATTGGGTTCGGAGAGTCGGAGTATGGGTCCGTGGACTGTTGTCTGTGACCGACATAATGTTATGCATTTAAAATCGTTTCTGCATCCTGTTTCCTTTTGACCCTCCTAGGTAACTAGTTGATTCTGGGATACCCACAGCTTTTTGCTTCCTCAGTCCCCCCTATGAACATTGGTTCCTCCTCAGTCCCTCAAAAGTTGAAACTTTCTTCCTCGGACCTCATACCGGCTATCGACCGTTTAGAGAACCGAGACTTTCGGTGAATAAAGATTCGCACTATGTAAACGACTGCGTTGACGTGGGTATGGGTTGAAGGACGACTGCACTAATGTGGATACGGGTTGAAGTCTAGAACTTGAGACAAAGTCATCTCCACTACTCTCAACTGTGCCTCTCTTACCCGTCCTTCTGTATATCGAAGCCATTGTTGGTTCTTCTTCGTCTTCCTCGCAGGACGTTTCTGCAATCCAGAGTGATGGGAGCTGCAAGCCCAGCTGGCAGCAGAACTCAAGGAAGATGTCTTGTGTTCAAGAGATTGAGCTGCAATCGTCGATGAAAGCACTCCCAAAGTATTACCGGTTCCAGCATTCAACAACAGGAGTAGTACTAGAGCGTCTGTCATGAAGATCTACATTATTCACTGTGTCTCTGGTCGATGTATATGAAAATTTCCAAGCTTGTAAAATAGTTGCTTGGGTTGATGCGTCTGAAACGTGCAGTGGATGAGTCACCCACTGCTGCGAGTCTTTCTCCAACTCGAATTGAGAAGAAGAAACGATGATTGAATATTTTGACGCAGATGATAGAATTTGAATCTTAACACACCATCTTCGCTTGTTCCCTCACTTTCCATTTCACTTGCTTGCATTGACAAATCCACCGTATGCCTCACGAGCTCTTTTTTCTCAATCATGCCCTTCACCAGCCTCAATCATACAGCCACATTCGTTGGAATAACAGAATTCTTTCCCAGCAGAGCACCAAGGAAAATTATCCTGCATTTTGATATTTAGACACCAGCTCCATTCAAAGCAATCATCGTGAGGAAAAAAGCGTTGGCTTTACAAACTCAGAGTGACAAAAGCCACCGATAGCCTCTACTGTCCATGAAAGTTTAAATTTACTTACAACTGTCTCTGATCACCCATGATCGAGTTCTGTTAAGTTTAACTGTAGTCGCGATACCCCCTGCAGCTCACGTGGTTTGTTCTTATCGCAGTCGGACACCGGACCTCAACCGGTTGGGGTCCGAGGAAGAAAGTTTCAACTCTGAGGGACCGAGGAAGATCAGATGTTCGTACGGGGGACTGAGGAAGTAAATTTCTGGGGATACCTATGACTTGACTATGAGTGTGGAAATTGCGAGTTATCAGGTTCTAACCCACCGTTCACAGTCTGACAGTCTGATCCCACACGGTTCGTGCGGTCTAATTATCCCCAGAGAAAAGTTCGTGCGGTCTAACTATCCCCAGAGAAGAAACGAAGAAATGTTCTCTTTCTGACACGCACAGCCATCTTTGGGCAAAATGAAGTAATATACGCGGACCCAATACTGAATGGCCTTTTATCCTACTAAAAAAACGAGAACCGTCAGAGGAACAGCAAGAGCAATCCCTCGCCATAAGTGGTCGTGTTCACGCAAAGGTGTCACGACGAAGAACTAACTGCAGATCAAGAAATGTCTCCGAACTCTAGTCACTTAAACCCCTAGTGCGGCTACAACAGAAGGAAAAGGGATATTCCCTCTACAAAACTACACAAACTTTCGTTTGAACATTTCTGAATCGATATTCATCAGTTTACTTTGAACTGAATTACAGATCGTAAAGCTCTTAGAGCGATTGACAGATTCCACTCACGCAAGAAAGTTTCATCAGCAAACACATTTTATGAGATCCCGATGGTTACCACGACTATTTCTAGGGCACCGGGGGTTTAAGTGGGCGAGTGCTGTGCTTGAGAAATACCGTGAACTGGAAATTTTGGGACTGCAGTTGCGAACCCTTGTGGACGAACTGTGACGTAGAAAAGGTCCATAGCTGCGCTTGCCTACGTACGAATCCATGTGTCCCTTCGCTGATGACATTACATACGGGACGAATGCGAATGCAGGAACAAAATTACATTTCTGTTTAAAATTGAAAACTGCAGAGCAATAATGCATCATGTATTATACCAAAGCAATAATACAGGCAGAAAGTTACTTGACCCCACCCTTAATATGTCTGTAGGACTTGACTTCATTTCTTTTAGCTTTGGTACTTGACCGCGTCTGTGACTGCCAATAGCAGGTTTATCGCTATGTAGAAAAACTGCACTAATTCAAATAACAAGTAATCTAGATTGATAATATACTATAAATATATTTTAATTTTTAATTTAAATGTAGATATATGATTGACAGCTAACATACACTTCTCAAATTTTGGTGACAGTGACATTTTGACTTATCGAACCTGCTATAGCTAGGTATCTGTATCTTATGTTATACACAGGATAATGTCCTTAGTTCGTATAATCCTGTATTATACCAACTACGACTTTATTCCTAAGCGAGTAACGGTCGTCATTTCACCATGAATGATGTATTGCAAATATAGGCTAAATTACTAAGATAATAAAGTTTATTTTAAGGAGATTCACTTACTTAATAATAATGATAGTCAATTAATTCAATTATTAACATGTTAGGAAAATCCTGACTGGTCTTTTTCATATATTTTGAGGTACTCTGTTACTCCTTTACTCCACTTCCTGTTATTTTTATTTACTTCCATTGTCAGAATGTAAACTTTCAAAGCGATTCCATGGCCTTACAGAATGGCGCCAATAAAGTACACTGTAATATTACGTCTCCTGGAAGTTCACAGGTGTACTGTCGCCCTTTGAAATTACATTAAAGTTTTTTAAATAAAGTATACGTCTCCTGGACAAGTATACAACCCCACACTGCGATAGGAAGTATTATAAATATCACTCTCAACCACGTACAAATCGACTGTATGTATAATGATGGGACTGCGTGGTTATGCATTCGGTAAAAGAGGAGACGGTGACGAATATCGAAAGCAAACGCAAAACGACAAACTTTTTCGTTCCTCTTTTCGCCACTTCCCGAGTTTCTTCAAATCGACGCTTAGCGGCTATGCTCCTTCCTTACTCCCAAAGCGTCTTCATGATGATCATGACGTGGTCTTCTTCTGAGACTTGAGGCGCGACCGCGTCTTCATGATGATCGTGACGTGGTCTTCTTCTGAGGCTTGAGAGACAGGTGGTCACGCCCCAAGCAGTTTACTTTTAGAAGCGCACAGACTCTCCAGTGCAGCGCATGCATGCAACCCTCGCGTGGGAGAGGACGACCGGAAACGGACAAGCATCAGAGTCCAACTGTCTTCCGAGCACTTTTGTTGTAAGAAGAGATATAAATATTACAAGGAAACTTTAAACCAAATTGTTATAAAATATAATTTTAGTAAATATTAAATAATAATCGAACCTAAGTTGCAGGAAGATCCTGACGTAATTCTGAAGTAAAGAGCAAACACACGCATCTATCTAAACAATACGTGCGAGAATTTGGTTATACATATAGATTAGTGTAATTAAAATAGTAATTTTATATTTTGAATAATCTTGACAGAAAATATAGATATAAATAAAGCTTTCTAACCTCTTCAATCTTCAGTTGAAAGAGTTAAATAATATAAAAAAGTAACAAAGATGGGGAAAGTAAATATTTTCTTTAGGAAACCAGAACCAGGATAGTTTTATTACAACCACAAGAAGATACTGTAAGGCCGTACCAGTAAAACGCGTCACCGGCCGAGTCGAGCTGCTCAGCGCCGTAGCGGCCAGGGAGGTGCCCGACATAGTAAAGGGCATCCAACTACCGAACAGAACAGGTAGCCCACTAGGTGGCAAGCGGCGGGTAGTATCCGCGAGAGGAGTAGCTAGCTAGTCGGGTTGGCGAGGAAATACTATCGACTGGTGATTACCGTCGATCTGAATTTCTTACCTAGCGAACCCCCACTTTTGGTAGAACTCAGCTCTCCTGAAGTGAGAGCCCCTTACTGAACTTGTTCCATCGCGCTCGGAACTGCAGCTGGAGTCATGACTAGATTGATACACTAGCTTGGCTTCAAGACTGCGTTTTGCTTTCGCTTTCTTTTTCGCCATGTAAACTACACAGTGCAAGCCCGCAGAATATATGCATGCAATCTGGAGTTAACGCCAGAGGGAAGGAATCCATAAAGGGTAAAATAAAATCTATAAAAGAATTCACCAAAATAAGTGCTTTACCATACAAAATAACAGGTTTATCATGGACTTATGGTTTATTGTGGATGTATAATAAATTATATTATTTCATAATATAAATAGAATTATATGGTTAAGTTAAACAAAATATTTTATTTTATTGACTAGCTGTAGAAAGCCTCTTAGGTTTCGTTTTGGAAGTTTACTCATCCTAATTTACGTTTTCCTTTACGTAAATTAAATATTTTGGCAGATTTTGGTATGATTTATTATGTATTTCAAAGACTCAAGTGTTGATAACAACTTCTATTTCCATTTCTCTTGGTTAATTAGAATTCACTCCATGGAACATTTAATTAATGTAAATTAAAACCTTCATCATTCTCTGTTTCATCAGGAAATGAAGAAGACGTGAATGTGCACGGAGGGTGCCAGATACAGCCATAGAGAGGCGGACGCGTGGATGGTCTCTCCTAAAAGCGATTGTTGTAAAGTTAATCTAAAGCGGGAAGATGTCGGACGTGGGAAGAAGAAGATATCGCTGGTGGACCTGGTGGTTACCTAGTGCGGGGCCACCTGACCTGACCATCAGTTGGAGGTCAGGTATGGTAGACTGCAACCAGACAAGACATCAACCGCTTTTATGGGACAATAGCAACGGTTTGGCAGCAGCGTGCTTTCCTACGGAAATGCATAGCTAACTGTCAGTTCTGAAAGAGCATAAGAACATGGAAATGCATTGTCGTTTTATTTCGGACATATTTTCTCAATATTTACTCCCTTGCACTGCACTTTATATAACTCAGCTTGAATTCACCTCCCTCCATGTTTATTTATTATGCATGCACATTAATTTAGGAGCTAACCTTTCCTGTGGGAAGGGTTAGCTCATAAATTGAAAAGAGATTCTTCCGGAACACTTCTTTTTATAATAATATAAGGGGTTAAGTTTCAACTCAACCTTTCTATTCAACTCACAGCGCTTATAAATTTTATTTTTCTACAGTCAATGTGTTACGTTGAGTTGCGTAGTACTTAGATCTTAAGTACTTAGATTTAAATTTTTAAATTTAGTAAATTAAATATAGATATTTAGATTTAGATTTGGATTGATCTTACCACTGTGTTCAGTGAGTGGTAAAATAAATCCAAATCTCCTGTGCAGTGCCGTAAAGTTTGCTTACTGCAGAATTTTTTTTTTCTTTTTCGAAAAGTTTCTCCCAAAATGATGATGTATAGAGAATCATTTGAAAGAATTTCAAATCTATATTTCTGGTTGTCCTTTGGTTTCTGTGTTCTTGCACTCATTTGGGATGCATATATTCTTTGCTGCACCAAACAATAATCAACTGCATAGTCTTGCAATTCTATTGCATAGCAACAAAGTGCTATGAATTAACACATAGTGTCCTTACCCACGGCCTTGTACATTGAATTTTGCTTTTTTACCAGAAAACGTTTAAATATCATATAAAAAATATAAAAAATTATTATTAAATTAAATTAATCTATAATTGATATGCATTAACCAGTCATGAAGGTGCCAGCAGATCCAGATATAACCCATAACTGAGACACGGTCTGACATGTTGCTGGGGTTATAAGTCTGAAACCCTGTGTTACCAAAAGATGTTATTTTATATACACATTAATTTATTCCCTAATGATAATAATGAGAATAAATGAATGTACATGACGTGAATAATATCTACTTATATGTGAAGTGTGAAAACCGGTAAAGAAACTTGTGTTTTACCGTGTAGTTATTTGGTGAGGAGGGATAGACTGTAGAACTTGGAAGAAGAGGTTTAGATACGGATAAATCGTTAACATGTAACAATGCTATTCCATTGCAAGGTTAGTTATTTATTGCTATGCGTTAGTATAGTTATACATGGATTATGAAAATACGAAAAAAAGAGGAATTTTGCGGTGTAATATTTTTTTGTCATATTAACAAAAGGTTAAATGGCAGAGGGATGGATGGAATTGCTGAGAAACCCGGAGAGGAATTGGGTTAGATCCGGATAAATGCGTCAGCGATTTATCCGGATTTTTAGCCTCTCAATTTCTATTGCAAATTTCTCATCCCTGCTAAGCAAATTTGATCACCTTGCCGATCCCGTATTACATTCATGCCATAGCAACTATCTCGAATTCACGTGTGTAACGAGATAGCGTTCCATCTCCAAGGGATGTCTACGACCACCTCTCGTAGCTGAGTAGCCTAAGTGAAACACGGCGTTCTATATTACTCGTAGATGTATTGACGGGGAGAAATTTCTTCTAGCGATGGGATTTTCAGTTTCCTCTCGAAATATATATACTTGGATGGGATTTTTAGTTTCCTCTCCCACCAATCCCATCCAATTTTCACAGTACACTGCTTTCCTTTAAGGTAGGCTGCATTGAGATGCTCTTGGAGCAGTATATTATTCGTCTACATACAAAATTTCATGACTATTAACGTTGCAATCTAACCAGACAGGGTCCCAATCTACCACGTACCAATCTGATTCAACTGTCCAAATCCAGGGTTGTTGTCTCCCATATTTCTGTCACCAACTGAGTTTGGAGTTCACCAATACAGTTTGGATTCGTCCATCTTACAGGAAGGGGAGGAGGCGGAAGTACTCTTTGTTTCTCCAGGGGGTTCACTTTCAGGAGGAAAATGAAGCATCTCATGATGCAGCTGAAGAGCTTCCAAATCTCCTACTGCACAGACCATTTCATCTGGTAATTTCGAGACACCCGTTTTCACTCCATTTACAGATCCAAAATTTAGCTTCGGTTCTTCTCGTACAGAACTAGCATCAACCAGCATCAACTAGACTTTTACCAGCTCTCCTTCATTTGCCCGTTAGGAGTAACGTGGTTGAATTTCGTATTCAGGGACCAAGGTTGGAGGCAAGTGCCAGGCAGAAGGTCACAAAACCAGCATCCCGAGCTGGAACCCGAGGTTTCTCCAGAGGCATTCGGAGCGAAAAAGGCCAAAGAACACGATACCATAAGAGCTTCTAGGGATAACTGGGGACGCTGGTCACTGGAGAGCCGGAAGTGGCTAAAAAGGAAAAGCTTCAACCTGCTGTCACATCTCAGCTCGAGGAACCACAGGAACCACAACCTCCACTGGAGAAAAGTCTGGACACGTAGAGGAGACTGCAATGACTGAGCAGGCGGAGCATTCAGTAGGAGTAAAGTCTATCCTTGTCCTGTACTCACAATTGACGCTGAATTCCAGGCGGACTTCTTGAAACTTCTGGCACCGAGAGCCCTGTTTTGCTTCTACGGGTAACAGTCACAAAATACTCATGGAACTCTTGTTTTGCAGAACTGGCATTTGTTTTGCGGCGAGTTCGGCCCCAATTCAATACAGTTTCATGCATTTACATATATCTCTTCACAATTACCTTAGTCTGTAAATTATCTGCATCTTGCCGCAGTGTCACCGTGGAGTTCGTACTTTGGTTTGAAGGATAAAGTTTTAACTTTTATCTTTGGTGCCTGTAAGCAAAGGAAACTAGTTACGTATACGTTAATAGCAAGCTCACTAATCTACTACTACACAAAGAGACAGTTTTCCCTCAGATGTTCCCGAAACTGAACAGAAACAAGGCCCTGCTGAGTTGGAAAAGTACTCAATTTCGCTTGATCACTTTTCCTACTCATCTGTAGCCTAACCCTTCGTGTTGGGTGCAGATGAATTCAAAGCGCAGGTTGAGGTGCATGCGAGAGTAGCTCAACATGCTACAGGAGAGTGTTACCACAAGATACTCTGCGTGTATCTTGTGGTTATTGAGGTCCTTGAGTGTACACCTACTCATTACCTACAGCGTCAGTGACTTTTGTGCTCTAAATTGTTCTTAGTAACTTCGTACTGACTGGTTCTTATTCGTCATTTCCGACTTTTGTACACTAATTATTTCTTTGCAGTTCTTTTTCTTACTGTATTGTAGCCTTGGTTTTCAGTTCTACACTAGATTTCTTGATTTCGTTTCGATACACTGCATACTGTGCACTTTCATACCTAGGGGCACCATCTCACGGAATGTGCGCTGCACTTTATATTCTCAACTGGTCAATCCTCTCAGGTTACAGAGTTACGCTAACTTGACGCTAAGATAGCACACAGTTTACCTTTCTTTTCTAGAACTTTCTATGTACTTCACTGGCCGGATTACTTGCGGGTTACCTATTTACTAGACAGTGATCCTAGATAAAATCTGCCATTCTCGGCGTATGAATATATGTACTTCACTGGGTTACTTCACTGGGTTATTCTACTGGGTGTCTTTGAGCGTGGTTCTTGCTCCTTAGCTGAGCTGCCATTCATATACCTTAATTGTAAGATTTGATTAGATAGCAATACTCGCTCCCGAACGTATGTTATGTTTTGTCCTCTACTTGTGGGGTTCTCCCACTTCCGACCGCTTTTCTGTTGTACTTCTGTACAACTTCTCTGTGTTCTATAAGACTTCCTGTTTCTCACTGGTCCTTACGTCTCCAAACTGACCCCTACAAGGCAACTCTAATGTCCGAGCGGGACTAAACAGGATCTACATACTACGGTTTAGGTTCGTTTTACGGTTCATTTTATGGACTTAGAAACAGGTTTCCATTTCGCCTTCTTAACCCCTACTTCTGGTGATCGCTTTTATGGGTCCTACTCTGCAGATTAATTTATGAGGCTGTAACGTACTGCATGTGTCGTTCACCTATACTCATGTGATACTCTCGTTCTTATAACTCACTACATTATTGGATATATTACACCTCAGATAGATGATACACTCGGCATAAGCACAGTTTTGTCCGCACTTCATATTGTACATGTCTTATATATTTGCACCTCTATACCTGGGAGTACCATCGTAGCATCGTGGCCCGTGCTATACTTTTCTTTGGGGATTACCTTCAGTGTGTTGGCGTGGTCCGATCTGCGATTCCCATTTGCCAATATATACATTAATTTTCTCTTCCTTTGCATCGAAAGATGATAATCATCATATGCGCACCTTCGTACTCACTCCAATGAAACCCAGATTGGAGACGACTATTAGTACGTGCTGAAAGCAAAGATTAGGGAATTGAGAATATATTTCGCACACTGACAGGACAGGATAACTTACAGGGAACAGGGAGATCATTTTAATAGGTGTGGTGTATTAATTTTGCTCTCTCTAACGATTTACAGAGGGAAGGATATACAGCGCGTGAGGAGCCCTCAGCAACTGATGCAGATCTCGACAAACCGGAAGGTACTCTAAGCTCACAACCTTCCTCCTCAGCAGGAAGTTTGAGGACAAACCGGAGGGTACTCTAAGCTAACAATCTTCGTCCTCAGCAGGAGCGCAGAATTTGAGATCATACATGGACCAGAGGATGAGAGGACCCTTGTAGCTCCGTCACCAGAGAAACAGTACTTTATGCACGAAGAATTTAAAGACACTGTAAAGACTTATAACTGCTCATCAGAGGACGAGAGGAAAGATGATTCGGACAAGACCTTTAAGGTACCATCTGTCCCATCTTCCTGTATATAGTTCTTCGTGACTGCCAATATGAGTATTCAAACAAGCATTCAATTAATTTTCTTATAGAGGAACCGGCCCCGCACTTGAAACGAATGTACTAAAACGTTTAAAACGACTTATTACTTCTTCCTTTCTATTACAGTAATACATGACGCTCGACTCAGATCCTGAAACCTAATCCTGAGACGATTCTCCACTTGATACCTAGTGATGAGGCGAGCTCTTTTAGGCAAGATCATGCTCCCATGTGACGGTCCCCGGACGAGCACTCCTTGTAGCAGTTTCCTCCGTCCGAGAGGTCTACTGAAGTCTCGGACAATCTTGGGAATTTTGTAGAAATCGTGCTCGTAGTATATTACTTCCTTAACAGCTTAGCGTCGTCGAGAATTCTAGAGTGAAGCAGCGCGTGGAGTCCAGGTAATTTGTGAGGAAGCTTAATTTGGTCCGGCCCATAATAGCTGGTGACCCCTTCACCATTTAATTACCACCTTTCACCATGAGAACAAATGTTCGCCATCAACCATCCTTCTCACGCGTCTGCTGCAACTTACCTAGATTATAGTAGTCTCTTACCCTTCTCTATACTTCTCGTCCATTTTGCTCACTCACCTCCAGGGTATCAGAAAAGCAACAACATGTAAAGTATTAAAGTCATTATGTACTTCACTGGGTTACTCTACTGATGTGTTACCTGTGTCTTTGAGCGTGGTTCTTGCTCCTTAGCTGAGCTGCCATTCTCCCGGACGATTCATATAGTACTAAAGTCAGTGGGCGCTATCTCGCCCGTTATCTCTCACACTTGTACGTGTCTCTAGCTACTTAGTAGAGATCAGCAAGTAGATATTTGAATGACTCCTCTCAGTCGCAACGTTCTGAAAGTGCGCATATGTAGTTGCAAGAGGTGAATCCCTCGGGAAAGCTGAACAATTATCGACGCCAGTGCCGGCAGAAGCAACATTAAGTCAAGAGATGCTTCCTCTTCGCTCGCCTCCGGAGCCCTACAACCTCCGGTTGTTTCAACACCTGAAGTATAAAAACTGGACTCCCATCCCTGTGGAACTGCTCCCGCCTCTGTGGGAAAAGAGATACCGACAGAGCAAGTACAGACACGAAACTCACTCCCGTGGGAGCTGATGATATCTCCGCCTTATCAGATGAGGAATACCCATGAGATGTTGCATATGCTCCCGAGCGAACAGTAGTAACGTCAGAGGAGAAAAAGCTTCCAAGAGATTACTCCTCACTTACTTGAAGAAACCATCGAAAGAAAGTGATAGAGAAGAATCACAACCTGCATCTGCTCATTTGCAGGTGAGCAGTACTTCCCGAGGAGAAAGAAAACCCTGCAACTCTGGGACTATTCCAGAAGCAGAAATTGTACTGTCACTTCTTTGTGCAGAGATTCCGAGGAAAAGGCTGCAGATGAGACAACACGGTTCAAGGATATTCACTTACCGGCTGCTGGAACAGAGACTCTCGAGAGACCAAAAGTGTTCCTGCTATCATTGTGGTTACTAGCACTCATAAGGTGCAGTACATTGCCTCCCCTGTCGAGACTCCTCTAGAAGCACAGCTCCTGCAGACACTACAACAGACTCTAAAGACATAATCTTACCTGTTGCTGAAGAAAAGGTCCCATGGAAACTCCTGTTGAAGAGGACGTCGCTGACGTAGACGAAAGCGAAGCTCCAGCATATGTGTGGGGCTATTCAAGACACTGCGATACCGCTCATGCAGAAACAACGGCGGAAGAGGCTGCAGACATGACACCTATGTTGCAGGACACTGTGTTACACTGTGTACAAGACGAGGGCCCCGAGGAAAGCGAAACTGCTCCTGTTGAGGAGGTTAGTGCTACATCTGAGGAGACACAAGTCCCAGCACCTGTGGAGGCTAGGACGAAGCCAGACACTGAATTACCGCCAGCTCCCGGAGATACTACAACAAAAGATGCTGCAGAGGAACTCAAAACTGCTCCGGTTCAGGAGGAAGTCGCTGCTACTCCAGACGAGGCGGAGGTTCTGGCACCTCTGGAGGCTAGTCCAGAAATTGCGTTAGAAAGCAGAAACTGAATCCCCCGCAGCTACTGCAGACACTCCACGGAGGAGGCTGCAGAGGAACCAAAATCCTGTTCCTGCTGAGGTGAAAATAATAGTCTTCAGATTCTCATGAAAATTCCTACACCCGTTGTAATCACTCTAGAACCAGAAACTGGAATACAAGCGGTTCCTTCAGAAACCACTGCGGTGAAGGCTGCGGATAAATCAAAACTTCCTTTACAGGTGAGGAAAATCACTGCTACTACCAAGAAGCAGGAAACTGATGCAGCTGCGGACACCATTCCAACGGAGGAGGCGGAGATGCGGAAGGGGTGCTAACTGGAGAGAAGTCCTTCACACACCAGTGAAAATAACTTGCTGGTATACGCAGAGCAAGTTGTACAGCAACAAGCGTGCTTCCCATCTCCCCCAGATTATCTATTGGCTGACCTCCCATATGGAAAACTCCCATTTGTGTACGAGACGTATGAGTCAAGCAGATATTGGTTACTGAACGAGCTCGGGCTCTCACCTCCATGAGAGAGTTGTCGATGTTGTATCAGATTGAGTAGGAAGGGAGTGAAAAGATCCGAGGCAATGATATAAATAAAGTCATTATCTCAGATTTTGTTCTCTGGCTTGTTATCTCAGGTGCCCTCAACAGACGCACGGATTAGTGAGGAGATTGTCCAGTCTAAGCCATGTTGATGCGTGAAAGAAACTTGTCACAGATCGTTGCATGTATGGTGAAACCACGGAATGGGCAGAGGAAGTAGAATATCTGAATATATTGTTCGAGGCAATTCCATGGCAGGCCACGCTATTGTCGACCTAACGAAGTACGAGAATACGCATTTGGCATTATCAACATATATTTCTTCCGTTTGTTTCTGAAGGTAAGTTGGTGCTGACCTAAATACACCCATCGAACGGTCATGACAGAAGATGCGTGTTTACATTCTTTCTAGCAAAAGTCAATCACCGGAAGCTACTGCACCTGTCGTAGAGAAGCTCAAGAGAATTCAAGGTCAAACCCGGTGGCTCAAACGACGATTCAGGAAGTCACACAAGTCCCAGAACATGTGGGCACCACTACAGAAGTCAGAACTGCATTCTTGGCAGCTCCTTCAGATATTACAACGGGAGACGCTGCAGAGGCCCCTGAAGAATCTCGTCTGGGGACAAAGTTACAGCTTCTCCTGTGGAGAAGGACGTTCCAGCGCCCGTTGCACCCTACTTCAAAGACTGCATCAACCACAGCTCCTCTAGACACAGTTGCCGACACCGCACATGAGACTCCTCTCTCAGGAAACTGAAGAAACCACAGGTCCCCAGGGACTACAACTCAAGCGGCTGAAGAGGATCCATGTTGAAGATCAAGAAGTCTCTGCAATTGTGGATACCACCCCAGCCTCCTGAACTGAAGAATCTTAGCAGCTCCCCAAGAGACTACAACTAAAAAGTCTGGAGAAGAAGAACCCAAGACTGCTCTTGCGGAGGACGAGACTGCTGCCCTCCAATAGAAAGGAAAGTCCTAGCACCTGCAGACACTGTTAAGACTAAAACTGAAGATGTCAGCAGAGAAAGCCAGGATTGGTCTTGCTGTAAAAGAGTTGCTGCTTCTGCTGAGGAGAAGAGAGCCCGGAACCTGTGGATATTCCGTAAGCAAGCATGAAAAACCCCTGCTTACCGAACCGAGACACTACGGTGACTACAACCACCAAATAGCTTGTAAGAGAACCCGAGGGTGCTCTAGTTGAAAAGGAGATTGCTGCCTCCTTCCGAGGAGACAAAATCCCAGGAGCCGAGCCTGAAGATCCACCAAAGGGCTTGTAAAACAATCCAAGACTCCTCTTGTTGAGCAGGAGATTGCTGGTCCTTCCAAGGAGACGAAGTCCAGCAGCTGAGCATGAAGATCCCGCTGTTGACACTACTTCTGAAGAGGTTTTAGAGGAACCCAAGATTTCACACGTTGAAGAGGAGATTAGTCCTGCTGAGGAAAAAAGAAGTCCCAGCACTCGTGGATACTACAACAGCAGTAGAACCTGAACCTGAATTTTCAGGTTCTACTGCTGAAAGGCTTCAGGGGAACCGTACTCAATAGAGATTCAGCACAACAGGTTAATGGCTATTCATGGATTAGCTACGAAGGAAGGGGTTCACTTGTGAGCGTGTGCCACAAGACCCAGATGGGCCCTCTTAGTGACTTGCTCCCTACTAGAAGCAGTGAGAATGCACTATAGAAGGGCAGACACACAAGTGTGGTGGAATTGTCAAAGCCACCATTTCAAGAACAAGTAAGTAGGTTCCAGTTTGTGTCTGATTCATATGAAACTTGGTGTATGTTTATATAACCGGATCAACATTTGCACTGGTTGTATTGAGCGCTTGCTGTATCCTTTTGCAGTAGCTGTCACTGAGATTTGATTCGAAGTTACATACTATCAGTTCCTCTGCAGGTTTGGCTACAATTCGAAGAAACCATTGAAGATATCCGAAACTATGAAGCGGCCTAGAAAGTTCGAACCACTGGTTCTAGAGGAACAGAATTGTCAAACCGCAGCTGGGTCACTGTTCACGGGCTCACATCTTCAACACATACAGGTATCACACACTTTTCCACTGGAAGTGTGTGATAACCAGAAGCAAGTAGGTCTAGAAAGCAAGCACAACATCACTTCAAGGGGATGTCCTGATAAGCTCAGTGCAGAACGGGACAGATTGTATCATACCGCAAACGAATCCTCTTTTGGTGTCCTTGGATTGCACAAATTTGCTTGATCATACACTAAGTAGGTTATTTGAGTTTGATCACACCCCTCTTAACGATATATTGTTTTATCACACCCCTGACTGGATATTGATTGTGAAACCAGTCATTTTGTGATGTTAATTACATGTCGAATTGTATATATCAGGTTTTCGAGCATGTATCGTCTAATGTTTCTAATGAGAAAACTATTTACAATCGAAAATAGTGAAATGATGCATGACAAGAACGAGTGACTGGTTTTACGATTGGTAACCAGTCAGGGATGTGATCAAGCTCAAGAAACTTACTAGCGAAGGGAACATCAGGCTCTACGTCCACTCTGTGGTAACAGGCACCCACCTCCAACCTAGGGGCTAAAAAGCATGTTTTGCTGGAAAAAGTTACCTAGCGGTCCCTGGTTGAGCTGATCCCTGCTGGTACGGTTTCTGAGTTCTGACACGGAACCTTCAGAACGCGAAACTGCACGAGATGAATGTATCGGAACTTTAGGAACCTTTTGATTGACTTCCGTTCCATTTCCAGGTTTCCACTCGAGTAGTATCCAGGACAGCAATGCCCAATACAGTACACTACTGCAGTTCTGGCTCTGCACTTGTTGCTAACTGCACTGTACTGTACAAAACGTGTAACTGTAAACTTAGCAGGAACGTACGTGCGAAGGGGACGGAGAAGCTTCCGGCAAAGGCAAAGGCAAAGTCTGTCGCTGGAAACCTGTTCACACCATGCAAGGGTTCGTATTGAAGCAGTCACCTCCTGGCGTCGAAGATCCGTCGAATCGTTCCCACCACTAGATTCTATATACGACATTTATCTTCGCTATGAAGTTTAAAATATTTTCTTAATAAAAGTCCATATATAATTTACAATAAAAATCGTTGATAATACCTCCAGTAAGTTTGTTATTCTTGATAACATCTTTCTTAACGATGTATTTTTTTGATAACATCTTTGACGGGTTATCAACTGTGAAACCGGTGAAAAATAATGCAAAAGAAATTTTGAATCACATGCAAAAAGCCCCAAACTTTCATGGGAGGCAAGCAGATCTGATCAAATTTGGCAACAATCCACAAAAGAAATTGGACCATCCTTCATTAACAGATTTTCAGACAAAATCAGTCACTTTGCCATGTTAGTGATATGTCGAGCTGCACACATCAACTTTCCGAGCAAGTATCATCTTACGTGTATTTCATTATTGAAATGATTTGAATTGCAGAGGTATTTAGTCAGGTTCTAAGATAGTGAAACTATAGATGATATGACAAAATGACTAGTTTCACTGATAGTCACTCAAAGGTGTGATCAAGCAATACATCGTTAAGGGTAGTGTGATGAAGCAAAGTAAATTTACTGGGGTGTGATGAAGCAATTTTTTGAATAATTAATTTCATTCTTTAACGATATGTTATATAACGTTAATGGACGAATATCATTTATATATAACTATTACACTGAAACAACTTTTTAGTATGGGTATGATTTCTCTTGGAGGTTTTATAACTGTGATAAGTGGTTAACTCAACCATAAAATACTTGCAAATCCCAAAGTGAAATTGCATCCTCTTGTAAAATGACTTGCGTGGAATTGACATCCGCGGAAACCTCCTTGTGGTATCGTGTATAAACCGCATATACTTTCTTTTTCTTGAAAGGCTTAGAATTATGTCGCTGTTCTGTTTAGGGTTGTTTTGTTGCGGAGCTTTCTTATGATGACTTTTTTGCAGAGATATCAGTTGCGGTTCTTGCCCTTCCGATCACAGTTTGACTCTTGTTCTCTTTCCAAGGAGATCCTGCAGTCGGATCTCGTGCTTGGAGGTTAGGTACGTTGTTCATTAACAAAAATACTCGGTCGTCTGCACACTTTGGGTATTACTGTGTTGCTTGTGTAACGTTCGACCGCAGATCACGGAATCGAGTCGTCCGCCTCTAGCCAATGAATCGCCGAACGTGAACCTCCTTGAAGACCTTGTATTATATTTGTGTCTCCAGATCCAGTTCGTTAAACTTTCCGCTAATAAACACCAAGGATTGGATAACCGCCGGACGGGTTTAGGATAACCAACTAGTCTTTTGCAGGTCTCTGGTCAATCTTAGGTTACTAGATACAGGTGGAACTATTCTAGACCTGGGTTGCATAAAATTTGGGCAGCGCTTCCGCTACTGGTGATCAAGTCAGAACGACAGGACTCAAAAGGAGCAACCGCCAAGACTAGGAGACCTAGTAGATGCTAGGAAGTAGGAAAGTACACCAGAATAGAGTCAACTCCACACAAGACGCTTCAATCCAGCTTTGGCACTCAATCCAAGCTTGCTTATCATAAAATAGAGAAATCAAGGGCTCATATACATTACGTGGCGTTCAATTGCTGACAAGGTCTCTCGAAGAGCTCTTGGACCGACAATCTTCCTTGTTCTAGCTACTCTCATGTGAGAATTCCCCTCCAGAATCAGAATTTCTCCAGAAAGCTTGATTTCACTCTGAACGCTCTGATTTGGTACTCCAATGAACTAAATCTCAGATTAACAGCTTGAACAAGACTAAAATCCCTCGGGTATCCTTAGCCTGAAACTTTTCATCCACAATATGCACTCTATAGAATCTGGTCTAAATCTCCAATCTCCAGATTTGCTTCTCTGTTTACTGTATATCAGTGTCTGCACTCTGCCAGCCTCCTGCCTGAGAACACAAAAACTAAGCCCCCGTGAGTTTTAGGGTTCGCGAACAAGGTTATATAGTCTCCTTGAGTCTTTCCTTGGACCTTGTAGCTGCCACGCAATCTTATCTAATCCTTGCCCTTTTATATTTAGTAAACGGCGTTACAATCGTCCCACCCAAGAAAAAGCAGTTCTTCCACTGAACTGCGGTATCTGCAATACCACGTTAGGAATAACACTTTCTCAAATCCAGAGAAATACTACCCCATCCAGGGTAAGCTCTTTCTCAGAACTATGCTCTTTTACCGAGCATTCATTGAAGCTTTCGGGTGAGACAGAACCCTAGCTTCCAGGTGGTGAACTCGTCAGTCTCCTTTTATCCATCTCCTTACTATGATATACACATAGTAGCGTCAGCCTAAACCTGATTGACATCCGACAGTCTTAAGAAGTCAGCAGACCACAACTCCACCTTTAGACGAGTAGATTGGCCAGATCTACTCGGTTCCAGTGTCCTTGAAGGGCCCTTTGGCATAACTCTTCTGACTCGATTCAATCCACCGCTTAGCTGGAAGAGATCACTGCGGACTGTCGTCTCACAAAGTATCTTCGCAGTGGTTCCTGGAACTTGTACAATGCTAGATCATCCAGGAACTCCCAAGCTTCACTTACCAATCCCGGAACTCTACCTGTCCAACGACATAGGTATTGAGTAACGGGTTCTCCAGCTCCATCTGGATTCGGTGATGCTCGATGATCTACTATCTCAATCAACTCAAGATCATCAGCTCTTGGTAATACTTCTAACACTGGATGCCATTTCTGATATCTTCATGGCAATGACTCTAGTTCTTCACGAAACATTTTCAAGTTAGAAACATGAATGATGGGATGATAATGCTTCATACTAGCTGGAAAACGTAACTTATAGGTCACAGGACCTAACTTCTTCTCGATCAAGAACGGTCCTGCCCACTTTGGAAGAAGTTTCTTGGCTAAGTCTCCCCCTGCTGGGATTCTGAAGTTCTTGGTTTGTAACCAAACTCTCTGTCCTTCTTCGAACTGTACGTCTTGTCTACCACGGTTTGCATACTTGGCATACCGTTGTTGTGCCTTCTCCATGTGTTTCTTTGCCTCTTGAAACACAGTACCCTGAACACGTATGAAAGTCTCTAGATCTGGAGGATCTTGATTTGACCTTCCTGCATTTTCATGCCCCTTGGTAGCGAGAGCTATAGGAGTCCAAGGTGCATGAGAGCCCCGATAAACCACTTCAAATGGTTTAAATCCTGTACTCGAGTGCTTGGTGTTGTTATATGTAAACTCCACCAAGTCCAAGTGCTCGCTCCAATCACTCTGATCTCGCATGATATAGTTTCTCAACCCTTGTTCTACTATCTGGATCGTCCTTTCCGTCTGACCATCAGTTTCAGGATGATAAGAGGAACTGAACTTGAGGGTAGTTCCGAGCCTTCGAAACAAACCCTTCCAAAAATCAGCTACAAACCTCTTATCCAGATCTGAAACAATGTCTTTAGGCATCCCATGATACTTAAAAACATATCGTATAAACAGTTCAGCGGCACCTCTTGACGTCACTGTTTCCCTACAAGGGATAAGGTGAGCTTGCTTACTGAAACGATCTATAACAACTAACAGAGCATCAAAACCTCCTGATTCGGGTAAACCTGTGCATAAGTCCATACTTATGCTCTCCCAAGGCCCATCAGGTATTGACAATGGCCTCAGCAACCCTGCAGGTCTCCTCCGCTCAGTTCGTTGTTGCTGACATGTCAAGCAAGTCTGCACGTACTTGATTACATCCTCCAACATGGACGGCCAATAGAACTGCTCTTTAACTCGTTGCAATGTTCTATTTTGTCCTCCATGTCCAGCCAGTTCACAATCATGACATTCTTGCATGACGAGTGTCCTTAGAGATCCAGCTGGAACATAGACCTTGGTTTGCTTGTAAAACCAAAGGTCATTGCGAAATGAGAGATGACGTACCAATGGATCTCTCCCTTGTTGGCTGGTCCAACGTTGAGCCTGAGGATCATCTGGCAATGCTTGTCTGATTCGATCCAAAAGCTCTTCACTTGTGTCTTGGGTTGTTAACGCCTGGACACGTCTGCTTAACACATCCGCTGGAATATTTTCCTTCCCCTTTTGATACCGCCATTCGATATCAAAACGTGCAAGCTCCACTTGCCACCTCTGTTGTTTACGTGACAAACGAGGTTTACTCTGAAAGTATGTATTACCCTCACAGTCCGTTACAACAGTAACTTTGCTTGGTAACAAATAATGCTCCCAACGCTTCAAACAATGGATAACTGCGAACATCTCCTGTTCATGAGCAGGCCATTTTGCCTCAGTCTCTGAGAACTTGTGACTTTCGTAAGCCACCGGATGCTTTCCTTGCATCAACACTCCTCCAATGGCCCATTGAGAAGCATCTGTGTGAACCTCGAAAGGTTCTCCCATCTTTGGAAGAGCTAGCACGGGCATCTCTGTCAGTGCTTGTTTCAATCCTTGAAACGCTCTTTCAGCTGCTGGATTCCAAACAACTTTGGAAGCCTTGCGCAATAAGCCAAACAAAGGTGCGGCTTTATGCGCATACTGATAAACAAAGCGCCGAAAATATGTGGCTAATCCAAGAAAAGATCTGAGCTCATGAACACTCTCAGGTCTCTTCCATTCAACAATGGCTCGAATCTTAGCCCTGTTAGGATGAATACCCTGCGCATCGATCAAACATCCTAGAAACACTACACTCTCTTGTCCAAAAGAGCACTTGCTCTTCTTGAGATAGAGTTGATGTTCTTCTAGGCGCTTAAACACCATTTCAACATCTACTAGATGCTGATCCCAAGTGGATGAGAAGATGATGATATCGTCTAGGTACACGATAACACTCTCATCCAAGAGATCTCTGAAGATCTCGTTCATTAGCCTGCAGAAAGTACCAGGTGCATTGGACAATCCAAACGGCAACACTGTATACTCAAACAAGCCATACCTCGTCCTTACAGCTGTCTTTTCTTCATCACCTTCTTTGATCCGGATTTGATGATATCCAGAACGCAGATCCAGCTTGGTGAAATATCTTCCTGTGGCCAACCGATCGGTGGTTTCATCCATGAGAGGAAGAGGGTACTTGTTCTTGACAGTAACCTTATTGAGTGCACGATAGTCCGCACACATGCGAATACCACCATCCTTCTTGGCCACGAACAACACCGGGGCAGCATAAGGTGATATACTAGGTCGTAAGATACCTTGAGCTACCAACTCTTTCAACTGAGTCTTCAGCTCTGTCAGCTCATCAAACGACATCCGTCTTGATGGCACTACAGTAGGGGTAGCCCTAGGAACCAGATCAATAGCATGATCCAAGGCTCTCCTCGGCGGAAGTCCTGTTGGTAACTGGTCCGGCATTAGGTGAGAATACCTCTCAATCAACGCCTGCATATCAGGATGTATGAGAAGAGCAGCAACACGTTCTTCCTCATCCGTCTCCACCTTGGGTTTAGACATCACTGCAACCCAAGCTTCGTCTACCAACTTGATCTGCTTTCCAAACTGTCTAGCTGTGCAGATCTGAAATGCCACCTTGGCTCGTTGGAACCTACGAGCAGCATGGTTTGGCTCCTTGGGTCTCTCTTTGATGATTAAAGGATGTGATTGACCCAAGCCCCATTGATCCATGACAATGACATTCCCTTCTTGAACATCTAGCTTTGCCTTGGTCTCTTGTAACCAGGACCAGGACAAGATACCTTCCATCGTGTCACCTAAGCTCATAACTAAAAACTCGTGCTTCCTAGTTACCCCTCCAACAGTAACAGGAACACTCATGAGTTTTTCTGTAACGGTTGTGCTACCTTGCACAAACCTTACCAACAACGGGCTCATGATCTTGGTTCTAGTCACCCCTAAGGTCTTGACTAGTTTTTCATCCAAGACATTCACATCTGCTCCAGTATCAATAAGCAAACAACACCGGTGGTTTCCTATTTTCACTTCAATCCACGGCAGAAAATCCCCATGCTCTACCAAATGCTCACCAGCACATACCTCTGCTTCAGTAGTCGCCTCAACTGGTTCTTCAATACTGGTTGTCTCTTCAGCTGTCAACCCACGCACGTTGCTCGTTGTTGAACGTTGAGGACAATCACGAGCGATATGACTGTCCCGTCCGCATCGAAAGCAGATGATCGTCCTTGAAGGTGTAGCACTGCTAGCTCCACTGCTCCTAGCACCTGAAGTCGAAGCTTGGTTGGATCCTGCATTGGATGCATAGGATCCAGTAGGTCGTGTCTGAGTAGGACCACGAGAAACTCCTTGCTGTTGAGATCCACGAGGAAACCTCCTTCCCGCTGCACCAAATCTTCCACCACCACGTCCTCTACCACCTCTACTCTGAGAGGACGCTATCTGTCCTTGAGGATTGCGCCAAAATCCTCTACTAGGCTCGCCACCACTTGTTCCACGCTGAAACTTGGAAGGCTGCACGGTATAATTACGCTCTCTAGTGTTCTCTGCTGCTTCCAAAAATGCAAACAAGTCTTGCATGTCCTCAGACTTGTGAAACATAATCCAGCTATCAAACACACTAGCATAAAAACCCTGCAGACCTTTCTTCAAGTGAAACAGCAAGTCGGTGCGATCCACCATGTGCAAACGAGTAACCAACTCAGAAAATCGCTGGAGGTATTGTCTGATACTCCCTGTCTGTCTCAGATGAATGAGCTCCAGCCGAAACTGTGTAGCTTCATCCACTGGTACCAGATGTCTTCTAAGTTCATCCTTCAGCTCCGGCCAAGTGGACATAGGAGTTGTACCGTTCAAACTCCTCATCCGCTGTTGACCTCCATACCATTCCTTAGCCTCTCCTTCCAGTCTACTAACAGCATAGGTGAACCAGCTGCGCTCATCGAAATTCTCCAAGTAATTCTCCATCTCAGTAACCCACAACTCAAACTTGGAAAAGCTTTTCTCACCATTAAAAGATGATGGCGTTGCTGGTTCAGCCCACTTCACTTTCCGCTTGTGCCCTCCTTTGGCTGAGCTGCCTTCCGCAACATTCTCTTGCGCCTTCTGTGACCCATCTTCATTCTTATCTGCTTGAGTAGCATCAACTGCTCCTTCACCCAGCAGTGCTAAATCCTTGACTTGCTCAGCTTGTAGTACAGTGACCTCTGCTTCTTTCTCCTGTGTTGCTTTTGCTTGAGCTAAATCCGCCTTAAGCACCTTGTTCTCAGCTTCCACTTGCTCAAGTCGGCCTTCCAACTTCTTCAGAAACGCCTGCATCTCGTCCATCCCAGTCGGCACGGCTTCCATTGTCGATGGTGTTCAGCAAAGATTCAACCTGAACCTGCTCTGATACCAACTGTAACGTTCGACCGCAGATCACGGAATCGAGTCGTCCGCCTCTAGCCAATGAATCGCCGAACGTGAACCTCCTTGAAGACCTTGTATTATATTTGTGTCTCCAGATCCAGTTCGTTAAACTTTCCGCTAATAAACACCAAGGATTGGATAACCGCCGGACGGGTTTAGGATAACCAACTAGTCTTTTGCAGGTCTCTGGTCAATCTTAGGTTACTAGATACAGGTGGAACTATTCTAGACCTGGGTTGCATAAAATTTGGGCAGCGCTTCCGCTACTGGTGATCAAGTCAGAACGACAGGACTCAAAAGGAGCAACCGCCAAGACTAGGAGACCTAGTAGATGCTAGGAAGTAGGAAAGTACACCAGAATAGAGTCAACTCCACACAAGACGCTTCAATCCAGCTTTGGCACTCAATCCAAGCTTGCTTATCATAAAATAGAGAAATCAAGGGCTCATATACATTACGTGGCGTTCAATTGCTGACAAGGTCTCTCGAAGAGCTCTTGGACCGACAATCTTCCTTGTTCTAGCTACTCTCATGTGAGAATTCCCCTCCAGAATCAGAATTTCTCCAGAAAGCTTGATTTCACTCTGAACGCTCTGATTTGGTACTCCAATGAACTAAATCTCAGATTAACAGCTTGAACAAGACTAAAATCCCTCGGGTATCCTTAGCCTGAAACTTTTCATCCACAATATGCACTCTATAGAATCTGGTCTAAATCTCCAATCTCCAGATTTGCTTCTCTGTTTACTGTATATCAGTGTCTGCACTCTGCCAGCCTCCTGCCTGAGAACACAAAAACTAAGCCCCCGTGAGTTTTAGGGTTCGCGAACAAGGTTATATAGTCTCCTTGAGTCTTTCCTTGGACCTTGTAGCTGCCACGCAATCTTATCTAATCCTTGCCCTTTTATATTTAGTAAACGGCGTTACACTTGCCTCTTCGTTAGATATGTATGTCTTTCTAGCCTCAAGATAGTGAAATCCATGCTACTTTACAAAAAAATGTTGGACTTTTAAGCTTGTCCATGTCTTCGGATCCATGCTATCTTACAAAAACAAGTTGGATTCCTAAGCTTGTCCATATATTTGAGCTTCAATGTACTTTCGAGACACGGATTCATACTATATCTATAGTCTATCATTCGATCTTCTTGTCCGGTCCTGTATCCCATAATCCAAGTGTAATAAAAATTCCAATAAAATTTTTATTATAAAAAATAACAAAAGAAGATTAAAATAAAAACGATGGCCTGCTTGCATTCTTCTATACTAGCAGTAGACTGGTTCAGAAATATCTAGTTTCCAGTGCAATACAGCCACGAAAGGTACGATCTTTTCTGGCTTGTAGTAGAGAGTAGTTCTCCTTGCATACGTTTGTAAGTGGGAACATTTTTCTGTTCAACAGACTACGATATTAGAGTACTCGTTCGGTTACCATCTAACTAGAGTTAAGACCGACGGTAACTTCAATTGGTTATACAAGTATTTTTCCAATTCAAGGTAGTCACACGTTATAGTTACATGTATATGCATGTCGAAATATATTAGTTGGGAGAATCGAGTTTTTTTACCATGAACTTTTAACAAGATGAATTACCGAGGTTAAAGATTTGGATACAATCACTACTCTCAAGTTAAAAGTTTGGATACTGTCAGTACCTTTTGTGTGTGTGTATACAGTGACTACTATACTACGTCAAACGATGATTGAATTAATGTAATACGGCCATTGGTACTGCACCAAAGGTGACCGAAAAACAATAGAGTGCAATAAAACCATACAATGACAATAAAGCACTGTGGGGCAGAATTTTCACAACTGTCCAAACTAGATTGTAAGTAAATATAGTAGAGTGCAAAAGAGTCATCATACTTTCTGCAGCCAAGTTTTATTTAGCGGTGTGTGATATTTTAAGAACGATAGTTTACTTTAGAGCTACCGATAGCGAGGCTTAGTCCCGATGTTCTTCTTCTCTTCAGGGCGTTGGTTACTTGATCTTCGGATACTTCTTTCCGTTGTAAGGCTTGATGAGGTCTTTCCATCCGTTGGCTATTCATTGTGTCGCGTGTTCTGTTTCTGCAACCAAGACCTGTTGCATTTTCAAAGAAGGAGTTCGCAATTCTTGTAGTTAAGAGTTAACTCATTTTAATTTCTAGGCAGTTGAGAGAGTACAGTTGAAGGCACCGGTAATATTTTTCACACTCATTCTAGTCATAGCGGGCATCCTCGTTAGTTCCCGAAAGAGAGAGAGTTCGAATTGCCCATTCGGTTCACTTATCCCGGATAGACAACTCTTTGCAGGTCACGTGTTACTGCACAGAAAACCATTACTGTGCCTCCCGTTGCAGTCAAAGTTCAAATCTTCACAGTGATAGCCGTCTCAGAAACGTAAATATAATATCGTAGTCGAGTCTAAAGAAGCCAATGTGAACACGTAGAAGAAAAGAAAACCCAACCACTCCTGGGGTCCCGGGTTTTAGGTTCGACTTTATGAGTTGTAAAAGGGGATGTTCTCGTTGTTCTACTTTTTCGCGATTTGTTATAGGGATTCGAGATTGTGTCAGCTGTCTATATTTTGGAAACCTCATTCTCTTTCCATCCGATTGGTTAAACCGGGAAAAAGGGAGAAGAAAAACTGATTGACTAAAGTGGAACCTTCCGGGGTATAGTAGATATGGCGTTTGTCCTTGGGAGACTTTTGTCTTGTTCAAAAGCAGTGAAAAAGATAACTTTCAACTTCATAGCGAGCATGACGAATTTCTTTAGGGTTCCAAACTATCGACACAAAATGAATAAAATTAAATCCAGTTCTTCTTCCAAATATCAACAAAATCGACAAAATCAATCAAAATCAATCAACATATTCATATTTTAGAGACATGTTATCATCTCTAAATTAATGCTTACACAACTCAACGGAGAAGGGCTACTATATCCTTTGCTTAGAAATGCTACTGGCTTAGACCAAGGGGGCCACGATAGTTCAAACGGATGTATTAAATGGTAAATTTTACTATGGATTTTATATAATTAGTAGATTTTATGAATTTTATATGGTTTCACGAAAACTAATCTGTCTCCAAGTTAATTCTTGCGTATGAATTCTGAGCTTTTGGAACGGGAGATTCTTTTGCCGTGTAGTGAAAAGAACGGATGGAGTCGTTATAAAAACAAAAAGAGAAAAAAAGTAACGGTAGCTAACGGATGGAATCATTATGAAAATCGAAAAGTGAAAAAAAATAGATAAATTCAGAAAATCCACTAACGCATAGCCACACACTTACATTGCAAGCGTAGCCCCTTTTCTCTTATCACTACGGTAATCATTTTGGCTTTTAGACACATATATGATTTACCTTTTACGATAAAGCAAATGTAACAATAGCTGGTTTAGCATCACTAACTCAAGGTGATAAATGTCTCATGTAAGAAGAATCGGCTCCACATAATTAACTGACATGATGAAGTCACCTTGACCGGTCGGTAGTTGAAAAGAAATACAGAATATTATCACACCTTATAGTATTTCTGTTTATCATGTCATATAATATTTTCCGATGATCGATTTGCGGGTAGACGGAACCAGTTGACGGAAAACGGAAAACGTAAAATAGTGTGCCACAAAGAGTGCGAGTCAAAACAACTACTTACAAAATGGAAAGTCGATCAAAGTTGATCGAGCTTTGCAGGGGAACAGCAGCAATCCGACATGGAAGATCTTAGCATCAGAATCTAAGTGGCCAAAGGTTGAGGAATCCTCGTGGTGCTTCAACGATCCACAACCGTGTAGTGGGAAGAACACGTTAGGAGAGAATGTTAACATTGTCTGGACTCTGGTGCCAATTCAGTTAGTTCGGACAGCACCGGCACTTTGTGTGTATTTTCAACCGCTTACTTGTCTTGAAAATTTGAATGGAGGACATGATAGACGGTTGAGAAACTTAGTTCAACAAGATATTGATCGGTTCTAGCAGTTTGAGATAAATGAGAACTCAGTATTTTAGAGGTTAAATAATCCATAACTCGATTTATACAGGTTCAAATGTTTTAGTTATCGGATCAGCACTGCACATATTTCTTTTCAGTCAAGTTTTATACCTAACTTATCTTAAGGGGTAGGTTTACTCGAGTGATCATGTAACGGAAGACGCGGCATTCATTTCAACTTGCACTATTTGTAACTTGTAACTACACTTAAAAATAATCAATTTTTAAATTTTTAAAATTCAAAAGTGACGAGCTGTCGCTCAACGACCATGGTATTCTTTTGCTTTGAGAGCGACAGTAGGACCAGCCGCAACTGCCGCACTATGTGTAACGGGCTGCTAGAGATCTTGTTTAGCTCATAGCTTGTTTGGTGAGTGAGACTAAGTGAATCGTTGGCTGCGGCCTCTTGCTCATAGTGCAGTACTTAGTTTGGAGGTTCATTCAACTTCATTCGTGTAGAAAAACGTGACGCGATATATAGCCAACGGATGGGAGGACCCCATCAAGCCTTACAAGGGAAAGAATGACCCGAAGGGCCAAGCAATAACCACCCTGAAGGGGAGAACACCGGGGCTAAGCCCCGCTATCAGTAGCTCTAAAATCGCCAGTCGCACCTATAATGTCGGAGACCAAAAAGTCAGTACCTCTATCTACAACAGGTGCACCTGAAGAGGCATCGCCTACTGCGATTGCTCTTCTGTGAATGGCCCCTGCTAAAGCTCTCTGTAGAGCAATGGAAACCCGCTGCCTGAAAAACATGGTGCAGAAAGAAAGAGAAAGTGGTACCCCTGACGCCTCTCATGGTAGGCTCTAGCGCACTCTCGCAAAAAGACGTCGAACTCCAAAGCTGTCAATCCGTATATCTCCAAGGCTAAAGGGATGAAGCGATGTCCCGCTTGCATACCCCTATACTTGGATACTTTCGTTGCTGCCGCCACGCCTGCAGCCCATCCTGGGGGATGGATGATCACCTGTGCCGCCACTGAGTCCCGTGTCGGATCCGTAACAACCACATCAGCCACTGAGACCTGATCCTCCCTCATCATGTACAGGTCTGCTCTGACTGATCCTCCCGTCTGAAGAGCGTACCAACGCTCTCTCCACGTCATGTGACCGCTCTCCCGTGCTAAGGCAAACACGACGTCTCTGATGGCATCGTGGGTGGCTATCCGCTCTCCACCGTGAGGACATCGAGCAAGATGACGACCCGCGGTGTCGAGCGAGACACCGCACTCGCAGGTGGACAGTGTCGAAGCAACAGGCTGGACCAAGCCTAGATGGAACCTCATCGCTGTAGAGAAGATAGTCGGTGCAAGTCGGAACGCTCTAATGCAAGGTCGAGCTATGAGCCAAGAGCTTGCGCCCTTGCCCGAACAAGAGCGGAGTCGAGCTCTAGTATCCCGTGAGATGGAAGGATCCACTAAGAGTGCATGGAGAACCTGCTGGAAGTGGTGTCCTGTCAGAGAAGACTGTAGTCCGCGAGATCCATCGGAAGGTAAGGAATCGAATCGAGGATGTGCCTCACGTGCCTCAAGAGTCAAACTATCTCTTGCCTCACGGAGACACATCTGTAGTGGGTAAGAACCATCCTCCATCTCTGTCACATAGCTCTCCAAGATAGGTCTATCTCGCACGAGAAAACGACCACAGAGCCAAGGTGCTGAGAGGGCCCAACTACCCAAAAAAGCTGCCGAAGCAGTCTCCTCCATGGATAATAAGCCCACCCCGCCACATGATATTGGCAAAGATGTCTGTCTCCGTGCGAGAGGTCCTGCCATACAGTCAAAGGTCCCCGGTCCTATGATGTCACCAAACACCCCCATGATCCTCCTATCAAACTCTCTAAGGCGCGAGATGAAGATAGGAGATGGGGGTACTGTGCGGAGTAAGTAACAAGGACGTCGTGCTATGGAAGAGGAAAGGATACCAAAAGCAACCTGTGGGTCCTCTAACATAGGGAGATCCTCGATATGCATAACGTCCTCCGCAAGAGCAACATCTAAGAATCGAGAGACAAAGTCCTCTGTACCCACGGGTACTCCGAGGATGCGTAAACCATCTGCAGGGGTAACAAATCCCTCTGGGAGCTGTACGTCCGACGGTATACCTATGGGAGACCAAGCCTTGCACTTTGACACCTTCGTCCTCAGCCCTACCAAGGCCAATTGAGAGACAAGGTGATCAAAGGCAACACCGACTTGGTCCGCCGGGCCTACGATGTGCGTATCATCAGCTAGAGATGGAAAGACACAACCTGGAGCAGCCAAGGCGGTGGCGAAGAGAGCTCTATAGTGAGCTAAGGCGAAGAGAGGTCCACCCAAAGAATCTCCCTAGCGAGTCCCCGCAGCAGAGCTGATGATTGTAACCCCCTCTATCGTAGGACCGTGCTGGTAATAAAGAGAAGAGGAAGAACCATAGAACGATCGCACGAAGGGAACGAGACCCGCCAGAGCTCCTCCACCATCCAAGAGCTCCCTAAAAATAGAAGCGCGGAAAACACTATTAAAAGCGTTTTCCACGTCTACATGTAGGACCACCCAATCGGGATGGATGTCCAAGAGAGCTCTAATGCCGAAAGACACAGACTCACAATCTCCCGGCGTCGCAACTCCAAACTGATGTGGACAAAGGTGGTCCTGGAAAGTATCTCGAAGCTGAAGGACAATGGTACGACTGATAAGTCGTAGGAGAATCTCACCGATGGCTATCGGTCGGATCCCTCCACCATCCTTCGTCATGGCCAAAAGTCTAACTGCTCCCAGTACCTGAGCTATAGACTGAGGAATATGTCCCTGAGCTACTGCTGCCGCTACCTGAAAAAGCTCCGTGAAACCGCTAGAGGGGTCGTCTGTCTGAAAACAATCCCGTAGATGCTCGTAGACCATCCCAGACAGACCTCCAGAAGATAGACGTGGAGCTGTACACAAGGCCTGGGCGAACAAAGATCTATCGAGACATAATGGCTCCTCAGGCTGATAGTCTTGAACCTCAGGTGGTGCGGGATCACCCGGTGAAGGATGAAGGAAACGCAACGCAGCGATCGTCTCCTCAGTAGGACAAGCCAATGACAAAGGATGTAATGCTCTGGCAGCTCTGCTATACTCTCCTACCTGACCTAACATCCTACAACGTCGTATGCGAGCGAAAGATGAGACATCACGTGTAGAGGCAGACTCACTCTTACCTCGAACCGCACGGACTGATTCCTCCTGTAAGACCGCCCAGTCACCTGCTCGGAATCTCCGAAGACGGGCCGCCACCTCCCGATGTCCTTCTCTGCCACCTCGAGTATACCGGAGACACCAACGAGGAAGTAACAGAAACAATAACCACGCCGTCTCGTCCCTGGTGTTCCGTGCCAACATGTCGAGAGATAAACGGAATGCCTGTCTCACCTCGTCATGAAGAGCACGAGGTAACCGATGGAATAAACGCGGACAAGGAGAACTCTTCTGGAACAAACTCAGAATAGTGCTAGAGTGAGCTCTCAACCACTCCCACGACTCTGGAGGGACTCCAGGAAGAAGGACTAACTGTGCCATAATGACTGCACGTGTAGACCTCCGATCTCGGCTAACCTGGGCATCCCATGTGGTCGTATCATAACTCTTGTGCATCTTTCCTACATGAGATTTTACCCCTTGCGAGGTAAATAACTGATTGCACACCGGACATGATGTGTCTCGAATCAGTCTCGATCTCATGGGAGAGAGAGTACCCATAGCTAAGAAAAGACGATATCCGATCCAATGATACTCATAACCTAGGAAAGAAAAAACAAAGAAAAGAAAAAGGATACAGAAAGGAAAGACAAAAGAAATAGAAAAAGAAAAGAAAGAAAAGAAGCCTGAACCCCGAGATGTAAAGAGAAAGGGAATAAATGCACTCTCCAAAATCTCTTTGAAATCCTAAAAAGAACACTCTGTAACCCTAAAATGTCAAAAAAACTAAAACTATTTAATACTCACTCATTCCTCTACAAGATGTACTAATTCGAAGTGCAAAAGAAAGAGAAAGAAAAGACGAAGAAAAATATATAAAAAAAACCTACAATATCACCCTCTAACACCCTCCCCTCTCTCACAAACCCTCCCTGTTATCTCACTCCCATCCCTCCCCGCGTCGCCTCCCGCCGCTCACTCCCTAGGTCAAGAGCTAACACTCAGGAAGTAACAGAAACAATAACCACGCCGCCTCGTCCCTGGTGTTCCGTGCCAACATAACGAGAGATAAACTTCATTCGTGTCACTGGTTGTGATATCATATATCTTGGTTCTGTTACTCCACTTGTTGCTCAAACCTCGAGGTTTATCATGATCATGGATTTTTTACTTAATTCTTTCTTGAGCTAGCCTGGTTTTGTGTATGAAGTAGTGACATTGCTGGATCAGCGTCTCGTGGACAACGTTGCATAAGAAAGACAGCAGGCTAGGGGTCACGATGGCTTCTAGGAGTGAGACGAGGTGCTTCATCTACGAGTGGGGTGACTGCACTACTCTACTTTTTGCTACACGAGATCTAAACGATAATAAGGAATAGTCTCGTGTTTCTTTTCACACACAATGTTCATGAAATGTGACTTAGTTCGATTGTTCGTGGATTGTGACTAGTTTCGTTTCTTCAGTCGGTGTAGAAACTAAACAGATTGTAGATTTTATGTCACATTGACTGCTTTCTTATGTTATTTTGAGTGCCATATGCTTTGAATTCTCACTAGCTCATTTTTAATATTTGTCTAAAGTTAAACTTCATTTTCACGTAACTGTAATCACTGCCTTCCTACGTTGTTTCCAGTGATATATGGTCTTGAATCTGACTCTATCTTTCCAAAATACTTGTTTGAAGTTAAACACCAATTTCGTCTTTAATTGTAATTTAATGCAACGTAGCTGAAGTGCTAGTAAGCATTGTGCAGTGTCCAAGCTCTTGATAGTTTAGGTATGGAAGACCTTAACCTGTCTACTTCTGATATACAACCATATGGTTCTGAAGTGATTTTTGAATCTGATCCTCCTCCAACTTTAGAGTCTGACGTTCCTTTTGTGATGTGTTCGGCTCCACTTCTAGGTAACTCTAGTGTCCCGCTTCCTATTCCATCAACTATCGTGCCTCCTACTAGAGCTTCTAACTCATGTCAGCAAAAAGAGAAACTAAAAAAGCAATGTACGCTTGATGACTTTAGTCGTGGTAGAAGTATTTCAGGAAAGACATGTAATGACGAATTAACCTCTTCGTCATCCTATGTCAATACTAGTAGGTTAAGCAAGAGAATTTCGAAGTCTCATGGACCTCCATATGAAAAACAAGTAACACATTCGGTGGAAGAAGCACGCAGTCAATGGAAAGATTAGCAACAATTTCGAGTGGATAGTGTTTGATTAGGATATGGGATGATTGTTTTGTTCAATTTGTCGTGAGATGGGTTCAAGAGGTACCTTTGCTGTTGGTGGAGGGAAAAACATTCGTCACTCTTCTTTAACAGACATGCTCGTTCTCGAGAACATCGGAGTTGTTACTTTTTCTAAGATGTCTGGTCAGCAAGCTATGAAGACTATAATGGCTACTCAAAGAAGACAAGTGGATGGAGTATTATTAACAATGTTCCGTGCCGCTTACTTTGTTTAGAAAGAGAACTTGGCGTTCAGTAAGTTTCCTCAATTGTGTGTGTTGTTGAGAGCTGTTGGTTGTGATTTGACTGAAAAGTTATATTACTGCAATAAGAGTTGTGTGTCCATGATCGGTCACATTACTGATATTATTCTAGAAAGGACTTTGTCAACGTGCTAGCCCTTATTTTGATTTAATGATTGAAGAGTCCACATACATTGTTGTTACTTTTGTATTGATGATATTTTTTATGTTTTTAAAACATGGTACGGTTCAAGTCGCTTTTTAGGTTGGTACGTGTACAAGAAAAGAATGCAGAAGCTCTTTCTGAACAGCTTATTGCACTATTGAAGTTTGGAATTTGGATCATGATCGTTGCATTGGATTTGGTTCAGATGGAACTTTTGTCATGACAAGAAAACAAACAGGAGTAGCTACGAGACGTAAGCGTAATGTTAATCCTTATTTAATATCTTATCAGTGGATAGCTCATAAAACCAACTTGGCTCTTCTTTTTGTATATTCACCCTCTTCCAAGTTCGGAAGAGGGGGAATATATATACCCTTTAATTTTACGTCCTAACCCTTCTAAAGAGAAGGGTTAGACCATAAATTAAAGTACTATATTATAATTTATCTTCCGCAGACAGAACTCTATATGGGTCCATGAGATTCGTTTTACATGCTGTGTTTATGATTTCTTTCCATTCACAAGTCCAAGTGTGCTTACTCTGGAAACACATGTGTATATATATATGTCAAAAATAGAAATTCTTTTCTCAGTCAAGTCTAGATGTGGCTAGACTTTATTAAACCACTTCCGTTTCGTCTGTTTCATTCTCTGTTTGTTTCAAAAATAGAAATTCTTTTCTCAGTCAAGTCTAGATGTGGCCAGACTTTATTAAACCACTTCCGTTTCGTCCGTTTCATTCTCTGTTTGTTTCAAATCTAACTTTTTATCAACGCTCTAATTTCATATTTCTATAAGTCACTCTATTAACCAATAATATCTAGAGATTTATTTTGCTAAATATATGGTTGTCACCTTTCTTCCATTTCCCGTTTTCCGGTTGGGATGTATATTTGCTTTGAAGCATCCAACATGTGCTGTTCTTTCAGATGAGATTGATGATTTGATTAATAAGTGTTGTATTTATTGTAAAATATCTTCAAAATGCAGAGATGCCTTAAGTGCATTGCAGAAAGAATTGGAAGATGCGCGTAGATCGAAGAGGTACATTAAGATCCGAGGTTAAGTCGTGCCCAAGCGATAACTACTTTGTGTGATTTGCTAGAATCGGTACTTAGTTATTTTTGTGATGTCTCGCCAGTTGAGGATCATGGAGTTGCATTGTCTTTATAAGGTAAGTTGAGGAGCTTTAAAGTGATCTACTGTTTTATTTCTTGACTGATATCTTGAGTAGTCTCTCTCGTCTTAGTCTCAGAAAGTAGTTGATGTATATGGAATAGGAGGGATAATTGTAGTGAAGATTACTATTATTAGAATTACTTATAATATAGAGGTGTGGATTTGAAGAAGTTTGCTCATAACCATAAAACTGATTATCATGCAATACCTGATTATGGTCCAGAGGGAGGATATCTGAAACGTCTCCCCAGTGAGATAAGAGATAACTATTATCATTTTATGGAGATGATGCATTGTAGATTAAGTACAGACTTAGAAGCAACTATTTTGTTTCAGAAAGCGTTTGCAGAAGCAGTATGTATATATCTGGAAGAGAGATTTATGGACAATGATCTCATAAGAGCCATGAAGATCTTGTCTTCTTCTCAGATGCTCAAACAAATGGTAGCTCTAAAGAGTTGGGATATCAGAGAAGTAGATAATTTTTCTCAGCACTTTGGACAGGTTAAATTCATTCACGGTATATCCGAAGTTCTCTTTTATATTCTGCAGCTCTGCAAAATGAGTTCTTCATGTTTAAGACACATGCTGTTTCAGAATTTACAGATTTATTTTTTTACTGAGTTGTGGTCAATGATAGAGTTTAATGATAGCTTGAAAGTGAAATATCCTAACCTTCTGAAGTTGACTCCTATTGCAAGGGTGCAGTGTGAGAGTACTGCACAGTGCGAGCGTGCATTTTCATTTCAGAATTTGATTAAAACTAAATATCGTAGCTTTTTTATCACTGATTTCTTGGATGCTTTACAACGGTTGAATTTAGAAGATAATAGTGTTTCCATTTCTGTTCCAGAACTGGAAAACATTCTTTCTGATGCTATCGGCAACTAGAAAGCCTCAAAAGAGTATCGATACTTAGTAAGTAAATCAGAAACTTATTTGGCGTCAACTGTTTTCAATAATCATTTTGCAGACTAGAGACTTGGAGCTTTCTAGTTTTCTTATTTGGTTCTCTAACAACTCTCTTTTTCCTGTGTATATACTTTTTCTGTTCAGTTGGATGCATGACGTTAGGATTCCACTTTAGTTACTTGTCAGTAGTTTCTTTTGTGACTATTGTAGATAGTGTAGCTGTAGGCTAATACCTCTAGCCCTCTTAAGGAGAGTGAATTCTACTCTGGATTTCGGGTTCAAATCCTGCTAAAAGTCACTTTTATATCATTATTACAAAGTATAGACGCTTTCTTTCCCGTGAGTAAACTATTCTGTGTATATCAGTACTTTTGAAATCCACATGTTTATAGTATTGACCACTACATTGACTTCTGCAAGTTTTATCAAAACTTTTTATAAACTTTTTGGGACACTGAACACTTCCTTCGTATCCAAACGATTGACAAGTTCCAGAAATCGCTTAATCGTGTATAGCTCCAGCTGGTAGAGTTTTTCCAAGGAAAACCTGTCCGAACTATGCCTCGTTTCAGTCCAGGGTTGTGTTTGCTCATTGGGCTCATCAGGACAAAGACATTGCGGCTGGTCTCGTCGTATCCAGATTTGGTCTGGCACTCTTTCGCTTGTTTGTTTGACATCAGCAATTTTGTTTTGTCAATTTTCATCTGCCAAGGTGAACTCTGGTCGGGGTTAAGTAATCGGGTCCCACAAGTGAACCAGCGATGGCTTGTCTTGCAAATCTGCGGAGGAGATGCAGTGGACTGGATAATTCTCATTACCTGTCACATCGAAGATTTTCCTGAAGGGTCCGGTGAGCGTATCTTTCCAACTACTTCCAAGCTTAGAGTCGAAAGCTGCAGATCCAGTGAAGAAAATTTATGTTGTCACCGGTGCTTTATGTTAAAAGCTCCAACACACGAGGCGCCTCCTTTGGTAAAGAAAGATTGTGTGTGCTTCACCAATTCTATGGACAATGCAGATTGTGCTGTGCTGTGGAAAGTTCTAACGTAGGGCGGATATATCATTACAACGAACATGCCTTCCTTACAGGATTGGTGTTGTGGCGCGCAGCCGACGTTGGGAAAGCATATGAGTGCATGTCAGGCCAGCTCGTATTTATTGCCCCGCAAAAGAGCGAATCAGGGATGACCAAGAGGGAGAAGCACATGTGCAGCCGGTGCAAGGTCGGTGAGGCTGGGATAGTCTATAGTAATGGAACTGTTCAGGTACGTAACGCCACCAATGGACTTCCATTCACAGAGGGCTTTGACTACATACCTACTGACAGCATCTGGTCTACTTCAACTGGGAAAGTTGGTTCTGTGAACTTCTCTCCGAGGATCTTTTGTCATCGTCTCCCTGCTTGGCAACGTAGGAAGTTTGATTCATGACTTGGTTGCTCCAGAAATCAAACCCGGCTGTACAGATGTACGTTTTGGAGCTCCCGAAGATCAGTGGTAGCTTTTCGGCCTGTCATGGAGAAGCAGCGCATCCCCCACCTTCACTGCAGCATCCTAGGTTAAAGCTTTCCCGAACAAGTACAGTAGTTGTTTGCTCCTTCGACAACTGGGGTACATCCGTATCATATTATAACAATATGAGATCCTTGTACACCTGGAACTACTTCACCGGACAAGTAGCTGGCTGGCTGCTGAAAAGAAGAGCTTGAGAGGAAAAGGAACCGTACATATATTCTGTTGATTCAGAAGCCAGCTACAGAGCTCAACAGCCATGCAGCAGGAAGGTTCTTGAAACAGAACGCCTAAACCGTAAACTATTGAGCATGAAAGTTCTGTTCCTCCAATCACCATCCTTGGGATGTCTTTTGCAGAGTCTGGTCGGAGCTAAAACTTACAACCATGGCTAACCAACGTCTGTCTTTCTCCATGTGATCAGAGGAGGCGGAGTGCAAGAGAGGAGAGGAGAAGGGAGTGTAGTTTGAGAGGGTGGAGTGTCTCAGTATGGGTTATTGTAAACTTTTTTATGTATTTATTTTCATTTTTCGTTTTTTAGTTAGAATTTATACATTTTGTGAAGAAATGAGTGAGCATTAAATATTTTTGAGATTTTAGGGTTACTGAGTTTTCTTGAGATTTCTGAGAGATTTTTGAGGACTTCTCGGTACATATAGTGTGTTTTTATTTTTACATATCAGGGTTCTTTTTTTGAATGAGTTTTTTGTGTAGATGTTCTTATTACGAGTATCATTTGATTGGATATCATCTTTTTTCTAGCTATGGGTACTCATTCTCATGAGACCGAAATTGATTCGAGACACATCAGGCCTGTTGTCCAATCAGCTATTTATCTTGTAAGGGATAAAATTTCACGTAGAAAATATGCACAAGAGTTATGATATGACCACACGGGATGCCCAGGTTAGCCGAGAGCGGAGGTCTACACATACAGGCATTATGGCATCATTAGTTTTTTTTCCTGGAATTCCTCTTGGGTCGTGAGAGTGATTGAGAATCCACACTGAGACTATTCTGAGATTTTTTCAGACGAGTTTCTTTGTCCGTGTTTGTTCTATCCGTTACACTGTTGTCATGATGTAATTATTTCATATAGTAAATAATTCATCTCTCTATTAGAAGTTAGTCTCTCTCAGTGAAGTTAAGATCTCAGAGAAATTGATTCTGAGAGAAGTGAGCATTCAAAAATCTAAAAACACCAAGACGTATATCTCATCGCGTTGATCACCGTGGTACGTTCAAAAGTTACAAACGGAGTTGCAGACGAAACGTTATTTGAAGTTCTTCTACAAGATTTTTGACATTGAGAAATGTACTATAAATCTGAGTGAGTTCAAAAATTATGTTTTAGAATTTTTTCATGTAGATTGTAGTGTGTAATATATGTTTGCATCTTGAAATGCACAAAAAGATTACGTCTAGAGATAGTTATGACAGATCGTGTTAGTGAAAAAAGACAAAATAGATCGCTTTACTAGCATATCAGTTTAGAAACTGGTCTCTAGAACCAGTTGTGAGATTGGCTTCCGTGGGTAATTGAGTAAACATGTAAAGAAGAGGTCTCACAATCAAATCCTCTCAGACTCACAACCGGCTTGGAGTAGGCTGGTCCCTTTAGGAAAATATGTGAGGTATCAAGTTGCTGATGCTAGTACATTGCATCATTTTTCAGTGGCATGTCCTACTGAGGAGACGATCGCTTCGTTGCGTTTCTTTCATCTCTCCATCGAGTGATCTCTCACCTCTTGAGGTTCAGGACTATCAGCTTGAGGAGTCATTATGTCTCGATAGATCCTTGTTTACCCAGACCTTGTGTACAACTCCACGTCTATCTTTTGGAGGTCTGTCTAGGATGATCTACGAGCACTTACGAGATTGTTTTCAGACAAACGACCCCTCTAGTGGTTTCACTGAGCTTTTTCAGGTAGCAGTAGTAGTAGCTCAAGGACATATTCTTCATTCTATAGCTCAAGTACTAGGGACAACTAGACTTTGGACCATGATGAAGGATGATGGAGGGATTCGACTGATAGCCATCGGTGAGATTTTCTTACGACTTATTAGTCATATCATTGTTCTTCAGCTTCGAGATACTTTTTAGGACCACCTTTGTCTGCATCAGTTTGGAGTTGCGACGCTTGGAGGTTATGAGTCTCTGTCTCTCGGCATTAGAGCTCTCTTAGGACATCCATTATGATTGGGTTGTCTTACAAGTGGACGTGAAAAATATTTCTAATAGCATTTCTTGCGCTTCTATCTTTAGAGAGCTCATGGATGACTGTGTATCTTTGGAGAGTCTCGTTCTTTTCTTGCGATCGTTTTATGGTTCTTCCTTCTCTCTTTATTACTAGCAGTGTCTTTCGATAGAGAAGATTACAGTCATCAGCTCCACTGCAGGTACTTGTCAGGGAGACCCTTTGGGTGGACCTCTCTTTGTCTTAACTCACTATAGAGCTCTCTTGATCATCGACTTGACTGCTCTAAGTTGTGTTTTTTCATCACTAGTTGATGACACGCATATCATAAGTCCGGTGGAGCAAGTCTATGATGTCTTTGATCACCTTGTCTCTCAATTGGTCTTGGTAGGGTTGAAAGTGAAGGTGTCAAAGTGCAAAGCTTGGTCTCTCATAGGTATACCGTCAGACCTCCAACTCTCAGAGAGATTTGATATACCTAGAGATGGTTTACGTATCCTTGGGATACCAGGGAGTACAGAGGATCCACATGTCTCCCGGTTCTTGATGTTGCTCTGACAGAGGACGTTTTACATATCGAGGATCTTCTTATGTTAGAGGACCCACATGTTGTCTTTGGTATCTTTTTCTCTTTCATTGCACGTCGTCTTGGTTACTTACTCCGTACAGTACCTCCATCTTTTATCTTCATCTCGCGCGTAGAGAGTTTGATAGGAGGATCATGAGGATCTTTGGTGACATCGTAGGACCGGATACCTTTGATTGTGTGACAAGACCTCTCGTACGTAAGTAGACATCTTTGCCGATATCATGTGACGAGATGAGCTTATTATCCATGGAGGAGATTGCTCCGGCAGTCTTTTTGGGTAGTTGGACCCTCTCAGCACCTTGGCTCTGTGTTCGTTTTCTTGTGCGAGATAGACTTATTTTGGAAGACTATGTGACAGAGATGGAAGATGATTTCTTACCCATTACATATGTGTCTCTGTAAGACAAGAGATAGTTTGACTCTTGAGACACGTGAGACACACTCTCGATTCGATACTTTAGCTACCGATGGATCTTGCGAACTACAGTTCTCTCTGAGGAGACATCACTTCCAGCAGGTTCTTCATGCGCTCTTAGTGGATCCTCCATCTCACAGGATACTAGAGCTCGACTCCGCTCTTGTTCGAGCAAGGGCGCCGGCTCTTGGTTCATAGCTCGATCTTGCATTAGAGCGTTCTGACTCGCACCGGATATCTTCTCTACAGCGATGAGTTTCCACCTAGGTTTGGTCCAGTCTGTTGCTTCGGCACTGTCCACCTGCTAGTGCGATGTCTCGCTCGACATCTCGGATCAACACCTTGCTCGCTGTCCTCACGGTGGAGAGCGGATAGCTACCCACGATGTCATCAGGGACGTCGTGTTTGTCTTAGCATAAGAGAGCGGTTACATGGAGATAGCGTTGATATGTCCTTCAGATGAGAAGATCAGTGAGAGTTGACATGTACATGATGAGAGAGGATCAGGTCTCCGTGGTAAATGTGATTGTCACATATCCGACACGAGACTCGGTCACGGTACAAGTGATCACCCATCTTCCAAGATGGGCTGCAGGTGTGGCGACAGCAGCGAAGGTGACCAAGTATAGGAGTATGCAAGTGAGACATCACTTCATCCCTTTAGCCTTGGAGATATACGGATCAACAACTTCGAAGTTCGACGTTTTTATTCAAGATTGTGTCAGAACTTATCATGAGAGACGTCAGAGGTACTACTTTCTCTTTCTTTTTGCACTACATTTTTTAGACAGTGAGTTTTCATTGTTCTATAGAGAGTTTTAACAGACGCAGTCCAGAGGAGAGCAATTGCGGTAGGCGATGCTACTTCATGTGTACTTGTTGTATGCAGGAATTTTGAGTTACTCGTGTGTGATATTATAAAGACGATAGGTGACCTTAGAGCTACGGATAGCGAGGCTTAGCCGTGGTGTTCTTCTTCCTTCGGGGCGATAGTTGCTTGGCACTTCGTTCTTTCTTTCCCTTGTAAGGCTCTTCTTTCCCTCTTACTCTATACCTTAGTTCTTACAAGCAAGCGGATAGTGGACATGCAAGATACGTGCATTTTGTTCGTTATCCTTTTCTTTCGTTTGAGGTTAGTTCAAGTGGTGCCCAGGCGTCGTTATTCTTGGTGCTTATACTCCTCTTGAGCGTTTTTCTTCTACTAGGTCCGCACTTTTATACACTTTTATGTAGACAGCTATAATTTTATCTGAGAAATTGCTATAGCTTCACGGATCCCGACTGCTTTTCTGTTTCCAGTCTGACAAAACCTCTGCGATGATGATGCAGTCGTTGGACAGTTTTCTTCTGTTTCCCTGAACACTGACCCCGCTGCTTTTCCAAGTGATGATGCTCAAGTCTTCTAAATGGCCTCGATATGATGGCCAAAGGATCGAACGTCGATTGACTGACATGAGGCAGTTGTAAATGCTATATTCTAGAAATGTAGAAGAATCATCATAAAGTATCTTGCTGAAGGCCTCTGAGCCCACATATACGGCTACTATGAAACCTGCAAACCCTCCCAATTGGCGGAACGTGATAATCGCCAGGTTCGAGTTGACTGAGAGTGAAAGCACATAATATATCCACATGTGGCGTGTCATCATACTATCATGCAGCAAAGGTATCAACATTCTTGCTTGTTCATTCATTCTATCAACATCCTTGTTTGTCCCTTGGTTAGAAACTGAAATTGAATGCTCAAAGTTGCTGCATACGTTAACTTAATGTTGGTGTTCCATCGACGCAGCTCGAAAGAATCGGTTGTCCATAACCAAAACATTTAAGTCTGATCTTCTTTTACTTCTGGAGTTCGTCATTTGGAGGAAAAAGGTGTGCACTGAATTCTACTATCGATTCTGAGCCCCATGGAACTACTTGGACATATTGTCCAAACCACATGAGAGTAAAGTCATAAATCCAGTATTTTATTTATTTTATATCAGATATATAAAGAAGGGTATTTTCCAATAAAAACACTTTCTGATTGTTATAGAAATTTCAAGGAAAAAATATACCGTGTATTTTCTAAAAGGAGTTGCAATATTTCCTCTTTGAGAAAAAATAACATCCTATTTTACTTACACCTTTGTTTAACCAAATTAATTAATGAACCCTCGGGTTTCGAGCAAGAGCCAGGTATGAGAAAACCTAGTGGATTCAGAGATCAGTTGTTTTCTTTAAACGAGTAGTAATCTGAGTCTAAATTCAGTATCACCCTCTAGATCTACCCGATATTGGGTAATTCACTCTTAGTAAGATTCATTTGAGTTCAGTCATGTTTTGCTGGTGTGCATTTGACACCGTCGACTGTACAATAATCACCACCTTCTCCATCCATGAGAAGGTGGCAGGCTTAATTATTACCTAAACCATAAATTAGTGATGATCTCATAGCAGACCCCGGTATTATGGTTTAGGTAGCGTGTGTTAAGATTTCATACTTATGAATTCTTTCCGGACTTAGCGTAGCTTGTGGTTATGGTAATATTTAATATTAATAAAAAAATTTTATTTTAATTAATTTTAAAAAATTTATCTAACGTATAGACTTACAATCATTTACACACATGAAGGAAATTAATCAAAGGGTATCAGAATAGTCCTTGAATCCATCTCACTCTCAAAAACCAATCTAGTGTCTCTACTTTCTCCCTCATACCCCGCTTGTCCTTTTCCCCTATCCTTGGTTAGGTCACTTGGGATGCATATTTTGACACCTAGGACTGAAGCATGAACAGGTTTGCTACTCCGGAGGCTATTTCGGAAGGAGAGATATGTTTCTCGTATGATCAATCAAGTAATCTCATGTACAGGTTTGTTATCTCCTCACTATGTTGCGGAGGGTGTGAGACAAGACGAGCCGAACACAATTCATTTTCTAGATTATACAGAATATACTCTGAGTGATTGGAGATTAAATAAATATGCATGCTTGATGAACTGGGGAACTTGTGTTCCTTTAATGATATCAAAAAGCATATTAGTGTTAAGCAAAATTCATATATCAAATGAATAAAATAATCAAAAATTTATAAATATTAAATATTAATCCATGCATGGAAACACGAAAAGACCAGGATAAACCATAAAGCATGAGTAGACTACTGTGCTACTAAAAGTACAAGTTCAGGAACCTGTAGTTATTTATATATTAATTTATTATGCATAAAAGATTAGGTAATAAATTGAACCTCTGGTGGATAAATATGCAGGGAAGTCATGCATGCAAAATGAACTTCTTGCTGGGACAAGGAAAATGACAAGCGGAGATGTAGTGAAGAAATTATCAAAAACTTTTGATTGGAGTCTAACATGCCCACTGGTTTTGAAGGATATTTAAGAAGAAAAAGAGAGGATGTAGTATACTGGGAAAGAAGCCAACCATAACTAGAAGTGTTTTCAGATTTTCTAATGTTTAAATATAGTTTGCTAAACTTAAAATCTAAATTAAAAGTACTAAAGTTAAAATTTATAAATACATGTGATTGGAACACTTGGTTTCTGCGAGAATCAAACCTGTAAGTGAAGGATGCTTACCTTCTTAGTACAAAGACAATAGTCATGGACGAATACAAATATTTGATTTTTGCATGTTAATTAATACATTAATCCTTCCAAAAGGAAAAGTTAGTTCATAAATTAAAGAGTCTTCATATTTCTCTTTCTCTGAACTTGGGAAGAAGATAAATATCCATGCAAAATGCACTTCTGGTCGGGGAAAGAAGATAACAAATTGTAAAAAGAGTGCTAAATCTAGCAGCATAATTTGAGTCCTAGTAGGTTGACTAGTATGTTATTTATCTTGTTCAAGCATTCATACGCTTGTGCAAGTGATTTCATACTTATCTATGATGTTCAAAGTACATAACTTAAGTTTACCATGTCGATAGAGTTTAAGCTCATGGGTTGTACTTACATGTCGCCTATGCATGCTTTCTAGCTTGTTTATGACACTTCTAGAGAGATGTTGGTGGACTGAAAAGAGAGCATGTTCCGCTACTTGGATCGACAGGTCGAGGATCTGAAGCCTCTCTATGATATTTCCTTGATTCATCATTCTGTAGCTACGTCTTCTGGTGCACCAAGATCAGCAATTATGGAGGACCTCGACAAGAAGGAGTTCGACCTCGCTGTCCATTTAGTGATGACAGCGTTGGAAGCCGAGAAGAAGAGCGAAGAAGCCCCGGAAGACAAGACGTCTTTTGGAAGACAAGAAGAGGAGATGACTTCCTAGGTGTTCAGAGTGGAGAAGATGACCACCTCTGATCCTTGTGAGATCACCCTAGCTCATAGTGTCAAGCAAGTGGAGCAAAAGAGCCAGGAAGTGCAGATGGATTTGACTTCCCAAGGACCTCTTCTGGCTTCCGAGCCATGGTGGAAGCGCACATGATCAGCACTAAGGAGGATGCAATCTCAGCCGCACCAGAGGTACCAGTAGGACCACCCACGGTGCCAGAAGCTGAATTAGATGATCAAGCAGGTGAGGATCTCATGGAGATCACACCTGGCGACCAAGAATATGTAGTAGGGGTAGTTAGCTGTTAATGAAATAAGAGTCTACTATTTTAAGACAGACAACTCTCTCTTTATTTTAGGGACTGTTCATATGACAAGATAAGCAACAATAGGAGTAAGAAAGTACTTTCCAAATTGAGGAAGAACCGAAGCCCAGGAGGTGGTGGTCTTCTGATCGCGTCTCATTTTCTTCTGAGTTGTGAGTTGCAATTGGAAGGGATCTCCCTCCTGTGACTCAAGGTAATTGAATAAAACCGATGTAGACTTTCACACACACATGTGGACACACATACCCACATACACTACACGCGTAGAGTTTCGTTACAAAAAGTAGGTCTGCATCTCCGCTCCCAGCAGGAGATCGTAAAGATGTAGACAATAGTAGATAACATAGACAGGGAATGATATCGTGCAGTCATGCTTCTAAGCTGGTGTGTCAAGAGATAGTGACAGAAAGTTGATGGAGTAAGCTTCCAGAAGCCAATGTAACTTCTTCTCGGGGATTGGATTTCAGATTTGATTGCAGAAGCTTTGTCTATGTCCTCTGGGGAATGAGTTTCATCAAATTTATACCCAATTGTGCATGGGAAGCCTTCCTGTTGAGTGGCGGTGATTGTTAGAAGCTATGCAGAGTCTAAGCTTGTCTCATCTAGTGGAGCACTTCGGATCCATGCACAGACTGTCTCATAGGAGACTGGTCTCCTGAGTCAGAGTAGTCGGAGCAAAGACAGAAGAAGCCGGAAGCCTTCTTTCCACAGCAGAAGACATCATTCTCGATTCGAAGACAATGTAACTGTAAGCAGATCTTTGATCTTCTTCCCCAATTAACTACAAGCAAGGATGGCTTGTTAGTCAAGATCCGGACTAGAAGCTTGTCGGAATCTTAATTTCTCTTTTTCTTCTTGTTTCCTCTTGTTTGGATTTTCTCTTCTTCCCTCTCTTGCTTTATCTTTCCATCTTCCTTATCTTCTTCTATTGGATTTCTGAAGCTTCTTTTGATTATCATCGAATGTGAATGTCGTTGTAGTGCTGCCAGAAGACCGTTTCTGTAGGCAGAAGCCTGGGAAGGTTACAAGGACATACACCATGTGATTAATCTAACCTTGTTGGAAATGTGAGAGCAATGTGTGATAGAAATTGGTAATTTGACATCTACGAAGCATAGACAGTCTTCTGGAGGTGTCAGAAGCGGAGTTGAACCCCTCAAAAGCTGAGAATTGCTTCTGGAAGTCGTTGTGGGAAGACTGAAAGCCGTGACCTGGAAGCAGTAATCATCTTCCTGGACTTCTCAGTGGGTGATTGTGTGATATTAGATAGTAATTATATGTTAAGGTCCAGAGCACCTTCTGAAGGGTCTAGAAGCCGTGTGGTTCTGTGAGAAGAAGAGATTTTTAGACAAATCTCGAGTGTTTATGAGTTTGGACAGATCTTAGAACTTAGAGCAGCGTAACTAGTTTAAATCTTCTTGGGGAACAAAATCTTTTATGCTACAATGGGCTAAAGGAGAAATCTTGTGACACTACATATAGTAACCTTGTATTTCGGCACCGCTGCTGGAGATTTCATCTTATTAACGATTGTTCTAAGCTTCTTGGATATGTGTGTTAGTAGTTGGTTGCATTTGGACTAACGGATCGAATTTTCACTGTGAAGTGGAACCCTATCATTGCGAAGACATGACTACAGTCAAAAGCTGATGAGAGACATCAAGGAAAATTGGAAGAGATCGCTTCTCGGCTTCCAAGAGCTTTTTATTTTTTCTTCTTTGGAAATTTCCAAAAAGATTTCAATACTGAAGGTAACAAGGTACAATAGCCCGGAAATGCAAGATTTCTGTCCGGAGAGAGAAAGCTAACCACATGTAAAAAACATCTTAATCAGTAAAAAAAACCTGGCCGAAAAAATTTGGAAAAGGAACCGTCAAGAACCACCACGGAGCACTTAACTACATAGTATCGGCGGCGTTGGCTGATAGCAAAACTGAGCAAGTATCGCTACTTCTAGTAGATCACCTACCGAGGAGAAAAAATCCCCTCTTTTGGTACCAACAGTATCCCGACTGAGAGCTGTAGTAGTAGAGAGTGCTTCCTTGAAAGGTTTCTACGAGACCGGCGTGAAGCTAATCTGTTGAAACAGTAAATTACATCTTCCTATCCATATATAGTGTCAAGCTTTAGCAAAAGCATACAGCGAGGCAAAATGTGCTAGAGTTTTCTGCTTCCAAGAGCTACTTGGAAGACTTGATCTTGGAAGACTGCAGTCGAATGCAACATGAAGCAGGAAAGAGAGACGTTCCGAACCTGTGACAGGTTGTATAGATGTTCAACTAGATTAAGAAGAGTGACACCTCTTCTCCGCACTCTGGTGGATGGCTCTGACCAGAGGAAGAAGCAGAAGACGCGAGGATAATGACCATGAGTGGGTACATTCACTCCCGCGAACCGCTTCTAGAGAGCAGAGGATATCCCTGAGACATCAAAAGAAAGAAGAAGAGCTCAGGAAGATCCGAACCGTAGATTTGGAAGAGCCTTCCATCTCGAGCATTATTTTTTGAGAAGACAGAAGCCAACTAGAGGACCACGTTTACAAGGTAGATTTTGGGTCTGATTATGCAGAAAACGTCTTCCCAAGTGCGGGAGAGGCTTCTCAAGGTGAAGGAAGACTGGAAGGGATTGCTCCAGACATCTTAGAGGGTAGAAGCGACAAAAGCTCTGACTCAGAAGACGACATTCTTGACTCAGACAAACCTGGCCCTTTGAGAAGACCATCTCCACCACCTCGACTTGATAGAGGAAGAAGTTGGCAGTTGCATTAGCCGACCACCAACATGGCTTCTCACACTCGGCAGAAGTATCATCCGTACGACGATGATGACATTCATAAAAGTTGTCTTCATAGTAGCCCAAGTGACCATAACTAAATCATCATCCAAAGCTTTACTCATCCATTTCCTTTCCTTCCCTACGATCAGACTAGGAAACAACGGAATCTGTCGGGATCAGTATCTTCCTTGTTGGATCGAGAGATGATCTCGAACATGAAGTCATCAGCATCCAGAGGAGTGGGCTATGATCGGATGACTCTCATAGAACTTCAGAGATTAGAACGGAAGAAGAAAAAGACACTGCGGGATTACACCGAGAGGTTTGAAGACCTCCTAGATCACATCTCCCAGAACCAAGGAAGACTCGGTTATTGTGCTCAGCAAGCCGTGGATTGGTACTTGGGAGGATTGTCTCAAGAGATAGAGTTGTATGGTAGAAGAGGAGGAGGTGATGATTTAGTAGAGGTACAGAAGTATGTAAAGCAGTATGAAACCCCGAGCATCATCCAGAATATGACGAAAGATAGAGAGAAGACCTCGAAGAAGTCCAAGAAGTCTTCTAGGAAGTCCAAGAGGAAGTCAAAACTGATAACAGTATTTCGGAAGCATCATCTGCTTTTGAAGAGTCTAGTGTCGAAAGTTCAGAATCAGAATCTGAATAGGAGAAGAAGACACGGAAGAAGAAGAAGGATAAGTCACGCTCCCAGGAAGAAGTTGTGTAGAAGATCCCTTAGACTCAGATCATTCAAGCTGCACTTGATCCTCGGATTGATGAAGTACTGAAGCAGTTTGCAGACATGAAGGTTCATCTTCTGGACCCAAAGGACATACGGAAGCAACCACTGGCTTCCTGACCAAACATTTGGTGCAACCTTTGTAACTCTTCCGGACACACCAGAGATCAGTGTACACAAGATCAAGCTGTTAATTGAGCAGACTGGGAAGAAGACGATGAAAGGTACCTACACGATCCAAGTGAGGAATCCTACTACAGGATCACAACGACCTCTAAACCCTCTTCTTGAGCATATAACAATTGTGGAGAGACAGGACCCTGGTGGTCCACTTGTCCTCATCTAAGAAGACAGATTGGACAAGTGCCCTTGTTTGAGAATTGTAAGGAAGCAGGACATTTCATAAGAAACTGTTCTCAGACTCTACGCCCACAGTAGATGGTTAGATTTGCTGATACCACACCTCCTGCAGAAGCAACATCAACTTCTAAGCTTGAGTTAGCAGTGGTACAACATATCTCTGTAGAAGAAGAAGATCTTGGGGATTGCACGGATTGTCTACACATAGAAGAAGACGAACCAGACCCTAGGAAACGCATAGGAAAGGAGTCTCAGCTGCATAAGACATCTGCAGCTCAGAAGAAGAAGCCACCTAAGGAAGCATCATCTTTTATCCCGACGGATGACACTGTTTGGAGCCCTTGCTCAAATTCAGATAGCTGACCTCCCGAAGAAGTCATGGATGATGCAGTACTCAAGGTGAGTACCAGAAGTAGAGGAAAGTCAAAATCCCATCGTAAGGAGACTAAGAAGAAGAAGCATCATAAGGAGAGATCACTCTCTCCCGAGCGACCTTCGTCTCCTGCTTATGACAGAGAAGATCCGAAGTACTTTGCTCCTGATATCAGAAAGAAAGTAGAAGCGATCATGCAAGAAGAACTGGAGAAGCGACAGAAGATAATGCAGAAGCTTCTTTCATCGACCACGACAGCTCCTGTCTCACAAGAACAGCTTCCAGTCGAGAGAAGATCCACTTCAAGTCTTCCACCTAAGAAAGTAACTTCTAGACCGTCCATGTTGGAAACTCTAGTCACTCTTCGGAAGCGAGCCCCTTATGACTTCTTACGAGACTTGTGGAATCAGAAGGTTGACGTAACCTTCCAACATCTTTTGGATGATAATACTGATTACAGGAAGCTATTACAGTCTATTCTTCGAGGATCGAGGAAGAGGAGAAAAACAAAACTTCCCTTGAGCACCTCGAATCTTAGGATAGAGCATGAGGACTTAGAGGCCTCAGAACTTGACATGGAGATCTATAGTTGTCTTCTAAAGAAGATACTCATTGATTCACATCATCACTGAAGAAACCACGCATGCCCTAGGCTTCATTGAGTTCCAACCTTCATTCTCAGAATGGCAGACCAGACCAGAAGATGACCTTTGGGACAACTGAAGATGTCTTGATGGTAATTGGGGGAGTATCTTTCTACCTCACTTACATTATTTTGCACTCTAGTGTCTGGTCCTGCTTAAAGCACTAGAGTGGGAGAAGAAGACATGACAACTGCCCGGTCTTCTTCCTCTGAGGTCTCTTCCTTCATCTCTCGCTGTCCCGTTGACCCATACTTGGTCAACTTGTCTTCCTTCAGGTCCCCCTTGTGAATTACTTGTGTAGTACAGATACCTCAGAAGAAGTAGAAGAAGTGAACTATGTATACATTGAGTGCTACGAAATTATGAAAGTATTGTCTTCCCAGAAGATCGGTTAGTTTATCGTCTAGAAGCCGAGTCAGACTTGGAAAAAGCTCCCAAACCAGAATATTTTGGTGCTAGTGAATACAGTCATACTGAAGGAATGATGAACCTTGACGACCTTCAAGAAGGAGATTGCTCCTGGGAAGAAGCTGAAACTTTCCAAGGTGATCGAGGACCAACAGTTGGAGGACTTCAGAGAACTCATGATAGAGTTCCAAGATGTCTTCACATGGACCATAGAAGACATGAAGGGCATACCTCGAGAACTAGGAGAGCATCGAATTGACTTGCTGGAAGACGTTGTTCATGCACGGCAGAGACAGTATCGACTCAACCTCAAGCATTCGCTTCTTGTGAAGGGTAAAATCCACTAGTATCTGAAGGCAAGAGTCATCTTCCCAGTGCTTAGTCGTGTGATAGCTCCAATTATCATCGTTCCTAAGAAGCAGACATGTAAGATCAGAGTGTGCCAGGACTTCCGGAAGCTGAACTTGGTCACGAAGAAGGACCATCATCCTTTATCATTCACCAATTCTGTGTTAGACCAGGTAGCAAGACATGAGTTCTATAGCTTCCTGGATGAGTATTCTGAGTACAACCAAGTATCAATCAAAGAAGAAGACAAGTTGATTACCACTTTCACTACTGATTGAGGAACTTACGCATATAATCAAATGTCGTTAGGTTTATGCAACGCTCCTGTCACATTCCAGAGGTTGATGATTACGATCTTTAAGGAATATCTTCGGACTTTCATGGAGATCTTCTTAGATGATTTTTGTGTGTTTGGATCCAAGATAGATCATCTGATATTTTTGAGGAAGTATTTTTTGAAGTGTAGGGAACATCGTTTGGCTCTACATCCTGAAAAGTGCTTCTTCGAAATGTCGAAGGGATTTTGTTAGGACATAAGATTTCTGAAAGAGATATAGAAGTCAACTGTACCAAGGTGCTCATGAAACTTCAACCACCTACTAATCTGACTTAGTTGAGAAGCTTCTTGGGCAACGTAAGATACTACAGGAGGTTCATTGATCGATATGCAGAGGTGGCAAGAAGACCTACGAAGCTACTGAAGAAAGACGAATCTTATGTCTAGTCTTCTGAGCAACAAGAAGCCTTCGAGGAGATGAAAAAGCTTCTGTCAGAATCTCATGTCTTGAGACCACCTGACTGGAAAAAGGTCTTCCACATTTATGTGGATGTCTCTACTTTTCTAAGGGTGGTATTGAGCCAAAAAGAGAGAAGAAGAAAGATTATCCCATTTACTACGCGAGAAGACAACTCAGTGATGCCGAGAAGAAATACTCGACAAATGTAAAGGAGTGCCTTGGCATGATTTACTCCTGTAAGAAGTTTAGGAACTATCTTCTGGTTAATCCATTTGTCTTCTATGTGGATCACTTTTTTTGAATCATTTAGTGAAGAAAGCATATTTGTCAGGAAGGATCGCTATGTGGATTCTTCTACTTCAAGAATTCACTTACACGGTTGAGTATAGGCCTGGAAGACAACATCTCAATGCTGATTACCTATCCAGATTGGAGATAGAAACTCGAGAAGATGAAGTGGAAGACGAGTTCTTTGATGAGAAGCTGTTCCAAGTTTCTACAAAGACGTCACAGTCTGAGGGGGCGTATCATGCACTCTCCAGAACCCGAGGCAAGGTCTTTTGATCTTGATCACGCGACTTCCACAGAGGAATCTATCTTCAAAGACATGAGGAAGTTCTTGGAAGACCAACAGTACCTAGAAGGATTAGATGCAGAAAGCCATCTTCTTACACAAGACAGGCCCTTATGCAGTCTTCCAGGGTATTTTGTTTAGGAAGGGACATGACGAGAAGCTGAGGAGATGCCTCGAGCTCCCAGAGATTAAGACAGTGATCACAGGTCTTCACTACGAAGACGCTAAGGTCACTATGGACTGAAGACGACGGTTGGACGCTGGTTACTGGTGACCAACCATGTACAGAGACACTTTTCAGGAGATCATTTCTCTTTTTCTGAACTTGGGAAGAAGATAAATATGCATGCAAAATGCACTTTTGGCCAGGGAAAAGAAGATAACAAATGTAAAAAGAGTAGCTAAATTAGCAGCATAACTGGAGCGGACAATGCAGTGAGATACTATCAAACTTCTGGACCCATTAATCAATGTTAGATTATATCTCTTTATGGAGTGTTAGTTGTAATTCTCTGAGTGTTAAATAGAAAATATAATATCAAAATCAAAATATATTTGAGAGGTAAATGTTATGTACATAATGCATATCAGAATTTTAGAGAAAATCATAAGCCATGTGCGTTGAAGCACACTCTAAGAACCGTAAGATCAGCTTCTAATTTTTTGATATAAATTTTTTTATGTTGCTAATTTTTGCCCACATAAAACCTAAGGTTAAGTTTAAAATTTATATGTTATTCTTTTTTCTTTATTTATTTACTTTTAAAGTAAAATTTTTATAGATTCATATGGTTAAACTTATATGGAGTTTTCCAAGTATAGTTCAAGAGAAATTCAACCCGATCTACCGTGACGGATGAAGGCCGAATCGTGATAACTAATAAGGTTGGGAGACTTTTCTTGTTATTTTTATCCGCTCCAAACTACCATTCAACAAAAGTAGCCGAAGAAAGAAAAGGGGTTAGTATATCCCTTTACAGTCAAAACTGGATAAGTGCGATGCTTTAGGAGTAACCTCCGATAGTACGCTTATTTGGTTAGACGTCTTTAATCGTATTTGCACTTGCAAAGGTACTGTCATGCGCAAACACATCATTACACAACCAACATACATCGTTGTCGATACACCATACATACACATAATAGATGGACGATGTCATGCACATACACAAGTGTACCACAATAATAAGGATTGCTACTCACTCTATCATATCAATCGGCAATACACAAACACTAAAGTCGAGCCACACCCACTCTACGCACCAGAGAATCCAGGCTACGCTCACCAAGACTATCTACCATAGCTAGGACCTTGAAGACTCAACTCAAACAACTGAAGCCTACAAGTTATACACTGAAAGTATATCCTTAGTGAGGGCTAGCTGAAGAACTCGCCCTAACGGCACTAACGGCCCTATCGGGACTAATCACTGTGCACTCTATCAACCTAGCCGAGGTGCTAACTGTTGTGTGCATACACATCACTACACGACATACATCGCTGTCAGAAGTACACCACACATACGCATAACACATGCACGATGTCATACACATACACAAGTGTACCACAATTGCCTCCCTAATTAGCGGTTAGGTCCCTCGAACTTCAGATAGCCTCATATCTCAACTACGTGATATACATCTTCCTGGGTGTAAGGATCAAGAGACCGGCTGCTACATCACCCCATCGTTAGTCGCATGTCTGCAATCCATATCACGCAAAGATCTAATCGGTTATCCTTGCTATATACACCGAGGACAAACCCACCATCTAGTAGGAACGACATTGAGATATGGAGTCAAACACGACATGTGCAAACCTCTCGAACAACTATCACACACCAACATACAAGCTGCAGCATCAGCAGATCTCACACAACATACACCTCAAGCTTGCGCATACAACCGTTAAGCTTGGATCAACGATATCATCAATGTTTGGAAGATGACATGATACACAATTACGCACATGGTGCTTCCAAACAACATCATCACGACCTTCTAACATGAGCACTCTAGAAGGTATCACCTCACGCACTGGTAAATAGTGCGTCATGCGGTCACATCTAACATCATCGATGCAATTCATTGCAGATAGATATAATTGTCAAGATGAAATCTGCGAATCGATGACTGATAATCTCCTCCTCAAATAGTTGCATAACGCAACCTGTCTCTATGCTGAGCAATCGCTAGGTTCTCCAAAATCATAGGCATGACTATTTGAGATATCTCGGCTCGTTGAGAACATGCTCTTTTTCACATATTCGGATCATCAAGGTTCAGTACTTGAGCAGAATCATAACGAATGGTCGAAGATAGATCTGGATCTCTGCGGTACAATAGAAAATACGATGAGAAGGAAGTCAAAGATGCTTGCCGGTTAAATTGGTAGCTCATAGTCAACCATGGTAACTACAAATCCCAATCTCCTAAGTGGTCTTTCTGCAAGCCATACTTACGCAATCCTCCCTTCACCATTTGAATAACCTTTTCCGTCAACCATCCGCTTCAGGACGATCTTGAGACATAGTTCGATGATCAATCAACACCTGATGACACAAGATCTGAAACTCACCAAGAAACTCTATACCTTGGTCCGTCAGCACTTCAGTTGGTGCTCCAAAACGACTCAACACTCGATCTAAAAATGCATACGTTGTCTCATCACTCACTTTGTCTGGTAATGCCATCAACTCAATCCACTTGGAGTCAACGGTAAAGGTCCCAAAAACCTAAGCTCCAACGATAAACCAACCCCATAAAGGTAAAGGATGTAACTATGGAGTATGAGCATTAAATGATGCTCATACTCGATCACAAATCACACATCGTGCGACAAACTACTGCACATCGATATGCATACCACGTCACCAATATTGTCCTGGGAGTAAGTTATGTGTACGCTTCACTCCAAAATATCTCAACTCCTCATGGGCATGTCGTACTAACTATATCCTCTAAGATGAATGTGGTACTATTGATATTCTCTCATCGTCTCATACTTGAAGTATATGTCATCTCTCTCGTCGAAATATCTTTGCTCGTTGAAAGACGTGATCTCGCTCCTTGGTACTTACTATGCTTACCACCACGTCAATACGTAGATATTCTATTACTGCCACATCATCACAAATATCTCGCTGGTATGAAACACCATCTCCACACTCATGATCTGAAGACTCACCATCTATTCTCTGACTTGAGAAAGATATGACCTGACCCTCTATAGTAGAGTTCATGATCACAAAGAAAGACAAATGTATGCATCATCTCCTCATCAACCTCGTCATGTCATCGAACTCTAGTCTGATCTTGCTGACTCGTGCATGGGTTGTGACTCAACCCATCAGTATCTAGGTTTGCAACTCCAGGTCTATGTACTACATGGAAGTCATACTCCTGTAAGATCAGAGTCCCTAGTGCAAGCTTCCTTGTAAGCTTATCGAAATCTATCAACCACTTGAGCGGCAAGTGATCATTGATGAGAGTAAAGGGGTTACCAAACAGATAACATCAGATGTGTGCAACAACCCATACTGCAGCCAAACACTCCCTCTTGTATGAACTATACATCACCTCTGTCGAAGTGTTGAAGCTACTAGCATACGCCACCACAAACTCCTTTTCTTCATCATCATGTTGAGTCACTGCTCCAAGTCCCAACATACTCCAATCAACGTGTAGTTGGAAGGGACGCCTCCTAACGGATCTCCTCAAGATGGGAGCACATGTCAACTTATCATTGAGCTCCACAAAAGCTCGCTCATGCTCATCTCCCCACTGCCACTCCTCGTCCACCTTCATCAACTTTTTCAATGACTTCGTAATTACACTAAACTCCTTCACGTATTGACGATAGAAGTTCACCAAACGAACAAATGTCTGAACTCAACTCACATCTGTGGGACGTGAAATATGTACAATAGTCTTAATCTTCGTCTGTTGAACATCCAACCCATCTGGGTAGATGGTGTGATCCAGATACTCTACCAACTCTAGAAAGAACTTACACTTCTCAAGGTGTAACTTCAACCCATGAGCTCTCAACCGCTTGAACACATCCCGTAAGTGTCTCTCGTGCTCCTCCATTGTAGCACTATAGACTAGTATGTTGTCAATATAACATCGAACAAAATCTAGTCCTGCTAGGATCCTGTCCATCACCCTTTGGAACTCAGCAGAAATATTCTTCAACCCAAATGATAAGAACCACCACTGATAAACAATCCTTGCCGTGAGAGTCAATTCTCCAGAATGTTATCTTCGACTTATCTTCCTCTCTCATCGACAACTGATGATATCTTGCTCGAAGGTCCAAAGTACTGAAGACCTTCACATGCCCCATTGCATCAAAGATCTCTTTAAGTGTCAACATGGCATACTTATCAAACTTCGTCTGTCGACTGATAAGACGATAGTCTCCACACATCCGTCTATTTGTGTAGTTGCCATACATATTTTTCTTTGCTGGTATAATTGTGACAGATGCGTACTCTTCATGCGACAGCTCCACCAACCCAACCTCCAACAAGTCTTGAGTCTTATTCTGGATCAAGGCTCTCTCCATGTCATTGTACATGTAGGGATGTTGAAAGATTGATGTGTCACTAGTCAAGTCGATCCGTATACCTGGTCTCTTCAAGTTACCCAAATCCTTTATAATGAAGACAAAACAATTCTTGTAGCTCTTCAGGAATCTCTGAACTCTTCGTCTCTCCTCTCTTATAAGCTTAGATCTAACCTCCAACTCCCAAGTATCCTCTATCATCACGCTAGAGGTGGAAAACAAAGTCGTTGACTGTTATCTTGCAGCCTCTGGAGCAGTTTCCTTCTGCTCACCACCAACAACCTCTATCTCCATTGTGCGAAAAACTCCTACACTCCTAGCTGCAAGCTCCACACTCTCTCCTACTGCATCCCATGATGTCTAAGGATGACAAAATCTACACGTCTCGCTCCTAGTCTTTGCCTCCACCAACACGATAAACAAAGAGCTCAGAAGTGTCTGAGCAGTTACATCTGTCGATCGCATCTGACGAGTAAATAATTCACCTCTCAGTTAGAAGTTATTCTCTCTGAGTGAAGTTAAGACCTCAGAGAAGTCGATTCTGGAGGAAGTGAGCATTCAAAAATTGGAAAACACCACGGCGTAGGTCTCGTCGCGCTGATCACCGTGGTATGTTCAAAAGTTGCAAACAGAGTTGCATCCAAAAAGTTACTTGGAGTTCTTCTACAAGATTTTTGATACCATGAAATTTACCATAAATCTGAGTTTGAGTATAATATGTTTTAGATATTTCTCATGTAGGTTGTAGTGTGCAGTATTTGTTTGCATTTTGAAATGCACAAAAAGACCATGTCTAGAGAAAATTATGGCACTTCGTGTTAGTGAAGGAAAGATGAAATACCACACTTTGCTAGCATATCAGCTTAGAAATAGGTCTCTAGAACCAGTTGTGAGATCAATTTCCGTGGTGTAGTTGAGCAAACCTGTAGGGAGGAGGTCTCCGGATCAAATCCCCTCAGACTCACAACTGGCTTGGAGTAGGATGGCCCATTCGAGGAAATATGAGGTCACCAAGTTGCTTAGGGACGGGACACTAGATGTCACTTAAACGTATCATGAATGTGAGACGCCTCCGTCTATCGTTGCACTAGTGCAGTCACCTGGTGTGGATGCTAGAGGGAGTTTACCACCGGATTTCGAAATGGATCCTATGCTAGAGGACTAAGCTCGCCTTCGGGTTGTCAGGGTCACTAGTACGAATTCGGTTGCGGCCATCTAAGTCATGGGATAGCGAGATGACATCAAAGATACTCCAACTAGGTACCAAATCTTTTGTAGAAAAATGTAGATCTCGTCATACTATTCACTTGGGTCGAAAAATCAAGTGAAATCATACCTCAGGTGATACTTACGGCATTTCAAAGTTTAAAGGAACCAGAGAACGACAACAGCTGTAACTCGAGCTCCACATGTCAGAACGAGGTGATTTCGGTGGCCAGAGGTAGCCGTGGGGGAGTTACTTCGAGTGGAGGTGTTAGATGCTGACTGTATGGTCGAATCGGTGGCCGTCCGTACAGATGAACCTGCGAAGGCTTGTGAACTAGTCTTCTTACGTGTAGATTTATTATTAGTGGTTTATTTTTCTGCTGCCATCTGTTTAGGGTATCTTTTATTCCTGCCAGGTGACACTGAAGGTTACGTAGGATGGAGGAAAACCCAGAGGGGTGTACTCCAGAGAGGAGAGATTTCCATAAGCATTGTCAAATTATCGAAGTACCGTGCAGAGACTATCTAGTAGAGAATCGAAGAGCTAAGAGAGGATTTTACAGAAGTTACGTCTGGAGAGATTTTCTGACTGATCAGAGTTTTGACATCTAGGGACTGAGAGCAGAGAACAAAATCGAGTAGAGAGGAGACCAAAAACTTGTACGCACATCTTTTTGAATAGAAAACGAGAAGCTTCTAGGTGAACGCGCTGGTGCTTCACATGAGCAGTTTTTTAATATTCTGAGTTACTGAGCGTCAGATTTACAGTCCGAATGATCTGGAGTTGAAGATTTACTTGCACATCGTGTGTTTTATCTTGGCCAGATCGAAATCGTGGTGCTGTGTTTTCTTGCGATCCGTATTCCGTGTGTGATTTTTGTCCTCCTCTTCACGATCGTATCACAGCTAGAAAGTTCCGCCCTTCTTAGAAAACTCTCGTCTCGACAACGCTGCTCAACCAATCCAAGGCTAACAATCCACGTCAAGCAGTTCAAGTCCATTGCTTGATCAAGTACTTGACGACGTGAAGTCTCCGACACCGAAGCTACTACAATCGTATTCATAGAGAAATCCATCGCTCGCTCTCTCTCATTGGTATTGGACTCCACCAACTGCTATAATTGTCCAACACAAGATTAATTATGAGGTAGAGATTGAATGAGAAGACATCAACTTGCCTACGACAACCAAAGTCTTCCATAGATATCGATTTTTGTCCGACAGTCGATCCTTACTCAATAAGATCAATTTTCATTCACAAGAAGGTAAATTTATCTCCAAATACAACAATAAATGAAATTTGAACTCCCAATACTTTATTTCTCTTCTTGCAACCTTCACACTCTTGAAATCCTCAAAAATCAGATCCCTTCAATCCTTGTCTTCCACCCATATGCGTCGACGGCTCTCTTTGGTGATAAAAAGTACAATATTCATAATCGTGTGATATGACAACTTTTCTTAACTAACATTTCAGCTAAGCACCTCTCCAGCTAAGCTAAGATCGTTATAAGCATACTTGCGTATCAAACAAGCATGCCCCTTGCTAAGCTAAGCTCTTTCTTATTAAAAAAATTTCAACTCTTGATGTCACTTCTGTTATAGTACAAACCATCCAGTGTAGACCGAAGTTACAGCTATGAAGCCACCTCATAGCCGCATCATGTAACTCTTGACCTATAACCGAAGTGGCATGTGGAGGCTTAGGCTAGGAAGCTCACGATTAAGAGATATACTGGTCCACCGTCCCTAGATATGCAATATGTAGCTACATATCTAACATAGAATCCCATCCAAGAGATCAACATGTTGGAATAGGAAACACATGCTAGGAGGATTTGATCTTGAGACCCCTTTTTTCTAGGTGGACGTCTCTATCACTGAGGATGGTCTCTGTTCTTCATTAAAAGAAGAATTAAATCTCATACATAAACTTAAAGAAAGTTACTTTTACATTCTTTACTAACTTTCTCTACGTCAATTATTCTATACAACTCTATTTTTAGTGAATGAAAAGTCAAAACTATAGTACTCACTAATACTTACGCACTGTATCTTCAGATTATAGATCCAAGTCACGAGCCAAAATTGACGGATTTCTCTCTTTCATATTTTTCATAACTTAAAACTGCACTAACTATTGCGTAAAATACTACTTTTCACAACTGAAAGCACTAGGTCATTCTTCTCTACGAGCTTCGATTCTGGTACTTTCACTCTTCTTCAAAGTGATACTTTAACTCAAGCTAGAGAGCAGCTTATCTAGCTCAACCCTAGCTTAACTCCTGCTCAGCTTGGTAAGCTCGGGTGCATCTTCGTGTGAAAATGCCACCCGGGTATTTTTTGAAGATCTGTTTCACTGTATGAGATGTCATATAGCACGACAGCGAGCATGCATGTCATCAAGTGACACACATGCAATCAGCCATGTGTCATCTTCGCATGTTGTCACCTCAATCCTTAGTCAATGTCAACAAGTCATCATCTATCAACTGTGACATGTCGGCATTCCGTCTTGTTGACACTAGTCACGTTATCATTTTGTCCCAGTCACCTAGTGCTATGTCATGATGCCACCTCAACCTTACATTACCATGTATCAGTTCCCCGTCAAGCTCATATGGCCATGTCAGCCTGTTTTCTATCATGTCAATATCCGTGACGATCGGAACTCTAAATCTTTTATATCTCGTAATTTTTCCTCCGTAGCTCCATCCGTGATGATCAAACACAATTTTGACCTGCTCAGCGAGCTCTACACAACGGTGAAGTCAGAATCACTTGTAGGATAAGTTTTAAAAAATAAGTATCTGTACTTTTCATATTTCACGATTCAGTCGATACACGACACGATGAGTGAAATGTGTGATAAAGAGGTCTTTATTTCTAATATAGATACATAATCAAACAACTTTTCCGCACCGCATTTCTTCAACTGAATCTTTAACCTAAACTAAAGATTGTATCTCTTCTCACAAACATATCTTTTCTGTAAAATAAAGAATTCAACCTAGAAGATCCAAGTAGCACGAACACTTTTCAGTTAATAGTTTGGACCTTGATTCACAATGCGAGGATGTTTACACTTGAATGGTTCAGTTGTGTTTTCAAGAATCTTTATTCTAATGTTTAAGATAAAGAAGCGCGGTAAGTTTTAGACAATGGTTTAAATAAAACTTTCTATATAGAACAGGGGTGGAAAGGTTTTCCTAACAAGCTCTCTAACTGGTTAGGGGAGCCTTAAAAGAACCGCCTTGAGATGCTCTTAGACGGTTTAATACAATTTTTTTCGTTATTATTACTATTATCTCCTGAAGATTCCAAAACGATGCAAAGACTTCATACGGTCCCTGGAGGTGACGGCCCGTTGGCCTTGTCTCTTCTGACGTGTACATTTCTCTTCCTAACGTGAAATCCAATACAATACTGTTAAATAACGCAGTAGAACTGAAGCCAATGTAAAGACAACCATACGTACCTGCAGTAAGAATGAGTTTTACTGCCAGTGGAAAAACCTGATATTTGGGATATTTCGATATATTATTGATTATAGATTATAGATTATTGATATATTTCGATTACCAAAGCTTGTAGCCATGACACCTGGGTTTGAACCCGACAGTTGGAAACCCAGAGGCACTGTACTAGTAAAGATAGCGCACTCTCTACTTTCCTTTCTTTCCTTATTTCCGGAGACGAATAACGAAATCGAGACGGGGGCCTCGGCGAGCTTCCGTCCATGTCTTAAGGTCTGTCCTTCCTTGCTATGCTCTCGTCATGTCCCACTGAAACTGTTACATCATCGGGACCTAAAGTAAACGAAAGCCTAGCTCGAGATCAGCCCCACTTTGTCGAGGGCGTAGGCTTAAGGTATCCGAATGGATATTTGCTTCTCCAAGCAGTTCTTTTGAGTTAATTAGCCATTGAGGTGTTGGTCAAATGCAGATGTTCTGCGAAGACCAGACTGGACCTTTGGGGGTTTGGAACAGTGAGCGTGTCGTCCATTCATTTGCGGCTTTTGTTTATCTTTTTGACAGTAGCGTCGCGGAGCAATTCACCTGCAGCCTGCCGTGGGCCGCACTCAGTAAGAATGAAGATCAGTATCTGAGTTCTTGCGAAGACACAAATTGTCAGCGTGGATTGATTCTGTCATGTGCCAGACTTGTTCATTCGCAGGGAGATGGACCGTGAAGCCGACAAGCCATATAGGCAAGAAGCGGACAAACGCTGAGAAGCAGGGGGAGTGTGAAGCAAATTTAGTTGTGTATTTGTTTGAGAGGGCTAGAGAGAGTAGCAAGGATCTCGACAGGGAGAGAAACGCGAAGCTTGTGAGAGAGAGAGAGAGCGCACGTGGAAGAGCGTGGGTCGAAATTGTTGAAGTGCTTTGTTCGAGAAGGTGCTGCTCGTCTGTGACATCCGGACAGCAATTTGGGTGTGAAGGACGAGACTGAGACCAGCAAATCTAGGAGGAGTAACCACGCAGGCAAACAGAAACGGATATCAGCGAGTATCAATAACTCCAGGCCTACCCTCACACACACACACAAAAGAGAGAGAGAGAGAGAGAGAGAGAGAGAGAGAGAGAGAACGCGTAACACAAGTACGGGGCTATAGGAAGGGAGATCCCACGTATGTCTATGGTTAGCCAGGCCAGGCGAGGCAAGGCAAGCCGGAGAGAGAGAGAGAACGCGTAACACAAGTACGGGGCTATAGGAAGGGAGATCCCACGTATGTCTATGGTTAGCCAGGCCAGGCGAGGCAAGGCAAGCCGGAGAGAAAGAGAGAACGCGTAACACAAGTACGGGGCTATAGGAAGGGAGATCCCACGTATGTCTATGGTTGGCCAGGCCCCAAGGCAAGCCGGTGTATCTCGTACAAACCTGGAGGAGGTTTAGGGAATAGGTTAGACGGCATCCTGAGAAATAGATAAAAAATTGACGTCGGGATTTCCTGGAGGGGGAATGGAGATAGAGAGTCGACTTTCATCATTATCTGGATGCTACAGATAGCAGGCAGTGAGTGTGGGTGGGCCTTCTGAGCAGGACGAAGTGGTTCGGTAAGTCGCTGGGATCCATCCGTCCTTTTTGACATTCAATACGGCCTCCGTGTAGGAAGAGATAGAGAGGAAATTCAGGTTCTGTGGTTTGGAGAAGTGGCAGATTTTCAAGGTTGGTTGTACGATTGGCGCATGTGTAACAACTTAGGAGGAAGAGTGATACATGGATCAGAATTTTAGGACGGGGTAGTACTCGAGGGGCAGGTCATTGCGCGGAGAACCGAGAAGAAGTAAGGGATGCAGGAAAGCTTCTTCCTGCAGAGAGGGGATGAATACGCACCCTGTGCTGCTACGTAGCTCTTGATCAGACTATGCTGTTCGCTGGTCGCTTGTGCGGGAAAGGAAGTACAGCGGCTGTTGTTACTGGAAGTTGTGAGTGTGAAGAGGAAGATTTTGGGCAGCGCCGCCATATCCTTGTCGAAGAGCAGAAATCACCCTGGCCGTGGTTCTTGCTTTCCACAAAAGTACACCGACAAAAGGGGGAGCGTGGAACGAGCTGTGATCTCAAACAGTTTGAGCTTTTCAGATGTGAATTATGTACTGGTTGATTTTTGTACTATGCCATCTGCTCGAGCCATTTTGCGCTACAGTATGTGCTTAGTCAAGCGCAAGCCCTCTAAGGTTGCCACCAATTCCAACCATGGAATCTCTAACCGCGATTCCGCTCGAACGTGGCCTTCCACTCGTAGCACCAGCAAGGTCACTCAACACGATAGCAGCAGCTCGGATTTCACGGGCGGTAGCGGCTACACGCACAGTCAATCCGTGTCTCGAGAATCTCAGTTGTCCACAGGCAGCGGGGGTTCCAAAGCATCTCTTGCAACTTTGAAGGAAATCGTTGGGGACGGGGTCCATATATTCGAGTACAGAGAGCTCAGGAGAGCTACAGAGAGCTTCAGCTCCAGGAAGAAAATTGGTAATAGTGTCTATCGAGGAACTGTCCGAGGCGTGGAGGTGGCGGTAAATAGACACAAGAAGGCGGAGGCGTTCACCGACCTCGCGTCGGAGGTTAAAAGGATCTGCAGTATCCACCACACGAATGTGGTTTCGATGATAGGAGCCTGCGCTCCTGAAGAAGATGAGCATGTTTATGCGGTGTATGAGTTCATGGAAGGTGGTGCCAAACTGCGCGAGTGCCTAAGGAACCCACACAGTCCCGGCTATTGCGTGCTCAGCAACTGGATGCAACGCTTGCAGGTGGCTCTGGATGTGGCCAGGGGCTTGGAGTATCTTCACGACAGTGCGCACAAGTCTCTAATTCACAAGTATCTCAAAAGCAACAACGTCTTAGTCGATGGCACCACTTTGAGAGCCAAGATAGCTAACTTTGGAGTAGCTCACTTGGCCGGAGAATTCGCCCTGGCGGAGGAACAGGAACAGCACTCGCAGCAGTTGCTGCTGCAGCAGCAGGAGAACGCAGCTCTTGCTGCTTCTTTGAGAATTATTAGTGGGATCGATACTGAAATTATTGAGGAAGAGCCATCGCCATCGTCGACGTCGTCCTCGATGAGGTTGCCGATGACACCCGTGAGGCCGAGGTTGATTCGCTCTCGTAGCAGAAAGCTGGCTGGTACTCGCGGGTACATGGCCCCTGAGTACATCTCAAGAGGAGCGGTGACGAAGAAAACTGATGTTTTCGCTTACGGTGTGATTCTTCTGGAGCTCCTCTCAGGTCAGGAGCCCATCATTTTTAAACCGGATCCGGCAAGTGGCGTGAACGTGGTCAAGAGAATCACTCTCCATGAAGCTATACAAGCTATCTTCATTGACAAGGACCCGAAGGCAAGACTGCGGCAGTGGATGGATCCTCTTCTCAAGGACTCGTATCCTCTGGATCATGCTCTGAGAACGGCACGCCTTGCGAAGTCTTGTGTTGACAGCAACCCCGATGAGCGGCCTGAAATGAGGACTGTCACCTTAGAGCTCTCGAAAATTATGATAATGTCTGAGCGATGGGCTGCCGGAATGATTGCCAGCAAGAATTTAATGAGCCGAACAATGGAGGCGAGGTGATGAAACCAAAGCCAAGTAGTTACTTTGCAGGACTACATCCCGAAACCACAGATATCCAGTGATGACTGAACCAGTTTTGTAACTTTGGGTGACGACAGATTCGTTGATGCAGCGCAGCAATCATCTTCACAAGCCAGCGGATTGTGTTTTTGTTCGTACTATGTTATAATACAGACAAGTAGAAAGGGGGAACCAGAGACAGATATGGACGAGAAGGATGGCCTGCGGACGAGGGAGAAGCAGGAGCAGGCAGAGAGGAGAACTGGACAAAACCCCCAAACACGTAACATCAAATACTCATCATTCACTTGTAAAGACAAACAGACAAGACAAGAGCTAAGCCAGGTAAATTCTCCCGCCTCGGCCCGAAAGGAGGAGAAAGGAGGAAGGCTGCTGAGGATCGCCGTCACGACTTTACAACTCAATCGAGCAAGCCTTATATGACCCTAGCCCGGGAGCTACCTGTAAATATTTAAATCCATTGCTAACGGGCGGGCAAAGGTCTGTTTGCCGACAGGCTGCAAGGAGCTGTTTTGCAAGGATCAGACATTCATTTTGTACATATTTCACCTTGGCCGCGGTTACAGTTCGTGCCTGTAGGTGTGTTGCTTCGATTCAACTTCATGAAAGAGTTTTTGAATCTTGTATCTTGGATCTGCTGCGTCTCTGAGGTGACCAGCTTTGTATTTTGGCTCGTGTTTTCCCGAGTTTTATGGAAACATGGAAATTATTAGCTGTTCTTTGTGTCATCTTTGGCTCTGCTTTGATCTCGTGTATCATGCTCGTTGACTCTACACCTCCGTCTATCGGACATCCGCGTCTTTCTCTGAACCCGATGGCAAGACCGGGTGTGCCTGTTGGGTCAGTCCATTGTCTGTAGAGGTTTTCTAGACGGAACCAGGAAAATTTCATGGTGGGTTCGAGATGCACCTACGCAGCATGAGGAGGTGCAAGCGTCACAAGATCTGCTCATCATCTTTCAGACAGGGCTACATTTGACTGACGTAAGCATTTGGCTCCCGTGCAGTCACCTTCTCAGCGAGATGACTCTAACGATGCATACAGCAGCTGTCAGCTTTGGTTCTGATTTTGCTTAGATATTTGCTCATTAGTTTTCTGGAGGCGTTGACGTCTATGTATGACCATTTAGGCATTCTGGAGGCCCTGGCAAGGTCTTTCTGGTAACTTATTTCACTGGGTCTCGTGTGGCACGTATCCGAGTTGCGAAGTTACATGGTTCTTATAAGGTAGTGGCATATTCTTTTATCCGCTGCTTTTACATGTGACATTGTTTCCTTCTCAGCTGCTTGTTTCAGAAGGAGCAGCTTTCTTGCAGGCACAGGGCGCTTGATATGCCGAGTTGAGCGAGATATATTTCTTTTAAGAAACGAGAACATCGTTTACCGGAAATGCTTGAAGTCTGGAAGTTACTAGAGTTATTTCTAGTGGGTAGACATGCCTTCATGCGTGCGAAGTGACGAAGAAGGTGATCGCAGACGAGATAATGTTCATCTTCCAGGCGAAGGTTGCTGGAATGTTAGTACGGTGATGTGAGCACGTCTCAAAGCTACTTCCTTCAGTCTAACTAGATTTTTGCGAAGGACCTTTGCTCGTCACAATGGAAACCACTACGTAGGTAGATTCGGACACCAAAGTGATCTTCAGCTGAAGACACTTTCCGTGAGGTGGATTAGAGCAGGAAAACTCGAGTTTCGATGGAAGTAGAGAAGGAACTGAACAAGCACTTCTCTCTTAGTGGATCCGGCGGGAAGTTTTATGCCGCACACCATTACCAATAATAGCAACAGGAATCGCGTTTCCAGCGTTGCGCACTCCCCACGGACATTGAGCTCCATAGAGCAGGGAGCTCGGGGCGCAAACAAAATGAACTTTGAGATTTAGCGGGGAATGGTCTCCTCATGGTTTTATATCATATGTTTTCTCCAGACAGTAGCCCGTCATGTACTTCATATAGAAATCAACCACGGGGTTGGAGAGAAGTGACGTTCTCCTCTAGGGGACATCACACCGAAACTTAGCATTGAGTGGTCGTGTAAACGGGTTCTCAAAGTAAAGCGTGAATTTTCGTGACAAACTGGTGATCTTTCAGACCAAATGGATGCAGATCTAGTTTCCAGCGGATGGTGCATTTCACCAGCATCGGACTGTAAGCAAATCATTCCCCAGAAACAGCATCTAGCGTCGCGTCTTGTTTTGTTCATAATTTGCACTGACCTTCTCCTTCAAGTGATACTTGAGCCAATGTGAGAGGAGTCAAACTCGCTCCCCGTCTTAAACTCGATGCTCTACAGAATATCAGAACATCTTTTCTTCCCGAGTTACACTGTCGTGTCGCCATGATTATCCTGATCAGGATTTGACGTCAGGGACAATAATACGATCACTGAGAAAGTAAATCGGGAACCTTTGGAGCTGCATCGGGAGAAATTGACACGACATGAACTGACGTTTTGTTCAGGCTTGAGTTGAGGCTGAGGGCTAGCTCTCTCAGGCGTGGCCAAGGAAGATTTTGCGCTAGTCGCCTGAACTTGTTTTTGCTTCAGGAACAGATCCATGCTCACCCTGGCTGCACTCGGTGGATGGACGGTTGAAAGTCAGACGGTGGAATTGTGTCCTCGTCGAAGACTACACAATTATAAGGAAACGTCAAGTCAGCGGACAGATGTCGGTCCAAGGAAGAGCTCATGCACGAGCTCGTACTCGACTCTTGGGTTTTCCCGATTTGGCCAAACCTTATCCCTTTTGCCCCGGCTCTTTCTCAAAAATTCCGTCCTGCTCGAACCCACTGTTGATCATAGATGACAGGACCAGACGACTTATCCTATACTAGAGTTCACGGAAAAGGAGGTAAAAGATCTGGAGAGCTTTTGACTTGGGGATTTCATCGTGTGGGGTTCTAGAGACCGAAAATGGGGAATATGCATCAGTCGAGGATTTCATTCGGTGCACTCTTGTCGTCCTCGTTTGACAGAATGGCACTTCACTGCGAGCAGACAAGCAAGGAGTTTGGAGCATTAGGGTTGACCGTGGAGATTGGCGTAATTAGAGCGTCATGAAAGTAAGCATGGCCCGTCCCGTAGCTGATTTTATCCGGTCATGTGTTCCCTTTCTTCTCTTGGTTGTTAGAATATAGACACTGTCCAAGAGAGGAGTCGTCAGACACAAACAAAAGACCAAAGTGAGAGACAAAAGTTTCTCCAGGAGAGTAGACTTCTACATATTTAGCCGGAATATAAAAATGATAAAGAGGAACGTTCCTCGTAATTAGTGTGGTCTATAATATTTTCTTTTTATATTATTTTTATTTGTAGTAAAATTTTTTTATAAGGGACGGCAACACATCCGAGGAACATTATTATCGTGAAAGGTTTTGAGTTATCATATTATATTAAATTGGTCCATATTATATTATATTTCAGATTAATTATGATATAATATATTATATAGATCATATTTTTTCCAAAACCCAATGTCTAGGTCTTCTATTGGACACTTCTTGCCCAATCTGTATTACTAACCTTTGTAAGGTAACTAAACCACCAGTTGCATAGTGAAGACCTAGTCTAAACTTGATGGTTACTTACATATCCTACTTCTTTTCCGGTGCATGGTGGTGAGGTTTAAGATGTTTGTATAGATTTATTACCAGACCTCAGAACGTAACTCTGATCTGGTCTGGTAATCATTAAGTATATCATGCTACCAATAATCTACTCGTATAGAAGTATATGCAAGTAACTCATCAACATCAGCACTCAGTTTCACAATAGATGCAAGAGGTGTAGAAGTAGTTTACGACCATTACGATTAATCATACCAAACTTCTCGAACATGTTCTAATATATTGACGTTGCAAAAAACAAGTCTCATCTCCATCTTTGATGAACTTCATAGCTAATAAATATTCAGCAGCTCGAGATTTTCAGATCACAAAGTCTTTTCTCAACTCATCTTTGTTGTGTGGAATCAACATCTCGGATGAGCAAATAATAACAAAATCATCAAATTTGAATACTGGACTGTTGCTTATCTTGAAGAAGTGATTGTGATCTGGGTAGTGAACTCTTGCTTAACTTTCTTGGCTCTCTGTCCATTTATATGTTTAACACGGTTTTTATATCATATTACTTTACTTTGTACGGAATTACTATTCATTTCATGTTTTACTTTATAACTTAAACTTTTACATAGTATACTGACTCTTCTTCATTTATATATCTTACACTATATTTTTTATTATTTACTATTTAGTGGTGATAGAGGAGTCATGGGCTAGCTAGTGTCTTTAACCCTCTAGTGGAGAGAGAATTCCTATACGGAATTTGGGTCCATTCCTGCCATAGGTTCTTTCTATGATGTAGTTTTTGTATCAAAGTTATATATGCTATAAAGGTGAAAGCATGGACAGCATCGAAAATATAAGAAATCGGATCCATCCGGCCCACAGTCCTTCTTTATGTACCACAAAATAGAGGGTGTCATTTCTAAACTTTCTCGAGAATTGAGATGTCTGTGGATTTTTTGTGTCGGGATTTTTTGTTTTCTTTCACGGGTCATTTTTGAATCTTATGGGTTAGGTCCGTGGGAGACGTACACGGGTGACAAAGTGAAACTGAAACAACAGTCTCTCCACTGAAATGAATCGAACTATTCGGGGTGTCAAAGTTGAGGGGTAAATATTCTTCAACGGAGAAAAGAGAAAGAGCAGTAATATCACAGTAATTAATTTTGTATGAAAACGTGACTTAGTCTACGTCGCGCTTGTGACTCAGACATACAATTTCTTCAACTAATTTTTTTTAGTTTTGAAACTCAGAATAATTACTTAGCGCAGTAGATATTCCACTGCAAAAATAAACGGACAAAACGACTGAATATCATTAAGAAAACACATGTGGGCGTTTTTCTACTGGTACTTCCGAAAGAGCTCGCACGAAACACCTACTAAGGTTTGGTTCTGAATCTTTCAAAAAGATTCTTAACTTTGACACCCCTATTTACTTTATTCAGAGTAGTATTTAGCAAAACAGACTATGTTCACGATCATTACCTGCAGATAATCTTCACGGCAAGTGCAAGACCTAACTAACCCACTTCAACTGTCCGCGAACATCGCCTGACGCTTTCCTCGGACATCACCTGCGATAAGACTATGCTCGCTTGAACTGGCTTTTGGAAAGAAATGACACCCCCTAATGTGAATGTTGTTTTCTGGACGTCATACCCAACAACACATTTTGATACAAAATGGAGTTGAGAGAAGTACATCGGTTGTGACAAGAAAAGAGGAAACAACTTTCGGATGAAAGCAATGCAATTCGTAAGAAAAACCGCCAAAAGAACCCCAAAACTAGCTTTTGGAAGGTTCTTCTTGAGAACCTGTCCGATTCTTTGCTTCGTGATCAGCAAGACTTTGTCCAGAAAACTTCACCTTCACAGGCAATCGCTTCTGCTCTCGGTGATGACGGTTTCACTTTTGACTGCTTTTGACTGGGAAAAAGACGGTGAAACCTGCCAGGGAATTGAATCCGATCTGGATAAATCACTAACGCATAGTCTCACAATTCTATGGAAAGCGTAGCTTCTTGTTTTCTTCTCCATAGCATGTACGTATTGGCGCAAGGCCGTAAAGGACTACCTCTCGTCTCTACAAAGAGGACTTAATGGAATGTATAATGGCGGAGTAGGACGTTGTAAGTTATCTACTATTACAAATTCTACAGGATAGTGATTGCATGGTCGTAATCACCTTACAAATAAACTAACTGTATGTTTGTAGAATAGTTGAACATTGCTTTCCTCTGCGCAATTCACTCATCCGGAACTAGTGCTCAGATATTGTTCGGTATATATTATACCAATTCACAATAAAATAGAGTAAAATCTATCAATCAAAGATTAATGTCTGAAGGTTGACAATGACGATGGTCACTTTGCTTCAAGTTCTCTAGTTCTCGTCTATCCACTCTCTCATAAATCTCACTTCTCTCTAGAAGTTTTCATCTAGATTAACGATAGAACGATCTGTCATGAAAATTTACACAGTTCTTCTTTCGAGAGATCTGCAAGATGTACTTGTCGCTCCGAACTCATGAAGTTGAACAGACTTGAATGTGAAAGAGTCTTGTACACTATATACAGATAAGTTTGCAATGTACTTGATTTCTATCATGTTGTGAAACTGTCCAAAAAAACTGTGTTATGATTCACTCTACTTTACATGGCATTAATTTTCCTAACATGGAATATTTGAAATAAAAGTTTAAAAGTAACACAAACGACATAGATCCAGATTGCTTTTTGAAAAGCTAATCATGTTTGTTAATCCACAAAACAGGGGCTAAATCTCTTCAAAACTCCATCAACTTCCAGCTTCGGGGAAACCCTTAAATAGAACTCACTGCTTACACAGCTTATCCTACATATTCATCCTTGGGAATGTCTGACTATGCAAAAGGTATAACAACATTCGCTCAGGGAAATGAAAATGTGTAGGATAAAGTATACATACCAAATGAAATTAATGAAAATCAATCCTTAAATAGAACTCACTGCTTACACAGCTTATCCTACATATTCATCCTTGGGAATGTCTGACTATGCAAAAGGTATAACAACATTCGCTCAGGGAAATGAAAATGTGTAGGATAAAAAAAGTAGGCCTCCATCGTGGAAGCATTACTCCAGATTGGAAGGGCAACTTTACGATTTCCGCCAGCTGTTGTGCTGACAATCGCTGTGACGACCACAGTTACAACAAGAACCATGCCCCTTAGCAATTGCAGTCAAAGAGGCATGGGATACTCGATCAACGGGCCGGGTTTCGGAAACTGGATGCGGTAATCTGATTGTTTGATTCTGATTCCCCTCCTGCCGCAGTTAGTCTTCTGTACAAACTGAGGAGACCGAAACCTGAGACATATCAGGAGCAAAACGGTTAATGTGTTCACTGACTACTGTCATGAAGCGTGGAAATACAGTGACGATGTAAGTTACCCCTGGTAAGTTACCCTGCTACAACTGTAATCCTATTGTACTTGGGAGATTAAGTGGGTTGACCTGTACAAAATCAAACCTGTACGAAATCAAATAAGTGAGCCCAGAAAGTATATTTATACTGCCACATCTATTGCTTGGTCCATGAGAAATCGCACGATTTGCTGCGCCCCATCATCTATATGGTTTTATTCATCATACAAACTTTGTCCTCTCTTTATTTTCTCTGGAATGAGAATTAAGGCCGCGTGATCTGAGTGAAACCGAGTGGAATTTATGAAGTCTATGAATGTCCTGGAACGGATTTATGAAGGAAAGAGATTTACAGTTGCTTAATTCATTCACCCGAGCTACGAAGGAGCTCCAACTCCGAACGCATTCTACTAGTCTCAAGATCCATCTATGATGCATATCAGCACTTCCCGTTCTTTCCGTGCTCAACACTTCCCGTCTCAGAACTGCATAGATGGGTTCCTTCTATAGAACTGTTGTACTCTCAACAGAACCTTCAAGCCCAATTCTTCATCTTGGAAAAACCTTGTACCGGGTTGGGTGAATCTTTGTTGAGATCTCCAAAGTGGCTGGTCATGGCTGAATCCACTTGTGAAGAGACACCCCACCTCTCTCTCTGACCCGCGAGTTCCAACTATCGACAGATCTAAACTTGCCGATACATAATGCGAAGGCAAACTATACTCCACACAGTTACGGCTTCTCTCAGTTTGCTAAGACAGCAAGTTGACTAATCGTAGAGTTTGACCGTACCTCCATCTGGCCGCAGCATAAGTTTCAGTCGGAGTAACAATTTCCTCGGGCCAGACCCATCTCCTGTAAGAAGTTTGTCATTTCGGTTGGTTGGTTTCTTCGCTGTCGTAATGCCCAGTAAGCCCTCTTCTCAGGTTAAACAAATTCAAATGGTACCCAATGATTTCTGCTGCTTTCTGCCTCTGGAGACTTTTATTCTGGCAGACTTGCCACCTCAGGTAACTTTGTACTTTTGCCTGCCGGCCACAGTGGCACCTATTCTGGAGAAGAGGTATAGTATAAGGAGAGAAACAACAGACACCAGAATATATCCTTGTGGCTGGGGCATCGCGTTTAAAAACGGATATGGATAAATCTGTCAACAGGAAAAAAGTCAAAGAAAACATCAGCATCTCTCTTAAGTAATCCGCGCTGCTACTTAACTGTGAACCGCGACAAAATTTGTACCGTAAGGATTTCATCTCCTCAAAGGAGGAAGTCCAAGCAATCTAATATTCCTAATGAGATGACCTGATAACTGCGATTATTCGCTTCAGATATACAGAATCAAAGAGGACCTCCTTGTCATGTTCCGAACGCTTGAGAAACGTATCTTCTTAAACGGACAGCAGTACCGGAACATCATCAACATGTGATAATCTGACGAAACTACAGGCTCACTGAAGCTTCAAACTCCTGAACCCGATTTTTGAATCTCCACTGGGGCCTCCTGGGCAAAGCTTGCTAATTGTGCTTGTCTTCTAGACTCCGAAGAACTTTCGTGTCTATGAACATTGTGACTAAATGAGGAAAGTGTTACAAGGTACGATTCCCACTTCAAAATATCAGCAACCCTTGGCAAACCAATTGGATGCCACTCAAACTGGACGAACACGCTTCGTATAGGATCTCCGGAGCTACTGCGTGAGTCTACTGTGAAAGTAATTCCACGGAAACAAACTAAACCGATGAAAAATACCGAATGGCTGGAGGTCACAGATAATGTGATTCAGCATGTCCCCTATAGATAGTGTCCTATTTCATGAGCAACATGTCAGGTTAAAAGCTCCCATACCTTGTTCACTGAAGACGCATATTGAGACCAGCAAATGTAGCCGATCGCAAACGCGTAACAAATCGCGAATGCTCGTGTTCTGCAGTGAATACGTAATCATGTCAATGAGAAAATTGATCTGAATCTTGTTCAGTCAGTCACTTACGAGAACTGCCAAGTACCGTGTTGAGCAAGTAAGGCAAGATACCGAGATTATCGAGAAGAAGCACAGCAGCAGTACAGTGCATCCATACTCGGAGGCAACTTGTCTCAGTTGCAGGTTTCTTGGCCACTGAGCTAACTAACTGTAGACTAATAAACTGATGGTTCTTCCTCTTCTTCAACGGGTTAAACAATCATCAAATGAGCAGAATACACTAATACCTCCGTTAAAGAAAATTGAGAAATGAAGATTCCTAGATTCCAAATAGGAGTTCAAGCAAGCACCAAATCCATCCTATTTAACTCAGACACCGTCGACTTCTCGAAGTTAAAAAGGTGCTAATGCATTAGATATTTCCATCGGGATACGACAACAACCGTGATAGTTTCTGCCTTAAACAAGAACCGACAATAAGCTACACTTACTGTACTTAACGCTAGCGAGACGAGTGTGACCCCTTAAAAGAAAAGGCGCGTGTTCAGACTCAACACAAGCAAGAATCAAGAAACGATAACAATAAGGTTCACTCGACGTTTTTTAATTGATCGTCCTACCTATGCCTGGTTCATCCCATTTGCCTGGTCAAACTAGAAAGCAAAAACTATGTTGCCCTCTCGATGCACATTCTTGAATCATCCAGGCCAAGGAGATACCTGAATGAGCGTTCAGAGATGCTAATGTCAATCCACGCTATGATAGAATTGAATAAGTGCACTGTCAGATTTATATACCACGGAGCAGTTACAGTACTTTGCCTGCAGTAAATGAAGAAATATTAGTTACGTGAAGCGTGTTGTCAGATTCTTCTGTATCATCAGACGCTTCTTTCTTTAAAATCTATTGCGACCCCAAAACCCTAAGGATTCGATCAACAGTTGAATACCTACAGCTGTACGTATATACACTGAAGCTGGAAAACAAAGTCATCTTCATCAGAGAAACAAATTCACTTACAAACCATGAGTCACAGTTCTGTGAACACCTCCGTCAACTTCCACGTCCACAGGCTTCATGGTGATGAAAAGAATACCCCAGTACAAAATACTGATAGCATTTGCAATGGGAAAGTTTGAGCATGACAGGTCATCCGCCAGCTGTTTCAATCTTTCACTCTGCAGCCCGAAATTTCAATCATGAACGACAAAGTAAATTTCAAAAAGATGTTGTCTTGATACATAATTTCCTCAGGTACTAAAAATGTAGCTCGGTCAGCCGACCTGCAATGAATTTGGATTTACGCTGAATTCCTAACAACACAAAGTCATTTCGAGGACAAACTGCTAATCTGTTTGATCCCAAATGTACTGAGGAGCTCTGCTTGACCTACCTGTGAGAAGAGGTGGCTGAGGAGACAAATAAAAAGGGTAAGCAGTTGAAAATTAAATCCGCAGAACGTCAAGAACTGCAAGAGGTACCATTCAGGTCATGCATCCGTGAGTATACATCACTCAGTGAAGATCTTAAACGACCGGTACTATCGGTGTAGAAAAATTCCCCCGAACAGATAATTTTGCTGCAAGCACAAATACTTGACTTCGAGTCAAAGACTCGGAAACAGTACCTTATAAAACCATCCGAATCCTCCTGACTGTGGGAGCTTTGCTGCTTCCGGTGTAAAGTGCCAGTAAAATACATAGGCGTAACTTCACGACCACAACGAGAAGAGCACAAGTAAGTTCACGTTGCAATAAATTGGTAATGAGCATTATCGGGCAAATCAGTATGAGTTCGTAAAGAGATGATGCTACTCACAAGGCAAATGTACAAAGATGAAACAGAAACTGAAGCCTGGAAGATGCGAAGCTCTGACCATCCCTCATCATTGTCCTGCCTGCGATGATGAAAATTCCTGTCATGAGCACGAAACGAGAGGGAAATTTCAGTCCACGTTGATCCGACATCCGATCTTAGATCACTACAAACAAGCACTACTATCGGTACTCTTACGACAAATTAAAGCCACGTGAATAAGAAGCTATGCCACATAAGAAGCTATCCCACAACACGACCAATCAGTTAATTTGTGTCAAAGATGGACAGAAATATTACGAAGTTTCCAGTCCGCTCCGTGCGGAAAAAGGCGTCAGAAGCTTCTACACGTGCAAACTCGATCGCTCTCGAGTAGAAACATTCCCAAACGAAGGAGCAAACATGGAGTGAGATTCGTCCATATGCTTAGGCGGCACCGTCAATTTTCACTGTATCTCTCCACATAATTTCTGTCATCCATGCAGGACGAGGACTGATGAATACTTTTGCATGAAGGAGAACTTCCGGTGGAGTGTGCAATCCACCACCACGAGTCCTGTGTGGTGTGTCTTGGATCTCTGTAGAGGTGAATGCCGCTAGAGGTGACAAACAACGGGAAAGGAGGTGGATCCCTGTAGAGGTGAATGCCGCTAGAGGTGACAAACAACGGGAAAGGAGGTGATCTAGACACCAAGCACACGTGTCAGTGTCGCCATGATGAGACTCTAAGGGCCTTCCTTTTCTTCTTCTACTTCAGTCCGTAACCATTTTCATGATTCTCATCTCGACCTTCCTTCAAGTTAGCGGCTTCTTCTTCTTCTTTCGATCTTCAGATTCTCCTCCTCGGCTTCGCATCCACTGATCATATTTTCGGTTTGCTCGGTGTCTCATATCATAGTTACATTCTCAATCTGTCCTGCCCATCAGTCGATTGCTTCGTAGATCCCGTCCGTTCTTCCATCTGGAAGTGGCTTGAACGACGAACGGACGACTGTACGTTCGAAAGGGCCCAAAGTACATCCCTTCGGGTCGTTTCACCTGTACCACGCAAAATTCAAGCACCGGACAGGTCCTGTCTTGCTACAGTAGGTACTACTAGTAGTGAGTACCGTTATTATCCTAAATCAAAGCGTGGAGCCAGCGAACCATGGAATATAGCGCATAGCGCGCAAGTACCATCCTCGCCGGCCTCACCAAACGCCATACTTCGACTTTGATGTTTTCGCATCGTTTTATAGCGTATGGCCATTTCTGCCGTGCAAACGCTACTACGGAGTATCGCAACGATGTTGGGGTTCTATCTTACTAACTTCGGGGAGCGTGCATATAATTCACCTCCTCAATCGAAAGATAAGAGGAGGTGTATGCACGCTTTGTGGTTTATTCCCTATTTTTTTCTCTTGGAGGGTTAGATTAATTAATTAATTAATTAATTACATATAAACTAAAAACTAAAAACTAGACAGAAACTATACAATATAAATAAAGAATTATTTAAATTGAATTTTATTATTCAAAAAGGAGAGTCTTTATGGCAACATAAGACCTGCTCCGTACCCTGAGTTTAGAATTATTTTTTGGCCAACATCCAGGTGTAGTGTACATGGAGATGTAGATTGTAAGTTTACAATCATATATATATTTAAATGTATATATTTGGATTTGATCAGTGGATGTTTGCATAGTTTGCAAAGTAGACATTAACAGTTATATAAACTTATAAGATGATCTATTCACTCCATTTTAGAGCCAATACAAATCATGAGTTTTCCTTCGTCTTCTACGCTTGTCTTCATCTTATTTTCACTTGAAAATTAATGATTTTATTTTGTATAAAGTATGAGAATTACAAGAATATACCGATGATTTAATGATTTCCACTCACTTACAAACAAAGTGATAGGTTTCAGACAAATGAAATGCAAGGAATAATGAGTTTTGTATCTTCTCTTCCATATGAAGATGGAAGAGTGCTTCAAGCTTAATTTATTACCTAACTTTTTTGATGAAAAGAATTATGTAAAAAAATAAAATATTTATTAAATAAATATTTTATTCAATAGTTGACCGAAATTATATTCTTAGAGGCGTGTTGATATGGGCTTCACTTATAAGTTTTCTATAACGTTTCGGACTGATAACATTAATAAAAATTAATAAAAAATGAACTTTTACACTCAAGATTAAAAATAAAAAGAATTTGATATACTTCTGATATTTCTTTATTAATCTTCACAAATCTAAATTTTTTCTACATTTTATCCATGATTGTTCATTCAAATATACTACAGATTTCACATGTTATAATTTTTTTAGATTTCAACAATCTTTTCCTATAATTTTTAAAGTTTTGTAAATAACCTTTGTGTAATTATTTTCTGTCAAATCTGACCCCAAAGTACGGTATGCACGTCTAACATAGAATGCATGATATTATGAATACGATGTTACGTACTCTTCCTGGTAAACGGTTGTTCTTTGCATATTCAACTCTTCCAAGTTAGGAAGAAGAGAATATGCAAGGAGCTTTAATTTATTTCTTAACTCTTTTTGTTGGAAGGGTTAGGTTATAAATTAAAACTCATGAAAATGATAATTTTTTTACTCGTGGGAGTCAAAGGAATTTATATCAGAGAAAATTTTTTTTTACATCACTGACTTATGGGTTTTGTATAACGGAAGTAAACATGTGTACTCAAATTACCAAGTGAGATCTAAATTTAATTATTTAAATTAATAAAGTCAACTTTAACACAAGTCACAATGACTGTGCGCTTTACGTCTTTCCCGTGCACTACAATTCATCTTTTCTCATGACTGTGTTCTTTATTTTTTTTCTCGTACACAACATTTTCACTTATATCCTTTTTTAAGACGACTGTCAGCCAATCGTCCAAGATTACTTTTTACGTGTTTATCTTTTACCTTCGTTTTCCTGTTTGTGCACTTTGGATGCATACTAATTAGTCACACATCCAGTTGGTAGTCTGAATTCTCAAGTCATAGACCGTTTCAGAGACTCTAAGCCAATTAGACTCACACTTGGATCAGGAACTTGCACGAATATGCGGCTGAAATTACTTACTCCGAACCTTACCCGGTTTAGCGCATGTATATCAGGTTACTAAACAAATACGCATGCTCAACCACCTTTGGGAAATTTCTGCTCGGTATCTCTTATAAGAAAAGATGTAAGGGTTAGATAGATATTATATATCAAGTTTTATTGAGAAAAAACAAATATTCGGTAAACAAATGCCTAATCTGACCTCGAGGTACAGTATATATTACTCACCTCTCCATCTTATGATGCAAAAGATAGATATACAATTTTATTATCTAACCTTTCAGTTGGAAATGAACAATGGAGGAAATGTAAAAAGAGTTAAATTTATAAAAATTAATTAAAAAATCTGAAGTCTGCCAAATTCTTTTTTATTTTGAATATTGGGTGCTGAAGTTTATTTTTAAGAGAAAATAAATATTGATAGACAAGTGCCGAATATGACCTCGAGGTATGGTATATATTATTCACCCGTCCATCTTATGATGGAGAAGACAAAGGGTTAGATAATCAATGTATGTCTGTTAGCAGTTTTTTGCACTTGTTATTCAAAAACACTTCTCTTAGTGTTCATTTTATGAGTTATGTTTGGATAGTACTGTAACTCTATGTATAATTATCACTTAATATTTATAGATAAATGCAATATTTCTGAACAGTTTAATATAAAATTACACTCATAACACCTACATTTTTATCGATAACGGAAAGCGAGCAAAAGTCCCCTAAGTTGATCTTGCATGCATATTTCTGGTTCATTAACTTGAGAACTCTTTGAGAGATGTATCTAAAAGAAGTCAAGGTATCTCTTCCTAATGACTATCATGTTCTATTGATCAATGGTGTTGAGATCCTCAAGTGCCTGTCAAAGGACCACCTATTTTCCGACTTTCAATTTGCTAAGCTAAGTTGTTTCATTAATAAGGTGTTTGTCTTGATGAACAAGATTTGATTTACAAGAAAGTTATGGGAAAGAATAACATACAAGAAGAAGGTTAATGTTAGAGACCATGTCACCAAAGAGTGGTCAACTTACAAATATAAAGAAACGATTGATAGTGAAACAAGTTTAAATTTTAACGGAGAACTCATGAAGATAGTAACTTTTCTTAGAGAGCACTCTTTCTCTTTCTTCGACCATGATTCACCCTACTAGTCTACTTAGAGAGTAAGTTGCTTATTGCTGCGTAGTCGATGGCTTGAGAGTTTATACTTGACCTTCTTCATAGTTAAATGTTACTTGCAAGAGAAGTAATGTTGTTGAGTATTTCATGGTCGTTTGTCAATTCCTAGCTTTGCATCTACATTTAGAATGCTAAGATTATCCAGTTGTTTGGTATATACACAACAGATCAAACTCATTTATTCTTTAGTAGATTCACAATATAAACCTTTGTAGAACATCCCTATGATATGTTTCTCAATTTGACGTATGGCCATATAACTATAAGCATATAAAACTTAATAAAGAATTTTATTTGGTTGAGAATAATAGAGGTGTTAAAGTTCAGTGGAAATATTCCTCAATGATTGAAAAAAGTCGTAATTTCTTAACGGTTGGTTTTGTATAGAGCCACGTATGGTATTGGATCTTCAATACGATCTTTTTATTAATTATTTTTTACCTCTCATACTTGAAATCATTATTCTGAGTATCGGATTTATTTATTGGGTGACGCAGGAGCAATCTATGACGAGTTACGTAGGTTCGTGAAGTTCTAGTTCTCTGCTTACTATAATTTAACTCTTGTCACTCTAAACAGTTGCTAGGATGATTTGAGTTACAAGATAACAAATTTATCTTCGAAATGAACTTGGGGGAACTTTTGCCGCTTCTTGTTATCAGAAAATATATAAATATTACATAGAAATTCTGTACTAAGATGACAAAAAAATCAAAGTTATCTCTAAATATTAAATGTTTGGTTGGACCTGTGAGATGCAAAAAGATTTCGAAAGAACCCACAAGGAGAACGTAGAGGCACGTGGCTCAAAGATTACAAACGCGCCATTTGCTAACAAAAAGAATATATTTAACTAATAGATTAGTTTATAATTTAGCTTTTCTTGACAAAAGAGTAAAGTAATAAATTAAACCCTTGCATATTTGCAAGGGTTAATATGCACGGGTTATAAGGTTGATTGTTAAGTCTCGTTTGTTTGATTAATCACTATGTGTTAACGTTTACAGAAAAATGTGACACGTTAGGCGGTATATATGTTGCATGGTCGTATCTTTCTCATTCATCACAATGTAACCTTTGCTAACCGAATGTATTTATTGTGGAAGACATAGTATTTATAGTATTTTTTTATTTGTAGTATTTATTTATTTGTAGTATTTTTTAGTATGTTACGAATAAACATGAAATAAATCATCAACTGGAAACTGGTAAAAACAACACCTAAATATATGGGTGACTTCCACGTGTAGGAAATTAATATTATTCGGAGGAATGAGAGCTTGTCTTCCACGTTAATGAAGAGGTTTAGAAAATCCCCCGAGGATCCCATGGAAATTCCAATTCATTCACAAAAGTGTATCTCGGGGCCGCTGGTTTTCAGTGGAATATACGTTGAATACTATAGTATAAAGTTAATTGTGCTATAATCAAGTAAAATTGTAATAACAATTATTTAGATTTATTGATAATACAATTCAAGACTGATTCAATTCATAAATGGTTTGGTTAGGTTAAAACTTTTAGAAAACGTTCTGTTCAAAATCATTTCTGCACAGCTTATTTCAGAAATGGTTTAGTTCAAAATTTTGAAAGTGAACTTATCTCAGTTCAGTTCCATGTAAAACGGGGACTACGAAGGAGGCAAATATGCAGGTTTAATTTATTATTTAATTTTAATATTTGGATAAACTAATCTAATTATTTGTACTGCGTATTAGATGTGATGTGGTTGTGAGCAGCTAGGTTTAGCTTCGCTCATTTTTTTTCTACATTTATAACTTTTACTTATTATGTTAGTTACAAGATGGAGGAGGCAAATATGTTAAATTTTAATTTATCTAATTTTAATAATAAGATAAAAATCTAAATATTTTTATTATATATTATGTGTGAAGTGGTTGTGAGTAACCTCTAGGATATGTAATTTTGGAAGCGTGTTTGTTTGAGCTACTTTCAGGATCTGGTTCTTCTCGCATCTTCAAGTCCAATTATCAATGTAATATTTAAGAAAAGTTGATTTTTTGTCATCTTAATTAGTACGAAACTAGTCCCGGTGTTAGTTCAAGTGACCCGGAGCAGAGCAGTTTAGATACTGATTAGACGTGGTTACTTCATTTGGAGGGGTACGTAATCAACTTTGCTGATCAGAATATACTCGTTCTGTCAAAAGTCTTCTAGTCTCCTCGATATCAAAATGATCGTTTGAAAATAAATATATAGTAGGGAGGATCTTTATCAAATGACTGAGAATCATCATATATTTCTAGTTACTTTATCAGCTAAACAGAAATCATCCATTAATTAAGTTACCACTACCATCGAAAGTAGGACCTAAGCACTTTATTAAAGTTGTTCCAATTTAGTCTATTTCAAAAAGGTTTTAGTTTTCTTTGAATATAACACCTTTCATATACAACGCCTAGGCATTTAGTTGAAGGAAAAGAAAATTGTAGGCGAATGAGAAATCATAACTGGTAGCATAGTAAGATAGTTCAGAGATCACACGTTGACTTAAAAGCCCCAGGTTTGATTCTAAAGAAAGTTACTTACTTATTATTATCATAGAACGTCTAAGCATATTATTCACATTATTTGTCTTGTATTTAAATTATTCGAACAAATGACGTAAGCGTTGTTTTCGCTGGAAGAAACATCGTCATGTCCTATCTATGCTCCGATCATATATCTCTAGAGGCATAATGCATACAAGTCTAAGATATTTTGGTGGTATGGATTTATCTTACGGACGCTCTCACACATGGTGGGTTACAAATCACATTGCCACTTCACTTTACTGCTCTACTAGGTTGCCAACTGCTTAAACTCTTGCGACACACATATCTATTTTTGTGAGCCTTGCATTTTCATGCGTTTCTCTGTCCTAAACTGTCAATGAGGTACGCAGCCTTACCCTTACTCCACCTCATTGTATTCTCTCCCCTAACGGCTTGTCATCTAAAGAATCCAGCAATGGTTTATTAGAGGGTGTCCAAGTTAGCAACCTTCTGAAAGATTATAAACTCACGAGAATGAGTTACGATATCTGTCCATGCCTCGGCTAGTGTTTCATATGAGTACCTACGGAGATACTCGCAAGAAAACGCAGAGAGCTTTTCCTGAATGGCTCTCCACTCGTTTCATCCGTTTTTTTAATAGATTCTCCGGTGCTCTGATTAATTATCTTGAGTGTACAAACTAAAAAATGATAAATTCGTGATGTTCACTCACAGACGCGATCCAGAATGAGTCACGCTTATATACAAAATTATATGTGATAATTTTATTGTCAGTTACATCTACCCCTGAAATACTTTAGAATCATTGTGTGTCTCTTATTATTAACCGTGCATATATATAGTATCTCTGTATTATCACCTCTGCTGAGTTCCTTCACATGGAAGGAACTCAGCAGGGGTGATAATGCGTTGCTTTTATTTCTGAGGTTATTTTCAGAAATAATCAATCACGATACCACTTGAGCGGTTTAGTAAGACATGACTTTTTAAAGACATCCCTCTAAACACTTTAGTTTAATCAAATTTTGAACACACCCCTCTAAACAATTGAATCAAACCCCTCTAAACAATTGAATCAAATCAAATTATGTTTAAGCATTCCTCTAGCTGTTCTTAACAAACGAATCTTTATTTATTTTTAAGAGTTTATCTGCAGGGAGATTCGAACTGACGTTACCAGGTCCCTAGGCACAGCTCGTTTGCACTGCACCATTCACTTTCTCTTGAAAGTATTATTATATACAGTTTATATTAGAGACAAATCGACGGTGTGTCAGTGTCTCAACTGTTTCATGACTTCTCAAAGAACTAGGCGGAAAATTTAAAAACTGATGAAAATATTCTAATAAAATCCAACACCTCCACACATGTTAAAATGTCTACCTGGACGAATCCTCTTTTTTGATTTTCTTCTTCGTATCGGCTGGTTGGCGTTCCAACAACAGCGGAATAAGCTTGTTCATCTTTCTTGTAGTTTTCTTCCATCCACGATTTCTGACATTCATTTAGCGCATTCTACGACATTCGTTCTTCACAAGGAAGCGTGCAACAGTTTGCTCCTTGACTCAAGCAGTTCTGCGTACTGTTCTCACACATGTGATCTTTTCTTGATGATGGTTATTGCTATCCATTTGCATAGCTAACCATCGATTTTGCAAAGTTCTGAATAAGACAAACTCTCAGACAACAAGGTGAAAATATTTTATCTTCTTTCAAGGAGAGAAGTTTCAATCTAATATAACATGTGACATTACAAATATGTCAATATTACTGCAAGCGCTAGCACCTTGTTATGGACTTGTCTTGCTTGCCACTTCTTTTTTTGTTGTGTTCATTTTGCTCTCAAAACACCAATCTATCCATGATGCTTTTGGATCTAGCGTAATCACATCCACATCGACTCGCGCTTCTCTCACTTCTGATGCCTACGCTGTTCCATCTTTTTCCAAGATGTGTTCCATCAGTTACCATGGTGGATTATCATGAAGGAAGCAACTGCGTGCCAATTTCTCACACACCCGCCACAAATTGCTACTCAGTTTGAAGGAGCTCTTATTCTACTCGAGTCACTGCTTCCTTAGCTCTAGTTCTCGTCTTAGTATAAGATGAGAGTCCTCTTGCTCTGGTTTGTTACTTACAGGCGGTGTCACTGGTCTCAAACTCTGTACCTTTATTTTCTTCTCAATAAAACTTCCGGCATACGGTCACTATTCATATAAAATAAAGAAGAAAATAAAAGATACTAGCTCAAATATATATACAGTGCTAATATCCTTTCCCACGGCCTTGTACATTGAAATTCATTTTCTCTTATCGGAATACGTATAAGTGTTATAAATATTTATTTTTATAAGTTATTATAAAACATTAAATTATTTTATAAATATTAAACATTAATCTCTCCCGGAGTAGCCAACTCATCCGGAGAGAACCCATAAATGCAAGGTGGACTGCTGCGTTGCTGGGGATATAAGTGCATAACCCTGATTTTCATACCGCGCCATTTGTCGAGGAAGTTAATTATTCTAACCCTTCTCATCGGAAGGGTTAGAATAATAATTAACTGTACGCCTCGCCTCATGTAGCTCATAATATCCTCCTTCCTTAATTAGGCAAATTCCATCCCCGCATGCGTTGATCAGAGAAGCTTTACACAATTCAGACAAGCATCGATGAGCCGAGCGCACGTGGAGTCGATGGGAACAGAAGTGAGCGGGATGAAAATAGGAATTTCTTTTTCTTATAAATTAGTGTACCGATAAACTTACACTGTACCGCAACTATAGGCGGTTATCTTTGCTATCATCTATTGGTTGATAAGCCAAAATCACTGCTATTCGTGGCCTCTGTTCTTTTCACTTGTATATTTAGTGACTTATAAAGTGAAAGTACAAAAAATTTAGTGTATATGCTTTAAAGGACCTCTCCCTACCAGATGTTTAAAGATACTTTTATCTTCTCTAAACAATATTGTGAGATCAACATGTGCCCTAGTTCCCTTCATTAAGACGGAAATTAAGCTCTATTCGTGAAGACGATGTAGTCTCGTGACGGGAGGATATCTATCTTGTTATGACTGATATAATTTACTTTTCGTTTTGGAAGTTCAGTAAATCAACAAATTCGAACTAAAACTTGTGAGCGCTAACGAAGTAGATGAATATCATGATAGTGTGACTACTATTTCTTCATATTTGTTAAATCAGCGGACTGCTACTGTATACATACTGTGTGATTCTTATTGTTGTTCTTTTTCCCTCGCCATTAACCAGAAGCCTGGAAAAATGATTTGAATTACAGCACAGGTATATACCATAGGAATTGTGGGAAGCTTCAGTAAATAGAAACTCAGCCGTATTCTGAGGGGGATAAGGTGATAAGCATGTTGGAGAAGAATATCTGGACAGCAGGATATATATATATATACACATGTGTATATATACAAAAGGAGTAGAGGAAGGATTAGCACGGAGTGACTGGGAAAGTCGTGCCTGGAAGTGGAGGTAGCGTCACGAAGAGAAGAGAAGAGAAGAGAAGAGAAAGGAGGAGACTCGGTTCTCATGACAAAGAAATGTACGACGACACGACAGGTGATGGTAGCTTTGATGGAACGAAGGAGCTTGCGAGTGGGAGGAGGCAGATTGGAACCATTTAGTTCTTCTAAGGCTTCAGAACGACGATGACTGCTTCCGGGTCATCATCATCGGACGTCAGTCAGTGCAAGCGGGACAGCCTGTTCTTTGCCCAGTTGCCAAGGTATAGGTTTTAGTCCGGAATTTGGATCCTTCCAAGTGTGTGTTTGCGGAGGTAGCGTAGGAAGCTGAAGAGGTCGGGTGGAGACCAACAGATAGATAGTGTGGAGAGAGAGAGAGAGAGAGAGAGAGAGAGAGAGAGTGAGCGAGCGAGGAAAACGTGTTACTCGTCCCTTTCTTTTGAGTGCTTGCAAATTCGATGGATCTGCTGGAGCTAGTTTGATTCTCGAGAAGACAGAAGACATGGAGCCGGTGACTTGAGGAAAAGGGTCGAGCCTGCTTATTATGGACACAACATTACAATGGGGCAAACGTTTCGGAAGCTTTTTGACAGCCTTTTCGGCAACAAGGAGATGCGAGTAAGTAAACGATGCTGCGTGCATCGCCCGGCTTCTTCCCTGACTGCGAGATGTCTTGAGTTGTAGTAGGGCAGTAGCTCCCAGCGTCGGAGTCGCTACCGCCAGTAGCGGGAGCCATCAGAGAAGTACGGAGGACCTAAACAATCTACTCTTTTGGTCCATTTCATTCCACGCTGGTGATACCAGCGTGGAATGAAAGAGCACCTGGCTGGGGAATAGAAGCTTGATTGTAGATTGTGGGTCATAGTGCGAGGGGGTTTTCTTCTTCTTGCTTAAGCGTTTTAGATTCCTAAGTCTGTTATAAAGCACCTGTGTTATCAAATTACAACTGATTGACCGATCACAAGAGCTCCTTCATCACAGGACATTCACTGTTCAGGCTGATTGTAGCTGATAGTCCCGTCACCTATTGCTCAATCAAGGAGTTGCAGAAGTTTGGACGGAAGTTCCTTGCTCCGCGATCCTAATTTGTCACGGCGGTAATCCGGAAAGATGAAATACGAAGTTACTGGCTGTGTCACGGTCTAAAAGAAGCTGGCCCCGTTTGAAAGCTCACACCGCAACTCCTGTAGGTGTCTGGTAACCACTTTGGCCTGCAACCGAGTTGACTTGCCTAAACTTCCACTATATTTGATCCTAGGCGCAACACAACTGTAATGTATCATAGGTCCCGAACTCAGTTCTGGACTGGAGAAAGTGGTGGATGTGGACTTTGAGATAAGTCGACAGCACAAGTTAAAGCGGAGGTTGTTCTATGTTTCTCAGCTCCGTTTTAGTTGTAGTAAGGTCCGATGAAATTTCCCTCGCTACCACATGAGAATTCTGGTTAATCCTTGCCACTCGGGACTGGAGGTTCCCGCGGAGGTTCAGACGATTATGTATATGTCCAAAGATCTGTAATATTTTCCCTTTCCTTCCTGTTTCTGGTTTGATACCACGCACGATCACCAAGCGACCGCGAGAGACTGCAACTGGCCAGTTGAACTTTTACATTGGTAATTCCTGCCGTTTTATGGTAGTTAGTTCTAGGGGGATCTCGGTTTTTTGCGCTTTTATCCTACAGAGTGGTTCTGTAGAGTGAAATTTCAACTATAAAGGAATGTCGTTTATCTGACTTATATCGTGGTCATATGATGCTGGTGTCCCCCCTGTCTTACCAGGTGGTAATGCTAGGTCTGGATGCTGCTGGCAAGACAACCATTCTTTACAAGCTTCATATTGGAGAAATCCTTTCTACGGTACCCACGATAGGTACATGGGGAAGCAGCTCATCGGCTTGATTTGACAATCAGAGATCTGTTGTATGATGAGTACAAGGTTAAAAATTTAATTGATGGTTTTGTGTGTTCCGGATAACAGGGTTCAATGTTGAGAAGGTACAGTATAAGAACGTGGAGTTTACTGTCTGGGATGTCGGTGGTCAGGAAAAGTTGAGACCTCTTTGGAGGCATTATTTCAACAATACTGATGGTTTGGTGAGTTGCCGTTTGGGTTTTCTAGTTTGAGTGTTTCGAAGATGATTCAAGCATGAAGCATTCTGTATGGCTTCCGAAAAGTAGTCGAGTGAGGATTTTGTTCGTTACATGGGAAATAATCACTATACATGTCTCTTTTCTGTTGCAGATATATGTGGTCGATTCATTAGATAGGGATCGAATCGACAAGGCGACTGCAGAATTCCAGGTTTTTGTTCCTTCGTACTTGGCTGCAGTACATTACGAACAAAAAGTATCTACTTGTTGCTTCGGTACACAGTTGGTAAATCCTGTGGGTTGCTTTGCAGACAATCGTGCAAGACCCATTGATGAGGAACAGTGCCATACTTGTGTTCGCGAACAAACAAGACATGGTGGGTTCGTCTTTCTGTATATCTACAAGTCTGTCCTGAACTACCGTATTTCTCACATGCGTGTTATCGCAACTTATGTGTGTTGTCAGGCGAAAATCAAATCTACGTTTGTCTTGTAATAATATTGTATTCAGATATTTTTACGGAATTATGTGTTTTGTCTGGCATGAGTGAAAATTGAATCAACTCTGCTACTCTGTTTGGTGTGTAAACACTGTACGGATTCTCCCAGGCGAACTGAGCAGATGCTATTGTTGTTACAAATTACTCAGATGGGGACTTTCCGGTTTGTGCACTTGTAATTACCCTGAAATAATGTCAGTAGTCGATTAGTTTGTGAGCCGTTGTTGGTATATTTGAAGGAAACGGAATATAAGTTTTAAAGGGTTGACTTCCTAGAGCTATGATCAGGTTTGGTCGATAGTGGTTTGGCTTATTGACTTGAAGATTGCTCTGATTGTGTTGCCTAGAGTGCTTCGATTGATTACATCTGTTTACTAGAATTGATGTTACTACAGATATTCTTGTTTCATTTCTTGGGTTAACGTTGTCTGTGAAGATCATTTAGGAGATAAAGATTCTGTTTGGGTTTATTACTTGTGATCCGCACCTTTACATTACACAAACGAACTTCCTCTCAGCAAAGCCCATTTTTCGAAACTAAGAGTTTGAATCAGTTTCGAACCATTTACGCCATCTTTAGGGATCACTTAGGAGAGCTGTAGATGTCTTTATAGCACTTATAGCACTTGGGCGAAGCGTGTCCCACCTACTGATAGTCCCTAAACTGGTTCAAGTTTTTAATCATTTAAATCTTGATATCTGTCCTGGCTATTCTTTCTGCTAGTCTTAATCATTGTGCCGTCTGCTCTGGCTTCTTTCTGACTCCTTCGCTGCACCTTTATGTTGAGCTGGGACCTTCCCGGTTCTTTTTCCAGTTTCCCGGTAAATGTATCTGAACCCTCTTAGAAAGAGGGTCACAGTGAAGCAATCTAGCAGGTCCGAAAATAGGAAGGTATACTTTTCTCGCGTTCGATCGTAGTTGATCTCTTTATTCGTAAAGTTGATTGTCTTTATTCAGGAGTGGAAGTCAGAGAATATTCGAAGGTTTGTGTGTAAGTTTATGGTTTTTGAGACCTATACTCATGGATGCGGCGACTTATGCACTCATAAAGTTTTGGTGCCCAGCTTCGTTAGGAAGGTGTGATGTGCTTGAGCGAATCACACCTGAGGTGGTAAGTTTTGTGCTGTATGGTATATGCGTTGCCATCTGAAGTCTTCGTTTTGTACGTGGCTGTGCTCTACTTCCTGTTTCATGAATCGTAGTGGGTGCATGCAGAAAAATGCCATGAGCCCTGCCGAAGTGTGTGAATACTTGGGTCTTTACAACCTTAAAAACAGACGATGGCATATTCAAGGGACATGCGCTCCCAAGGGTGAAGGGTTGTATGAAGGTCTGGATTGGTTGGCTAACATTCTCAAAGAGATGCAGTCCCAAGGCGTATCTACGTCTGTACCTGGAGCCACCACTGGAATAAGGCGTTGAGGTGGCAGCTATATCTTGTCCTCAAATCTCGAACCCACCTTTCACTCACAGATTATGTTGGATCTGGTGTACACCGTAGCAGACAGTGATACAGCAAACGATGGAATATTACAGCATCTTTTGTCATTCAAGTAGTGGTGTTCTTACCAGAAGTTTAGTGCTAGTTTATATATGCTCTGAAAGTTGAGAGCTTTTAGTCATTTGCGGAGGGAGTTCTTGCGGCAAGCAGGCGTTGTTGTAGATGTTGGCCTTAGATATCTAGGTTGGTAATGATTACTCGGACGGACCTTGTCCTGTGTGAATGGACGGCGCTAAGGACCATGCATTGTCGCCCTTCGAGGTCAGAATAAGCTCCTTGGAGGCTTGATAGTACGGGTGTAATTTCGGTTTACTTCTTTTTATTTGATTCAATAAGAGTCTGAAATTTGCTTTCACCATGATTTTTCTACAAAGTTTTCCGTGTACGCTGTCACTGCTTTCTATATGCTGTTCCCTGGTTTGTAGATGGTGGGATGCACATCTTACAACCCATTATTTGGACAGGGAACTCGGCTAAGAAGTATTCATGAACTTGTCATGTAGCAGCCCTACTTGACTTCGCCATCTCGCTCATCCTTCAGGTACTTGGAAACTGACGACCTAATGGGTGTCAACCCCGTAAATCAGGAATCGCATTCACGGTACTGTATAAGTGGAACACAGAAATTCTTGCAGACATACAGACCGCAGCCATAAACCGACCAAATTTTGTAACAATGAATCTATCTCAGGTGTAAAATTGTTCTGATAAAGGAACTTCAGAATTCCCAACATTTTTAGGTCATCGACAGCAGACAAACGTCTACTTCCTAGTTTGACACCTTCGGGTTAGGCAAGAAATCTCTTCACTGGCAGGGTTGAGCAGCTTGACCTTGAGTGATAAGTGATGGCAGGTTGGAACCGGGTGCGGAATCAAAAGTTTGCCATTGCCATCATGCTAGAAGTTTCCTCTCAGTCAAAGTCAGAGAGCAGAAAGCGACGGAACGATGAGCAGTCGCAACAGTCAAACTCTCCAGGAAAGAACTACAGGAAAGTGTTGTCATGCTTTTGAGTTCGCACCTATGAGCGATGAGGAAGGAAGTAAGACAAGTCCAATATATGTTACGTCTCATGCTACACAGTAGAATGTTTCTCATGTAATACAAGGTTACTGAAACAGAAATGGGCTGTCTGATCGCGCACTTTGAGGAGGTATAACTTTTCCGGACTGATCGATTTCACTAAGCGCGAACCTAGAAGGAAAATGGAACGGTACTACTGTAGATAGACGGAGGACCAGCGGACTCCAGTTACACACCATAGTTAAAAATCACCGTAGTAGAATCATCGCACTACACTAGCAATAGCAAAAAAGACACGTAGTTCTACGCTCCAAAATAAGAGAGAATGTGTAAAAGCCTTTGTCCCTCTCCACCGAAGGTTCCAGCAGCCTGAAACCTAGAGCTTACACATCTCCGACCTTGACCCGTTGGATCCTTGCTTATCGACGAAGGAAAAATTTGCATAATGTAGCATACGCGGACGACTCCAGATTCCAGAAAGGTCCAGTCCTCCTCTTTCACCATTTCCTTCCCGTCCCTCACTCCCTCCCTTGTGGCCCCAAAACAGTAAGTAGTAAACAGCTGCTAGTGCTGCTGCTGCTGCTGCTTCCTTGCTTCGACACTCACGCTTCGCTTGTGACGCAAGTAACAGCGAGAAAGAAAAGATCGCCGCAGGCGCTTTGCAAGAATTTGCGAGTCTTTGCCCTCTCTTCCATTCGATATTCTTTCTCCCCGGAGTGGAGTGTCAGCCAGGGGTTAGTGATCCGCCTCAGGTTTTACTCTGAAGGGTTTTGATCAGAGGAGAATTGATGGCGATGGCGGGCCTGCTTGCTAGCCGGTGTTTGAGATCGGCGTCGAAGTCGCATGGCCTGGTCTCGGGTTTCCGACATGCTGTCTCCCAAGTACGTTTGTGGTTGCTTAGTTTTGAGTGCACTGGTGTGGAGAGGATGATCGCGATCATTTGTTGCATTGGGATAGTGCGTCGAAGTTATGTTGATCTGCAGTTTGATTGCCGCTTTGAACATGCTATGAGGTTCCGGTGAGCGGAGAGTTACCTCACAGATGGTGATCTTGTTCGCAATGATTATCGTGGAGCTAGTCCATCGGGAAGCTAGCACAGGTCTTGGGCAGTGGAGGGCTGTAGGAAATCGTCTCATATTAGCTGGGTCTCGTTTCTGCGACCAAACAAGGCCCTGACATGCTGAATCGTCTGTGGAACTGACTCTTAAGACCTAATTCGGAGTCTATTAGTTGTTGAAGGGTTTAGGACTAGTGGAGGAACGAGAGTCGAGAGTTGTAGGTCGGGGTTTGGTTTGGTGATAGGTGAAGAATTGAGCATGGTGTACTTTGACACAAGTTTCGGTCGTAACTATGAGATATGCTTTTACCATGTACAGAGTGTAAACCCGCAAGAGAGGTGTGGGGCGCTTGCGTCGGAGTTGGTGTCGTCTTTCAGGCAAAGTTTGTTGAGAAACTACAGGTAAACTACTTGACATATTTTGGGGTCATATTCCCTTCAGGTAGTCTCTGGAGCGCGTTCTTTTGTGGATCTTGCCCAGTCGCACTTCGGCAGCTCTTTCTCACATCTTTTCCACCTTTTTGTTTGTCGTTCTTCTCCAAGAAGGCCTCATACTTCCGTGAAGTGTCAAACTTCGCCCAGCTCGCCCTACGTTGTCAGGAACGAGCTGAACAACACGTAGTTGTCGGTCTGCCAACTTGTGATCGTTAGGGTCTTATGTGTATGCGTCCATATCGTTGATCTAATTTTCTCTTCAATCACAGTAATCTTGCCCAGTATGTCACTGTGATCTTACCCATAACATCTGTGAATGTTCAGAATGTGTCTCCGTGATATGTTAATTTATATCAGTTGCTCTACGCTGTCTGGTTCTCGTTTGTTAGTATGTGTTCTATCTTCTCTCATTCTAAGCTGTCTTACTGTGTGAATTACCGTTATGCAGTGTGAAGTCTGGAGCGAGCGATGTGATTGGGATTGATCTGGGCACAACAAACTCATGCGTCGCTGTCATGGAAGGAAAGGTGATTATTTTATGTGCTGTTGATGAATCTTAATCTCCAAACTATTCGGAGGCTGCCAGTCCCACGGCCTTTGCGGGTCGTGAGCTATGTAAATTGGCATGATGCGCCGTCAAGGTCTTTTATTCGTTTCTTATGGCTTTATGATTGGTTTTTAAACCTTCGTATACAGCTAGGTCATCTCGAAGTCTTCTTTTGGAGTTCGTTGAGTCTAATATAACTGGTGTTTTTGTAGACACCCCGAGTGATTGAGAACTCTGAAGGTGCTAGAACTACTCCGTCAGTGGTCGCTTTCACACCCAAAGGAGAACGTCTTGTGGGGACACCTGCTAAGCGCCAAGCAGTAACCAATCCTACGAATACCTTGTTTGGCACGAAAAGACTGATCGGTCGGGCGTTTGATGACCCCATCACCGCGAAGGAAGCTAAGATGGTGCCGTACAAGATTGTTAGGGGTCCAAACGGTGATGCGTGGGTCGAGGCTGGTGGACAGCAGTATTCTCCCAGTCAAATCGGAGCCTTCACCCTTGGGAAAATGAAGGAGACTGCTGAATCTTATCTGGGACGACCTGTTTCTAAAGCCGTGATCACTGTACCTGCGTACTTCAATGATGCTCAGCGCCAGGCTACTAAAGATGCGGGAAGGATTGCGGGGCTTGATGTACTGCGTATCATCAATGAACCAACTGCGGCGTCACTCTCTTACGGTATGGATAGGAAGGAGGGTCTCGTTGCCGTATTTGATCTCGGAGGAGGGACATTTGATGTCTCAGTTTTGGAGATATCGGGTGGTGTTTTCGAGGTAAGTCCTCTGTGGAAAGCTTTATAATGTACCTGGAAGTTCCCTAGAAGTTGAGTTTCAGGCTGAAGTTCTCAAGAAGCTTGTACCCATTGTACGTGATATCTCACATCCTTGTCTTATTTGCAGGTGAAGGCTACGAATGGTGATACATTTTTGGGTGGTGAAGACTTTGACAATCATCTACTACGGAACTTAGTTGACAACTTCAAGAGGGAGCAAGGAATCGACTTGTCTTCGGACAGACTGGCCTTGCAAAGATTGCGTGAGGCTGCCGAGAAGGCGAAGGTCGAGCTTTCGTCTACACCTCAAACTGACATTAATCTTCCCTTTATAACTGCCGATGCCTCCGGTGCAAAACATCTGAACGTCACGTTGACGCGGTCGAAGTATGAGAATTTGGTACAGGATTTGATTGAGCGCACTAAACAGCCTTGCAAGGACTGCCTCAAGGATGCTGGGATCTCTGCTAAGGAAGTGGACGAAGTGTTGTTGGTCGGAGGAATGACTAGGATGCCGAAGGTTCAGGAGACTGTGGCTTCTATCTTTGGCAAAGAGCCTAGCAAAGGGGTTAATCCGGACGAAGTTGTGGCCATGGGTGCAGCTATTCAGGGTGGTGTTCTGCGTGGTGATGTCAAGGACATTCTTTTGTTGGATGTAACTCCCCTGTCGCTCGGAATCGAGACTTTGGGAGGTGTTTTCACCAGGCTTATCACGCGTAATACCACTATTCCGACGAAGAAGAGCCAGGTCTTTTCAACTGCCGCTGATGCTCAGACGCAGGTTGGGGTGAAGGTACTACAAGGAGAACGTGAGATGGCAGCGGATAACAAGCTCCTGGGTCAATTTGAGCTCGTTGGTATCCCACCTGCTCCTCGTGGAGTACCGCAAATTGAAGTTACTTTCGATATTGATGCCAACGGAATTGTGAATGTCTCTGCACGAGACAAGGCAACAGGAAAGGAGCAGACTGTTACGATTCAGTCATCGGGAGGGTTGTCTGAGGCAGAGATCCAAAATATGGTTAAGGACGCCGAACTGTATGCTCAAAAGGATCAAGAGAGGAAGCAGTTGATTGACGCAAAGAACGATGCGGACACCACAATTTACAGTGTTGAAAAGAGCTTGACGGAGTACAAAGATAAGTTGCCTCAAGATGTCGTTGATGCCGTGCAAACTGCACTGGCTGACTTAAAGAAGGCTGTCGAGGGTGAGAATATTAACGAAATCCAGCAGAAGGTTAATGGTGCAAAGACTGCATCGATGAAAATTGGTGAAGCTTTGAAGAGCAACAGCTCTGGGCCAAGCCCAGGCGCTCCCGGAGCAGATCAAGAAGCGGAGTTTGAAGACGTGAAGGAACGTAAGGGTGAAAAGTGACCTGATCGTTTCTAGATAGGACCCGGGAGGTATGAGCACTCTTCATAGTGTGAAGATGTTGAGATTTAGAGACAGGCATCCGAGGGTAGAGCTCAGGTTGTCTTCGTTTTGTAGCTCGAGCTTTTGAACTAGTTTGAGAACTCTGTAAAAGACATGTGCCTGATGAGAGATGTAGAGTGGAGAGGAAGTAGTCCTTTCTTCATAGTTTTCAACACCGCTTATGTAGAGATAAAGGTACAAAATACTTTTCTTTTCGTTACCGTAGGTTGCCCTCAGTCTTAATTACCCCTCCTTAGCCACTCAAAAGGTGGGCAGGGGCAGGAAACAGACTAGTGGAAGTTTCCTCTATAGCTTGATGTGGGGGCCTTTAAAGCATTCAATTTTGCATTAATCGAGAGTACTGGTATATTTGTCCGTGAATTCTCTGGCTCCATTTGACGGGTTCCCTTCAGGGGTATGTGTGTAATTCTTGCAGTGCGCTGCTATGCACATGCACCGAAATCATATTTTCTGTGGTTTTCGTCCGAATTTATGCGGGTGGCTTCGAGCGGTGTTGATCTGAGTTCGGATGTCCTTCATTTGCGATAGACGAGTTGGGAATTTCGGACTCTTATGGCCTTACTTGTGAAGTAGATCTTTGGAATCTGACGCCGATACCTTAAAGTTTGTAACCATCTGTTTTGGCGTGTGAGTAAACGCTCGATGGGTTGTCGGTAGGTCGGTTACTATGGGAGAAATGACCGAAGTGGACATGTGCATCAGCGGCCACGATCAGGCTGGAAGTAGCGGGCAGCCTGCACTCAGGTAGGAGCTCTTGTCCCAGTAACAAGCATCTGTACTACCCTATTCTGTAGCTTACTCTCTGCAACTGAACGAGATGGACCCTTCGGTGTTGAAATTATCGATGTTAGGCCTGAACTTCCAACATGGGCACAGTGTAGTGAAGGTACTAGACTCTACGATGTTCAAACTATGATGATGGCAAACTTTCGGAGAGTTGCCGTCTAGCAGGGAACTTAAATGCAATTCTGCAGTCGAATCAAATATTTCCCTGATTGGTCTGTATTCCTTTGTAAAGTCAGGACCTGCACTACGATCTCATGGTCCTTTCGCGGTGGTACCCAAAAAGTAGGTAGTACATAAACCTTTGAAAGGGACTGGTTGATGTTGATAAACCATGACCCTTCATAGGTCAATGCTTTTTAACGTCCTTTCTTGCCAAACCAATGTAGGTTCGTGCCTTGTACCAGTCAAGGAAGACGTAACCATCGTCATCCTCTTTTGTCTAGTTCATGCTTACAGTTTACTTGTCAAGGCAGTGAAAGAGGAAACTTTTGCAAGAGTTATAAGGCTCTTGCACGAAACAGCGAATGCGCCGATGAGGCGCAATGGGGTCGCTTGACTAGCCGAAAAGATAATTGAACCCCATCGCATCTAACTTTGGTCTTGCTTCTAACAAAGTGATATGCATCCCAAGTTCCCTCCGTGAAGTCAGTGCACAAGAAGACGAGCGAGAGTAGAGGAAAAATTCACGGAAGTGGTTGGCTCCTTGGTACGTGTCATGGGTCTATATACTTGATGCCGTATACACATATAGTAAAATCTTCCTAACCTGTCCATAAAGTATGCGAATAACTTCGGGCGTCTTGGTTTTTTACTCTTAAAAGCGAAAATATGAATATTATGTTTGATATTTATTATGTAATGTACAGTTTATTCATAAGTGTTAAAATGTTAACATCAGAGAGCTCCAGCACATCTCTACTTAACTATAACCACATCGCGTAAGACAGCGCTTCCAAGATTATAGGACAGCGAACCTTGAACAGGATAAATATCAATTTTTCGGTTATAGTAATTTGTTATTCAACTTATTTCATTAAAAATTGAGATAATAAATAATTAGCATGGTGCATTCTCCTGAGAAGGTGATTATTATGTAAGCCTTTATTAACCTTTTCGGAACTATTAACCTTTTCGGAAGAGTTAAATAATAAATTAAAATTATAATGAATCTGATGTTAAGCACCTTCAAGTTCTCGAACTTATATTTTATGTTGCGAGGCTGTCTATTCACGTTTTATAGTTTATATCTTGGTTTATGTTTTATGGTTTATATTTTAGTTATTTGTGTTTTTAAGATGAATTCATAGTTAGTTTTATAATATTTTTATTTTATTTAATATTTTTATTGTTAATATATCTTCAATATATGTATGTATTTTTATACGAACCAGTGAACAAAAGTTCTCAGAAGTTCATCTAATATGTATATATTTATTAGTTTAAAAACATACAATTCTACCATTTGCTATTGTGTACTTAATACGTTAGGAGACGCTTACCATCAGTGGAATATTCAGAATAAGGTTTGTGTTTATAGATTTATTGTTCTTAATAAGAAAATAAATAACCATCCTCGATCACTTCAAGAACTTCTGCTTTTTAAAATTTTAAATGGTGTTATGAATTAAAATAGTATTTATTTATAAATACTGAATAATACTTGTAGGTTATATTTATTTGTAAACTCTAGATGATACTTGTAACTTATATTTGTTTGTAAATGTTAATAATAGTTGAACCTCCAATGCACAAATAACCCATAAGTTGAATGCATATAAGCGTGTTTTGCGGAATACAATTGTATGTAGAACTAACCCATAAGTTGAATCTTGACAAGCATTTGTTCTCAGGAGTAAGACAAGTGTTTCCAGGAATACAAGTGCATAAGTTGAACATAAACAACCATGTTTTTTGGAGTACAAGTGTGGTAGATTGCTAAGTAAAAGAATTATCTTAATTATTTTATTAACTTTTTATGAAAAAGTTGAACCATAATTGAACTTGCTGCCATCTTCCAGTCTTCAGAATGAAGTTATTGTGCAACTTTGATAAGAAAATGGACTTTGCAGTTGCAAGTATAGAATCAACCTTTTCAATTCTTGTTCTCGATCGATGCTTTAACACCATTTTTGTCATCTCGAGAGCATGTTACATCCCAGAAGGCACTAGCCCCAGAACTTTTTGTGATATAAAACTTGATTGATTTATATGGATATGAACGGGAAGCTAACACATGTTAGACAGTAAGAGAATTCACAAAGAAACCATAAGATCATTCATCAAGATCAAGAAAAGTGGAGACACAATGCAAGATTTGTAAAGAATACTCTTGCTTATACTAGTGTTTTCTAGGAATCAAGGTACTTCAAGTTACTCTATAAGACTGCCTTTATAAATCGGGGTATTATTTCAAATGGTCGAGTCTTAACATTCACAAACCTACTTGGTAACAACCGTGACTTGACTAGTGCATCTTGGTCACGTCTCATTGCCTGTTCTCCGGTCACGCATCAACTTATCATCCGGTGTGACAAAATGTGTCCTTGTGGCAAGTAGTGTGTCTTACGTGGTGATTGAGAACCCAAAGAGACATCAAAGCGCACGTGTATTCTATATGAGAAATGGAGCATGGTTATACAACGAGAAATATGTTCTTTCGATGTAAAGTCAAGCGTTTGACGGGGGAGTGCAGATTATCATCAAGGCTTTCAGTGTAGATATTGAGTTAAGCAATTTACCGAAGCGGAGATGAACCATGATAATGTTGCAGGGAGTTCGATCAACTCTATTTTCCTAACGGATAGATGGTGCTGACATTTGTTACGCAAAAGAATTCTGACCGAAATGGATTATAGATAACATTTGAGAGCTGGAGGATGCTCCAAATCAAACAATGCAATTGTTACCGTAAGCAAACAAGCACTGGTTTATCTTCCGTTTAGTTAGTTTTCAAGTGAACTGATAGAGTTTAATTTGATAAAATTGCTATACAGCTAGATCTTATTCATATATGGTTCAGATTATGAGTTACTGTTATGATTTTATTTTCATCTGTTGGTTATAGATCACTTGTAAGCAACTCGCCACGTCATCAACTATAGATAGTGTAGACCTCTGAAACCGTTTACTTAAGTCTAACCGTTTAGACTTAGGTAAAATAACCGTTTGGACTTAGGTTATTTTACCTAAGTCTAAACGGTTTGCAACTAAGGAGTTGTTCACTCTGACGAGATTAAACACATTCTTTTTTTTTCTTGATGTTCGGATTCTACTCATGAACTTGGAAAAAAAAGATCATATATATTTGGCACCCGTGATTCACCTCTTCCTGTATGGAAGACCCAAGATGTTCATTAATTTGATGTTTGTTTGGTGATACGATCCGCACTAATACATTTTGAAAGTATTAGTGCATAATCTTTTGTGTACTAATCTTATGGATACATTTGGAAAATTTGTAACTCTGTGTTTTGTTAATTCTTGATAATTATTCTAATTTAATATAACAATTAGATATTTAGAGTATAGAAACTAAAAATAGAGTTTTTCATTCATGAAACGAGTCTAACCAGTACCAATTTCCATCTGCAATTTCTTTCTTGTTTCTTTGCTTGTACTTTTCCTTCCCATCCATAAGTTCACGATGCATGCATATTATTCATGAACTAGGCAAAATGTAACTATACTTTTGTATTTCTAATAATACATTAAATCTGCACCTCTCGGTTGGTTATCAACGTACACAAGAGTAGACTGCACTAAGTGTCTCGTGAGGTGCACAATGGCTTTGTTGTCTTGGTCTCGGATCCTTGCTGGCCATCAAAATTGTTTATGTAAGTGATCTCCGAGTAATACTCAAGGCTAAGGCAACAAGCGCACATACTAGTTTTTGTTTAAAAAATAAGTTTTTTTAGTTTCCAAACCGGAGTTTGAAGATTTTGATATTTGTCCCTCTAAGTAACTTGGAAATGTGATGTAAGAATACATGTGAGCTTAAGTTTTTGTCTAAAGTTTTTTTCTTGAAACACATTATTGTAAGACGAGAGCGGCTCTTGAGAAGTAAAAACCTTCTAGATTAACTGTGAGATTGTTGTGACTAGGAGTATCTACGGATGGACATAAGAGTGTTTCTAGCGAATAGTGAGACTCGTTAGAGGTAGTTATAGCAACGCACTCTCTCCGAAACTTTGTGGGATGATAGATTGCATTCAGATGATCTCCTTCCGCAAAAAACTCTCTCCGGCAAATAGATCACAAGCTGCAAGCTAAGTGTAAAACTATTAGAAACGTGTAAGTTTCAAGTTGTGGAGGTTTCAACCAACTATATCTTGACCTCTGATGTTCAGATCAGCATGAAACTTCGATTCACAGTAGAAAAAATTCACTGAGTACACTCACAAGAGATTGAGATCAGAATCATCCATAGAAACAAAGAAATATTCCAGAATTTTCAAATATGTCGTCGTTCATTCATAATTGGTAGACCAAAACTTCAATTGGTTGTATCTCTGTCTTCTTAGTTCCAAATGGACTGAAAATTAAGACCAGCGTCATTACATCGACCAGATCTCTCCAACCTTACTTTGATCTCCTCAGATAAAATCTACAAGAATATCTATGACTACTTGAAGACGAATACTCAAAATCAACTCCTTGAACTTTAATGGACGACATCTTGCTCACTCTAAACTCAAATCAGTAGATCATCGAGTCCACAAGTATCAAATCTTTGAGATCTTTCCAACCTCACTTCAATCTTATTCAGATAAGATCTACAAAGTACGTTCTATGGCTGTTTGAATACACACACTCAAAAATTAACTACTCAACTTCAATCGATGATATTTTGCTCATTTTCAACTCAAACCTTTTATCATTGATTCCACAGGTATCAACTTGTCGAGGACTTTCCAACCCTACTTCAATCTCCTTCAGATAAGATCTACAGTTCAATCTATGTCTATTTGAATATGCACACTCAAAAATTGACTAGTCTAACTTCAGTTGGGCATATCTCCTTCGTCTTGACTCCAAATTGACAGATTTTTTATTTAGTGCACAAGCCAGAGAGAAGAGCTTTCTAGTGTTTTACTGAACTCATCGAAATCACCTATGTAGGGATGGTGATGTCGATTTGAAACCTAAAGGATACTTTCGGAATATTTACCAAAAATAACTTATCAATGAGAAACTAAATATTTTTGTTTCTATCTTCTGGTGATCTTCTGCATTCAAACAAAAAACTATTACATTCATAGCATGAATCACCCGTCTCGATACACAGTGGAAGTCGTCCATTCTCGCGTACTCCTTTCACTCTCTTTGCTGTAATCCTCGAACCAACTCTATCATCCACCTCTAGTTCTTGAGAAGCCACTAACTACGAAGAGAAAGAGAAGAATGAGAAAAGAGAGAGGAGAGAAGAAGAAAAAGGAGAGGAGAAGAGCACTTCGAGAGCAAATGAGCAAAGAAAAAGATAATAAAAGCTTTTATAAGAAAAAATTAAAAATTAAAAAATCCACATTCATTCAGAGACCTTCACTCCTCAGACAGTCACAGCTGGTCATACAAATGTGTTGTCTAATAATCACTTGTAACAAGAAATTTTTCAATATATTCATTCAAAACTTATATGACACAAGTGCGTCGTTCAAGTATGTTCTCAGTCTATTCTATTCACTGCAAAGAAAAAAAATATTATATATGTTTCTCGGATTTCTTCTAAAGACCGACTTGATCTAGACAAGTCAGCTAACAATGACCTTTGTTTCTCTACTCTGGCACAATTGGTTTCTTCAGCATGTTTGATTATCTCGGCAGCCTCAACGCTCTCTGTGACATTTTTGCTTTTTTACTTGTGCTAATTTACATTCCTCTCGAGACTTAAGTAACGCATGGAGAAAATCCACTTTCTACTTCATGTTGTCTTGATAAGCTCTTATCAAATTGTTGCATTTGCCATGACCACCAAATGAATTACTCAACCCTTGCATCTTCTTCCTAGATTTATCTCTCTCAGAAGAGGGTAGTTCAATAGAAGATATTTTCTCATGTCTTCCTTCTCCTTCGACTCCTCCATTGCATTCTTCCGAGGAATGTGGTGAACAGTTTACGTCGCTGAACTCATTGGAGGTGATGTTGTAATTTCATCGATGCGACTATCTTCTTTAACAGCAGATTCTTCGATTAGATGAACGATATCATTTTGATCAGCAATTTCTCTGGTGGTCATATGTGAATCTTGTAGTTCACTCATAAAATCTTTGTCCAACATTGAAATAAAATTAAGACAATTTTTTTTTATCATCGTCTTCGATCAATATACTTTCAGAAAACAGAAAATCATCATTCAACCCGACATTATAAGTCATCTGCAGTTCTATGTTAACTTTACTCCCATACAAATTATACATCTTATAAAAGAAAGTGCACTTTCGTTCAACTTCTGCTCCAGAGTCATCCTCAATAGAATTTTTGAATTAATAATTCCAACCTCTGTAACGTCTAAGAACTCACATGCTTTATTATAATTATCTAAATATCTCTCGTAATTCTTTTGCATGATCACACCGATCATGAGAGGATTTAACTTCTGCTCTAGAGTCATTCTCAATTGAATTTTTGAGTTAATAATTCCAACCCTTGTATCTCCCAAGAACTTGAACGCTTTATTATAATTATCTAAATATCTCTCATACTTCTTGAGAATGAGAGGAAATACAACTCTTATCGAATCTACTGCCATGATAACAGAAGCTGTCGTTAACATAAACAATCTTCTAGCCGATCTTAATTTTACTATCTAACCAATCTTCGTTTTACTATCGGATCCGCGAAATGCAACAAGGATTACAATCCTCTCGTATTCTACATCATGCATCTTAATTTATTTCCCCCCTTGTTTCTTCATCGTTTCACCTTAGATGCCATGTCGTGAGCGCAAACACTTTCAATTTCGAACACGAAACTCTTCTACTATACTATAGAAACTTTAGACATGATGAGAAACAGTTTTCTAATTTCAACACTTCTCTCAAACAATGATTATTCTCTTTCGGCTAAACGAACTTTATGATCTCTGTTAAGACAATATCGCTCATGACATTATCGTTTACTGAATTCTGGCCAAGTCTGGAACGGAATGTAAAACTATCCACAACCATTAAAGTTCACTATGGTCCCCTCTCAACCAAAGTTACCATCATCCATAAAACCACATCCTACTTTGGTTACAGGGCTGGACGTAATCCCGTAACTCTGTTTTACGGTTCTGGGTTTGAGTGGCCCCATTAGATAGGCAGTCAAGGCATGGACGTACAAGAACTGTCGAGAAGAGTCTGTACCACTTTAGAGTTTACCTTTTCCAGAAAGTGGGGCGAACGCAGGTAAGAAGTACTGATACCAAGAACTTAACGACGTAGACGTGTGGACACGACACTCAGTTCAGCGAAAGTTGAAGTGCGCGTGGTAATGGTTCCAAAATTGGTTTCACTTGCACTGGATCAATTAAGGTATATACAAGCACAAAATGAATATATCGCATGCCGCAAATGGCACAAGGTTCACTAACTCATCCACTAAACCGTCAACGTGGAGAACTGAACCGGGATGTACGAGAGCTGTACCGCAGCCGACACTTTGTAGACATGAACCCCTAGGACTTTCCCAGGGAGTGATGTTCATACTCAATATCCTTTAGGAGATAACGATCACCTCCTCTTTCTTTTTCTTGCGGGAAGGTTTTATGGGCGGGCAATGTTTCTTGTCTTCTCTTTCTTTTTCTTGCCTTCCTTGTTTACTTTCACAATTAGTAATATCTGCACCTGCGTAATTCTCTGATTTCTCATAGGCAATTGCTGCATCAAGAGCATACACCCTCAAGAACAGAGAAGATAGAGTTGCCGTTTTGGCTGCAACGGTAAAAGAAGACCAGTAGCACCATGAGGCCCTCAGAAAGTCTGCACAAATCATCTGCTCCAGCAGAATTATGGCCTGCACCACCTGCAGAGGAAGCCAGACCCAGCCACAATAAAAGCTTATAAGCTAAACTGATCATCCTGTTCAGATTAGAAGTTTCTCAACATAACAGGGCTGTCAAAAATGGCAAAAAACAACATACAAGCTTCACTAAGGTGACTCCATAGAGAGTTTAGATCCGCAATCTATGACGCCTGTCAAACACTTCGATCCCAGCGAAACAGATTAGCTTAAATACCGTGTAAATTGACGTCGCAAACTTCAGCATACACCGCCAAGCTTGTCGTCTGCGTGGATAAGCGCGCGCCTTCTCGTGCATATCTGGGGTTACAGCAGCTTCTATGTCCAGCAACTTCACCTTAATCTGCTGCAACATGTCTAGATCCTCTTCAGCTCCAAGGGGACAGAGTGATGACTCGGGGATGGTTAATTGTTTCCCAGTCACTTTGAAGTTCTTGCTGTATCGCTTATATAAGGACGGGTGGCCATTAAGTTCATGTGGAAGATCACATGGACCTGGCAACGTGTTTCCAACGCCTGAAGCAGGAACGGTTGGTTGTCTGTGAACGAACTGAACCTCTTCCTTGGTCGTGAGGCCCTTCAAATCTAGCGGTCCAGCGCGCTCAGCAACGGGACTCCTTGGTATGGGAGCAGAACTTCGACCACTGGTATGATCTGTAGCGCTCTGGGCGCGTTCCGCTTCGGCGGTTGGTCCTCCGGGTAGATTCTGTGAACTGCTGACCAAGATCCGACACCCATTAACCAAATCCTCGCCTTCTCCGGGGCTGATCCAAGATGTAGCTCCCACTGCTACGGTCCCGAGAATGCCTGCATCACTGATTAAACCTCCAGAATTCACTGATGAAGGGATGGTCGATGAATCAACCATCATGAGCGCCGGATCGAATGCAGGGGAAACTGCCAAACCAGGTGCAAATAACGGTCCCTTCTCTGCGATGCATCCAATTCTGTCGATACGGTCTCTCAAGGACTCATGGACAATCATAGGCATTCTTGAAACATCCGGAAGCGCGAGAATCGCTGGAAATGATTGCTGTGGAAGGGCAGACTTGAATGATTTGGTCCAGGAAAGAGGTTTGGGGTTGTGACAAGGCTTTTTGCCTGGCCTAGCATCTCCTTGCTGATTCAAAACCTTAATTCCAGCATTGCTGCAACTGCCCCCGCTTGTATGGGTCTGAAGTTCCACTTCAGACTCGTAGGTCGTATGACATAACATGCAATGGCATCTGGATGCCCATAATGGCTCCAGGCAACCACAACGTGAGATTTCTGACGTCTCTTGCATCTTTCTTTTCCTTCCTCTCTTAGATCCACCAGAAGTTGACGATACTTTGACCGCGGACTCTCTAAACTGACCATATCTCCACTCTATTAGAAAACTGGCTTTCAACACAGGCATCACACATCTTCTACTCTCATGTGGATCTTGAGAAGCCGGAGCTTGGGTACTTCTTGTCCTAAACCCGTCATTCCCGAAACGTGCAAAAAAGTCTTCTCGTAGACCTCCCTCTTGCTCCGCTCCCGTCCCTCTCTGCACTAATAGCAGGCTCTTCCACTGATGAAGCGCTGCCTTCAGCAACTTCTCCTGACTACTTGTAGGTGACAACCACCCAATCAGCTGATCCAGGACGGCTTCATTAGAGTAGATAAACCAAGAAAACTCATCTCGCGGTTGCCTTGGTGCTTCATTAGCAGGACCATCTACCTCCTCTTTCTTATGAACATCATCAGCTGGATTTGTACACTCACCCACTCTGGCAACATCATCGTATTCCAACTTGCTGACGGAGGAAGAGAGAGTAGAGCTGTCCACTGGCAGGAATACTGCTGTTGCGGCTAACCCCGTTTGGTCTTCAGGCTGACAAGGATTATTAGCATCAACTGTCTGAACCGCTAACCAGGGTGTGGTCTTGGAGCCGCAGAGGGCCCAATACATCCTTCCAACATCATCCCTGCCCAGCAGATCTCGTCGACTGTTTAGAAGCATAAGCTTTGTCTTGATCTTCTCTATCTCTGCATCCAGATGATTGCTGACATTCCGTTGCAAGGTATTATTCTCCGTATCAACCTCAACCTCCGGGGAAACAGATGGCTCATCCTCCGGACACTTCCTCGTTGATTCCAGGCCTCCATCAAATGATGCGAGTAGATTTACAGGCTCAACAGCAATCAGGGGATTGGCCCGTACAGGACTTTCTGTTTTTTCCCCACTCCTTTCAGCAACAAGTACATATGCTGTATCCAGGACTTTTACATCATCAGACTCGAAGTTTCCTTCACCGTTTGAAATTAGAGTTCCTTCCCCACATCCTTCCCTCGACTGCCCCAAATCCCGTGTGTGAGAATAATTTGGCAGATCCACATCCATTGGATCCGAAACAGGATCGTGCCTGGTTTGATCGGCCGAAACGTCCTTCTTATCCTGTTCGGCCTCTGAGTGGTCTGCTGATACAAGTCTAAAGCTTGACTCCCTTAGTGTACCTACTCCTGTTCTCATAGCTGCATCACCCTCGGCCCAGACAAACTCGGCCGGATCCGACTGAACCACAGTACTTGTTCCAACTGCAGCATTAGACGGCTCAGGGACTGACAAGCAATCCACTACGTCCACTTGTACCGGTGTTTCTGCATCAAATTCATCCGTTCTCCGAGAGACCGCACCTCGAGATTGAAGCACGGATAAAATGCTAACCTCCCTAGTTGCCTCCTTGGCACTGTCAGGCCTGGCTTCATCTAAATCCGCGTTTCTCCGACGCTCTGCCAGTAAAGTCCGAAGTTTTTGCTGTAGGTCGAGCGCTACTTCCATACTCTTCTCCAGGTGTGACCTCACCTTGTAAGTCCCCAAAGCTTGATCACATAGCCACTTGAGCAAGTGAACTCTCTACCAAGACAAGAAAGATCAGGTTAGTGCATTACTTCATTATATATATATGACACGTATTACGGGAAAACTGACGAAGATAACTGACAAATCCCTTACTTCTGCTAAAGTCAGATGCCAATAGTCTGTCTCGGCGAGCTTCAGTACAATTGCGCGCAAAAATGAATGTGTTGACTCGTCCGATTTCCGCAACTGATCCTTCTCGGCTATCTCCTCAAGATAATGTCCTCTCATATGATGGTGGTCGTCTTGCTTGTCCGGTGCCTTTGTTTCCGTAGCAGTTTCTTGAGCGGGAGGTGCCTCCAGAAATCCAGTGTCAACAGCCACGCACGAGTGACAAAACCAGTTTCCGTCGGGAACCTCCGGCAGTGGTGGATTTAAGCAGTAAATGTGATACTCGGCATCACAACCGTCACAAAGAAGAACATTATCATGATCGTCATCGATAGCACATACTTGGCAAGAATCATCTTCCCATGGTGCTTTGACAGGTTTGTTAGCATTACAACCTAGAGGTTTTTCCTCAGCGACGTTCTTTTGGCTCTCCTCATTGGGCAGCCCATCACTCTTCACATTAGGTCCTTCAGGTCCTGCCGCAGCTGCCTGATCACCACCTCTCTGGAACATGATCACCTGTAGCTACCTCGAATTAAACATTGATGTGGCATCGGAAATGTGACTAAACACATCAATCACTTCCACATTTCAAGGATGACAAACAAGCTAGACAAACACTCAAAATCTGTTTCTAAGAGAATACCGGTTCGAATCCTATATTCCTTTGACATTCCATTAATGACAATCAGAACCGTAGTTACAAACGTCTTGATGTAACTCTCCAACAAACGCATGCACTTATAGCACCAGAGAACCAATGAATAAAAGGAAACGTCTAGCTTACCTGTTTATTATACAGGTTGTTGAAAAGCTCTGACAGCTGGATTGCGGCTGAGGACTCCACATTTCCACCCTCATTAAGCGATGCAACATTTTTCCAGATCTGCACTATAAACCAGTCGCAAATGATTAGAGGCCATCAGGCTACATGCTCAGCCCACATAGCCTGATGAAAAACCTGGTTTTCTCCGAAGCTCTACCCATGATTCCATCCCCACTTCGACTTCTACCGTAACTTCAGTACTCAGCTATCAGTCAAAACAGAAGATACAGAATACATGACCCATGAAACAAGCAAGGCTAGGTAAGCATGTGTGAATCCAACGACTAGACTGCTGAGGCTTTGAAGTAAGCAGATAAAAGGTTGAACCAATACTACAATATTAGAAAACCTAGGAGCCATTATTTTGAGGGTTGTGATCCATGGTGAAACAATCTGAAGCACAACATCTTGAAGCTCCATCGAGTTCATTTAGAGAGAGACGTGGAAAGACAGTAGTAGTTGTTGAGGAGACCACGTTGTTTGCTGTAGGCAGTGAGGAATTGAGGGATACCGTTTACTGTTTGGTGCAAAGCGGAGGTAAGAATTACACAGCTGACTTCCTTGCCAGCATCGAGAGGGGTGATATTGGAGCTTTTCTCTGATCATCAATCAACTCGGCACTAAAGCTGCATCAGTGATCAACAATAAACTCTTGCAACGGTGACTCACTGCGCGTTGCATATGTGGCACATGTAAAGTCTGGAGAGGCCAAATTCATCAAGAGGAAGTCCTCTCAGCAAACGATATGTCTTTCATTCATTATTTGTGTACTACGTCGAATCCTCGCTGTATCCTACATCCTTGCTCCATCCTGTACCATCGTTTACGCAGTTGAATTGACGCGAAGTAAGTCATAGCAGTACTGTATTGTATTGATCTCGAGTTAAATGTTGTTTCGAGCGAAGTTCTTACCATACGGCAATTTTCACTCCTTCAAAAAGCATAAGCGTGGACAGGTTGATGTACTTGTTTCAGCAAATCTCTATGACTTTGTCTATGACAAAGATGTATATCAATATGAAGATGGAACAAGATATTGCAGAGCCGTATGTAAGATGAGGCAAGAGTAAAGAGATCGATAGAAAAATGAAAGAGGTAAAGAAAGAAAGCGGAGAAACAACAGATGTACAAAGATAATCGGAAGCCGTTAACTCCAAAACCAAAAAGATGGATACAACGAACTTACAGCAATCTCACGGCAACCGCAAGCAAGGAAAGGGCTAATAGCTAATGCGATGTGGAAATTCATTGCAAGTCATGAAAGACAAAAGTCGCGTTACACAAGGTCACTAAGTTCAATCAAAGACCGGCAGAAACTGATCATCTCGAACACAGACAAAAAGAATACGTGTCATTAACAATTCGTCTATACTCTATCCCTTTGTCAAACCTTCTGGTTCGGCACGGACATACTATACGCTCTGACTAATATTTTCAACAAGGTGGATACGTTGCCTTCTGTGAAAGAAGAGCAACAATAAGAATTTCAGCATTATTACTTAACAGTTTCAGTTTCTGGATGCAGTACAGCAAATAAAGCTTAATGATGGATAAACGTTTCTCGATGTCAAGAAGTTAGGGTGATATACAAAAATGGCAGAATATATTTAGGTCTTTGTGGATAGCGGCGCATTGCAAGAACTATCCACAAACTTGAATGGTAGTATATACACGGATATCGTCCTGGCACAATGATTTGGTTACCTCAGGAACCAAGGGAAACACTCAGAGATTATTTAAGGAGAAATCTCTGTTTCACTACTTGAGATTCCTTAATAAAGACCATGCCGAGCACTACGACAACCCGGATTTCACCAAACATATTTCACTTTTGGTCCTCCAAATTAACGCCGCAAATTGACAAAAGAACTCGTTTAGTATTTTGTGAAGCGCAGGGTCAACCCCACTTGTAGCAGGTGCAAGTTGCTTAACAGTTCACCGTTTCAATACGAAACGACCTTCTAAGTACTATACTGACCTCTTACACATGATCACGTTTGACTGACGTGCAACAAAACAAGGCTCAGAAACTGAAAACACTTTCAAACGGTACAACAAGACAAACGGAAATTACCTGCTTCATATCTGCTGCAAATGCATCCGGAGATGTTCCATACGCTCCGGCACCTAGCCTTAGGTCAATGGCACGAAAGTCAAGAGGCCGTGCAAGCAAACCTTCTCCTTCACTTTCATAGAAATGTGTTATACACTTGTAACTTTTAGAGACGACACGGAGTGTATCAGCAGTTGCAACTTGCCGAAGCACAATACGACATCTTTGCATAACCACTTCTGGGGAAGGAAGGACTCTCTTGCGTTGCTTCTTGGTCTTTTTAACCTTCGGAGCAGGCTCCTCGCCTCGATACCTTTGCAGCACTTCCATGACAGCCCTCTGGACGGATTCACAAAGGAGACTTAGTACAAGACCCCTCCAACGCAAACAGACGACGCAGGATAGGAAAAATTCATCATCTTCTAGACAGCAGGAAAGATGGATTTCCGGAGACTTAAAACCGAAGGACATCGTCAACACAACAAAAAAATGGATCAGGATGCACTGTAAGGACTTACTTTTGTTGGTCCAGACGCATTTCCCTTGTACACTTTCTTACTGATAGAGTATTCCAGCATCTCAACCGCCCATGCAGGTGGATTTGCTGCAAGCGCATCAATAACCCGATTCCGTATTCGAGATCCAACATTGGTGGGAAGCTTTGCAATCGGATCGAGAAGCTTCACCCAGAGTGCACATTCACCAGATGAATCCTGACCGCGCGCATCTTCAACAGGATTCCTTGCTGAGCTACTTTGAGGTGGTGTGGCTGGAGCTGCAGTGTCCTCGCTTGCAAGCATCAACCTTGATATCTCCTTCTCTGCTTCGGCTAATAACTGGCCAAGAAACAAATGCGTTAGACCGAAGCTGAGAACTGTAGTTATTCGCCTGAAAAGAGTCATGGTGGACAACGTCGATATACGGCCTTACTGTTGAGTTAACACATACAACATGAACCAACCTGAGCGTCAATTTCCATGCCAGCCACTCCGTCCAGAGCTCCACAAAGAACGCCCCCGTCCCCCTGTATACACCTTAAAACCTTCATACATTCCTCTCTCCTGTACTCAGCAGTCTCGCCAATCTTCGATATTCCCGAGAGAGAAATGATATAGCGGCGGGCAACTTCAGGCCACGTCAATTCATTTATGGAGAAGGAACCTACCAACTTCTCCCTTCCAAGACTTGCATTGGCAACTACATCTCGTATACGCTTTCTTCCCCTCTTATGCTTCGACTCCTCTGACTCACCAGGCAACTCCTCAGATCCGCAGACCTTCGACTGTAGATCAGATATTAAGAATTTTATCAACGGGACATGAACCGAGGCTGCCGAGACAAGTCCTGTTTCATCCATCAGTTTTGCTTCCGAGGACTTGGGATAGGCATCAGCCGAGAAGGTTTCTCCTTTAGTGTGATTGGGTCCGATATCCATCAAAGGGTTTGTATCATTTGATGGGCTTCCGACCACCTTCCCTTCATTCTCCCAAACGCGTTCCATCCGGCCTGCATCTTTTTGTTGAGACCCATGCATGGAGCTGGAAATCTGAGTCCGTCCAGGAAGGAGAGTTTTCATGGGAGTTTGTGGACTTCCAGTGGCTTCGCACGTGGTGCTTTTTGGTGCCGCATGGGAAACTTCGGCATCAGGAGCTGCGTCACACTTTCCCCCGGACTCAACCTTCTTGAGAGCCCTGATTTCACTACCTGTATGAACAGAATCACTTTGGTTCACGCATCCGTTTACAGTTGCTGACCCACAAGTGAGGCCTTCTTCTAAATGCTCGAGTGCTGGAGGCTGAGAAAAGCCAATCAGATTCGAGAACCGGCTGAGAAACTCCCAGATCTATAAAAACATATATAAAACGGAGTTAGCACCCTGCGGATTTCCTAGAAGTATATGCAGTGGTTCAATATAAGTCGAAAGCCGCGTGAGAATAAGGATCATCTTGCGTGGCCTTATCTGACACTATTAAGTATTTGGTTATGTGGTGCCCGACAAAAAAAAGGTCCAGGGCCCTTTTCTTCCGACACTTCCGCCAAGCGACCGCATAATAAAAGGTGATCTGGAGGAAGGTCACTGCCCATAGACCTGAAGCTCTGAAAGTGATTTAACCTAACGACTGACTCCAAGAAAGATAGAGGCCCGGCAAAAGAAGAAGGCAAGAAAACGTTCACAAAAGCATTAGAGACCTAATGGAAAGCATGCATTTAAGAGGTTAAAGAAAGTGCTCTCTGAGCACATCGTTTCGCTTTATTCAGCGTAGTCATCCCAATTTTGCAAATCTTGTGATGCAAGTGTTGGCTTCGAACTTGGAATCTCTACCCGCTTGCATGGTATGACAACTCTGCGGGGCAGAACAGAGAACGAGAAAAACTTCCAAGGGACGACGTAAAACAGCGGAAAATGGGACAGATGTCGTCCTTTTCCGCAGTGCTAAGCATGTTGTCTGCAGGGGTTTGACATTTAGGTAGGCATCAGCCACCCGTGAGCAATCTAGAGGAACTTAAGAACGTCCGACATGAAGAGGACGATAAGAAGAGGACCTCGTTATCGTGCTTCGAATGGAGCAGAATCACAATGTACAATAAGAAAAGAGACAAGACATCACACGTACCTGCAGGACGTCTCCAACGTACTGAGCTGGCAATCTTAATCCCAGCGACTGACCAGGTGGAGGAGGGGGCCGCTCTCCTGCGGGAACAGGTACCTCGACTTCATCTTTATCATTCTCTTCAAAAGGCTCCGAAGCTATAAATCTTTCTTCAACTTGGACTCCAGAAGTCCTTTTCTGCTTCCTTGCCTTCTCCCTTATTCGGAAACGTGCGGGTTGGACAGTACCCTCAACCGGATCCGCTGCCTTCCATGAAAGGCCTCGTTGCTTGAGAGACTTGTAACTAGAGCATTTCTGCGAGTTTGGTAAAGTCTCGATCAATCCTATGACCATAGTTTGATTCAGTCCAAATCGGTCTTCCCCAAGCTTTACCAAAAAATCTTTGGGATCGGGAATTTCTTTAGACAATGACCCCACAGTTGCAGTTGTCTTATGAGGGCACGTCTTCACTACTGATTCGAAGACATCAGACACTTTCCAACAGCGTTCCACGAACTGCATCGCGTAAAGCTTCCATACTTCCACCGTCGAGGAGGCCTCCACACAAAACTCGCCTATAACATCTGGCGACCGTGAACCATCATAATCTTCGGAACCAGTCTTACTGGTTTCATCCAGATTTCTGCTATCTCGGTTAAGGTTCACATTCTCGTAGTGAACGCTTGATGAAGAGCTTCCAATGTCACCAAGAAGTGCTTTCAAGGACTCCTCCTCCTCAACATCAACGCCACTGCCATACTGGCTTTTCACACCGCGAGAACAAGAAGACATCTTATCAACTGATGCAGCCGTTATGTCCTCTCTAGACGTCCGCAAGCCTTTAATGGCCATCTCAGAACTTCCATTGTTTTCAGCCACAGCTTCCCCTATCGTGTCAGCTAACCCAACAATTTCCGGACAGTACTTCCTGGTTACGCGGAAAATAGGTGCCAAGCCGCCATCGGCAACTTCGCTCACGCAAAAAGATGAAGTTGTTCGATCATGCCATGTGCACCGATAGCCAACAGGCCAAATGTGCAGTTCGTCCCAGTATCCAGGTCGTACATCAATCACTCCAAGGGATTCGATAGTCAACTCTCCAAGCTTCAAGGGCAACTGCAACTGTACTCAAATGCCAGGATGTCAGTACTACCAAAACACGGTGAATAGGTAACTCGTAGATGGACGCGGTGAGCCGTCATTTAATAGCATCCCAGTGAGAAGCAATGCACCTACAGAGGCTATTGCAACTGCAACCATTTCCTTGACCGAATAAATAGTTATCTACGAATGTATCAATCATCTTTGACACCGCCAGGACTTTAAGCGACCAGGCAATGAGAGGTGCCATCAAGGTGATTCTCACCTCATCATTTCCTCTGGCCACCCCTCGGACCATTGTCAGCCATTCTTTGGGGTGAGGTTGCTGCGCCTCACACCTTCCCTTCGAACCATCCCCCGAACTACACTTAGAACCATCCCATAATCCCAGATGCTTCATGACCTCTACCCGTGAGCGAAAGCGATGCTTCTCCGGTGAAATGTAATACTTATCCAAGTGTTTCTCAGTCCTTCTCCTCCTGACCTCAACCTCCCATCCGTCCGCTAACATTAATCCATGCTTTTCTCTGAGAGAATCCCTGAGCTGCTGCAATGTGTCTGCTCCTACTTTCTTCAGCTGTAAATCATCTGGCCCGGATGGCGAGTTTTCATCTCTGGACTTGCCAGCCACGGGACCATTGAGGCCATCACTGGAACAGCTTGCTCTATCAGCGTGGCTGACCGGACTGGCAATCTTGTTCGCTGCTATCTTCGACCGCTGCCATTCTGGCTGCATACCAAGCACGTCTGCAGAGCTGGTCGGGCTAGTAGCTACGACGGGTAACGGGGGAAGGGCATTATGGCTCGCTAGCTCAAGTTCGGATACCTCCATACGTTCCCCAGTAATGCTCGGTTCAGTGACAACCTCTCCTTGGAAATGTTCGAGTAGTTTACTTCCATTCTTTCTAGCTCGTTTCTCACTGCTTTCAGAATGTTTGGTTGTACCTACTTCTCCATCTTGCCCCAGATGCTCAGCCGTAATGCACCTCTCGAGATCGGTAGCTTCTCGAAGCTTATCATTTAACCTCGCATCCACACCTCCAGCTTTTTGTGAATCAGCCGACATTAAGCGTACACTTTCATCTGCTATACTGTCAGTGTCTGTAGCAACCACCAAAGAACACGCTTGCTTGACAGCTGCGTGTTCCGCTGAAGATATGGTTGATCTACTCGTATTCAAATCTTCACGTTCCTGTGGATTTCCCAACGCCTTCATCTCGACCACGGGCGTAAGCTCCCCTCCAACTGAATGCCCTGCACGCTTCTCCTCATATCGGTCTGTAAGTACAGGTGAGAAATTTGCTGGCCTATTCTTATAACAGAAGTCAGATTCTTCAGACGACACAGGCAGCTTGCCATCAGCCACGGTTGTAGGCTCTTCTGCAAGGGATGTAGCTGCCAACTTCTTCTCGTTTCCAACTGTCAGCTCCGCTGAAAATAACGTCGACCTGGTTGCATTAGTAACTGTACATTCCTCCAGAGTGTCGGGTAGCTTGACCTCATTCCTGGAAGTAGCTTCTGCAATACTAGGGTGAATGATTTCCTCCACGCAGGACTCTCCAACATTAGGAGGAAATTCTGCAGCAATGTTTCCTGCTGCAGCTGAAAATACGAAGTTGCTGACACCAGTAGACTCCTCCGCTGTAGGCAGGTGCACCCTCTCTGATGATAGAGTAGCCTTTGAAGCACTTTGTTTCGGATTGGACTCGGTCGAGTTTGTACATGATTGTCCGTTGTGGGGCAGCACCGTGGCATCTGCAATTACTCCTTCAACTTCTGGTAACGTAGAGCTTTTGTCCACCTTCAAAACTTCTTCTTCGAAATCAGGTGTCCTACTTTCATTCAAATCAATTCCAAGATCTTTCCTGAATGAACCTTCGTCCACTGCTCCATCGTTCGTCTCGTTCAAATCCAGTAAAGCCTTCCCGGGCAGAACACTGGGACCTGAATAATCTTGCCTGAAAGTTCACGCATACCAAATCATCAACTCGAAACGTGGAAGAGTACACAACCTTGTTTCATCAATCCGCCTCTTAACACAAAAGATTCCAGCATGGATTCCGGACACCGGACAATCTCGACGCACACAGACCCCGAATGAAGATAAAAACCAAATCTGTTTCTAGTTTCATTCGGGGAGAACCACGCCGAACAAAATGTATGGCCTGTATATTTCAGGTCTGCTGCGAGACGAATGCAGAACGAAGAGGTCCAAGCCGTGTAATGCGTTGACTGTGATGTGTAAACAGAAGCCAGTGGCAAACAGGGAGTATAGATAGACAAACGAGGGTGCCATTATCACAGATGAACCATCAACAGTCTTACCTTCGGTGATCACCATCGCCAGTCACATTTGCTTGATTCGGTTCTTGCGGACTCTGCTCTGATGAGGCTGTCATATCTGCCATTGACTGGTCATCATCCAGTCTACTACGAACCGTTCCCCGTAATTTATTTTGCACACCTTCGTCCCCACACGTCTTCATCTCTTGACTAAATAATTTTCGCTCAATATCTTGCCGTACGGCCTTTGAGACACCGGCGGCAACTTCTAATTCGGGATAGGCGGCAGAGCAGGAGGTGCAAATCCAGTCATCAAATTCGGATGCAGATTGCAAAGCGAGTTTCAAGCAGGTTAAGTGAAAGCTCCTCTCGCAACCATCACAAACAAGAGTCTGTTTCAGAACTTCAGGCCTCATACAGCATGCAGAAAGATGCACATGACCTTCTATTTCCTCTCCAGTTTCTCCAGGAAATGCAGCAGCTCGTTCCGTCCCCTGGGCAGACACACCATGAACTTTGAGCACCACGCCCAAGGCATTATCTTTCTCTTCTTCGTGACTTTCTCCCTCGCTGTCGAGCTCATTTACCGACCCGATTTCACCAACGCTCCCAGCGCCCTTAACAGCATTTTGCTTCCCTTTGTTCATAGGATGCTTTTCACTCCGAGCACCTGATCTTGTAACGGGGGGATCGGGATCCATAAGCTCAACTACATTAGTCTCACTTTCGTCTGCAGTGCCTGTTGTTCTAAATTCTAATTCTCCGGTTTCTCCAACTGCGGTACAGGACTTTCTCCTCCGCTTGACTTCTGCACCAATTCCTGGTCCACTCCCAGCTTCATTCTCTCTTGGCCTTGCCTTTTTAGGCCTTCCCCTGCCAGGTCCACTTGGGCCAGGGACGGTCAAAACATCTTTCCCACCACCGCTCATTATCGAAGGAGGACCATGTGCAACAAACAGCTGCTGTCAGATGAAACCGCAAAACCCAACAGGCTCCTCGGCAACCTCATGCTGCTTCTTTTTGCTTTTCATCCTAAACCTGAGTCCATCTTCCCTGAATGTGCGTGCAGCTAAACCCATAAAAGCCGCAGGTTCAAGGGCGAACGAATTTGTGATACCACTCCCAAGTTCAGCTAAACTTCTGTCATCACCTTTCTGCGTGCCCACGTACCTCTGCACATACCGCATAAGCCACTGCGCTTTCACAATTCATCCTCTCCTTGACGGCACTCCGATTAGGCTGCAAATAACCCTAAGTGAGAAGCAAATGCCTCAAGAAGAACAAACACTAGCCAGGAGCGTTTCCATCACATGAAGCTAGTGTACTAAGAGCTTAAAAGTGCTTAAAATCCAGACTCTTGCGCTTCAGAAAGAACTTGCGACTAACTGTTGCAAAGAGGAAACAGACGGGCGCTAGTGACGTGATCGCTACTAGAAGGCGGGAGCGAATTCATAATTTGGACCTCCAGACCAGCTGAATGAGCCTGGTCGGGATAAAACGCAGAGGCTGCTCGAAGCTGCCAGTGCACATGCTGAGGACCAAGGACAAAGACAGAACCTGTAAACGCGCGGTGCCTTTCTTCCCTTCTTCAGCGAATAGCTTTCTTGTTTGTTCGGGCTTTCGTTCCCAAGCGGCGTGAGCGACGAACTCAACGACAGACATTTGCTTGATCACACCCCCAGTAGATTACTTGACCTTGATCACTACAGTAGAACCTGTCATTCCATTTTATCTTCTAGTTCATCTTTTTACTATTTTAACTTTGATTAAATATCATTGGAATTCAAAATATTTAACATTAAAGACACGTTAGACTACACAGGCTCAAAAATTTAATATATGCTGAAAAATTTAATGTGTGCAGTCCCACATGTAACTAATATCACAAAATGATTAATTTTACAGACAATAGCCAGTAAGGGGTGTGATCAACTTCAAGAAACCTACTGGGGGCGTGATCAAGCAAATTTCTGGACAAATCAATATAGTCAATATAGTTTACAAAGTACGGTACGTGACCCAAAAGTTTTCACTGTACCGTACACTCCAAAATACCGTCGCCACAAGTCAATAGTCAGGCTTCGCTCTTGAATGCATTGTATTCGCTCCAGTAATATGCGATAATAGTTGAAGTAAATTCTCAAAGAGCGAAAATAGCTACTGACATACCTTATTTTTTCCTTTTCTCCTCTTTTTTTCCAGATTTGTTTTTTAGCTTAACACTTTTTTGTATTCGATCGAACATTTGAACCCAGTACAGTGAGAAACTTTTATTTTTATTTTCTTATTCATGAACTTGAACCTCAAGTTGATGAAAAACAAAATAAAAATAGAAGTTTTCTCCATTTCTCGATCAAAGAGGTGCGGGGATCAAGCTTGAACCTCTACGTTAAGAGGTGGATATTCGCATGGTTATTCACCTCCTTCCATCTGAAGGTGGAAGAGTAATACAAGGTTAATTTATTATCTAACTTTTTCGATGGGAAAAGTTAAGTAATAAATTAATATATTAATGAATGTATTGTTCTGGTCAAGAACGCTCTCGCACTTTGTACCCTTGAAACGCAAAGTCCTACACTCCACTTATGAGTTTTCTAACAACATTTTCATCGAAACAACTAACATTCAACATTTAAATATAAATTTGATATTTTTTAAACTTAGTCTAGACTTTCTATTTAACACTCATAACATTTTCGATAACAATAGAGAGCAAAAGTTACTGAAGTTTGATGGATAACAAGGCTGCTTATTCACCCATGTACACGAAATGTACATGGGTGTTTAATATATATCCTAACCCTCCCGATGGGAGGGTTAGGATATATATTAAATGCCTTGTTAAATGACGCTTATTTACAATCCCAATCCCGGACTTATACCCTGAGGGACGTCTCAGCCTGCTCTCGACTTATGGGTTCTGTCTCGATCAGTTAGCTGCTCCCGGAGAGATTAACTTTTAACATTTATAAATGATTTTGATTTTTTATTATAGCTTATTACATTATATTTTATAACACTTACATGTTTTTCGCTAAGAGAAAATGATTTTCACTGTACAAGCATGTTGGAGATGCCTATTCTCTCCATGAAGCTAACGCATGATAAAATAATTTGACATACCCAACTGCAACATAATTTCACACAAAGCTAGTGAGATTAATTATCACTTATTCCTTTCAAGCATCACATATATTATATCAACTAATTATATAAAATTTTCCAAAAAACATAGTTAAGTACGTAAGTGAGATCATGCAAATTTTTTTTTTATAATTATCATATATCATATTCTATAAGGTCACCTAGGACGAAAATTCGGCTCAAGACTCACATTGCAGTAGATGTCAATACCTAATTTAACAAGCTACACATAAAAGAACTTTGTGGAGAAATAGAGACCAAAACATTATTGATACAAGACTTCTTATCAGGCTTACAATCTATTCTATTCTATCCTCATCTCGTATGATTGTCATAACAGTAAATTATAGTAAATGTAGAACAATACTTCAAGATCTTTTAATTTTATTGGTAGCTTAGCATTGTGATCTTTTTCCATGTATATGCATACTCCTCCATATCTCTAAATCGAAGAACTTCAAATGTGCACCAGAAAATCTCATTACTGAATGGTTGCAAAAGTAAAACTGAGAAGGAGATGTGAATTTCTTATGTTAATGAAATCGTGCACCATGCACACCTTTTCAGTATTTTTCCCCGCACTAGAGTTATCTCATTCCAATGCTCGCACAGCGAGATATTTATTCATTCAACATGCAAAGTTAAATTTCGACAAGATATAAAGAGATTCAATGCGTAAAAACATTAACTTGAGCAAATATACATCCCCGACGAACTCTGAGAATTTTTGCTCGTTTATTGTTATTCAGAAAATACATAAGTATTAAGTGGAAAATATATACTAAGTAAATATAAAAGTTAAAAATTTTTATAAATATTATTTGTTAACCCATGTCTGGAACACGGGGAAAGCAGGAGAAAACCCAAAAGTGATGGCTCGGCTCTCGCGCTTCAGAAGATACAAGACCAGAGAACTGTACACAATTACATTATAATTTAATGAAATATTTAATTTATACGTTTAAATTAAATGATTATTCCTCCTCTTGTGAACTCTGAATAGGGTGAATTATACACCAATATTATTGATGCGAATACCCACATCAGTTGCATTTTTAGCATAAAGAGGCAGAGATCACAAGTCCATGTTAGCCAACTACAACGATATTACAACATTTTGTTACAAACAAATTCACCTTGATATTTCTTAACTCTTAACTAACAAAATTTGCTAATGTTGCTAGTGTAAGATCTACCAACTAAAACTACGCCGAAAAAGTAGATAAATATTCTTATCCGTTGATAATAACATTGAGAAGCATTCAAATATATTCTTGCACTATCCATTTGGTTCATATTTCTTGTTAATCATAACTTACTATATTTCTCCTTACGGTAGATCCTTCCACGATTTCTTTCTCATCATACCTACTAACGACTTATCCTATTTTCTTTAGCGTCCACTTATGCGCACAGTAGACAGGAGAAATGATTGAGAGGTTTCCGATGGAAAGACAAGGTGCTACGCTTGCAATAATATTTCTAAATTATGCATTTGTCTGGGTAATTATATTTAATTCATAATAGAATCGAAAAATCTCTCGTTAATGGAAGACGATAAAAAGAATCTCCCTATACTTTCCTGTCTTTATTTTGTTCTCCACTCTGCAAAATTGATGGTTAGCTATGCAAATGCGATTATTTTCTAGAAGTTTAACTTGAAGTTGATCTTTTTGCTTTTCTTACGTGTTTTCACTACTTGCTCTAATTTAACACAATTTTCTCACCACCACATTCCTTCATAATCGAGTTCTTTTAGGCGAATGCTTACTGTTTTTAAATTTATGTCTTCTTTTATGGTTTAGCAGACACAAATAACTATATCTACACATGGTTTCCTCATCTTCTCACGAGAAGTTAAAGTAGAGGTCTCGTCAAAGTTGCAGTCTATTTTATTTCTCATATATCTTCCAAACCTAGAGAATTCACCATGAAATATCTGATTTTGTTAAATTTTGTGCAATACATATTTGTCTTCAGACCTGCAAATATTCATTCTCGTGTTATGTTCCAAAAAGTGTATTCGTTGTTTTATGCTTCCCGCAATACTTGTCAGCTTCCTTGCATATTCACCTCTTCCAAGTTGGGAAGAGGGGAATATGCAAAGAGCCCTTAATTTGTGTTTTAACCTTTCTTCTTGGAAGGGTTAGGCTATAAATTATAGCTGAAATTTTGATATATTTATACTGGTGGAAAGCAGATGCATTAATATCAAAAATATGTTCAGTCCCGAGGTGTTACTTATGGGTTTTCAGTGATTGCAAGAACAACGTGTAATCAAAGCAGTGTGGAGTTCAAATTTAATATTTAAATTTAGTTAAGTATATTTAGAAAAATTTGACTGTCTAAAATTCCACCCCTTCTATTTTATCCCAGAATCAAAACAAGCTGCAGTATTATCTGTAAGTACTGTTTGTCGATGTATTTTCACTATTTCTTTTTGCAAGCAATTTTTAACCAATCTTTTTTGTGAATTTTGTAGTTTGTTTGATATTTGTCGTTTTTTTCCCTGAGGCAAAAGAGCGCTTTAGATGCATATTCTCCTTCTACTACAAAGCTGGTACACTGATGTGGATGATTAGTTCGGAAGAGGAGGAAATGCATGTTAATTTAATACCTAACCCTTTCGGCGAGAAGGGTTAGGTATTAAATTAACGCCTGAGTAGAGTAGTGAATTCATGAGTATTAGTCTCCCGGTCTTGTATCTTCTGAAGCGCGAGAGCTGACTCAGTGCTTATGGTTTTTCTCCTACTCTCCTCGTGTTTCCAGACAGAAGTTAACAAATAATTTTTAAATAATTTTTAATTCTTTATATCTACTTAATATATATTTTTCTTTTAATATTTATATATTTTCTTGATAACAATAAACAAATAGAAGTTCCTCGAAGTTGCATGCATATTCACGGAGTTTCTCTAAATAAGCAAAAAAAAAATCATTTAGTACAAATTATATAGTGTGAAGACAACTTCATTCCTGAATGACTCAATACCGAGCATAATTTCCAACGAAAAATCATCCCAACTATGAAGAGTCCATAAGAGTGGAACTGTGTAAGACGTATAGAAAAAAAGAATATTTATAAGAAATGATAGTCAATCTCAATTTCATGTGAATAGTCTATTGTCACAATTAACTTGAAGATAAATCTACACCACTTTATTACTCTCATGTGCGAAACTTCATTCATGTTCCAAACGCTTGACTTGAACTGCTATATGTTATATGCTTGACATGTTTTCGTATGCATACACGTATATCATTCACATTGACATTTAGATCTAGTAGGTTTTTTCTTAAATAGATTATTGGTTCTTCCAAACGTTTAGGTCATTGATTTAATTCTTATAACTAATAGATACGCCAAATCTTAGCTTAACATAATTCATACGTATGCCAAACCCTAACCAATACTTCGTGAAGAAGAATCGTTTGCTTGAAGTGAGAATATGCAAAGTGTTGTATCCAGACCTCTAATCAAGATAAATCTCTTGGATAGGCAACATCTAACTGTAACTAAAACATAGAAATGTTTAGATCATCCGTTCACATGCAACTTGTATAGTAAAATAAAAGATTAGTCCAACTAAAATTACTTAACCTTAGTGTCTGAATTAGCTTCAAGAACTACAACAAAATTTTATTTTTATTTTAGTCTTAATACTTTAAACAGAATCTACTGTCTTTATAAGATCACACTCGAGCCCAGAGCTAATTTAAATAAAACCATAACCAAAATCAAAACATCTGATGTCACTATTGTCAATATAAAAACTATAAAAACTAATAAAAATTTAGGTCTTCTTTTTTCACCTGCAAATAGTATCATTGAATGAATAATATGCATCCAAGATTAACTGTTGTTCGCTTGCTCGCTTGCTCGCTTGCTGTTATCGGGAAAATGTATGAGTCTTAACCAAAAATCTTGTACTAAGCTCATAAGAATAGTAAACAAATTTCTACAAGTGTTATCTGTTAATCCAACTTGAAAACACGAGAGGAGCTGGAAACAAACCATAGGGGAGCGCGGACAGATGCACTCCCCATGGTGAGTCAGTGATTACCACTACTAAGTGAAAAGTCTAAAGTTTAATTTATTACTTAACCTTTTTCAATGAAGAAATAAATTAATCTTGTGCATATTTCTCTTGTGCATATGGAGGAGGTGAATATGCACGCAACTCAAGTGAATGAAAGATTAGTAAAACTAATCTCTAACTTAACTCCAATCTCTTCATTAGCTTCCAAAACTACAACTAAAATGCATTTATTTGATATTAAATTTTATAAAGAGAATCAATTATCTTAATAAGACCAGACTCAAACCCTGAACCAATTTACAAAAAAACCACAACCAGAACGATAAATATATTAGAACTGTAAAGTTTGCACATGTAACTCCAAGATAGGAAATAATATACAAACTGTTAAATGATTTCAAAACTTTCAATACTACTGTAATTAAAATTATATTAAAACAAGTAGAGTTCTTAATGTAATCTTCATGTAAAAACCATATATGTTACACTGATATATGTGCTATCATGATGATATGATCAGTCTATACTACATACTCTTTGCATGCTCTCACACCTAGAAAATTAAGACAGTTGTACACATAGGAGCAATAAAGTGTTGTATATATATCTTGAAGTGAAAAGAGTTATAAAAACTCGCGAGTAATCAACTTTGTGGTGTTATTTGTTTGAAGCATTTCTCTTTTTTATGACAATGATCATTTCTATCGATCTAGATGCGTGATGGGATTCAACTTTCTTCTGAAATTCACACGCCATTCTGAAAGTACGAGCACGAGCACGAGGTCGAGACGAGATATGGGTCTTAGACTCTTTGTCCAAATTAGAGACGATTTCATGTAATGATATACTGATGTTAATGTTTAACATTTTAATACTAAATTTTTATTTTTATTTATTTTTTTCACTAATTAATTAAACATGTTATACTTTTTTCTCTTCATATGAAAAACTGAGTAATACAAATCCAACATGAACTTCTCAGGAAATGTTGCCCGTTTGATGTGATAAGAGAAAATGTAAGTGTTAAGCGGAAATTATACATCAAGCTGGAAAAAAATCAAAGTTATCTTTAATTGTCCTGAAGGTGCGAGAAGACCCAGACATAAACAGTAAGAAGAGCTCTTACAGACGTGTTTCTGAAAGTACATATCCGAGAATCTGATAACCACCAGATCATATTATCTTTATTATTTAAATTATTATATAACTTTTTTCAGTTAAAAATCAAATAAAAAGTTAAACTCTTGCATATTTGCTTCCTCCCTATATAGCACGTGATTATCCATCCTTCCATCATAGGATTTTACATGTGTACAACTGAACTAAGTATAGTGTACATAAGTGTTTCACTATTTCTTTTCTCTACATTTTATCGTATTCCAGTTTTGCTCACTCTTTTTAGTAGTGGCTTTAAAGTGACTATATAGCAACTCAAGGTGAGACTTGATCGTGACGTGAAAAGAATCGAGCAAGAAAACAAGTCGTCGTAGAGGCCATCTTCTAGGCGTCCTCGGCGACGACAGGGAAGGCGTGCAGCGTCGCAACAATCCACTCCGAGAGAATCGATGTTGAGCGTCGAAATTCACACGAGCTGCTATCGTAAACTGACTGGTGTCTTTCTTCTGAAGTGGATACCCACCTCCTGTATGCGGAAACACGTAAAAAGAAAAAGAAAAAGCAAAAAAAGGAAAAAGCAAAAAAAATCGTAGACTAAGACCAAATGGCGGCCCATGCTGAGAGCGACCAGCCTTCCTACGGTGAAGAGAGAGCGTCGGAGTCGGTCGTAAACTACGCCATGTAGAGCAATCAGCTTGCGTTAAATAGTAACGGTACCTTGGGGTTCAACGGTTGCTGGTCACACTGATACGCGTCCGCTTGACAAGAGTGCTCTTACCGTAGTAGAAGTAGATGAACCTAATCTGGTACGTAATTCCTTTCTTTTATTTGGTTGTTGACCAAAGTCTTTCCTAGCGTTTACCAAGGAAAAACGTTCAGAATTTGATGCATTTAAGTCACGTGATACGATCATTACTGGTAGAGTTAGTGAGCTAAATAATTGTGATAAGATCGTTATCGATACGATAATGACATTTAAGACTGCAAGCAAAATATATAAGATTATATCGGAATTTCTATCATCTTCCTCGAGATGAAGATACTTTAGAAAATGAAATATATTCATAGATTGGAAGTTTTATAGTGTATTGTGCATTGGTGGTCAGTATCACAATATCCTTCCTCACGGCCTTGTGAATTTCGTTTTCTCTTATCAGAAAACGTGGAAGAGTTATAAAAGTTTATTTTAATAAGTTATTATAAAAATAAATTAATTCATAAATATTATATGTTAACCAGTCCCGGAGTAGCCAACTCATCCAGAGAGAACTCATAAGTGAAAAGCGGTCTGATGCGTTCTTGAAGATATAAGTCCGAGACACTAATTATCAAACCGCGTCGTTTCTTGAGGACATTAATTAATGTTCTAACTCTTCCTATTGGAAGGATAAAAAAATTAATTAATGTACACCCATATATATTCAAAGTGTAGATGTGTGAATATCCCCTCTCTCAAGGTGAACTCAAAAAGTAAACTTATGGACGAACCAAAATCATATCCATCTAAATTAAACGTGTCTTCCTTCTTTTGGGATCCTTGAGACATGAACTTTTATTTTGTTAGTGTTTCAGGATATGTGGAAAATATTATTATTTTGACTACAAAGTACTTGAGAACACGATATTTCCTGTTATGCTGATATACCAAAAGAATGCTTTGGTCTTTATTTCTTAATATGGTGGAATCTCTACTCTGTAAATATTTGTTGGTAAACGTTTGTAATTTAGAGTCAAGAAGTGTTTGTGATGGTAACCTGATGCAATGTTATTTCATTTGAGGAAAAGAAGTAATAAACATATAGCTTGAAAGATAAGTTTCTCAAAGAGATAATTAATTCCAGTGGAGGCGTGTGCATGGAAATACGATGTAGGGTAATTAAGAGAAACGAGATGTGGGGTCCAAGGTACAATGTCTGGTTTTTTAATTCTTATGATATTACATGAAGTACGTGATTTGACTGTCTATAGAATTACATAAGTCTAAAGAAGACTTTTGCTCAAATTTATTAACTTTTAGAAACAGTGAAAATATGATTTAAAGAACTTTCTTACATGCTAAGCTACGGCCGATATGTTGGCATTATTTAGGTTATCCACCCAGGGTTTCTTTGAGGTACTGACATATCTTATAGTCATTTTATGCAGTCCTAAACCAATAATAAGGAGAATAAGAGAACTTTAGAGAACTTTAACAGATTCAGAATTCCATCTCAACAAAGAAGCTTGTGTGAGGAAGTGCAACTAGCATGTCAAAGAAACAATGGTCCAGTTGTTCAAACTATGGTGGACTTTCTGCACTCTATTATATTTAGCAGAAGTTGATCATGCATTCATATTGTTAGAGCGTGCATATTCACCTCTTGATCTGCTTGATATTCTCTATCTAGATTCAACTTCCTTGCTTATTCACCTCTTCATAGAGAGATGAAGAAGGTAAATATCCAAGGCGGGTTTAATTTAATATCTAACCTTTTCAGGAAGAAGGGTTAGGTATTAAATTAAACTCTGAGTAAATGAATATATTAATGAGTTTAATTTATCGATCTTGTACATTCTGAAGCACGGCAGTGGAGTCAAGATTTATGGTTTATCTCCTGCTCTCACAAAATACATATTCATCTCCTTCATAGAAAGATGAAGGAGGTAAATATCCAAGACGGGTTTAATTTAATACCTAACCTTTTCAGGAAGAAGGGTTAGGTATTAAATTAAACTCTGAGTAAATGAATATATTAATGAGTTCAATTTCTCGATCTGTACCTTCTGAAGCACGGCAGTGGAGTCAAGATTTATGGTTTATCTCTTTCTCTCCCCACGATAACAGATAATGTTTATAAAAATATTTTAATTATTTATATTCACTTAGTACATATTTTACATTTTATATTTATATATTTCTCTGATAACAAAAAGAGAACAAAAGTTCTCAGAAGTTCATGCAGCATGCATATTTTCCAGTAGAGTAGCTGGAAACAGCGAGTTTCTACTGCATTACGGCCAGGTAGAGAAATATCGATCTTTTTTTGGTTTCTTCGACCGAGAGAGTAGTCATGAAATTGTGTTTTGAAATGTTTATTACATAAAAATTTTCTCAATTAGAGGTAGTCACACGTTAAATTTACGTGTACGTGAACATAAACCATATTAATTCTCGAGAATCGAATTTTTGTATCATAAAATTTTAGCAAAAGAAAATAACAAAATTAAAGTTTAGGATACAGTCGTTATTAGTCTACAACGTCAGATGATTACTGCGTTGGTACAACACGATCACTAGCGACACTAGTGCACCGGTGGTGACAAGAAAGACAATAAAGTGAAATAAAAACATCAAAATATAAGTAGAGCACTTGGGGGAGCACAATTGTCACAACCGTCCATAAGAGTTCGTAAAGTAAAAATAGTAGGGTGCAAAAGAGCCACCATATTAAACATGAGAAAGAGAAATATGCATCCAAAGCATAGTTTTGTGCAAAGATCGGAAGAGGACAGCGGAAATAAATTTAGAGTCAGGGAGGGGTGGAGAAAAAAAAGTTAATTTTGATTTATCAGTTAGAACATGAAGTTCTTCAGAAACTATTATTGAATTTTTAAACATTTGCTTTCTTTGATGAATAATACTACATTAAATATACACAAAATACATATTCTTTGAACCATAAGTGCAGTACGTCAGACGCACCTCCTAGTATAGAACTGCAGTAGCATACTCGCCTTATTTATTATATCAATAGTTTAATTTAATGAAAGAGGTGAATATACATGCCTCCATGAGAAAAAGATAAAGTGTCATAATGTGCATGTTAAACTCTACTTCCAAGTCAAAGTAGAAACCTTAATTTAGCGGAAATCTCTGAGCCATGAATGGAATTCATTTTCTTTAAAGTTCATGAGCAATTTCCACTAATGAAATCAATACCTAACGTTCGGAAGTAATTAATATTACCGTTTACCTTGTATCCGTTAATGAAGTTAAATGCTTAATAGCGTAAGACTCGAAGTGAATGAACTAAAATGAGTTAATTTCTTTTAGAGATATTTGACTTCCGTCCGGACAAGGAAATTAGGGGGTCTCAAACATAGGCCGTAAAGGGCTACGGCGGCAGCCAAACGAACTTTATGGCTGCCGGGCCGTAAACTTATGGCCACGGCCATAAACGCTCTCCGGCAGTAAGCCTTTATTTTACAGTGCTGTTAGGAAAAGTTTGACTCGATTTTTGTGCAATTTTTGTGCATTTTATGATAGAAGGGCGGTTCACATCGCTGGGTGTTTTACTTCATGTGTACTCACGAGAAATAAACTAATTTTTTATCGTAATGAGAATCTATTAGATCTTTCGTGCGTGCAATTTAAGAAATAAGTCTCAAACATAATTCCAATCAAATCAAATATAACATAAGATGAATCTCAAATTACCTCTGTATTTCTGAATGTTCTTGACCAGACGTACATCAGACCATCTGACGGATAGACCCGAAAGAGATCTATACGTCAATCAGCTTGACGTACGATTACTCTCTTGTCTTGATGGATGTTATCATGTAACGATTCCCCGGAAGCGATTCAAACGATGTGAATTACCATATCGTTTACGGTAAAAATCTGTCTTCTTAAAACTCAAGTTGGGGCCAAAATATATACTTTTGGAGTTTCATCAGATTTCAAATGAAGACAAACAAGTTAGTGATACACAAATCAAAGCGGATGGTATTTATTACAAACCCAGACGAGCGATCCTGGATGTATGCAGTTAACGGATTAGAATCTCTTCCCATTCAGAATATATATTTAACAAAAATTGTTTCAGAGATTCCTCGTTGAAGCTCCAACTTTTTTGCTCTGTTTTGTAGACCTTTGAAATTGACATAAACTCTACATCCTGACGTAGAAGTAACATAAATAGTACATCGCTGGGAGCCGAGTGAAGGAACAAAGTACCTCTAGACATATGGAAGAGACAAATCAAGCTTTTTCTGATATGTAAATGAAATTAAATAATTCTCTGGTGTAAAAAGATCATTGTTTACTTAGAATAGAGCCTATCCGTTGTAACCTTGTTTAAATTGATTCTTTGCTCTTTGAGTTGTTGGAATTATTCGTAATAAAATATCCGCAACAATTGTAAAAGTTTATCAATAAAATTATGATTTTTGTGAGATATTGGCATAGTTTAATTATCAATTTATTAAATAATACTATTGATAAATATTTGTAGGTGGCACTAATGTCTTCAGATTGAGATAGTTCCTTTTTCCTGGTCTTAGGGGAAAGAGTGTGAGAGCGTAAGCAGACCCGTCCACTAGAGGTTTGAAGCGAAATGTTGAAGGTAATAATATGCATGGTCGCGCTGAAAGGATGAGTGCCACAAGGAAGGCACTGCAGCAATATCCGGAGGTTAGGGGGATATTAGGGTGAGTTTAGAGGAAATATTTTTCGACGGCGGAGAGATAACGGATCGTAAAATTGTCACAGATAATTTTGTATATAAGCGCGACTCATTTTGGATCGCATCTGTGACTAGAAATCACAGTTTTATTATTAATTTATCATTTTATCATGTTTCCAGTTTGTTCACTCAAGATAATTACTCAGAGCAGTGGAGAATCCGTTATGAAAAGAAATGGAAGAACGAGTGAAGAACCGTTAAGAAAAAGCCCGCAGCGTTTTCCTGCAGGTACCTTCGGAGGTGTCTGCATGAAACACTGGACGAAGTAGTAACTCACGCGCGCGGGTCTCGAATCTTTCAGAATGTGACTTAACTTTGACACCCCTATTATCCACCCAAAAACTGAAGAGATATGATTGTTGTTTTGGAAGTTTTGAAATATATATATATTGAACAAGCGTTACTATCGAGAATTATCTGAAAACATAATTGTACTTCCTTACAGATTTTGTCTGAATTTGAACAAGGAGCTACAAGCGTAATGTAATTGCAGGGCACCATACCAGCCATTCACACCGCGTAGCTGTATGCGCGATAACATCTACATAAGTGACTTCTTTTAGCTTTAAAGTATTACCGCGATAGCAGATCTTTGTGTGAACATATTGGGGCCACCAAAATCTGGCTTTTACGAAACTTACGTAACTCTCGTAGAGATTTCTATAGGTTTTGGCTGTAAATTTTATAATCATTTGACGTAAATAGTGTATATTTGTAATGGTCATATGTTGATTATTGTCAGAAAAATTTGATTCTAATTTATACTCTCATTCTGCAATCCTTGACAATGTCTGATAGTTTACAGTTGCGGCTTATCATCTGAACTCTATACAATTCACTATAGAAAGAGGTTTGAGTGGCTTTATTGCGCATTTAATCATATTGCAGTTATTTATTTTTTATTTCATACGACAATAAGCTTAATTTAATATCTAACCCTTCTGTGAGAATGGTTAGATAATAAATTGATTTTTAATTAAATCATTAATAGTCTCTCTCAGCTGTAGTTTTGGAGGTGCATTTTTCGCGTTCCATTTATGAATTTATGTCTAGATTTGCTCGTAATTATAAGTCTGAGATTAATCTTGTAATAATTAAAGATGAATTTTTTTCTAACAGTTTAGTCCAAAATTTCCATCTAACAGTTACATCTTTTTGAGAATAAAAAGTGAACAAAAGTAAAAAGTTCTCCAAAATCGATCTAGTATGTTTATTTGTTCATATTACGCTATTATATTATGAATAGAGAAAAAAAGATTCAAATATTTTTAATATTTTAATTTAATTTTAAATAATTTTGCACACAAAAACATTTCCATGTAAACATGCTACGCAACACAGCGGGTGAAATGTTACTGCGTTGTTCGAATGGATGGTACGGAAATACCAATCTTTCACAATAGTTCCGTTGAACCGTCAAGTGGTGCTATAAAGTGGCATATTAATGCCACCTTGACACGGACATGTTAATTGGTATTAAGTGTCACGACGTGTTGTCGTCTGTAATGTCGCGACGTGTTGAGTTACTGGCTGACTCGCTGAGTCACTTACCAGTCACTTGCCCATATCATCAACTAGCCGTTGTCATATGCCGTCCGTCCGTTACCATTTGCTGTCCGTCCGCATCCGTTAGTCGTCCGTTCGAGAGAAAGAGCGAGAAGGCGAGAGTTCTGATCATTTTGGTTTAAGGTTCATGCAGAAATCTTTCGAGAGAGCGAGCGAGCATCGTGCATGCGGTTCTGTGAAAATCGTTCCATGAGTGCTTGACGGTCCGCAAGAAATCGTTCGAGAGAGCGAGAGAGTGATAAGACAATGTCACTTTAGTTTAGAGTTCCCGCGGAAATCGTTCGAGAGAGCGAGAGGGCTCGTGTCATAGCCACATGACTGCAGAAATCTTTCGAGAGAGCGAGAAGGCTCGTGCTAGAGCCACAAGATCGCAGAAATCTACCGTTCAAGCGAGCGAGCGTCGTGCATGCGAGCGAGCGAGAGGGCTCGTGCCATAGCCATAGGAGGATTGTGGTAATCTGTCGTTCGAGCAAGCGAGCATCGTGCATGCGAACGAGAGTGCTTGACCGTTCTGCAGAAATCATTCGAGAGAGCGAGAGGATTCGTGCTAGAGCCACAAGACAACGTCACTTTGGTTTCTGTGTCAGTTTTGTTTAGGGTTCCTCGTTCGAGAGAGCGAGAGGGCTCGTGCTATAGTCACAGGAGTGCAGAAATCTGTCGTTCGAGCGAGCGAGCATCGTGCATGCGAGCGAGAGTGCTTGACGGTTCTGCAGAAATCGTTGGAGAGAGCGAGAGAGCTCGTGTCATAGCCACAAGACTGCAGAAATCTTTCGAGAGAGCGAGAGAGCATCGTGCATACGACCGAGAGTGTTTGACGGTTCTGCAGAAATTCTTCGAGAGAGCGAGAATGCTTGACGATTCTGCGGAAATCTATTGGGAGAGCGAGAGGGCCCGTGCTAAAGCCAAAGGACTGCAGAAATCTTCTGTTCGAGGAAACGAGCATGTTGCATGCGAGCGAGACTGCTTGAGGTTCTACGAGAGTGCTTGACGGTGCATGCGTTCAGCGAGCGCAGAGCTTTTGAAGTTGGAAATCATGAAATCGTGCATGCTTTCAGCGAGCGAGAGCGCTCTCTTCGTTCTTGCTCCTGCTCATTCATTGTGAAAGAGCGAGAGGGCTGGTGGCTGGAGCGAGCGAGAGGGCTGGTGGCTTCTGGTTCTGCTGGGGTGATTTGTCTTCGATCGGCGAGTCTTCTCGCTGAGTGGTTTGTTTTCGTCTCCATGTTTCGGATCATCTCTTGCGAAGGAGTTTAGGTATTTTCCATGATTGATGTGTTGTGAAGTATTTTCCAGCGGTTAGATTTGTTGAGACAGATATTTTCACCTCTGTAAGACAATATTCGGTTGGTTAATTCTACGTTGATGAATTGCTCGTCTGAAACCTAAACCCTAAACCCGAATCTCGCCGTCTAGTTTCAGGTTTGCTTGTTATTTTGTCGGGATCGAATTTAAGATGAAAACATGGAGAGAGAAATGCAAACATGTCGTAGATGTGATAGAACTCTATCCATCACTAGTTTTATCCGAGAACAAAATGTTCCAAATTCGCTTGCACCGCGAACTTACAAGAGGTGCAACAAATGTGCGTCTGAACTGAAAAGGTTCGATGACATCGAGAACTATGTAAATGATGTAGTGGTTGATACGGATGCCATAGAAACTGTGGAGTGTAGTTCGGACGACTTTTTAGATGTTGCAATCTCAATCTTTGAGGACGAAAATGTAAGTAATGGATCGGTTGCCTTGAACATTCGTATTTCACTATCTAACGAAGTTCTCTCAGAGTTCGAGTTTGATACAGAAACGTTAGTTCTCAAAGCAAATGATCTTGTTTTACTGCAAGAGCGATATAGTAACCTAGTGATTAATGTTGTCAAATCCGATTTAGAGGTAAGGTCGGGTTACTACTGATCTGTTCAGTACGTCCGCCTTCCGAGCACCCGGACTCTCCGCATATTTGCAGTGCATCATTAGCATTTATTAGTTGAGACGATAGTACTTGCTATCCAGAGGCCTGTATGAAATGTTGAATTGCATGGAGGAAGAAGGCGGAGGATCTGGATTCTAGTGGATCTTCTGTAGGTTTTAGACGGCAACCAAGTAAACGTAAGGCTATTTCTCGGTTTCTATGCAAGGGTTCAGTGAAAGTGGATGTGGACTTGAAAACAAGGTCTTGTGTTGTACTTTGTCAGCATTTGATGATACACGAACATCCGAGTTTTCGAGATACGGTTATGTCGGGAGCGGTCTTAGCATTTCAGGAGTTCGCTGTGCAAGATCACATGCGAAAGCCCGAACTATACAAGGCTCTATGCTTGCAAGAACTTATAGAGTCTAGTATGATAATGAGAAGTCAAGTGAATTATCATATTGCTGAAGTTTTAGCACGTACTTACATTCGGAATGTGAGAGATCAGCTACACTCTACGTCTTTATTGATTGAAATAGATACGTACAAGGCTAATGGCTTCAAGTCTCTATTGTACGAGAATGAGGAGCACTGTTATATGTTTGCATTCACCACACCTTTTTTCCATCATACAGATACTGTTACAGAAGTGGTCATAGATAATACGTTTAGACGAATGTAGTAAGATTTGAACTATTCGCGATGAATGCAAACGTGGGGGGTTTTGGTCTTTCTTTAACGTATATGTTCTGTTCCCGTAAGTATGGAGACAATGAGAAAAGCTCTTGCTCTGTTAGTGAAGGTGAACTCACTCGGAGTGTTGTGTTGATCAAGTGGTTTCGTGCATTGTTAGAAAAAATGACTGAGGTCTTTCTTTGTACTCACTGACAAGATCAAGGTCAGATAGCAGCGTTGCAGTCAGTTCTTGTGAAAATTTATGTTTAGCTGTGTCTCCGACATGCACAGATCGTAGTGGAAACACGTATCATGCAAGTAAATAAGAATGTAAGTCATTATGAATTCTAGTTTTACTACTTCTGTTTTTCCATTTTGTTGATCCATCGTGGACTATCTCTGTAGAGGATGTTCGTGATCATATCATCCCTGTGAACTTAAGGAGAGAAATATGTACTTGGTTTACACAACACTTTAATGTGCATCCCTTGATACTTGTTGGACCTAATATGTATCCGTCTACGGAGGAATACTATGCAAAGTGTGCTGAGGAAGCTTACACATGGTGTTATTCAAGACAAGTTGTTCATTTCTGGACATATTTCTGGACGAGTGGTATAAGCTTGATAGGTGGGTGTTGTTTAGTCGTTTTGTGAAACCCGTGCTTTGTTTTTCACGGACAACGAACATCATTGAGAGTCACTGACTTAAGTTGAAATATGATTATAAGTACTCTTGCAATCGTCCTAGACTTGATAGACTCAGTGAGATTCTTGATTCGGTTGTGTCCTTTATGAAGTGTGATTTCAAAAGGTGAAGTAAACCCATTAACCCAACAGAAAAGAACATCTTGTCCTTTTCAAGCAGAGGGCATCATACTGACTCCCGAGGTTGTTGCAGCATCCAGAAACCCATGGCATGTGGAGGAGATCGTTCTCGACTTTTGTCCGCAGGTTGTAGTTTTGGTTGAAACTCTGATAGACCAACCTAGAATCAAGTTCGCACAGTTCGAGTCTTTGTTGTTGCGTGAGTCAGATAATGAATTGTTTATAGCTAAAATGGAGAAATATTTCCATGTCTTCTCCAAACGTATTGAGGAGTGTACTCGAGCAATATCGAGTCGGACACAACAACCAACATGGACTACTAGTGGTCCTGCTGATGTTTTAAGGTAACTCATTTACATATGTCGAGATTCGGAGTTGACTGTAAACAGATATCGGAGTTGACTGTAACGGGTGTAAATATGTTTTATATTGTATTTGTCGTTTTGTATTCTTATGTTACTTTGTATTCTAACAATTCAGTTTACTTTGTCCATAGTTTTACATGTAAGGGTGATAGTTCGTTACATTTTTGTACTTTGTTTATTTCTTTGGGTGGGGGACCCTTGCCATCTAACGGAGAGGTAAAACAAGTTCGAATCCTGGCAAGGGGAACAAGGGTGGGGCGGACGAGTATAGAGGATTGATTAGAGTCAGAGTTAAACGAATCAGAGTTGATTATTTGATGACTCTTTAAACTACATTTGGTCTAGCCATTCTTTATTTCCGCTTTGATCAGGTTTCTTGTCTGTACATCCCTCTTCCGCCCTTCTGGCACCCACCCATATCTACATTCCACTTGCTTTCGTTTAATAAATAAGGAAATCCAGTGTAACATTTTGTGCCTGGAAGTGTAATACAAGTGAGATTGCATAGCAGAAAACAACTTTAGTTGTAAACGGATGTATACTAGAGAAAGCCACACTTTTAACGCACTTAGTTATGTTATGGAATCACAACAAATAGCGACATTATACAAGTGCAATGCGTCGCTTATGCTAATGAATCAGAGTGTAAAGCGTCTACACTGAACCATATCCACTGTCATCGCACCAATTTCACAGAACTGTTATCGAGAACTACAAAACATTAGGAATTTCAGTATCCTTTCGAAAGACAACGCCATCTTTGGATGTTGTGGTGTAAATCCTCAGCTCAGATCGACTTGCTCCAGAAAGACCGATGCTTTCCAGCTAGCCCTATTCCTATCGAGTTTCGAGACGAGAATCATCTATCTTCTGTAGCTAGCAGCCAAGTACCTCCATCTTCACCTTGTAGAAAAGACATCCATAAAACGGATAATCTGAGAACCCCCACCCTCCGACACAAGTGCAAAGCAGGACATAGTGAGGTAAAAAGCCGACGTCTATTAAGAACCATATACAATTAAGGATGCGAACCGTATCTTCTCACGAAGAGTTGACATGCCCACCACCTTCTCAGAACAATTTTGCCTCGCGGACCTTATCCCTCTTTACCTTCTCCTATAGAAAGTCTCTCGAGTTCTCTCAACAGAAGAACCTAAAAATCCAAACGAAGCTCATAAATCGTGATAGAATTTGAATTTTCCTTCCCTGCGCTTCTCTGTTCTCCGCAAAACTACCTCACTCCGCGCCTTCATTGTTTGCGGCGGCTGCTTGCCGGTTCGAAGCTGATCAAGAACGAACCAGCCACTCCAAAATGCACCTGTCACAAGTACAAAAAGCTAAACCAAGACTTGAGAAAAGAGAAGGAGAACAAAGACAAAATAAAATGAAAAGAAGACAAGACAAATGTGCAATGGACCTTGCGATGGGAGTTGAACCCATCCGACCACCAGCTTGGCTCGCAAGAGTTCTCCACCATCACTACAAATATTTTTCACAGTGACGGTAGGGATAATGCATTATGCTCGATGCATTTCATCTAATCTTTGCTAATAGTGTTGCACAAATTTGAGCTTACTTCATGCATCTTATCAGTTTCAGCATTACTCACATCGATAGTTTTATCTTCATCAACATCGATGAAAGCTACTAAAGCACCCAAGCTCGTAACACTGCTCAAAGATTGAAGAGAAAACATAGTGCGTTTAGCGCAGGACTTGGCTCTGTCAATTCGTATGTAATTCACATCTTCAGTTTTGCGCTTGACGACAGTCAAGTGACATATCTACTCTTGATCAATTAACATAAGCAAGACAGTCGTATTCTCACTCTCAGTTCCAATGAGCAAAGATAGTCGCATCTATGCTTAGAAAGTTCCGTGCACTATCTCATGCAATAGCTCAAGTTTCTGCGCTTTCATCGTCAATTAACAATTGCAAGCGAAAGCGCCGGTTCAACGACATAGTAATCTTTCGGCACTTCGAACAATATGTCTCCTTGGACTCCTGTTTCTTTCCACATGATGTACATCCGTCGTAAGTGCGAAATCCTTCCTCATTTGTACTTCACAATCCGGACTTTGAGAGGAACGTGATTACATGCTTCCCCTCTCTCTAAACACTGTCACACAACTTCCAAGTGACTGATGCGTATGACCAGTACAAAACACGTATGTCTCTTGTCGCTCTCCTTGTAGCATACAGTCCAAATTAGAGCTTTTTCTCTGGTCGCTCGTTAGAAAACACGTTCGTTACTAAACATGCCCTTTAGATTTTCGTAGGCATGTGGTTCTAGCACGGGCCCTCTTGCTCAAAGATTTCCGTAGTCTTGTGACTATGGCACGGGCCCTCTCGCAAGATTACCGCAATTCTGTGGCTTCTCTCGCTCTCTCTGCGGATTATTTCAACGAGTAGAAGAATAATACATACACATACTGTGCCAAAATAAAACTGAGGAGAAAACCAACAGCGAACGGGTCTGAAATACTTATTTTAATCTTTATACCAAACACAAAAAAATACCTATAGAGTAAGATCTTACTTATTGAGGAATTCAAAGCACCTGCATATTCATGGAGGAGGTAGGTGGAAGGATTAAGTATTAAATTAAATTTTATGTAAATTAATATATTGATGAGTACAACTTCTTAGACTTGTACTTGCTGAAACGCGAGAGTCGAGTCAAGACCTATGATTTATCTCTTGCTCTTTTTATGTTTCTAGGTATGGATTAATAAATAGTATTTATATAATATTTAAATTATTTAAAATTATTTAAAATTATTTAAAATTATTTAGTATTTTTTTGAACACTAATATGTTTCCCCGATAACAATAAATGAGCAAAAGTTCCTAGAAGTTCATCCAGCATGCATATTGTTTAGAAGATGATGAGTAAAATATTGATATTAACGAGTATGAATTTAATTTTCAATTGGACTTTAATTATCTAGCAAACCTTTCCATGCAGAAAACTTTGACAATAATTACAATATCTATTTCAATTCTCCGCAAAGAAGCCCTAGAACCAAAAGTGTACGAGCTTTTCCAAGTAGAAGATCGCATAGGTACCATTTGCTAGTTTAAAGTAATCGTTTGTTGTATACGCTGGCAATAAAAACAATCATTTTATTGATTACGTTAACAGGATCCTACCTTGCCCAGTGGTGAGGGGGAGGTGGGAAAAGTTCAGGCTGCAAGACCCGGACTGCGGACTGGGCTACGAGGAAGGGAGCGGGCTGCTAACTACGATCGACAAGGCACTTGAGACACGAAAACAAAACCCCTCCCTCCTGACTATTCTAGTTGAACATACCCAGGTAGCTTGGTTGGAGAGGGCCGATAGAATTTTCAGGAAGCGAAGGGACGGAGAGACCAGCTGCCACGATCCTCGCCGAGGTTAGCAAAACGCTATGGGCAGGGTTGAAAGAGGAAGCAAGCCAAGGGAGCAAAGAAGCCTGGAAAGCTGCGGCGAATACCCTAAGCACTATACAGAGGATCTGACAGAATCATTCCGCAATCAAGGGCAATACAACAGCATCGAAACCCTCAGTGGAAGACAACTGGAAGAGGAGAACTAGAAAAGACAAAAGGATAAAGGACAGAAGTTCTTTGCTCGTCATGGTGGGTGACGACAGCGCCAGGGCCTGGAGCGCAAAGCAGTCCTTAAATCGCCTTGCTTCGCTTCCTCCTCTCTGTTTGTCTCCTGGTGGGATCTTTCTGACGACGAAGAAGGACGCCTCGAAGTCCGAGAAGGGAGGTGGGGCCAACACCTGCAGGAATACACACCTGACTGCGAAGATCAACATGAGGAACGAATTTGTGCACGAGGGAAGGGGATAAAGGAAGACTTACCGCGCAGCACAAGATTTTCGAGGAAACCTCCAAGATCTACGATTGCAGCGGGAGCAAATTATTGCACAGATGGTACAGACCGGATCGGCATGATGAGACGAGCAATTATGAGCAGCGGAGACACGATCCGGCTAGGAGAGTGGTCGACTGGAATTACAACGACGGGTCTTGGAGCAAAAACACGGGCTCCTCGAGGCTCGCCAGGATGACATCGAGAGGAAAGACGCCGCGATGGAGAAGAGCGGTTTTCGGAAGCGTACTAGGTATCGGACGGAAGGCACGGGGAATGGGGACGCGAACTGGGATAGCGAGGATAGTGCACGGGCCTCCACTAACGCGGTCTGTATTGGATGGCTCCCTTAGCCTGGTAACAAATTTCGTGCCGGCCGTCTGTGGTCGTTTATTAAAAAAAAAAAAAAAAAAAAAAAGGGGATCCTACCTTCGCTTAGCCATTATACTTGCAGAGAAGCACAAGGATCTAACCAGCACTCCATCTGTTTGATCATGTCCCGGTCAGGGATGGAACCTTGCACCTCTGTCTTATGAGAGGAAAAAGTAACCCAACATGCCAAAACTAGAGAACTTCTGCGTACTCACTTGTGTTGGAATTGACTTCTCAACTGTCCAAAAATCTATTTATTAAGATTAAATGATATTTTGGAAAGATTATTCTCTCAGTCATCGCAAGGTCATAAGGAGTTTCGGTCCTTGATGACTTCTCCGATTTAAACTGAGGGATCATTTCTCTTGCTCTTTAGTTTTTGTTATGACAAACGACTATCATTTGGTTCTTACTTAAACCCAGAGATTTACTTCACCGCACCCCTAATAGGTTTGTGGGACTTTACTCCACTCTTCTTAACTTTTCGTTACTTGATAAACTTGTGACTAGCAACCGCAGATTTACCACTATATAGACACTATATTAATATAAATAAAAAAGCATTTATATAAATAAACAAACAAATAAACAAACAAATAAACAAATAAATTATTTAGTATAAAAATATTATATTTTATTTTATATTGAACTTTTCATGTAAAAACATGGCTGAAAGCTAACATGTTCTTCTCGTATTCTGATGATGTGATATTTTGACCTACTGTAGTCAGTCAAGGGATGTGATCAAGTAACACAAAGTTAAAAAAGGTGGAGTGAAGTCCGATAAACCAAGTAAATTTCTGTGCTTAAACCCTTGGTACGGTAGAAGTGTTCATGTGGAAACAGTACTTAGTCATTTATTTAAATAAAAAATAGAGCTATGTGCTTGAAGAACGACTGAAAGGCGGACTCTAATCTCCGATATGTTTATCATGAAAAATCTTCTCACACTCTTTCCATCTGTAGGTTCAAAAGATCCACCTCGCTCTAGCTGATTTTGAATTTGATTTGCTCTTGAAAAGTATTTGACTGAAAAGAAATATCGATAACAAAAATGATGAAAATGAGATTGTATTTATGCCTGCTACAGAGATGAGTTGCAGGGACAAATGTCACTTCAGACTCATTGTCTGCTAAGTGTTTATCTACCCGCACCAAGGGTTTAAGTTGTTTTTTCTTTGCAAGGGAAATTATTCGTGTCTCATGATAACTAACAAGTTCTTGATTCAAACCTTCCAGTAGCTAGTATAAGGTTCTCCCCATTGACGGCAGTCTGATTCAGAAGTTTCTGGCGTCGAAGAATGACTCTTCCACACCACTTTAGTTCGTATCCGTTCGATCTCGAAAGGTGCACCATAACCCCTTCTGCTTTCATCCTCGTTCCTCTTCACTTATCAGCTTGTCAAACGATTGCATTTCCGTATGAAAAGGTTGCTTATTCACCAGGCTGCTTACATAAGTCTTCGCTGCAGCACAGCGTAAATATATGTTTCTTGGCTTGCTCTTAACCGCTTCTGTGAATAAATTTTTTTTCGAGTTTTTTTTTTGTTTCACATCATATACGATTTCAGACACCGCTTTTTTCTGTCGTACCGAGAAACAAGGCGTTTCGGCTTACGCGCTTTTCTCTCCGGGAACAAAGCCTCAAGCACATTTTCTTCTTCTTCCTTCGTTCATTTCTCCTTTTTTCTTTGGAGATGTCGACCAAGTTTTTGCTAACATTATATAACTTTAACTTATGTTTTTTCATTGTTTTACGTTTTAGCGTTCATTCATACAAGTCGAGACAAGAAGCGGTATAACATTTTCGCTTCTTTCATTCCATCAGTCGTAGACAATGTGAACGGTAAGCGATTACCTCTTTATTTCCAATGTCCAAACCATGGATACGTACAGACATTATCACAAAAACTGTAGCTACGTGGAGAGAGCGAGCAAATTACATTATATAATTGTACATGTCTCATAGACTTCCATTCCAACACTACAGAAGAGGAGCGAAGGAAGTAACAGATTTTTACGCACGAGGGTTTCGGAAGTAAGAACTCCGAACAGTAACCAAAGATAAGGTTTCCTCTGCTGCTGCAGGGACAGAAGAGGAGCCAAGCAAGTAACACATATTTACACACGAGTAGTTCGGAAGTAGGAAGTCCGAACACTAAGCACAGAAGCTTTCCTCTGCTGCTGCACACAACTGCAACGCATTGTCCACGTCGTCCGGTACTGTGGACCTCAACAATGTACGACAAGTTGGGTTCGAAAAGTGGAGCACGTAGCATCAAGCTGGGATGAAGACCGCTCTCCCCGCTCCGTAGCCACAACTACAGCTCTGTCTTCGAAGACCGCTCTCCTTGCTCTGTGGCCACAACTACAGCTCGACAGCTCCCTCGTACTCCGCTTGTCGGTCTGCAATACGAGCATTACCCCTAGTTAAGCAGAAAGAAAAGATAAGGACTGAAAGCAAGAAAGAAGACGGCATAGTACCTTCCATCGCTCGCTGGGCCGTGGTATCTCGAAGCAAAGCGCTGCACAGAGGAATGAATTCAGAAAAGACATCGGCCGCTTCAAAGATTGGACACGGATGAGCAGGCGGAGAAGGCAGATCCATCGACCGCTCCTCCTCCTCAGGAGTGAGGCTGGTGAAATAGCGGCGGCGGTCATCACGCTTCGAGAAGAAAATAGTGTCGATATCTGTCATGCTGATCGTTTCGGGATGGACAATAGATTTCCAAAGTGCCTCGCTCTTTGCTCGTTGAATACCGTTGCTCATCAACCATTTGCAAGAAGGAGCATACTTTCCACAACGCACTATGGATCACAAACAAGTGCGGAGGGTACTGCCCAGAGGATGCCTGCATCTATACTTATTAAATTGCAAAGCACGCTATAGAATATTGTTAGAGTTCAATTCGACCCTGTTTTTCGTATCAACGGCCTCTAAAAGACTGAACAACTCTTCCCCATCAACAAGCATACCATCAGATATATTCTTCATGCAGCACTTGTGATGTACCTCAAATTTGTCTTTCATACGAAAGTAGGTATGATAGTAGCCTATCATACCTACGAAAGTATGAAGGCCCCTGTTTTAAGCCTCTTGACGCAAAACCTCCCCTCCAAGCGGTCTACCAGCGTCCTTCCAACCCAAGACTACTAGGAGCCTATTTTTTATATCGATAGGACTCATACCCTGCAAGCACAAAACTCCTTGGATGTGCAGATGGAATAAAGCCCCCCCTCTTTCCACCGAGATCAGACCACTATCTCAATGTTGCTGCAAAAAAGCACACAAAGATCCCCAGCAAGAAAGGTCCAAATCGGCACCAGTTTGAGCGACAGTGACAGAAACCTCAAGAGTTTTTAGAGGTTGTCCTCTTCTGGAGCGAGGAACCGGAGGATTGCTCGCACACCTCGCGCGTGCGGCTTGTCTCATTTGCATCGGATGGAAAAAAGAAGTGTTTACAGCCTATTCTATAAATCCTTGTGTTGATTGTCTGGCACACACAGCCCAAAATGTTCTTCATGTACACAGAAGTAACAACAGGCTTCAAAAGGATCTCATCGTCCTCGTGTCTAAGAAACTTCGGGTAGCTAAAAACACTATACCTGCTGTCCTTCAGAATGAGCCTGGAACCTTCGGTTTGCACATAAAGAAAAGGACCAATTATGCACTGAAAGCACTGACTGGAGCCGGAGAAAGCATACGAGATTTTGACGTAATCCAAACCTGGGAGAAGGAATTCGGGGGGCTTTAAACAAAAACGGAAATCGATGTATATGTAGCTTCTAGTAAGGTACAGATCTGTCTCGGAGAAAGACAGATAGCGGGAAGGTAGCAAAAGATGTGAGGGAGAAGACGTAGGAGGAGCGAACTGCAACAGTAGACACTTAAACCCTTGGATACCATGAAGGCAATATGTTTCGATAGACTGTAAGGAACGAGGTAGGAGCGAAGGAGAAACCGGGGACTGCAGGGAAGGGGATGTAGGACCCTCAGGAGACAGATGAGAGGGCTTAGGGGTAGCAAGTACTAACAGAGGACTGCGTGGAGCGTCATCAAGGCTATGACATTCATCATCAGCAGAAAGTGTCAGAACATTGTCCGCATTTACTTCACATTCAGTAGACATTGCAAAGACATTGGAAAGTTGTAGAGAAATATCTCAGAGTAGGTCCTGTGCGAACTAAAATAGAGGAGAGAAGCATGCATCGAAGGAGGCAGAGGATAGACATGTGGTCGCAGAAGCAGATGCCTCCATCTGTCGCCATGCTGCCAGCGCGACCGTCTGGAGACCGCCACGACGCTGATCGCTCATGAAAAAGGTGACGACCAGGAAGTGCAAAATGACAGTCGGACTGAAACGAGCGAGGCGTGAAGACGTGACGACAACTCTCATTCGGAAGCAGTCTTGACGTCGAACAAGGTCGGACAGAAGCGAGCAAGGCGTGAAAACATGACAAATCCAAAAATAGAAATCGTAAAAACCTGCCTTCGACGACGAGAGAAGAAGAAAACAGTACCACTGACATGAAACGGAGCGAACGATTGACGAGAAATTGAAAGAAAAGACGGAATATCACCGACAGCAAAAACAAAAAAGCACTGCAAGAGCTCTCTGGCGCATTATCGTGAGCCAGCACCCCTTTCCAGAAAGAAGTGGTGGCTCACCACTGTCATCCCGACGACTCCCGCCGAAGAAGCGACGGCAAGCTATAGCCAATTGACGACAATCGGCGATTCCCGCTCTCATCCCGACGGCAACCAAAATGACGAAGCTAAAATAAGCAACTCCCGTCAAGTTGTGTCTGACGCGGTCGCACATCCTGACAGTCAAAGAATCAACGAGCGGTCCTACCTGCAGAAACGATACAGAAAGCACGCAGGCTGCAGAGAAAAACATAACGCAGCGATGCGTCATGCCAAAAGCGAGTCCACCAAAGAGACCGTAGCGGAGCCATGCCTCCAACCTCAAACCGTGCGATGGAATAAGCGTCAGAAAGCACGCAGGCTGCAGAGAAAAACATTACGCAAGAAATTGACTAGACGTAAACAAGCGGTGGTGAAGTGTCGCGAGAAAAAAGACTAGGCGTAAACAAGCGGCAGCGATGCGTGATGCCAAAACCGAGTCCACCAAAGAGGCCGTAGCGGAGCTATGCCCCCAAGCTCGAAGCGCACGATGGAGTTACGACCTCCAGCAACAGAACTGCTGCTAAACGTTAGCGATTGCTTTGAAGATTCGGCTTGGAAAAAACCACGCAGCCTGCAGAGAACAAAGAACGAAGAAAACGCAACGAGGACGAGAACCGGACGGGCTGCTAGCAGAAAACAAGGAAGGCAACGAGAAGAGACGAGAGAAATTTGGCTAGGCGTAAACAAGCGGCACCGAACAGCCGTAAAAAAAGACGGTAGGCGTAAAGAAGTAGCAGCGATGCGCGATGGCAAAAATGACTCCACCAAACAGGCGGCGGCGATGTAGGCATAGACGGTAGGCATAAAGAAGCTGCAGGGCGCGTGATGGAGTTACTGCCTCCATCGAGAAAAAAGACGATTCGAATGACTCGAAAGAGGCGCCGTAACGTTAGCGGAATTTTTCTAGGTTCGGTTATACACGCGTGCACCAACCCCAGCTTTTCTAACGCCTCCTTCTTGCACGTTCCGCGTTTGGGACGCCTATGAGGTAAAGTAACACCATGAGATTGTTCCACCTTCGGGTGCAAACTGAAAGTGACTGAAAGCCGATGTAGAAAGACAAAGATTATATTATTCCGGTCAGTGAGGTGTCATATCCTCACGCATGCTGCTAGGAAAGCAACCGCAATTCTAGACATTAATCGAGCTTTTCTATACATGTGTTCAACTAGAGCTGAATAATATCCTTCCTCACGGCCTTGTACAGTGAATTTCATTTTCTCTTATCTAAAAATGTGTAAGTGTTATAAATATTTATTCTAATAAGCTATTATAGAAAATTAAATTAATTCATAAACGTTATATGTTACTAGTCCCGGAGTAGCCAACTCATCCGGAGAGAACTCATAAGTGAAAGACGGGATAGTGCGTTCCTGGGGGTATAAACCAGAGCTCTAATTGTCTAATAGCGTCATTTGCCGAGGACATTAATTAATCTTTTAATCTTCCCGTCGGAAGGATTAGAATATTAATTAACGTACACCCATGTACACTTGAGTGTACATGGGTGAATAAGCAGCATCGATGAGTATATGAATAGCAACTTAAGAAATGGGAATCAAGTTTTCGTTGTGATTTTCTCTAGGAGAAAGAACCATTAGACCCTCGAATGTTATCTGACTTTTTCTTCTCTTTAGAATCTTTTTGTAAATTTCAAGTTACATGCAAATCCTTGTTATTCTTAGCAGTTACGTGAAGCATCAGCACATGCCGGTAGAAAAATGAATGCCGCTGATTTGCTTCAGGGATAACATTATATAATACAAAGTACATTTCATGCTGAACAAAGTCTTGTTGACCAGATGTTGAGGAATAGCTGTCGAGGAATTTCTAAGTTGATACTGGAGTTTACTTCTCCGGATACCTTAGTTCACTTTTCAACGAGGCAAACGTAAGATCTCTTTCAACTCCAGCTTCACTAAACCTCGGGTCATCCTCGGGATTAAGCCATCTGGTAACATCTTTCCACTTGGGGTTCTTCGGTGTCGGATGCGAGCCTTCGTAAAAATCTACAAAGTCGCTGGAGAAGATCCAACCAACGATAGTGTTAGAATGGTCATGATTCTGAACAGGCTGAGTTGAGTTCAGCACGCATTTAGGCAACTGAACCAACTAAAGTGTATATTGACGTAAGCTTCTAACCATTCTATAGACAGAAGCAGACAGCACAGAAAGGGGCTTACGGTTAGAATCTTTAGCTTGTTCCTTATTGTCAATATCTACTTGATACTGAGACTCATTTTAGGGCGGTTCGGACGACAAGTTACTAGTGCTTTCATCTTATGACCTACTCGATTTATTCTATAAGCTTGGAAGCAAGCGGGCAACGTTAACGCTCACGACAATTCATGGAACATGATCCTGGCTGAAGCTTCCATTTCCTTTTTCTGGATTCTCATTGACGGAATACTGTGTGAACAGTTCCTGTCCTTAAGAGGTTATTATGAAGAGGCACAAGGGGGCTAACACCCCTTGACCCTTTTCCCTCTCCCTTGTATATTAGGAGGACCCACCTGGTCTCCTTATTATTATCTTTATACAGACTTTGCCTTTGGCTTGGAGTACTCAGTTTTCTCTCTCTCGCTTCCTCTCTCACACATCAGTTGTGTATGCCTTCTAGCTAAGAGTCTTAGAGTATTTTGCCTTAGTTTCCTACATGGTATCAGAGCCCGTGTTGTTAGATGATTTATTAAGATAACATAGGTTCACTCTAAGTCTTAGACATTAGACACCAGAGCGATCAAGGGACGCCTTGATCGTTGCATGGAGGACGCTCCCCGCACAGACCAGCGCAGCGTGAAGGACCAGTTCAGTTCTCGCGATCAAGATTGCGCAGAATGACTTCACCATTCAACACCAAAGGATGGGCGGTATTCGATGGAACTTTCTTCACCTTTTGGAAGCATAAGATAACTCTTCGACTCGATTCGGAAGAAGTACTCGGCGTGGTGGATGGCACAATCCCACGACCTGGAGCAACAACCCCCGGCGGAACAGCGACACCAGCTACCGGACCGGGCAGCATTGCAGAATGGGACAAGAAGAACAAGAACGCCTTAACTGCAATCAACGAGTGTTGTGCAAACTCAGTTGCTGGTCACATACTAGCTTGCACAACAGCAAACGACGCATGGACGACTCTGACCGTAAACTTTGTCGGTCAAGATCATGTCACCCGCATGCACCTCAGAGAAAAGTTCAGGCTTCTCAGAATGAAGCCGAACAACTCAGTCATGACCCACATTAACAACTTTAAGGCCCTCGTGCAGCAACTCACATCTGCCGGCGTTATAGTAGACGCACAAGAACAGATCCTCACGCTGATGGGCAGCATGCCACCTAACTACCAAACCTTCTTGCACGCAATGCGCACGAACCCGAACTTGTCTCTACAAGATCTGATCTCCTTCTTAATTGAGGAGGAGATCATGTCTAGAAAGATGTCAGTTGAACTTTCTACAGCCTTGTTCGCTGGATGCCGACAACAAGGACGAGGACGCAGTAGCAACCAAGGCGGTCGGAGTCAACCCCGCCGTCGACTCCAAATCGGTAGCGCCAAATGCTTCGGCTGCGGCTCAACCGGACATCTCTTTAATGAGTGTCCCAATCGCACAAGCAGCAGCAATCAACAGCAGCACAGCGGTCACAGACAGCAAGGCCGAGGACAAAATCAAAGAAATCGTCCCAAATCGCACAACAACAACGCACGTAGAGTTCTCATGACAATGAAATCTACTGGACTGAGTGCAGTATCGCAGGTGGACAGCATGTGGTATGTGGACACCGGAGCAACACACCACATGGCCCACGATCGACGTCAATTCATCACATACTCTCCATATTCAGAAGAGCGCCGTCAAAACGACAAAATTCTGTTGGGAGACAACACTACTGTGTACATCGAAGGCACCGGGACTGTCGAGATCAAGCTGCTGAATGGAGAAAAGGTACTGATCCGTGATGTATTGCATGTGCCTGCACTACACAAAAATCTGTTTTCTGCAAGGCAATTTGACTCTAAAGGAGGGTGGTGTTTAATCGGCAATGGCATGTGTTACCTTGAGGACAAATATTCTCGCAGTCTATGCTCATGTCCCTTATCGAATGATCTATATCTGCTGGGAAATTCAGTGTTTGTAACTGAGCATACAGCATCCTTACATGTAGCCACGCGGGATAGAGACACACTGCCCCCTTGCCACAGTCCTCGTCCAAGAATGCGTATAAGACCTAGAAAAAGTGGCATCTTCCCACCCAATCACGCAATTTCACATTCCCCAGCAAAACATTCATACCTACGCTCCCTATGCACTCAGCTCGCAGTCTCCAAAGCGCGGAAATGTACAATGCCAGTCAAAATCTCAATTCGTGCAGTCTCCCCCTCTCTGGACCCTGCAATCCCGGATTCAGATTCCCAACCGTCACCTGCGAGCTGACGCGTGTGCCCTCCCACCTCACGGGAGGGCACAGGCACCCAAGTGCCAAGGCCTCCACGGCGCGGGAGGGCCCTCGATCGCGAATCGCGGATCGCGGATCGAGACCCTCCCAGGACCGTGGATCCTCAAGGGGCACGGACCCCTACACGGGGTCGCGTCCCTCCATGAGAACCCCTCAACTCGGAGCGTGGGGGCACCAAACCCCACGCATGGCACGTGATGTAGGTCCTCACACGCGGAGACACGGCCCCCAGTGGGCACTCCCCAGCCCTCGGGGCGTGAGGATATAAATCCCTACGCCTGGCCAGGCCCTCGGGAGGGCACGTCCTCCCATGCGGGGACACGGCCTCCGAGAAGCCCTCGCCTGGCTTCGGGGCGTGGGGTTACTCCCCACGCCTGGCCAGGCCCCCGGGAGGGCACGTCCCCCCACGCTGAGACACGGCCCCCGAGAAGCCCTCGCCTGGCTACGGGGCGTGAGGATACTCCCCACGTTTGGCCAGGCCCCCAGGAGGGCACGTCCCCCCATGCGGGGACACGACCCCCCACGGGCACTTGACCGGCCTCGGGACGTGGGGATAACTCCCCCACGTCGCCGAGATGGGTCGCAGGCCCCCAGGTGGGCACGGACCCCTACGACAGGTCGCGGCCCCAAGGGGCAAGGAAACACCCGCCACCTGGGCGGACCGTGCCCCTATGCAGGGGCGCGGCTCCGCACATGGTGGGGAGGGGTCCCTTACTAGGGATCCTTCCCAGCCCGCCACATGGGCGGACCGCGCCTCCACTAACAGCGACCAAGGTCGCCTCCACGCAGACGTTCCTTACCTCTATGCCGACGATGCGTCCGTTAGCACCATCCGGATGATCACTCCATGTCACGACACGTGTCAAGAGTACACACCTTTGCCTGCTCCAGTTTCTTCACTTCCCTACCTTGCAGCAAACACAGCAATCGCTAGCAACAATACTACACTATGGCACCGTCGTCTAGGCCACATTAGCTCACAACGCTTAGACCAGCTTAGACGCGAGAACTCTGTCACTGGTCTTAACCTGCGAGAAGTGAGAGAACATATCTGTCCAGCATGTCAGCACGGCAAGCAACCACGCACTAAAATCCCACGCGTAGCAACCACCCGGGCTATAGAACCCCTTGAGCTGGTACATTCAGACATAAGTGGCCGCATTTCCCCTTGCACATATTCTGGCTATGAATATTTCCTAACTTTCATTGACGATTATTCTCGCCACACCGTTGTTCGGCTACTCCATTACAAGAGCGACTGTTTTCAAGCCTTCAAAGAATTTCATGCTTTTGCTGAGCGGCAAACTGGTCACAAGCTGAAAACACTATGTTCAGACAACGGTGGTGAGTACTTATCCACAGAATTTGAAGCATATTGCACTGAGTTTGGCATCCAGCGTCAGCTCACTGTTCCACACACGCCTCAACAAAACGGCGTTGCTGAATGAAAAAATTGCACCCTTCTTAATTCTGTCCGCACCATGCTGCATGAGTCAAACTTACCAAAACCTTACTGGGGTGAAGCTATCAACTGTGCCAACTACATCCAGAATAGGTGTCCAACCAAGGCACTCCCTCCTAAGTTGACACCATTTGAGTTGTGGCACAACCGTAAGCCTGATATTTCACACCTACGTGTTTTTGGATGCACTGCATATTCCCAGGTCCCAGCTGATCTCCGCTCTAAGTTAGATGATCACTCTCATGTCTGCATCTTGCTAGGCTATAGTGCACGCAGCAAAGCATACCGTCTACAACGTAAATCCGATGGCCATGCTTTCACCTCACGAGACGTCATCTTTGACGAATCTCCTTTCCTTCATGTACCCTCACCTATTCTCCCCGATAATTCTATCCTCACAGAAGAATTCTCCCAGAATAGCATTGAGTTCTATAACAACCACCCAGTACCTCCCACACAAGCTCCCACTCTAGTTCTAGTGGGAGCTCAGCTCCATCCCTCCGTGTTCACTCCTCCTTTAGTGCCGCCTCTCATTCCTCCTATCACTGGTCCACTTGTACCTCCCGTCACATCGTCCAGTTCTGGAGGAGGAGGAGGTGGTGGTGGAGGAGGCGCACCAACTCCGACTGTGAGTTCATCCAGCTCACAGTCAACCCAGAACACTCTACCTACTGCACTGACAATCCCTCGATCTCCAACGTCACCAACAAGTTATCATTGTGATCAATCTCCGGTAGCTGAAAACATGAGTCAGTACCATCCTTACCTCAGGAGGACATCACCAAGCATCCAGCAACGTTGGCCACCGCAGGAGATCCGAGTCCCTGAGACTTCACCAACTGAATCTCCACAAGAGGAGATTCCTTCACCCACAAGTATTCCTGTTCCTCCAATGTTGAGACGATCAACAAGACAATCAGTGCCTCCAAGGCGTGACTATGCTGAAGGTTACGAAGATCCCCTTGCTCCTCCAAAACCAAGAAAGCCGAGGAAACAGAAGGGCGCATTGATGATAACACTCTCACCAGTCCCCATGGAGCCTGTGTCCTACAGAGATGCACTTTCTTCCCCCAACGCAGAACAGTGGGAGAAAGCTATACACGAGGAACTGGAATCACATCAAGCTAACGGAACATGGATGTTCACTGACTTACCACATGGCAGACGTCCCATCACCAACAAGTGGACGTTTAAGCTAAAGTTGAACTCCGATGGTTCCATCTCTCGATACAAAGCACGTCTGGTGGCTCGTGGATTCACTCAAATCTACGGCCTCGACTACACCGACACTTTCTCTCCAGTGGTAAGAGTTCAATCGGTACGTCTGATTTTGGCTATATCTGCACAACATAATTTACATGTGCACCAGATGGATGACAAGACAGCTTTCCTGAACGGAACACTCAATGAGGAGATATACATGAATGTTCCGGAAGGAGTCACTGCCCCGATAAAAGGACAAGTGTGCAGATTACTACGCACACTATACGGATTAAAACAGTCCTCACGGGAATGGTATCTAATAATCGATGGTTTTCTCATTTCCCTCGGGTTCACCAAGTCTGGCGCCGATGGGAATGTTTACTACCTGCATCAAGGCAACAAGTTCATGATTTTGGCCTTGTATGATGACGATACTATCATAGCAAGCAGTAGCATGGAGTTAATGACCAAAATAAAAGGACAACTCAGTTCTAGATTCCAGATGAGCGACATTGGAGAAGTACACCATTGCTTGAGCATAGAGATAAACAGAGACAGATCAATAAGATGGATTAGACTCAGTCAATCTCTATACCTCACTCAAAAGCTATTTCAATTCGGTCTGGAGAACTGTAAACCTGTCAGTACTCCCATGACTCCAAGTGAGAAACTTCCTGCTCATGATCCTCCCACCAATGAGGAGGAGACGGCTTTATGCGCCAGCTATCCATATCAAAGCGCAGCCGGATCCATCAATTGGGCAGCTGTATGTACAAGGCCTGACTTGTCCTACACCATAAGCTCATTATCTCAGCATATGGCAAGTCCCGGCCCAACTCACATCACCGGAATGAAGAGAGCTTTCAGATACATCAAAGGCACTTTGGACTATTACCTTGAGTATAGATACTCTCCTAATCCACGCTCCCTTTTCGGATATTGTGATGCTAATTGGGGAGGTGATGTTGAATCACGACGTTCTACTTCTGGAAACTGTTTCATTTTTGCCCAAGGAGCGATCAGTTGGTCATCCAAGCGACAACAATCTGTGGCGTTGTCAAGTACAGAAGCTGAGTACGTAGCATTAAGCACGTGTTCTTCAGAAGCAATCTGGCTACGACAACTACTCACAGATATTGGACTGAAGGATGAATAGCCAACGGTCTTATTTTGCGATAATCAAAGTGCTATTGCTCTAGTAGACATAACTAAATTTCATGATAGAACAAAGCACATTGATATCCGGTATCACTTCATAAAGGATCAAGTCACTCTCAAAACAGTGTTAGTTCAGTATTGTCCAACGGCTGACATGGTAGTTGATATTCTTACTAAGAGTTTACCAACTCCTAAAGTAGAATACTTGTTACCAAAACTCGGATTATTAAGGACTAGTCACTGAGTGGGAGTGACGGAATACTGTGTGAACAGTTCCTGTCCTTAAGAGGTTATTATGAAGAGGCACAAGGGGGCTAACACCCCTCGACCCTTTTCCCTCTCCCTTGTATATTAGGAGGACCCACCTGGTCTCCTTATTATTATCTTTATACAGACTTTGACTTTGGCTTGGAGTACTCAGTTTTCTCTCTCTCGCTTCCTCTCTCACACATCAGTTGTGTATGCCTTCTAGCTAAGAGTCTTAGAGTATTTTGCCTTAGTTTCCTACACCCATGACTCCCAATGACGACTAAAGAACTCGTAGACAGAATAAAATATGCATCAAAGCCTACTTCCGCAGCAAACGAAGAAAGATAAACTGTTATTGGTGACGAGTGAGAGAAGCTGCCGAGAAAAATCATTTGAATCAGAAATTATTTTGGTAAGCAGAAAACGAGCTAACTGCGTTAAACAACAAAAACGTCTATAAATTCTATTTAGACATGGTAAACTCCAGAAAAACATTAAACAAGACGAATGACAAAGCAATGTAAACTCTATCATAAAACAAAAGTTTAGTGTTCCAAAGAATGAACTGGATTTAGCCACTCTAGGAGCGGTCTATTACACGGGTTTGAAGATGCGAGCCGAAGACAGGAAATAATAACAATAACCTAGTGCTCCAGACGCACAGAACTCGGATAAAGTCTCTGTTGCAGAATGACATGTACAATACCCTTTCAAGAATGAGTAATATGACCAAGTCCTTTCGCGAGGAAGGATTTGGTCCGTAAATTTAAGTTCATAAGAGACTATTTTCTTTCCTTGTTAAACTTTAAGGAGAGTGCATTGAGATTCAGTCAAGCTATTTGGTATCTGATGGACAAGGGCATTGTAACTCTTAGACTGAATTATATGTAATATTTCGTGAAGAAATTTAGGCATGCAATGATTATGCAAGGAAGTCATGACAATATAATAGTATGACTCACTGGATGTGGAGAAGGTAAATAAAGATGTCCCATTTACTGGAGTTGCAGACATATCAGAACGTCGGTCTCATTATTTTCTTCAAACTGCGTATCCTATTACATGCAGCTTTGGGAAATGCTTGAGATTAAAACACAAAATTACGCACCTTTGTTCCTTGGCCTTGTTCTGAAATGAAAAACGGACCGTGCAGCCGCTACGGTTCTCCTCTTTTTTACGACTGGAGTACGACTTCGAAACCGTCTGTGCAAAGGAGAAGGGCTTCGGTATTGTGTATTGTCGTTTTGGCAGCGAGTACACCTGTTTCAATGTCGTGTCTCCCGTGTCAGATACTGCCACTTATCATTATGAATGCTAAATGGTCATCAGGTACGTATTCAGAAATTTGCTTGATCACACCCCCAGTAGGTTCCTTTAGCTTGATCATACCCTTCTTAGCGATGTATCGCTAGATCATAATCATGACGGGTTATTCACAGTAGAACCAGTCATCTTTTGGTTCATTATTTTAGTACTTTCAACCTTGACTAAATACCATTGTAATTCAAAATATTTAACATTAAAGACACGTTAGACTATACATGCTCGAAATTCATCACAAAGTGACTGGTTTTACAGGCAATAGTCAGTCAGGGGTATGATCAAGCTCAAGAAACCTACTGAGGAGTGTGATCAAGCTCAAGAAATCTACTGGGGGGTGTGATCAAGCAATACTGCACTGTTCCTTCTTGTACGCAAGGGTGAACCACGACAAAACTCCAAGTACGTTCTTTTTTCTTTTTTTCTTCGTTTTTTCTCTTTTTATTTTTGTTGCTCTTATTCTTCTATGTTCCTTTTTCTTTTTGGAGATGTTTCTGTTATGATTACCGTTTGATCGGATATCGTTTTTCTCTAGCTATGGGTACTCTCTCTCCCATGAGATCGAGACTGATTCGAGACACACCATGTCCGGTGTGCAATCAGTTATTTACTTCGCAAGGAGTAAAATCTCATGTGGGAAAGATGCACAAGAGCTATGATACGACCACATGGGATGCCCAGGTTAGCCGAGATCGGAGGTCTACACGTGCAGTCACTATGGCACCATTAGCCCTTCTTCCTGGAGTTCCTCCAGAGTCGTGGGAGTGGATGAGACTCCACTCTGGCACTATTCTGAGTTTGTTCGAGACGAGTTTCCCTTGTCCGCGTTTGTTCCATCGGTTACCTCGTGCTCTTCATGACGAGGTGAGACAAGCATTTCGTCTACCTCTCGACATGTTGGCACGGAACACCAAGGACGAGGCGGCATGGTTACTATTTCTTCTACTTCCTCGGTGGTGTCTCCGTTATACTCGAGGTGGCAGAGGAGGACATCGGGAGGTGGCGGCCCGTCTTCGGAGATTCCGTGCTGGTGATTGGGCGTCCTTACAGGAGGAATCAGTCCGTGCGGTACGAGGTAGGAGTGAGTCTGCCTCTACACGTGATGTCTCATCTTCCGCTCGCATACGACGCTGTAGGATGTTAGGTCAGGCTGGAGAGTACAGTAGAGCTGCTAGAGCACTGCATCCTTTGTCATTGGCATGTCCTACCGAGGAGACGATCGCTGCGTTGCGTTCCCTTCACCCCTCACCGGGTGATCCTCCACCACCTGAGGTTCAGGACTATCAGCCTGAGGAGCCATTATGTCTCGATAGATCTTTGTTTGCCCAGGCCTTGTGTACAGCTCCACGTCTATCTTCTGGAGGTCTGTCTGGGATGGTCTACGAGCACCTACGGGATTGTTTTCAGACAGACGACCCCTCTAGTGGTTTCACGGAGCTTTTTCAGGTAGCGGCAGCAGTAGCTCAGGGACATATTCCTCAGTCTATAGCTCAGGTACTAGGGGCAGCTAGACTTTTGGCCATGACGAAGGATGGTGGAGGGATTCGACCGATAGCCATCGGCGAGATTCTCTTACGACTTATCAGTCGTACCATTGTCCTTCAGCTTCGAGATACTTTTCAGGACCACCTTTGCCCACATCAGTTTGGAGTTGCGACACCGGGAGGTTGTGAGTCTGTGTCTTTCGGCATTAGAGCTCTCTTGGACATCCATCCCGATTGGGTGGTCCTACAGGTGGACGTGGAAAACGCCTTTAATAGCATTTCTCGCGCTTCCATCTTTAGGGAGCTCATGGATGGTGGGGGATCTCTGGCGGGTCTGATCCCTTTCGTGCGATCCTTCTATGGTTCTCCTTCTTCTCTTTACTACCAGCACGGTCCTACGATAGAGGGGGTTTCAGTCATCAGCTCCGCTGCAGGTACTCGTCAGGGAGATCCTTTGGGTGGACCCCTCTTTGCCTTAGCTCACTACAGAGCTCTCTTGGCCACCGCCTTGGCTGCTCCAGGTTGTGTTTTTCCATCTCTAGCCGATGATACGCACATCGTAGGTCCGGCGGACCAAGTCGGTGTTGCCTTTGACCACCTTGTCTCTCAATTGGCCTTGGTAGGGCTGAGGGTGAAGGTGTCAAAGTGCAAGGCTTGGTCTCCCATAGGTATACCGTCGGACCTACAGCTCCCGGAGGGATTTGTTATCCCCACTGATGGTTTACGCATCCTCGGAGTACCTGTGGGTACAGAGGACTTTGTCTCTCGATTCTTAGATGTTGCTCTAGTGGAGGACGTTTTGCATATTGAGGATCTCCCAATGTTGGAGGATCCTCAAGTCGCCTTTGGTATCCTTTACTCTTCCATTGCGCGACGTCCGAGTTACTTACTCCGCACAGTACCTCCATCTCCTATCTTCATCTCGCGCCTCAGAGAGTTTGATAGGAAGATCATGAGGGTGTTTGGCGACATCATAGGATCGGGGACTTTTGACTGTGTGGCAGGACCTCTCGCACGTAGGCAGACATCTTTGCCGATATCATGTGGCGGAGTGGGCTTATTATCCATGGAGGAGACTGCTCCGGCAGCCTTTTTGGGTAGTTGGGCCCTCTCAGCACCTTGGCTCTGTTGTCGTTTTCTCGTGCGAGATAGACCTATTCTAGAGAGCTACGTGACAGAGGTGGAGGATGGTTCTTACCCACTACAGATGTGTCTCTGTGAGACAAGAGATGGCCTGACTCTTGAGGCACGTGAGGCACACCCTCGATTCGATACCTTAGCTACCGATGGATCTCGCGGACTACAGTCTTCTCTGACGGGGCACCACTTCCAGCAGGTTCTCCATGCTCTCTTAGTGGATTCTTCCATCTCACGGGATACTAGAGCTCGACTCGGCTCTTGTTCGGGCAAGGGCGCAGGCTCTTGGCTCATAGCTCGACCTTGCATTAGAGCGTTCCGACTCGCACCGACTATCTTCTCTACAGCGATGAGGTTCCGCCTAGGCTTGGTACAGTCTGTTGCTTCGGCACTATCCACTTGCGAGTGCGGTGTCTCGCTCGACACATCGGGTCGTCATCTTGCTCGATGTCCTCATGGTGGAGAGCGGATAGCTACCCACGATGCCATCAGAGACGTCGTGTTTGCCTTAGCACGGGAGAGCGGTCACATGACGTGGAGAGAGCGTTGGTATGCCCTTCAGACAGGAGGATCAGTGAGAGCTGACCTATACATGATGAGAGCGGATCAGGTCTCAGTGGCTGATGTGGTTGTCACGGATCCGACACGGGACTCAGTAGCGGCACAGGTGATCACCCATCCCCCAGGATGGGCTGCAGGCGTGGCGGCAGCAGCGAAGGTGACCAAGTACAGGGGTATGCAAGTGGGACATCGCTTCATCCCTTTAGCTATGGAGATATACGGATCAACATGTTTGGAGTTCGACGTCTTCTTGAGAGACTGTGCTAGAGCCTATCATGAGAGACGCCAGGGAGTTCCACTTTCTCTTTCTTTCTGCACCATGTTTTTCCGACAGCGAGTTTCCATTGCTCTACAGAGAGCTTTAGCAGGAGCAGTTCACAGGAGGGCAATCGCAGTAGGTGATGCCTCTTCAGGTGCGCCAGTTGTTTCTAGAGGTACTGATTTTTTGATCTCCGATATTATAGGTGCGACAGGCGATTTTAGAGCTACTGATAGCGGGGCTTAGCCCCGATGTTCTTCCCTTCGGGGTGGTTGTTGCTTGGCCCTTCGGGTCCTTTCTTTCCTTTGTGAGGCTTGATGGGGTCTTCCCATCCGTTTGCTATTCATTGGGTCGCGTGTTCTCTTTCAAGGGAATGAAATCCTGTCAAAGAACGTGTCTGAGTCTGAGGTCAATGACCGCAGATATCTGAGCAGGACAAGCATTAGGCTAAAGGGGCTAGAACTTTATGCAATCCCCGTGTTGTAGGATTTCTTTACTCCTCTGTAGCTGTATGATGTGCTCCTTCTACCCGTGGGCGATTGGATCCAGTCCAGCATCTATCCTTGAACACACCGGATGTGAATGTACTCATGATCTTATTTGAACCATGCTTTCATATTTACTGGTGTTGTCTTACCTTGAGTGGGTTCGACGAAAATGCGTGGAAAACGAGGTCGGAACCTCACTGTTACGACAAAGAAAGAAAGACTACGAAAGGCAGACGAAGAGCATATATGGTACAGTTGCTGAGTCCACTCAGGATTACACCAGTTAATGACGAGTTTTTAGCAAACCCTCGTAAAGTGAAGTGTGGTTAAAGGTTCAGATCAGCTCTGTCTTCCCTTGTCGCACTTGAAATCTGTTACTTAAGAGATTTGCCTTTCGACCAGTTTATCCGATTCTGTATAATGCTCGGTGATGCTTCTTTGCTCCTAGATTTTCAAGTGAAGTGATTATGTTTGATTTAGTTACTTAGATGTTAGCAGATCTGTAGGTTGTTACACCGGGACCTTGTCGATGATACATGGCGTATAAATACGAATACACTAGAGCAGCTCCGGAGGGAGCCATTACGGTCAGTACTGTGTACTTCATGACCAAAGTAGGGTGAACCTACAAAGTTATGGTAGACATGGATTATCTCCTGCTGAAGAGGAGGCTAAACACTAGACGATTGACTTACACTTAGAACAAAGAAAGAGATCTGTATAATCATGTCGTTTAATTTGAAAGTGGAACGTACATGTTGGTAAAAGATTTTGCGCTCCCATTCTTCTTGGTCCTTCTTCATCTGTTTAGCCTGGTCCTGAAGCTCGAGGAACCTCCCAAGACCTTTCACCACTACTGGTTCTTGGTCTCTTGGTGGTGCTTTATTCACTTGAGGTTTGAACGTACACTCTTTGAATTCTCGAAGTTCTCGTATCACCTTCATTTCTTCCAAAACCCGTGACTTCTCCTGCAGCTCGAGATATCAGTGAAAGCAAATCTGCAATGTACATATCCAGTTCTTAAGCAGTACAAAGTTCATGTGTTTCCTGAGCTGCACTGCAAGAAATGTTAGGTATTGACTGTGCTTAAAATCTGGATTCACGTCTACAGTCGTATCCTAAACACGTCGAAGATATAGCTCCGTGGTGAACATATGTGTTGACCAATTCACAGTGTTCTTCTCATACTCTCGATAACTGAAGTAGGACAACTGCATGAGACATACCAGACGATATTGTCGACGGCGATGTAAGATATCTTCCATTTTCTCTGCACTTGGCCTGCGTGGACTGTGAGCTATCAACTGAGCACCGAGACGAACGTTAGGATAAGTATTCAGGAGTCTCAGACGACTCACATCGATGTACTAATCCATACAATTTACGTGCTACTCCGATTGACTTGAGTCTAACACTGGCAACTTGGTAGGAAGAATTTACTAAATAAAGCTACATAGTCCGTACTTCTTCGTAGGAACAATGTAACCTTAGTATTTGCGTACCTAAAAACTAGGCACGCAAGTTCTAAGGTTACTTTTTTCTAAAACCATAAACAAATTGTGGGTTCTGACCAAACTTCCACTAGATGCGAAAGAGAACTTATCTACAACAGCATCAAGATTTTTCTTTGGCTCTGAAGAATACAGTAGTGACTTAGAGGTTCTACAGGATTAGTTAAGACGATTCTCCGACCTATCCAGTTCCAGTGATGGAACCATCGCTTAACTTTTACTTCTGTCGTCGTGTCAGTAGCCCTCATGAAGAAAAACGTATGATCACTTTGTAAGGCCAATTAGAAACTTGTGTGATGTAGACGACTAAGTCTTCGTTAGAACTTTGGCATGTCTCAAATTTTCCAGTTCCAGTAACAATAAAAGGTGGATGGTCCTCTGTGGAGATATCGCTTTGACTGCTCCTAACTTACAAAATCGATAAACTATGCTAGTTCTGGACAAATGCACCACTTTTGCTCAAGTGTGGTCAGCCGATAATGCATTAACTCGGTTTAAAACTTCGTCTTATCATTCAACATAGCGATCGGGGGGGTATGTTTCTTGCATGAACTTTTGTTCATAGGTCACCTTCATGTCTTCTCTGATTTTCTCAATGCTCCTTGATCTGTACATCTGGATTTCAGAGTGCATCAATTGACTGAGTAGAAGACTAAGATCCAAAAGTAACTACTTCAGCATATACGAAAGAGTATCAACACTAACCTGATATATGATTCGTTCCTACTTGGTTTTAGAGATCTGGTAAAAGATCAAGAAAAATTTCTGAAGTAGCAAGGTTATGCATGGTTCTCTAAGAATGAGAACCTGTGTTGTTCTAGCTCTCTAATTAAAACCCAATTACAACCAGAGCGCTTGAAATGTAACACGCCTCTAGAACTTAGTGCATTAGACTCTCATACACCTGGGCTACATGATCCTGAGACCTTTACAGAACGGATCCGAGCCAAAATATGAGGAAATCTCGGTCTCAGAAACTCCATAAGCATGCTGAAGTGGCGGTCTCCTTATAACTTTCTATGAGTTGAGAAGTCTGCAGACCAACCTGGGCCAGAAAAAAGGATAGACTGAAATTGAACATGAATGTGGCTACCTTCGGTCGGAATGGGTGAGCTTTCTCGAAATCGTCCTCTATGACCGATCTGATTCGCTCTTTCAACTTAAGGCCTTTCTCATTCTGCAGACAGCATGAGAACGAGAGTCGTAAAACTATCTCAATACAGTAAGGTTACGAAGTGTCCAAGACCTCAGCACCTTTAAAACTTCTCTACTGATATGACTTTTATGGTTCTTGTGTCTATTTATGAGCAATCAACTCAATCTAAGTATGGTCCAGTTAGACTGCATTTCATTACCTTATGGAGATCGTATGCAGAGGAAGTGCGACCCAGCAGCCGGGAAGTATGGTCGATTGATGGGTGATGAGAGAATTGGGCATAGTATGCGTCCTGCTTCGGGAGAATGACATGTGCCAGGGACTCCTCCAGTGAGAACCGCAATGGGAAATGTAGACACGATTATGCCTCGTCATCATCAACAAATGAGCTTTATGACATTGTGCTTTTCGTATTTCAGTCTGTATTCCTTCAGTATAGTTTTGCTGCAATACCTTGCATATACCACATCACTGCAATACCTTGCATATACCACATCTCGTAACTACCGTATATACATCCTCAGATTCATTGGGGTTGCTTCTGTCTCCTTTTGTGGAGAGGACCATGGAGTTCTTGAGTTTTGAGAACAACTAGAGCAAGACTGGTTTCTCGTCCGCTTGTTCTACTCTCCCGGTTGAAGGCTTATCCTGTACAGTAGCTAGAAGTGGAAGGGTTCTTTCTTGATATGGACTGTCCCTATCTTAACAGTTGTTTATGCCCTGCAGAATCTACCTCTTGCATACTCTCCCTCGTCCTCGTTGGCTCTGAACCAACAAGGGATTGCCGAAAAGAACCCTTCCAATCTATTTGATGTTCATGGGATATTCATGTTACTTGTAGCTATGTGTGAAGCTATTGGCTCTCCACATTAAAATATTTTTCTCCGTGTACTGTTCAGAACTAAAACACACCTGATTTAGCTTCCTGTCTTTGTGTCAAATGTATCTCGTGAACTGAGAATTGTTTCTTACTGAGATTTTCCGACGTATGTGTTGTCGTCGTTCAGGGTCTCGGAGATAAAGTCGATCGACTCTCTTTTGAAGTCGCTGATCGAATACTTCAGCAGCAATGGGAGATGTTTTGAGTATCGCATCCGAATTCGAATCAATGTTTGGTTTGAACGCAAACTCATTTTGAATCTGGTGCTCCTTCGCTTTCTGAAAGCTTGAATAAGAAAAGTGAACACTTATGAGCTATCCAAGTGACCTGATTTATCCTCTTCTTATTTATTTTGCCTTCGGGGATTAGAGTAAGTTGTCCAGGTAGATCCAGGTATGAGAGCGGCTACCACAAACAGGTAGACTGAGTTTGAAGGAAGAGTGAACTATAAGATGTTTCCATTGTGTTAACTACGAATCTCCAGAATTTCTAGTGCATGAACGATACTTGCGGCCTTGGTGACAGAATTCAGCCTTCCTCATTCTCTCGAATAGACTGCATCAGACTGCAGCAAACTGATTCCTTCATCCAGATTACAAGGTACCAACTTATTGTTCACGTACGGTAGCAGTAGTAGTTTTCCGTGGTGCCGTTCAATTTGCTGCTTCCGTTTTTTGTATTTTTGAAGCTTTTGTGTATATGAAGCAATGTCAATTATTCATTCTGTGAGTTACTGCCATCATAACTCTGTAATTATATATTACCCCAGCCAGCATGAGTAGGAAAGAGGTACCTTTTTCTTTTCAGCCCTTTGCAGCCAGACCTGCTGCCTCGAAAAGAAATCAGGTGTACATCCTTCGAGCATTTTTGAAGCTCTTATGATGATATCCGTGTTGCTGTTAATTTCGGGTATAAAGGTAAACTCATTCTTTGGCAGGGGCCTCGCCTGTACAACAAGAGTATTTGCTATATAGTTGTGAAGATCTGGAGTTCACAAGAATCTCAACTTTTGGCTGTAAAGTACACAGTCTACCTTGTCTACCTTATAGATCTAGACCAAGAGGGGTTTTCTTTGACAGATATATGCTGAAGTCATCAAATCGTTATTGCTGCTGCTAGTAAGTTATCATCCATGACTCCAGAGTCGCAACAACTTGTGTGATTTTCAGAAACTTACCGCACAGCCTTTGTCGGAGTGTAGCGAACCTACAGCTGTCAACCTGTCCGCGATGTCGATTGTCTCCAAACCTGTCTGTGACAATATCATTATGAGTGAATAATCTCAGATAAGTGCTAAACCTTGCAACTTATTGCACTGTCACTGAAACTCGATAAGTTGAACTCCTGGGACTACAGCAGAAAGAATGCTTCCAGCCAAGGCTCGAGTATACTAGCTTATTCAAGTTGCTCAGGCGGGGTCCTTCATTATTCTGAACACGAATGTTCGGTACGAAAGTTGGCTAGCGTAGATCCGTCAGTGTCGCCTTCGATGCAAAAGCACTATGCTATAGCTCTACGAGGAATCCGTGTAAGAGCAAAGCTCCATGGCGAAAACAGCTCGTGAAAAACAGAATAAAATAAAATATAGCTTTACGAGGTGGAAGCAGAGAAGAATCCAAAAGGGAGTCGTAGTTGACTCTACCTGCTTGAAAATTTTAACAGATTTTGGATTGATTTCGGGCCTGAATGTAAGTCCTTTCGCTTGATCTTCTATAGCTCTTGCCATCGCAATTTTGGCTTCCCGCCGTCTCTGCATTTGGTCAATGAACGTTGGTCCTGTATTGACGTGCTTTTGGAGCTATATTTGCAGTCAACCAGGATTTCAGATATCTTGGACAGGGCAAGACCAGTTACTTCGGTTCAAACCTGATACTCCAATGCACGTTCTTCAATGGGCTTGTATTGATTCAAATCGAGATACTCGGAGTTGGAGTTAATCTGTGGCCAGAAAGAGCACTGGTCCAGTTCTTCCTTCTCAATCACTTTCCTCGCCTGACATGATGACGATGCGTTGTATCAGGCAGCAATCACCCGAGCTGTAAAATGCGAGCGCCTGACCAGAAGATGGGCCTCGGAAACTGGTTATTTATAGCTTTTTGAATCACTAGGAGGTATTTTCACGGCATAAACTCGTCACTCGTTGGTAAGTATGTGCTCTCTTGTTTCGATTTACTTATCATCATCTCTTCCAGTTGTTCTCACCGATTCCACTTTCAAGGAATTTATACGGTGCAGTGCTGTTCACCAGTGAGAAGATTGATCCGTCAGTTGGAAGGTCCTTGGCCCCTATGCCCTTATGCTTTGCCGGTGTAAAAAGTCGAGGTTAAATTTTTGGACTGTGAAGGTTGTAGATAAAATTTTGATCAAGCTTAATTAACCCTAAAATATTAAACCCTAATGTACCCCAGGAAAGAATCAGCAGAACGAAAGGACTGGACCCATTTCCTCAAATCGACTCTCGTTTCAGTGCCTGTAACTCGACGAAAGAATCAGCAGAAGGGAAAGGAACGGACCCGTTTTCTCAAATCGACTCTCTTTTCAATGCCTGTAACGCGAGATATTAAAGGAGCGGAGTACTGCGATTGCGGATCTGGCCTTCTCCCAACTCTAGGCTGCAAGAAAACAGTCGTCTTTGCCTTTTCAGTGAGGGGAATCAGCCTTTAGCTGAACACTGAAATGAATCTGAGATGTTACTCTTGTTGATCCTCCCTTGATGCGTTACGGGTCTAGCTATCTGTAACTACTCTCTACACGACCGCCAAGTTGCATGGTTTCCAACTTAAGGGCCGAGTTTCCATACCTTGAAAGAGCATTCTGACATATGCTCTTCTTCAAGTTGAGCTCTGGTGTGTGCAAGCTTTTGGTACAGGTCAGTCCGCGGTTTTGACAAGTTCTGCAGCCTTGCCTGAAGAATAAAATCCGAGAATAAGTATCTTTGCCACCTCGCCAGTGCAGTTCTATTGCAGCTCTATACCCTCCATACTGAAAATTTGATTGCACCCGGTAACTCAAAGTTTCAACTCAGGGTAGGAGTAATGGCTGCCTCTATGCGCTTCGTTTTCTCACCGTGGGACATGTCTTCCCACTGGAATGTCCTGTTCCATCCTGACCATCGTTTCTCTGGCATAGATACGCAGAAATGTGAGATCGAACGTACTTTAACTGTCCACTTGTCATTGAATTGTCACTGAGATCGACGAACTTTTGTCGGGCAGACGAACTTTATTCAAACGCGAATGAGGATGAAGTACGAGCATCCGCAAAGACGGCGCATACACCGGAAATCGATTCAACATACAGGAAGTTCATCTCGAAATGCCTTGTGCGTACCATGCCTCCGGGAGATTTTCTCCTGTCACCAATCCTTTGCTTGAGCAACCTGTTTCTGGCATGAACCTATTATCGGCCAAAGCACGTACAAGAAAAGGGTTACCTGCAGTGCTTGTGAGAACTTTATCCGCGGATCATTCTCTAAGCTGAGGGAATGATCCGTGGAAAGATCAGTCTGTTAATGACTATAAGGGCTCCAACAGGTTCAGGCCCTTTCCCCATGGAAAATGCCTCGTAACTGGAAATATCTATCCGTGTAATGATGATCTGATTAGATGTGTCCAACGCTTAAGCTCCTTTACCCATGGAAAATGCCTCATAAAATGGAATATACTATCATGCAGCTCGCTATCAGCCGTGTTGGAGTTGCCTAAATACACATGTTATTTTAGGCTTGTTAGTCATGCAAGTCGCCGTGACAATTATATGAGACTTCGGTATGTGAAACTGCACCTTGAAACGCTTCTGCGTGACATCCGGAGTGGGCCGTCCAGTACTTTCTCTAATAGGCGACTTTAATTTTGCAACATTACGCTTCTCCTGATGACCAACGGGACCTGATTCACAATGCAAGAACGGAAAATCACATGCACAGCTTCAGCATTTCCTGTATGTATGAATATCCATAGTTTCCTTCAATCCGGCAGTTTGTGAGAAGCATATCAATCACTTCATATCCTATCCTATCCTTTCCTCTCTCTCTCTCTCTCTCTCTCTCTCTCTCTCTCTCCGGAACATACAAGAAGTTGCCGACAGCGAGATTAGCATGTGTTAGCCCAAGTTCGACGACTGTCAACGGAAGCCGTGCTTCAGTTCCCAGCCCCCGTAGATTTAGCCCAAGCCAATCTCCTCGCGAAGATTGAGCACTGGAAGAGAAACAGTCTGTGCGTTTGCGGTCTCTCTCTTCCCGGAGTGTCTGGTTTCGATCTACACCTCAATGCCACGTAGGCCTACAAGTTGGAGGAGACGCCGAACATGTTGCAAGCTCCAGGTCTGACGACAAAGCGCTTGAGGGCCCTACCACCAAAGCCCTACCGTAGCTGCGAAGTTGACTGAGCTCCGGCTAGCGTACTTCTGTAGTGAAAGACGTACGTCTGCCAACTTCCAACTCCGTCAGTCAGTCGGTCTGTCGGGGGAGAATAGAGCATCGTGGATCTAAGCAGCGAACGAGCACCGTGTTACAAATTACAATAGGATTCAAACTTCTCAGTCCGACGAAACCGTCTAACAAACTTTTTTCACGGGTTCTCGTAGAGTGAATAGGGATTAAGGTCAAGGACAAATTGTCACTTGATACCGCTGTGGTCGGAGATTCCAGGTTCATTGTAAATAGACCTTGGAACGATTGCACTGGTTTCTTCGGGACGAGTGCCGACTTTCTGAGCGAGGATGGGGTGGAAAGCAGCTCAGAAGGTTTTTAAGCACTGGAGAGTTTTGCGTGGAGATAACGTGATGATCACGGGAGGCAAGGATAGAGGTTTGACAGGGAAGGTTCAGCAGGTTCTTCGTTCGAAGAATATGGTGTACATTGAAGGAAGAAATCTGGTGAAGAAACACATTAAAAGAAGTGGCGAAAATCCTGGTGGAATTGTCACCATGGAATCCCCCATTCACGTTTCCAAGTTGCAGCACATCGATCCGGTGACTAATGCACCTTGTCGAGTGATTTTTCGATATCTTGAGGATGGCACCAAGGTTCGTGTTACCACAGGCGGCACATCATCCGGCAGTGTAATTCCACGCCCTGATTTTTTGAAGCAGAGGAGGACACTACTTCCTGTACAACCTGGAACAAAAGACACTCTCAAAGAGGATGTTTTGGAGCGCACATACAATCCCTCCATTGGGGAAGGTGGCCTTCCGTCGTTTATGAGCTTGTAGGTTGAAAGGCGCTTGCGCTCGACGAAGTTTAGAAGTTAGCCTTCGTCCCCAAGATTTTAGGAGAATTGGGCGATACACGCACGCTGTAATTCTGTCATCCTTTTCTACAGAATATTTGTACCACAGGGATTGGTGGAAGGACATTAGGGTTTACGGAGCTGGCCAACGAGTCTGGTTGCCTAAGGAAAATAATCAGCATGGTAATTTAGGCCAGATTTTCATGCGGACAAATATTCTTCACAACAACGGTAGATGTTTGTCTCATCTCCTGACCACTTGGTAATCTCCGCACTCGTATTTGTTATCAGGTGGACCCACAATGTCGACCCATGAATTTCTGTGACGGCTCGTTGTGTGCTTTAGAGAACTGACGTATGTGGTTATTCAGGAGAATGGAAGAATAACCTCAAAGACTACACTTTGAATTCATGACGAAGTGAAGCATGTGCAGTAGTCCTCATAGTAGTTCCCTGAACTATATGCGGTGTGTGCAGATCTGGAGTTGCTTAGAGGAAATGATGTTGGTCGCAATTTTTATGTACCTTGAGAACCATGCTTGTCAGATTTGATTCCCGTGCACTCTCCAACCCACTCCCATTCTTCGCTGAACTTCTGGGGAGTGTCGAATGTGAAAGCAATAGCATCTTGCAGTACACGGCGGGGTTCTTGGTCGGGTCTCGGGCTCCTTGGGCTTTTCGGACTCCTTCGACTGGGGCTCTTTGGAGGACTGCTGAACTTCATAGATAAATGTGGAGAGGAAGGAGGAGTGGGTGAACCTCTGTGCCGTGGAAATATTGCACATTTCTCCGTAGTTACTATTTCATAATCTCCCTCTTGTTTTCGGGTCGTTTCCACTTCAAAAGGTCCCTCTGTTCCTTGACTTAACAACTCCTCATGGCCTGATTCATGGTTCTGTCGTGCTTGTGCTAATTCTCGCTCCGACCTCGTTACGCTTCCACTAGCAGCGTCAGAATAGTGGTCACTTTCCACGTCCACATCACGAGGATCACTGATAGTCACTCTTCTCCTGATGTCAGATTCAGATCCAGACCCACTACTAGACTTTGAAGAGGTAGGACTCTTGCTCTTTGACGAAGGAAAAGATCCAGGGGATTCGGACTTGGCAGAAGCAGGCGAAGCAGGTTTGTATGTACTACTTCGAGGTATCGATTTGGAAGAAGACTGACTGGCAATCCCACTGGCTGTAGAATATGGGGAATGAGATCGTGCGACGATGTCATAATTCCACTCGTCTGATTCACTGGTGATATCCGAATTACTGTCACGAGACTCAGTGACCGTCCTGGTTGTGATGCTGATGGATTGTGGGGTAGTGTTTCTTCCTGCTTTCGATTCTTCAAAACTGAAGTTGTACTCTGTCTCGACTCGCTCAACAGGTGGATTGCCTGCTTCATCCAGAGGTGCTGACAGAGGGATGTCCTCATCTTCTGCAAGAGGCGTTACAGTGGTTACATTGCCGTCTTGTAGATTGATTAGGAGACCCATGTTCTTTCTCCATTCTGGATCGAAGTCGTCGCTACTCGTTTCCGGTTCTACCCTGCTGTGTCCACTGGCCTTCGACGATGATCTGGAGCTCCGTCTGCTGCTGCTGCTGCTGCTACCTTTACCTGCGGTATAAACAGTTTCCTTTAGTACACTACATCTACTCACGTATGCACAGAAGGAAGGCTCGCCAAATAAGGATGGGACCGATTAAGATGTCTGATCATGTTTGTGTCGCTATGTGCTGCCGACAGAATGTACTACGTGATTGTAGGTCAGAATGCTGCAGAGTATGACACAGCTGAGCTTTCCACCCCCGAAAATAGGACACTTAGACGAAAGCCCAATCCCACTGTTCGCACCGCCTACATGTAACTTCCTCATTTCCTGAAGTGGAGCAGCGGAGACTGTAATCCCACAACATCAGAAAGAATGTCAAATTTCCCAGATGAGTTGTTTCCCGTTACGATTTAAGATAAATTTGTCAGTTCTATGGTGACTCATTAGAATCACATCGTGAACACTGGAAGGACAAGGAAGGAGGGCGAGATGACAATGTTAGTGTCCCGGCCATCCTATTCGTCAGCTGTTGGCAGGTGACGATGACCTCCCCACTACCGAGTTATGAACGTGGCTGATATGGGCAATTTGTGGTGCAAGCGTTCAAGAAGTGTTGAGGAAGGACCTTCAGGAGAAATGCAAGTGGCATGATACAGAACGGGTGGTTCTATGGAGAGAAGTTGCTCGCAGCGGCGTATACTCTCCTCAATTTCCTGCTTGAAGTCATGGTGATGATCGTGAGGACATGGCGTTTTGCCATCCCCGGAGGAGCTCATTTTGATCTCTCAAACAGAAGCCGTCTAACCTGTAAATAATAAAAGGGGCCTTTTCGCGCCCGCACTGCTCCAGTTGGTGGCCTGGGACCAGCGTCTTCCAATTCTACGATTCGGGGGCTCCGTGAGATGTGTCCCCCAACTGCCCCAATCCACCTCGGCGAGGGGACAGCTCCGTCTCTTATCTGTAGGTAGCACGAAAGCTGCGGCCGACGGCGGCTGTTCTTAGGACTTCAGAACATAGCCGAAACAGCCACCCTGGATTGCTCTGGGGGGAATTTAATCTCCGCCCGTGCATGGTTGTGATACTGAAACGGTTACAAAACGCAAAGACCCGTAACAGAAGGCAGGCAAGCTTCTGCAACGGAAATTTCTGCAGTTAAGTGCATCCCCTCTGTCATCATCCATATTCACTTGAATGTTGAGAATCCTCAAAAGAAGTCCAATCGGTGTACATGTAGAACTCACGTCCTCGTTTACGGTTCAGCGCATCACGTTTACACGATGATAGCAGCATAGCTTTCCAGTGTTCTTGTTAATCCCGTTCCAGACGTTCGGTGAACAAAGTGGCTTTCGCCTACTTCCATCCTCCTAGTAGACGACACTGTGCATACTGTATTACATTACTGTGCTCTGCTATATACTCACATCAGTCTGAAATCACGGGACTGGTGTGAACCTACACTTCTCCCAAACGAGGAGTTCAAAGGTTCCTTATGTGTTCCCACAGGCGTGGAATATTTCCCGGCTAGTTACTCGTGTTTTGAATTTCGAAAAGTCAGGGGCCGCCAACATGAGGGTCCGTGAACTCCAAACATTTTGAAATCGGAGCAGGCGAGTGAAGTAATGCTCACCCTTCTTGGCGTCGTTGGAAAGACACTTCTGATTCATATTCCTGCGAGATTTGGACGATGTTTACTCTCAGTTCTGTCCGGGCATGTGCACTGTCTGTATTCATATCGGCTTCTTCCGATGCTCCGCCTTCAGAGGAACAGTGCCGACTGAGCTTGCCTAGCCAGCTCTCTTGAAACTTCAGATCCAGCGAAATGCTTTGGGTAGATATTGCATTAGTGGATACCGCGCTATTCCGCACTGGAAATATGTCAAATGGTCAAGCAGAATGGAGTTGCGCACAACCTCAGTCACTCCAGACGACAGAATCTGGACAAAATTTGATTTGTGACCACGAAGTGGTGCTGTGATACGTGACATGTGTGTTAAGCGACTGGTTCAGTATCCGGATACGCTCATATTAACTTCAGTTCGAAGTCATGAAGGCGACCAAGCGCATCCGAAAGCTCCTGAAAGATCTTCAAGTAACAGATATACCCTGCTGCTCGCTTTAAAAGCTTCTTCGCTTGAGACGCAATGAATATACTCATAAATTGGCGCAACTTATTCTCTTGCCTTCATGCATCATCTAATTCACTCGACGATAGCATAATACGACCACCGCTGAATTTCGGAACTGAAGCTGGGCTAGTAGAAATAGAGACAATCGAACTTTCTCTGTAGGAATTAACTGTTCAATAGCAAGCAGGGAGTTAATTTCTCGATCCCTGCCTTTGGTCAGCACCAGTTCGGTCAGTCGAACTTGTCGAATATTGTTTGTAACTTCGAGTGTCGAGTAGCAACTTGCGGTAAAAGAGATAACGTGGCTGTTTATGCGACCAGGCAGTGAACTTCTGACTCAAGTGAAGTTTCATTTCTAGGCGTTAGCAGATTCTTCAGTGGCAGAAGCAGGCGAGGACGAAGTGGAGCAGGATGCGCTTTTAGCAGCAGAAGATACAAGCCCCTCCGACGTAAAGCTCTTGAACTCACCACTACTGGTGTTCATCTGCGCACCAGTCCCAAAATCGAGTTGCGACAAGTTAGCAGGAGCCCGTGTCTTGAGCTACTTTATCTCCTTTCACTGAATAGACCAAGAAAGTGCGATGTGCCTTCACTCTAATTCTTCCAGGTCTTAGAGAGAAGACAAGTTATGTTCTTGAAATGAATTTCTCCAACTCTGCTGTTCCAGACCACAAGGAGCGAACCAGGAGCTTCAAAAAGCACGCCGTTGAAATCCTCCAGTTGCTCTGATACAGATACAAGCTCTCCATCCGATGGTGATGCGTCAAGTAAGAAATCTTATACAAGAATTTACACGCAGAAACAATTCTCAAAATTGGACTACTTTCTGCTTGTACAGCTGGCCAAAGTTTCCACATAGTAGAATTCTTCAGAAATTCATCATTCACGCACCACTGGTCCACTTCTTTATATAGTGTTTCACTGTAGGATCCGGCAATCAAGTACAGCTTCCTCTTCTTGCAATGTTCTTCTGTTTCTTACCCAAATCCCGTTACATTCGAGTGAGAAAGCGAGCATGACAAACTAGTTCAGTATCTTCAACTTCTGCCGATTTTCACCTAGAATTGTCCTTTACGATATATATCGGCATAGTGGTTAGCAAGAACTCACCAGTTACAGTTAGAGGTAACCGACCTGTGAATTGTGAGGAATGTGTAGAGAAAAGCACCCCGGGAATGTGTTCTTTTCTACCCGGGAATGTGCTTTTCTCTACACATGCCTGGTATGGAAAACAATGTAGACAAGCTGCGTAGGACTTACATGAGAACTCTAACTGAACCCTTTGCAGAGGTTCTTCATCATGAGGTGGAAAGACTCGTGCAAGAATTGGGCGATAGCCGAGTTCTTGTGTCTACTCTCCAGGCGGAGATTAAAATGTCGAGACAGGAAAAGGAAGAGCAGCGGGAACGTGATGGTATCTCAATCCAAAGGTACTCAAAGTCAGAAGCTATTTGCGAAATGGTAACGAGGGTTAATTATCAAGAAGTGAGCACCCGTGTTACTGGTTCCATTAATTTCTTGAGGTTCCTGCTGACAGACTCGAGGCAGAGCTCAGACGGTTGGAACAACAAGCACAAGTTGAGTTGGCTGCACTAAAAAAGAGACAGCAACAGGTACCGGTGTGTCTTTCTAGAATGAACTTTCAGATCTGTACTATACTTGGTGGAAGTCTCAACATCCGGCCCTGGGTTTCGCAGATAGAACTTGACGTCCCAGATGTGGAGCAGCAGCTAAAGGGGTTAAAGGAGGTCTTGCACGACCTCAACGTTTCAGAGCCGTTGTGAGTAACCAGAATGTACCGTAAAAGGTTCACGTCGTACATTTTTGGAAGGTTATTAGCTACAGCTGAATATCTGGTTCGTTCTTTAGCGAAAGTTCTGATCATTGTCCTTGACTTGTACCCTAGATATGCAGAACTATTAGCTGTGCCAGAAGAAAAACGTAGTGTTAAGGCTCATCTTCAAATTCTAGCTTACGAAAGAATGAGGACGTATCGAGAGGAAAAAGAGACCTTGAGGAAAGAGCGGGATACATCAAGGTACACACCAACACGGTTTACTCACCATGTTGGCTTTGCGCTCTCATGGATTTATAGTACTACAATACATCCTTTGACGGGATTTCATTCCTCATTGCAATTAAGAAAGACACTATTAGCTTTCAGTAGCCATATAGTTCACGCTTTTCCTTAAGACACCTCGGTTCATATCGCCCGGCTGGGGAATATAGGGAAAGTTTGGCCCGACAAAATGACGAAGTGGAGAGAATGCAACGGGAAGTACAGAGGAGTTCGGTTGCAGCTGCCATGGAGAAAAGGGAAATTGAGAAGGATATGAGTGCACTGACGGCTCGAAATGAGAGACTGGAAGCCGAGCTGAACGAGGCCCTGGTGAAAGTCGAAGTACTTTCAGCAAAAGGGGCTATGTACGATGAGGTTTGCAGACCAAACTTGGAACAGGCCACGACAGCAGTGCGAGCTTTTCCCAAAATGTGGTTGAAAATTTCATTCTTGCCTCTCACTTTATATTTCGTTGGAGTAATGCGTAATATCTGGCACCACGCGGTCGTCTTCCCTCTTAACTTAGGTTAAAGTGAAGCTGGACAAAGCGGAACAAAGCGTTGTAAATGGGGACAACCAGAATGCAGTGATGACAGCAACTTTGCAAGTCGTCGCTGGGGAAAAGCAAAGGCTGCTGGAAGTGATGAAAGATAAAGACCATTGCTTGGACCTTCTCAGCATGGACAAAGTATGTAAGATCTTACAGTACAACCATCTTCACTTCCGTAAGCGATTATGGTCAAAAGTCGTCACCACATCGCACCCGTCAAACTGTTGGCCATGTAAAGTCCGCGTAAACACAGGGTGACTGGAAGTAGAAGACGATATCTCTGGAAGAAGGAAATCTATACCGTTTTATGGATAAACTTTTGGTAACTTGAGAAAATAATCCGGAATCTGCACAGATATATCTTAGTCGAGAAGTCAAAACACACTTGGATCAAGTGAAGAAGCTAGAACAAGAACTGGAACGTCAACAAGAAAAGCTACGGGCACTGAAAACTACACGACAAGAACTGTATAATCGAGTCCTTTCAGATAATCGAGACACTCAAGCTGCTCATGAGCAGCGTCTGCAGGTATTTGCATTACACGCCTAAGGTTCATATCAAGCAGATGTTCGACAAGTCCGTCTTGAACTTATCTTACCCTAAAATATACTGCAGGCAGAGTTAGCACGGCTTCAAGAACAAGCTCATCGGGACATTGAACATATAAGGAAAGAGGCAACTGAAGTTGCAGACGAGAAAGTGAAGTAAGATAACTCTCTACAGACTCATATCTCGGTAAAACTCAGGGTACTGAATTATAGTCGGATGCACGAAATTCTGACTTCACGTAACTTCTACGTCTAAGTCAGATATCGAGAACAGTGTTTGGTTTCAGATCAAGCACCACTAAAGTGATAATAAATATAAACTGCAGGACGTACCGTGAGATGAGAGATGCAGCACAGCTAGACGCCGAACGGCTTCAGGCGATTCAGAGGGAAAACAAGTTCAACTTCGATGAACTCTTAATCAAGTACTACTCTAATCCTGATAAGGTGTTTCTGGTTATGCAACATGCAAATATTGTGCAAAATGACTAGCCAACATGTCCTTAAGAGAAATGCACGAGACAGAACCAAGATATGATTAAGATATTATTAATCAGAGATGAGAGATGCAGCAGTTTTTAAGTTTTGGGCCACACTGAACTCTGCATTCGTCTTCCCTGAGAAGCTGCATACTTTTGCCTGTGAGACACACTGTAGATACCAAGAGCTTCAGAGAGTATCAGAGGCTAAGGAGATCGAGGCTAGAAGCGAAATCAAAGTTAGAGATTTCGAGCTTGAGCAACTGCGAGTTGCTCAACAGGAGATCAAATGCATTTTGAACCAGAAATCTATCCAGAATGAAGCTCTGGCGGAAAAGGTCAAGGTAAAGTCCAGACGTTTTGCACATATTGTACAGCACAGTGCTTCTGAATTTTCTTCTTTCGTCGTTTTCGTCCAGTGTATATTATCTCCTCTAAACGAGGTGAAATCTAGTCTCATTTCTCAGTCAGCAGGACTGTCAGGAGTATCTTATTCCCATAAAACACTGACTGGAGTTCTGTGTTTACCAGGTTTTGATGGAAAACTATCACGCACGGGGGATGGAGTTAGAAAGACCTGCTGCTCTCTTGCGAACTGAGCTGGAAATGACACGGCGTAAGTTGGAGCAGTATGAAAATCAAGCTCTTGATCGCCATGGTACACGTAATGTATCTCTCCTCTTTCTCTAAGGCCACAACGTAGTAAGCATCATCAAATGACTTGATCACTGTTACACGGGAGAATAATCGCAGCTTTAGTCATTTACAATATCGGTACTAGGTCCCGTTCTTAAACCGATATTTCATGGTGAGATACATGAATCGGACGCCTTGGGAAGCAGGCTGTGTCAGCTCAATGGCTTACCTGAGGGAACATCGGAAGTACTCCACTACTCAAAAGTATTAGGACTGAAACTTGACCCTGGAGCATGGCAAGAGGCTCTAGCTAATTCTCTTGTCCTTGAAACGTTTGGTATAGATATGCAGAAACCTCAATTATCCAGAATTTCTGAAACTGAACAGCTATGTGAATTACCCGCCAAGAACTGTCGCAAGAACGCTGCTTCAAGGAACATTCTTAAGTTTGTTCTTGACTCAGTAAGTCGGTAGATTCTTCTTACCTTGTGAAGAACACCGGTGTTAATGGGTCGATCAACCAGTTCCATAGCCTTCCCTTCGGATGTCACTTGTAGGGCTTCCACGAGAGGACACCCTGCTTCAATCCCTCTGGCACAGCTTCCGCCCATTTGCTAACATCCGGAAAATTACCTGTCAATGCCAACACGTTGCTCGCCTCTTGATTCGCCATTTTCCGCCAATTCAACTGATCTGGAAAGGCAACAGCCATAGCTGCGAGAGTAGCGTCTTTGCTAGCTGCACCATCTTCCCAAGTCCATGTCCCATTATCTACGTCGGACTTACTGTCACCTTTTTCAACACAGGCACCTCCGCAATTCACCATAATCCGCCCTCCAGGCCTCAACCTGCTTTTCAAACTGACCCATGTCTCTGGTCGTCGTAGCTGGGGAAGTACTTCGCCCTCGGCAAATAAGTCCACCATTATCCCAGCGAAACCACCTTCTACAGTTGCTGAGTCCGCGAAAGCATCGCCGACGACAACACTGAGGACACCTTCCTCGCTGGTGGCCACTTCAAGCTCAGCTAATCCTAAATACTCTCGTGCTTGTGTGACCAGGACTTCGTCAATTTCATAGCCTACTAATTTCCGTGAAGGCCATAACTCCAAAGTGAGGCGGGCCGCGGTGCCAGCACCCAAGCCAAGAATTGCCACAGGGCCGGGAGGAATAACGGCAGGAAGTGTTGCAAATTCATCCCAGTAGGACCCGGTCCAAGCAGTGTTGCGTCTATATATGCTGTGCACATTGCCAGAGTTGTCGAGGAGAAGAACTCGACATCCAGCGTAGTGCAATGGCGCGCCCTCTGCACCCTCCAAAATCACGATGCTGTTGTAAGGAGTGAAAAACTGAGCCAAGCACTGGTAAGGAGGGGGTCTTTCAGCTTCTATAGCGCTCTGCTCTGCTTCAGCTGATGAAGCACTGGCTCTCCTAGTCCTGCATACTCCACCTTTGTACTTGTTGCTCGATATTCTTCTGCATTTGGTGGAGCTCAACCCATCACGGAAGTTCACACAGGGGAATTCGGTGGTCTGTCGCCCACTTTGGCTTGGAATCGACCTCAACCCCACCGCGCATACCGTCGAATAGTGTACAGCACACGAGTGCAGCATTTCTGGCAGCCTGCGAATTGGCCTCAGAGTCGTCAATGGCGAACGATAGTATTACAGGCTTGGACTTTACTCAAAGTGTATTTGTAACCGAAACCTGATCCGAAATACCCTGCAGCCACGAATAGAAGCCGTCCAAAACATCAGCAGCTGACTTTGAGATTGTGGATAACGAAACAAACAAAAGTGGTTCTTTGTTAATCACTTCCCCTTCTACTCTGTCCACTTCATTTCACTCTCTGTACTTCTTCACATGGAGGAAGGAATAGGCCAACTTGCACGTCATTAATCCTAATCAGAGGACTAATCATAGTTCCAGTTTCAGTTCTCATCTGAGTTGTTTAGCAGCTGCCAGTTTCTTCTTTGTGCGAATTGTAAAGGCGGATCTTGGGAGGCAGCAGATAAGGAGATGACACACGAACCTACTTCCTTCGGACGTAAGAAGCAAACTGCTCCGCCTAAGAGTGGTGACAAGACGGGCTTAGATGGGATAGTTGTGCTCAAGAAAGCCACATCAGTCCAGACTCCCGGACGAGTAACGCCCCGTGGGAGAGACTTCGATGAACAAGGTCAGAAGGTACTGTAAAAGGTTGTTATTTAATTTGATGTCTACTTCTGCTTTTACCTTTTACTGTGGGATACACTACTCCACGTAAATACTGCAGTACATTCCTTTGGGCGCATGGTTTAAGTAGTTTCTACAACTTCTCTCAGGAGACAGTACGTGCCTTCGACGAGAGAAAATGTTCGCCTCATAATCTTCAGTTACGTTGAGTGGTGCAGTTGTCGTCCTGAACCTTCCAAGGCCATAGAAAGTAGGAAAAATGAAAGGCCTCTGTATCTGCTGCTTGAAGCAGGTGGTACAAGACAGATATAAGCGATGGAAACCTACTGTGGCACAACCGCAAGCAGATAAGACGAATATCGTTCAAGAGGATGTGAACGAGGTGCCACTTGTCGAGAACACGGGCACGAACATTATGTTGCAGACCGACGTCAAGTACGTTGAACGGTTCCTTGTGCGCCCACTACTTCTCTGGCTTATGTTTTCTCCTATGCATATGTACACCTCCATGATTAGTTAGGCAGGTCACACTTGTCTTCACCTTTTCAACGTTAACTGCTCACTTATGAATGTGGGCTTCGGTATTTCATCAGTTCGAGGCAGTTCTGCGCTCCTGGCAATTCTCGTTTCCCACGTACCCTTTTTGCTTCAGTGGTGTAGTTTGGTAACTTTTTAACTGGCTCGATATATTCCAAAACCGTTCACCGTAATTTATCCTTTGGAACGTTGTAGGCTGATTTGCTGTTTTGCGTTATTATTCTGTTTCAGGAAAGTAAGGGCGGGGAGTGAACATATTTGTCAACGTCTGCATAATTTGCAACTTGATTTGCGAAAAATCTTGGAGACTAGAGGGACTCTAGAAAGTTTCCAGAACCTCCTACGTGAAAAAGGAATTCACATATCAGACAATGTCCTCAAGAAAATCACTGCCGCCAAAGAAGTCCAAAAGATGTGATCAGATGCTTGGTAACTATAATCAGTGTGTCTTCTGTCTCCTCGACCGACTCATTCTTCAAGGCAATCAGACAGTAGTTGCTAAAATGCAAGGGACGAAAAGCTTTTGTCTGTAGACCAGTCAACAGATCAGATAGGAATAGCAAGTACATAACGCCCAACCCTCACAACTTGACAAATTCAATGATGACATGTCAACGAACAGACTGTATTGGACGTAAAGAGGTTCACAAGTAAGCTTCAGAATTGTATTAACATTCGTTTGCAACCACACAGAGTGCGAGCGACTTTGTCTTCAGTCATGTGGCCGAAAGCTCCAGAAGACCAGTATACAACTCGAAGTGAGAAACCAACATGACAAAGGACTTTAACCGTGTCACTGATCAGTTCAGGTCCGGGTGGTCTATGATGTCCTTCACTATGTCTATAAAAACTGTACATACTACTTGGTACTGTGGGTGAACATCCCAACAAAAATCACCCGTCACTCTCCAACATGATCAGCTGGTTGATTGCGTGCACTTATAATAAAAAAATAACAGCGATGATCCACTCACTAATAATACTCGGCCTGCTTTTGAGCTATTTCCTCCTGCATGGTTTAAAAGTACGTAAGCTGCTGATATGTACTCTGTACTTTTGTTAGATCTTATTAAATTAACTTTCATAACGGAATCACTTCCTCTAACCTACACCGCTGAACCGCCCTGCAGAGATCGTGAGACAAATAATGGGCAACTAATAGTAATCAACAGCTAGATGCTGGACGTTCGTAATGCTCCTGTCCTGTTTCAACATGACTACTACCGGACGACCACTTTCACAGTTGTGAATATTTTCGAAACAAAGATCAAAGGAAATAGATGTGCAAATCTATCTATACCAGAAAACAGCTTGAAAAGCTTTGGCCGAACCTGGAAAACTTGCTTCAGATGATCCAGCTCCTTGTCAAGATCTGTCACGGCCAAATTGTACGCTTGCATGGGAGAAGACTGGCTTGTCGTTTGGATCTGTCAACAGCAAAGATGTATTAATTTAACTGCTGCTCTAGAGCACGGACGAGCGTATTTCTGTATGACGGAAGTCTAACTACCCAGACAAGTTGGTCCCATACAGAGGAAATCTTTAGATGACAAAATGGTCAAGGAAAGAAAGTAACCCCAAAGTTGCTCTGCCAATGACAAAAAGCAATATACACGACGAACTAACGCAGGAACATGATTCTCTGCTACGCATCTTGAACCATTCGGTTTCTGACCAGGAGCCAGTGACATCAAACAAATCCAGAGCTTGAAATAAAAAGCAAGACTAAGCCGCGACCGCATGTTCGGGCACGAGAAAAGAGTAAAAACAAAGGCAAGTCCGCCAGATGTACCAAGTTCCATTTGACGCGTTAAAGCGGAACCCTACCTTTATAACCAGCTTGTACTGCAAGGGATGGGGGAGCCTGTAACCCGCAAAGAGAACGCTGGGATCCCTGTGAAGTTGCCTGTACGGATGATGTATGGAAACCATAGGAGAGTCAGTGGAAGAATGCAGGATAAACAAAAACAAAATTAAGTAACCGAGTAACTTTTCAACCTGCCAAACACAGGATATCTGAAAATGTAAACCTTGTGCTGTTCTGGCGTCCACAAATGAAACAGCTTCTCCGTACTTCGAACGACGAAGCAGCCGTGGAAAGAAACAATCCCAAAAACTAGAGTTCCACACGACTACGGTGAGTTTACCACTAAAAGGAAAAATGCGTATGGACGAACGAAAATGGGATACTGACTGTATATTCACAAAGGCTCCTAGGAAAACTCTCCGCTTTCCAAGCAAACTGACGAGAAACCAATAAAATACAGGGTCGATGGGTGACAATACATGCTCAACCAGTCGTGTCATCAATTATCTTCCCTCCGTTATATTCCATGCAGAAGGCAGGGCCTAATGTGATATAGGATGGTACATATTGTAAAACGAAACGGAAATTACTGAAACATACATCCGGATGACATTCCCGATGGTGTGATCCTCTCTCTGTATTGTGAAGGTTGCGGCATTCATGATCTTCATGTCCCTTTCATATGCCACTCTGCAAGATACAGAAACTCGTCTGAGTGGATGGAAAACTAGAACACGACAACCGTAGCACCGATTCATCTCGAATTCATCATGCCACGAGAAGTAAGAATTTGATGATGAGACTACAATGAAAGTTCAGTACTCGAACACAGACTTCAACATTCAACTCGTATAAACCCCAAAGGAGCCCCGAATCACACCTTCTCGTACGACCTCTTAAACTTACCAGAACTGAAAGTATTTCACAATCAACACCAAAAACCCTAAACCCTCGTAACTATAGGACCCAAATACTCACTTTTTCATGCCCTCAGGCACCACAAACCGCTCATAGCGATCCGGGGCATTCATTTTTCCTCTGTTTGTTACTCTCCACGCAAGAAACGAAGCTGATCAGCCTATCGTCGTATCGTTTCCTGAGCTTGATCTCCAACCGCAGGCCTCAAGGCGAACTCGAACAACAGCAAGTTGTTAATCTCGATTCTGAAGTTGAAAGGAGCCACACTCTAAATTCCTCGGTGGACGAACAAAGTCCTTTCTTACTGTCCACGAGGCTAACTAACTGCGGAATCCGCAACTCTCCTCGAAGGCTTTCTTCTTCCAGACAAAGCTTACGTTATTCGAGCCTGATAACGACAGAAGCGGAGCAGATGCTCTACTCTCTGCGCGTAACTCGAAGACTCAACCTAAAGACTAGCGCACGTGCAGTGCTGGGATTCTTGATTCACGAAGAATTCTATTTAAGATTTTCCGAACAAATTTACTAACTGCACACAGGATCTTTATTAAGATTTAGTAATCGCGCGTGTCCATTTCAAATAACTGGGCAGACAGAAAATTGTTTTAGCGGTGGTTCTATAATTTTTAATTTATTTTTAATTTTTAATAATTTAATTTTGGTAAAATAAGTCCCTCCTTAGTTTTCTATGTGAATCACGCACCGCAAAATTATTTTTCAGACCAAACCGCATAAATTTCAAACAGTTTTACTTTTTCTCCTCCGGACTTGAATAATTAATTATTTATTGCACGGAGTTAAACATCACTACGGTAGATAGAGATTGAGAGCTAGTTACAGATGCTGAAACAAACAAAAGTAAGTTAAATAAGCAAAGAATATGCATCAGGTGCATAATAAGTTAGTTAAACAGCAACGAGAGCAAAGCGTGCAAGTTAAAGTAACAAGTTTGTCTGTGCGACCAGACCCACAGACCCACAAACCAACTTCAAAAAGAGAAGCACACTCTCAACTTCCCGAGGGAAGGGCGTGGTTGGATGACCTCACGCTCCGTAAATAACGAGTAACGAAAAGAACGGCGGTGAAAACTATGTGAGTACTTTTCCGACGGCCAAATAATATAATATATTCACCTTCCACGCTGACATGACCAGGCTGGAGCATTCTTTTTTCCTTGTCATCCATCCACGTCACAGTGTCCAACAGCAGGCACGAGGTTTCTCGGTGTAACCTTGTTCTTTATCGTAACGCCTCGCCTCTGGTTCAAATCAGCCTATCAGCATATCCCACAACACGACTAACCGACGGCTTGTCCGCCCAACCAGATCCTACAGCATGAATGTACACTTTCCAAGCAACTCATATGTTTGGGAATAAGTTTGAAAACTTGGTGTCAATTCATGGTGACGCAAACGGTCTTGGTCCGCGCCTAATGGGAAGTGTGATCGCGTTGTTTCGCACGCAGAGGAACGGTACTGTACTGTACGCGAGGGGATATGCTGGAGGAATCGAGGCCAGATATGGATGAAGGCCTGATAGATCGATCAGCTCGATTGATGGATACAGATGGTTACTGTAGATTCTAGTCGGCGGGGAAGCCAAAACGCGTACCAACTAGTGCCTGGAAAGGATACTTTATTCACCAAAGAATCGATAGTGGCGGACGAGCTGAGGCAGACAGACGCTTACCAAAACAAGGTGTCAATGCCTGCATTTGCTGAATCTCACACATCTGGGACCCACAGAAGCACGCGACCAGACCAAACCATATCAGACGAGGCTATAAGGGCAACTAGTTGTCTGCCACGGTCGCTGCAGCGACGTATACCAACATCCTGCTACTTGGCCCCGTCCCGTAGCATTACCATCCCAGCCGGTGGGAGAAAATCTCAGAGGTTTTGAGACAGGAGGGAGGAAAGATATGGGAGGAACGTTCTTCCCGGGGAAGCCTAACAAAAGACACAGGCTGCTCGATTTTCATCCAAATGCTTTCAGTGCTGCTACTACGGCTGGACCCGAAGCATGGCCGGAATTGCGCAATTTGTCCAAGTCTCTCGCGGTTCTCTCGAGTTCGTGTGCTCCGCCTTCTTCGTCTTCCTCTATTCATACTTCTCGACCGGTACCTGCGGACTCGAATTTCGTTTGCCGAGAGTCGTTACGAGGAGTCCAGTGGCAATATAGCTCTTCCGGCAAAGGCTCTTCGAAGCAGCAATGGGATCGCGTTGGCCGGGCGGAGGCCAAACGCGATCATATCAAAGTAAGACATTTAGCCCATCATAGGATACAAGATATACAACTCGCTGATCACCATCAGCTGGTCTAAGAAATGTGGAGGCGATAGAAACTGTATACCTTAATTACATTGGACTGTCAGCACAGCCCAAAGGGGATTTCTAAATTTTTGCTTTGCAAGCTTTGATTGTTAATTTGTCGTTAGGTAGATGAATGCATGTGAACTTTGTGGTGGATGGAAACAGTCTGAGAAATTAGAGTTTGTGTTGCTGGAAACGGAATGACAGTCATTTTGATGCTAATCAGTTCAGCTAGGTAGCGATTATGTTTTCTTTCTAGTAAAGGAATCTTCAAAGGTATTTGGTGTTTTGCCGTCCGTGGTTCTTATACACGCACATTCCTGAACGTTCATTATGAGGTTCGATACTTTGGATGGTCTCCATCCTCTTGTCGCTTTAGCTGTTACACTGTCTTTACTGCTGGTACATTCTTGATGTATCTGAAGTTTTCCGGAAGAATCTTCAGTGCCTGTTTGGTGAGAGTTAGTGGCCCTTTCAAAGTCTTATACCCAGCTCACCGCAGGAGGCAATCGCTTTTTTCCGTTCACACGTTGTACCAGAGGGCTACCCTGCAAGCGTGTCGCCGGCATACACCCCTTACATGCAGTGGCGTGCTGTTCAGGTATACCCTGTAATTCAGAGCGTGATTTTTGCAGATTGCCAAGTTCTTATTATTATGCATGGAGTGTAACGGATCAGTTGAAATCGTCCCATCTCATAGCAGAAAAATACTTATAAAATCCAGTTTCTACCTTTAACCCCTTTTCTTACTGTTATCGCAATGATGTGGCTGCTGTTTGAGATTGATTGACATATTCCTTATTTCATCAAATCCGGACAATTTGGAAAAGATAAGACTCGAGTCAGAGAGCTGTATCATCTCAATACTTCTGACCACGAAATTGTGTTCATATTTCAGTACTTTTTTGGCGGTGCGATGAGTGTATTCACGACTAGATCCTTGCTGCATGCCTTAGGAGTTTCTCGGAAGGGTTCGGCTTCCGGAGCGGTTGCTGTCAATTGGGTTCTCAAGGTAAAATGCACTTTGTAACATGGAGTTGTTATAAGCGACCTGATAATGTTTTCTTCTCAAGTCGACTGACCTCTTTCGATTCGGTTTATTTACCTCTTGCCCGGACGATCGGAGTTTGCTATAAGGTTATCATGAGTGCCCAATCTTTGTTATATGTACCGTGCGAGGTGAAGGTTTCTCATTGCATCCCAGTACCCTGGTACAGGATGGAGCCGGGAGAGTGGGAAGGATGATATTTGCGCGCCATGGCAAGAAATTTGATTGCCACCTTAAGCAGGTGATTTTATTCTGAAAATTGAGATTCAGCCTCATTTGCAAGTTGGGAAGTTATCTACTTGGTATGTTAGTTCTGTCATTTGTACAACAAGAATCTGAGGTCGAGAGGCATCATCACTCACATAGCACCCTTGTCATGTGAATCTCTGGAAGTGAGAGGTGATAGTGAATTCAATCTGCAGGTTGGTTGGTGGTTGAATTGCAGCTACGCTTCGCAGGAGATTTGTTGATGGAGCTTGGTGCAGGAGTGGAGCTAGCAACAATGGCATTTCCCCAATTATTTTTACCGCTTGCCTGTGCAGCTAGCGTGGCCAAGGTTACCTCAACTACTATGCTGTCCTGGATCTTGCGGAGTCGATTATGCCGTGTCTATCCCAGAAAAGAAGAGGTTTCTTTGAATGGCCATGTATCAAAATCTGTTGTGTTTTAAGTAAAGCGTGGCTTTTGACACACATGACAGAATGTGGCAGCAGTGACATCAACAGCAACTCGTGCGCCCATATACAAAGCGTTTGCGCGAGCTGAAAATATCGGAGATGTTACCGCTAAAGGCGAATGCATAAGCAACATAGCTGATTTGGTATGTCATGGGGGTCAGTGTTGTATGTGCTGGTTATAAATCTTGAGCTGTGTCAATGACCAATGGTGTTTGGATAACTGTACGCTGATTCTTGTTTCTGGAATTTCAGTTTGGAACAGGTCTTGGCATCTTTCTTTCCAAGCAAAATCCTTCTTTATTCACTACCTTCTTGGGCCTATCTTGCGGCTACATAATAAGCTCCTTCCAAGAGGTACTCCTCTTTCTCGGGTTAGCCTAGTCTGAAAGCTATGCCGAATTTGAAAACCTGAGCATACAAACAATCTAGTGCTGACCACAGAGAGAATGCATGAATAGGTGAAGGCTGTACGGTTACCCACATTAAACAGGGCAAGGTTCGCAGTGGCTGCGGAAGTCTTTCTTGATACAGGTTTGTCAGACTTATGTCCCACCTAATCTTTTGACTGCACGGTTGATGCTACCTGCCGGATAAGTTTTGCGTGTGCTAGAAGAAAACACGTCGTTCGAACTTACGCTAATGCATTAGATTTTGAAGTGTTTAGAAAGACTAAACTCACGTCAGCAATGGTTGGCTCCAGGGCAAGTTCCTTCTTTAGAGTATGCAAACGCGAAAGAGAGAATTATGTTTGCACCTTGGGCTGAGGAGAAGTCAGTGCACCTAGGTATCTCTTTAACTTCCACTCTCCTCTGATTGCCGCTAAAACCTTCTGTGTTGCAAAGCTGCTTCATTGTGGCGCTTTTCCTTTCACTCATCGTGATCTTGTTCGTGATCTTATTTCAGGTGCTCGTGTTATGGAGGCCTTTTCCACTCCAGAAGAGTTTCAAGTAACGAGAGCTCTGTTTGAAGTAAGAATTCTAGCGCACCTTGCCAAGATAGTTTGACCTGTCTCCCGTTAAGTAATCTGTTGAGGGCACTTAAGCGTTTACATCTTCTCCCTTGTGCAGAAAGAGAACTATCTCTTGACTTATCGACCATCCAAGAGACGGGCATTTGTGGTGCTGAAAGAATCTGCTAAGTCGGAAGATATTTTGCGAGCAACGTTTCATGTGAGTGAAACTTTGCTTGTCACTTGTCCTTCCGGTTTCAATCTTAAACATTTTGTGACCCGGCGCTGACGCTTTCCTTTTGGACTTTCCGGCCAGGCACATGTTCTTATGCAAGTTCTACGAGAAGTGCGCCATCGAGGCAAAGCTGCGGAAGGAGATAAAAGAAATAAGGAGTCTCTGGCTTATAACTTGAACTCTCAGTGGCAGTCGGAACATGGAGTCATCAACGCAGTTGCTAAAAGCTACGAAGACGTTAACTCCTTGTTCGACACATTCAAGCAGAGGGCATCTGCACAGGTATCACAATTTGCACACTTGTTGTGTCCATGCTGCGGGATAGTTGCACTTGCAAGTGCCCGCGCGTGTATTACCCTTATTAATAGTCGTGTTTTGCTGCAGGGATGGATAATGGCGGAAAACTTGTTGAGTCCCGGTGATGCTCGTGTTTCCATATGAGGCTAAAGCCAGTAATCGAGTGGGATTTCTAATAAGCGCAATGCGAAAGCAATTTCGCTTAGCAAACGTATTCGACAGCGACTTCTTGCAAGGGTGGCAGCACGCAGATAGTTCCTTATCTCATGGAACCTCTTGCCTACGCCACGACCAGTTTGTCCCGAAGCATCAGGCGAAGTGGAGTAACCGACGCGAGAAGGCCGGGACCATCTGGGGAGTAGTATGGGTATCTGTCAGTGTCTCCAACTTGTTAAACAACCATATTAAGACCACCGTAGCGAACTCACTGGACAGTAAGGAAGGGAGACAGGAGTAAGCAACTCCGAAATATTCCCAAAGCCTAGACTGACTAATCGAGCACCAACCGTATCACATCGTCGAAAGTATGCACCTCCAAGAACTTATCAAACAGAGGAGGTTTGATAGTACAGGTGGTTAGAAGTTTTGAGCGAATCACCAGTTTTGTAGGTAGAAAGGAAGAATGACGAAGAATATAAGATTTACGGTGACTAAGGAGGGGCGCTATTCTCAACCAAAAATCAGTTCTTAAAGATGTAGTCTCTCCACTGATCACCTTTTCCAGCCTTTTCACTGAAAGAATGGAAGTAAGCTTTACAATCCGTAGAGGTTCACGATGATTAAAGAGTGACAGCTGTACGTGAAATGAGACTTGTGTCGTGGATGCATCCTTGACTGGAACCAAAAGTTATTCAGAAGGTTTTCCCGCGTGCACAGATTCTAAGACTATTGATTATAAGAAAGCGGGCCAAACAAAGCTTTCACCTTCACGGGCCAGGAAAGCCTCATCATTGGTACGTGTTGCTCTGGACCGGTAGTTGTACGAGTGAAACGCCACTGGAGTTCGGACAGGCGACTAGGACTTCCAAGTACGCCTGCCGACGACAATGGAAGGCCGCGACTAAGATCTTACTCCAATGACGACTCCACCACCTCCAGGCCTATGATTTATGCATTTACTTCACAACCAAAGCAGGAAGGGTACAGCTGTAGCAGCGTAGTAGCTTGTAGACTCTCTTCAAGAGCACGCAATAAAGGATGAAGTAGGTGGCCCAGATTTCTACGTGCATTACTGCAATCTACCGTAGTACAGTCACTACCGCTACAGTAGTGATGAAGAGGGGCTCACGCTAACAAATCGAACATCAGTATCAGGTTCAACCGACAAAAAGTTAAAGCGCACAAATGCCATTTCCTCAGAAATGAACTCAAATAACTCACAGCCAGCTTCTTTGGCGAAGAGAATGAAGTGTTAGACAGGAGAAATGTCAGTTGTCTGCAACGAATATAACGAGCCTGATAAAAAAGTGATCCCCCGTCGTATGACAACAGTTTGAAGGAGGGATGAATCCCCTTCAGTTACGGTTAGTGATACCCGCATGGGCACGTCAAACCTAGTGCAGAGAGACTCGAGACAAGTGAACATCATTTGAGGGTTGAAGTTTTATACTAACACCATAATGATGAGGACGCATTTCAACCAAGTCGAGGCGTTTGACTGTCGGTTGGTTGAACCAAGTGGCGGTTTGGAAACTTTTGAACCTTCCTTACACAGAACTAATTTCATGCGAATCGGCCGCCATTTGACTTCCATGATCTCGGGGAGACTGCGTGAAACGTGTACAGTGAGGAATTACTTCCTTCTTTCTGAGTTTTCGACCGAAGAAATCCCTTCAGAGTTCAGTCTCAAAATTCCTGACCAGTCTAACACCATCATACCGTTGTTGCGTACATAGATTGCGTCTTTACTGCTAGCGACGTAACCACTCACATTACATCGAGAGTTATGAAACTTTTTCCACGAATGCCTTGTCTTACTCGGTGCCGTAGAAGAGCTTGAGTTACCAGAGCGGATTACTTCTGCTCGAAAGTTGCCTTCTCCTTTCTTCTTTCCATTCTGTTATTTCTCGTGGAAGTTTATAGGTTCACGACGCGAAACTACTGGGAAAGAAAGTGCGAAGACCTGACTTTTTCGGCGAAAGGTGGAAGTTAGGTCTAAAGTTGGTGCTCACTTTGCTTCACACGGAAACTAATATGATTGCACTTCTATGGTAGGGTATGGGTCGATAACATCGGTAAGTGCTTCAACTTGCTGTGGACAGTGTGGAGCGTAGCATATAAGGGGACAAAATAACAAGAAGAAGTGGAACTCAAAGCGCGAATGAATATTCCTCATCAACAACTAGGAAAGAGATGTATGCAAATGCTGACAATTCACGCAGAATTCCCATCTAAAATCACCTTCTTCCGGTCTTGACGTTAACAATCAGGCTAGTGATGAAGTAACCTACGAGCGTCCGAGAAAGTTATTCGATGACTTAGTCCCGTGAGAAACAGCTTGTCTCAATCACTGGGCAGAAAGAAAGAAAAGTAGTTTCAGAGTAGACTGCGCAAACCTTTCCGCAGATTCATGCTCCTCGAAAGGCAACTTACGGCATATACGATTGATGCCGTTCTTACTGAATCTGGAAATGGAGGGCATTTCCTTGGGACTTTGAACGTCAAGCAAGACTCGCGCAAACCTGCATTCCGAATGAAAACATGTTGGACGGTACCTTCCTCCCAGGCTTCAGGTTTAGAATACCTACATTGCTGTTATGACCTGCATTTAACTCATAACCGAATTCATACCGGCGAATTCAAAATGAACGAAAACATTGCACCTCTTGGTCTAAACAGAAGCCACAGTTTGCTCCAGGTCATGAACGAACACGCATATGAGTAGCATGGACTTGAAGGGCCCCATCCAAACCAAACTCCTGGCACAGTTTCTAAAATGCAAGCATCTCTTTGTAACTTGGTACTACAAAACGTAGTAATGGACCATTTTAGGATATTCATTTCAATACATTTGAAGCATATTCACATGTTGCAAATATCAAATTGTAGGCACACGAAAACTCTGAGGCTCCATCACACCAGCAGATACGCAATCGTGTGCTACACTCTCCAAGAAACTCTCTAGGCGGCGGTGTGATGTAAAGTGGAGACTGTCAGTGAGCTCCGCCACGACAAGTGTTCGACCGCCCATCTCTTCATACAATCATCAACTTGGCGACAAGGCGACGCCCTCTCAACCTCGACAACGTTTGAGACGAATTTCTGGAGCTGCCCAGCAGCCATCCGCGCTGTTTAGTATGTCCAAACCGCGCCATCTACTGCATGTACTTCCCATGTAGGTTATAGGGTTGGGGTTCCTCCCGTTCTCCCGGTTGTTCTCACTACCACAGAGCAAGATAGATAGAACTAAGGATGGAGCGCTACCCGAGGGGCCAAGGACCGGATCGTCTGGCAGACCTTTTGGGGTCGGCTATTTGGTACTAAAGTGGCCCCTGCTACGTCCGGACGCCGAATTTTGCTCGTGTTTATAGCGGAGGAAGCCTCGGAACCACGCCATCTACTGCATGTACTTCGCATGTAGATTATAGGGTTGGAGTTCTCCCGTTCTCCCCGTTGTTGTCACTACCACAGCGAAAGATAGATGGAACTAAGGTTGGAGCCCTACCCGAGGGGCCAAGGACAGGATCGTCTGGCGGAACTTTTGGGGTCCGCTATTTGGTAGTATAGTGGCCACTGCTAAGTCCGGACGCTGAATTTGCTCGTGTTTATAGCGGAGGAAGTTTCGGAAGGCAAGAGAGGGGAAATCGTTGTGCGAAATATTTTAAATTAGTTATGCGGAAAGTAAACTTAGGATGGGCGAAATAGGTGGAACACGGATGGATAGCCCTACGGCAGCTCCCATGACGTGGCCCCTGTGGTACAGCGGAGCCTTGGGGATCATCACGACCCACTTGGCAGCTTCATCCGGCCACCTCGGATTCTCCCACTTCTTGGGCTCGTGACTGCTGGACTCGAAAGGTCAATTTATTCTTACAGTATCTCCCGACAGTAAAGAGGAAAACGAAGATCCAGGCTTCTAAAATTACCGTTACTTAAGCGGTGATTAACTTCACGCTATACTTAAACAAAGTTCGTTGCCGAAACGTCTTGAACGAGCAGAGTACACCCTGGCCGGTAACTCTCTAATTCGAGAAGGAAGAAATGTACCGGTCATTACCGGGATATCGCAGCCTTACTCGCAGAAGCAAAGACCTGCAAGTACGAAACGGGAAGTTTAAAAGACGTGCCGGCTGATGGTAGAATTGCCGAACCTGTACCGGTTTCTAAGAGACTTCCACGACACTAGCTGAAATCTTGTAAAAGATGTACGACCACGACTTCATGCCTTCTTCACTGTATATCTGTATATATATTCACCCATATATATATATATATATATGGGTGAATATGTATATTCTGTATGTATATATATATATATATGTATATATATAGATTGCATATGCATATTTTGCTAGGTTGCATGCATATTCTGGATATTCATGTTGTTTGGATAGTGACGTTAGTTTGGGATGCTTATTATCTAGAGTGGCAACGTTATAACTTCTTGTTTCTTCTTGTCTGTATATTTTTTGTTGCTTGGATAGTGACGCGGCCGCATATCAGATGCGGATGACAAGAGACTACTGGCGAAAACTATTAACAACGCCTCTTTTTTCTTTTCAGCTCTGTTGCAAAAAAGACGATTTGGATTCACCGGTTTTTTCTCTTTTTTCTCAAGCGGGTAAAGTTCCTCCGTTTGAGGACATGTACAACGATGATTCCATATTCCTCTACACTACAGGAAGCAGATAAGGTTACACACTGCGAGTGCTTTTGCCCGCACGGAAGCAAGCGAAGAGGGAGGAAAGCAGTACAGTGCCGCCTGTACTGCTTTACTGTTATGTTAACAAAGTAAAGGATGAATTTATCTGTACTGTTTTCATAGTAGTGTCAAGAGTGGTAACTAGCTAGTTACATTAGCTAACATAACAGTCTGCATCAAGCGAGGAGAAGAAGAACACATGCCGTCTTTCGTCGTAGTGATGAAAGACGAAACGAACGACTGTACAGTCCACCCTTCCAGCGATATCATCCTACATGGACTGCAAATTCTTCCACGAACAGTCTACATGAAATCAAAAGAAGAGGAACAGTGAACGCCTTCCGTCGTACTGCTGAAGGAGAAAAATGAGAGACTATATAGTGCTACGGTACGTAATGGACCATAACTACATAAGAGAAGCCCTTTCAGTGACTGCATGCTGCTCTGCAGTGCCCTTCGAGCGATATTGCCTGCTGCTCCTAGACCGCTGTCTGGAAAACGAAAGACTGTACAGTGCTAGGGTATGTAATGGATCGTATGAACACAAGAGAAGCCCTTCCATCGATATTGCCTGCTGCTCTGCAGTGCCCTTCGAGCGATATTTCCTGGTGCTCCTAGACCGCTGTCTGGTTTGCATCCAAAGAGAGAGTGAAGTACGAAAGAAAAAGCTTATGATGCGCAGCGGCAGCGACGAAGAGCAAGGTAGGTTTACTGCCGCGGGTCATTGCTGTTACCCGCAGCGACGTCGACCAGGGTTAGCGGCGCGGGTTACTGCCATCCGCAGCGGAAAATGCACGTTGCGTGAACAAACGGCTCCCCCCCCCTGAAAAAACAAGTCATCTCAAAACATGCAATATATGCGACCAGGGAGGATAATTAAATTCAAATCGATATTTAGCTGTCTCGAGAGATCCGTAAACAAACAACCTAAAGAACAAATGACATCCCGTAGGCGTTCCGTCGTTTGGTATGCTTATTCACCCATGTACACTGTTGTTCAGATTTTTACTCTCGACCCATGTATTTGCATATATTTTTCATTAAGCTTACTCCAAACAAGGTTTCAGAAAAAAATGGACTCCTTGTCCTGCTTTTTTCAACCTCTTGTGGAGTTCTCGCGGCTATTTCATTTTCGCTGCAGGTTTACAAACAAGGCCGTTGACTTGTTTCAAACCGCTTCTGCAGTTTTGGGTCATTTTCTTCTTAGTGTGGGTTTCCAAACAAGGTGTTTGACTGTTCATTTTGTTTTTGCTGCGGTAATAAAAACAAGTCCCCGTCCATATATACTCGTGTATATTCTATCCAACACAATCTGACGGTGATTACCAGAGTCGGGTGCAGACATAGGCCCGCAGACTGCAATTCCCTCGATCGATATACACAATGAAGTATATAACGAGTTCTTATTTCAATAAGTCCAACCACACTCAGGTGCAGACATATGCCCATAGACTGCAATTCCGTGGATCGATATACACCGTGAAGAATATCACGAGTATTTATTTCTCATGACGTACTGGCACGCGAGTTACAGTCCAAACATTGCCACCGCAAGCGAGGTTATTAGTAACGAGAAGGTACAAGTTTAACGGAGACATATATTTAGTTGGCAGTGACAGCTCCGTAAGTACGAACTGCTGTAGCAGATGGCCATATGTATTATTCACATTTTTACTATCCGCAGTAGGCAGCGATAGCTCCGGAACGAACTGCAGTTCCACAGCGAACTAGAAGCAGCGAACGTTACTCGTAGACATCGTGTACGTGTTTCCCTGCTCCGTGCTGAGCTGATGTCAGTCCTGCATTCTCCACACGATGAAAATCAGTTACAAACCAGTAAAGCCACAGGACGGACGAAACAAGTAATGATAAAACATGATAAGTTACCTTCATACCCTTCCTCCGCTCCGAGATGACGATCCAATGTGCTGCATACGGACATGTATTCGGATAAAACTTGAACGTCTTCAAAATTTAGCACCGTCCTCGGTCTTTGTGCAGCAGGCGAGGCAGCCAGAATGTATTCCTCCTCGTTCATGAGATCAGTGTCAAGTTGTCCCACAGTGAAGTAGCGAGCACGGGTTTGCACAAAGAAAACGTTATCAATGTCTGCTATAGTGATGATTTCAGGACGAACTATAGCATTCCACAAGAAATCACTTCTAGCCTTCTGAATTCTACATGTCATCAACCCTCTGCAGAAAGGAGTATATTATCAGATCGTCATGGAGCGGAGGCAAGTTCTCAAAGTTGTACCTAGTGGATGTCTGCTCCTGTACTTGTTGAACTAGAGGGCCCGTTGCAGAATATTGCTGTAGTTCAACTCCACGTGATTTTTCGTGTCTGCAGCACCAAAAAGAGTGAAAAGTTTCTCCCCATCTTCAAGCATACTGTCAGTCACGTTTTTCATACACGATTTATGATGAGCCTCAGCCTTGTCTTTCATGCAGTTGTCCACCATATCCACGAAGGTATGGAGGTCTCTGTTAGACAGTGATTTGACACAAACTTCACCTCTAACAGATCTGTTCACTCCCTTCCACCCAAGAACAGTAAGCAAACGTTGTTTCACTTGCACAATACTATTACCCTCAAGATAGATAACGCCTTGTTCATCCAAGTGTAGAAAGCTTCTCCCTTGTTCGATAGACAGCAAACCGTCCTTGCACTCGTCTTGAAAGAAACGACACAGAAGTGACCAATATTTATCAATATCGAGGTCACCGCCGGTGCAATTGATTGTAATAGATCATTCCAGTTGCTTGAGGATAGGTACCTTACGTGTTCCGGTGACTAGAGGTGGTGACAGCGTGTGCGGACGCTGCGCTCTGGCCGCTCGTCTCAGCAACATGTCAAAAAAGATGGTGGTTGCAAGCAAATCTGAAGGATTCAGATCTACGTCTTCGCAAAGACAGTGGACACAGTTGAGGCGGTAAACAACTACTACTGTAGGTTTTAAAAGATGTGGATCGTTGGCAAGCTGAAGGAATTTCGGATATGAGAACAGTTTGGAAGGACAATCTCGCAATAGAAACCAAGTTCCTTCTGTATCTATATAATGAAACGGATCGACAAAGGCCTGAAGACAACTCGTCGGCACGATAAAAGATTTACAAACAAGGACATAATCCAGCGCATGAAGTAAGAATTCGGGCGGTACAAGACTATAATGAAAATCTAGATAAATGTACGACCTACATCTGTACAGATCGACATCAAAGAACGATAGTAGAGTTCCGCAGTAAAGAAGGTAAGGAGGTAGACTAAGAAGGCGGTGAAAACGATTGATATGACATGGTCCTGAGACATTACTTTCGTGATAGCAAACAGCTTCGAAGGCACGGAAGTCATCTTGCACTTCCTCTAGACATTCTCTGAGAAGAGTTATGGGTGTGGAAGTAGAAAGAATACACACAACTTCATCATCGACAACCACTTCCGATATGAGAGTAGACGGAATGGACAAATTATCATCATCGGTGAGTGGATCGACAACAAGAACTTCATCGACAGTATGAGATACGTCATGTGACATGAAAACAAGAGACAAAAGTAGAAGAAGGACCCCAAGTTGAAATACTTATCTCTATCATTCTGTCGTCATCGTCCTCGTCAGAACGTCGGAATGCATGTCACGAACGTGAATACGCGTACAACTAGAAGACAAGTACCTCCAGTGGCACCATGACCATCGCATTTGCTCTCGGACGTCGAGTTCTTCCTTTGCCGAATTACAGCAAAGAAAGAACGCGACACGAACATAATATAAGAGACGTAGTGGTCAGAAGCAAAGACGTGTAGCATCCTGACACCCACAGAAGAAAGAACGTCACGAGAAAATGAAAGAAGAATATTTTGCACATCAAATTGGAGACCACGATGAAAAGCAATTGAGTCACAATCGAAGATGCGCGATGAACTTCCGTTTACAACCGAGAATTGGTTCGAAGAACCGTGCGAGGAAGAGGTGGATAATGTTCATATAGCAAGGACAATATTCATGCTTGCTTTTGATTCCACAACCGACCGAGAATTCTTTGCTACAACCGTGTGAGAAAGAGGTACACCGTTGGTCATAGAGTAACGACCACGTTCATGCTTGCTCGCTCGCTCGAAAGGAAGCGAGCAAATGCGTGCTTGAAGAAACGACGGATCGCAGCAACCAATGCGAAAGATGAGTCGGTCAGTCGCAATACGAAAGAACAAATCTCGTTGTCCCAACGAACAGCAACCTGGTTGACGAAGCGAGAGATAGGAAATGGGAACCGAATAGAAGAAGAAAGGTATGCGAGTTGAGGACGAGAAAGGACGGAGCAAGCGACCTGTCGTGGTCGTTCATCATGTAGAAGCTGTCTGCCGTGAACATGAGTTTCGACAGCGGCATATTACATTAAGTGGAACAGCGTTACAACGGTGCGTTTAAAAAAATAGTTCCGTCAGCATGCATAACAGCGGCATGTTACATTAAGTGGAGACGGGTTAGAAGGCCGCGTTACAATGGTGGTTTTTAAAAAAAAACCTCGTCAGCACAACGAGTACTGCTAAATAACCGGTGACCAACGAGTTCTTTCGTTTCCGAGTTGTCTTTATACAAAACGGTCGTTTCTTGAACTCTGTCTGTACAAGACCGTGGAGATGATATTCATGCAACCTCTTCTCCGAAAATCTTACTTCCCCTCTGACCACGTTGTGCGTATGATCTTACACAACATATATCAGAAATACATACATAACATGAAACAAACCGGAGGGAAAGAAAAAGCAAGCCCTCAGAACAATTAACTTAGTTTAGCTTAAGTAATATTAGTAAATTAAATTTTTAGTAATATTTTCTTTTGATTAAAATAAAAATATTTATTAGAATTTTTAGTACACTTGATAGATGAGTACAGGATCTGACAAGAAGATTGAATGATAACCGATATACATAGTAAGAATCAGCGTCTCAAGAATGGACAAGTTTAAGACATGAACAAGCTTAAGAATCTGACTTTTTTGTAAGATAACATAGATTCCACTACCTTGAGACCAGAGAGACACACATATAGAGAAAGAAGAAACGCATCACAATATTATCCAAGGTGTGTAGACAATCGAGTATTTCTATATAATGAGAAACCAGTACTAGAATTCTCTTAGACTCGGTCGAACACAATAGAACATCATATCTAACTCCAAGCACGAGATCCACCAGAATCAAACCGTGATTGAAAAGATGAGAATCACAACTGGTGCTTCTCGAACTAATGCTCGAGGTACAAGTTGCGGTAGGCTTGTCTATCATATACTAATATAGCATGTCAAAGCGAAAATAATAGATTCTGTAACTTTCAAAAAGAAAATGATCATAGTTTGTCCAAGAGTAGCTTTGTCAAGAGATGTGTATCGTTTAAGGTGGTCTCTTTGAATAGCTGTAAGTATTTCATTTTTGATTTTTTGAAGATTACAGTAAACTCTCTAAATGTTAAACTTACTTACGATTGAAACGCATGTTCAATTTGAACAAAATGTAAATTAGAGACGCACGCGAGTGTTTCTTGTCGGCACCTCTGGAAGTGTAACACTCGTTTGTGGACGACAAATTTATTCCAAAGGTTTCTGCTTTGGCACGCACAATTATCTCCTTTATGGAAGTATAAAAGATTACCACCTTTTTCGTTTTTAATTCGATGATATCTTATTATTTTCTGATACTTGGAAGATATATTGAATGATTGTGTTTTCTCATTTTCTGATTGTAAACTACATTGGAAGTTCTAACCCAACTGAAGACGGAGAAAATGTTTTGAACCTCTTAACTGCTCAATATAACAAGAAAAAACATCCTTATTCGGGTTGTCTTTAATCATTTGATCGATTGATAAGAAATGTGACCGTGTCTTGCAGAGACGAATACTTGTTGAATTTAAGATCACAATAAGCTTGTCAACAACATACATAGCATCTTTGTCGTTGTAATATAAGTATGTTTATCGGTAAGATAATGATATAGAACAAATTCTTCATAATTCTTTGTTATTAGTTTTATTCATTAGATATTGTACACTACTCCCTTTGGAAGATCAGGTTGAATTTTCTTCACAATAACAAAAGAGATAAATGTACTATGTCGTTTATGAGAGATGGCTTTGTGTTAAATTATAACTACATGAGCTCAAGAATATATGTAGCTTTTATTTGAAACAGTCACAATCATTATTTGGAACAGTAACAACAAATATTCGTAGTCTTCGGGAAGGATTGTCATAAGTGTCTTTTACAAATAAAAAGCCATTTTCATCAAGAGATACATCCAAAATAAAAATTTCCATACCATCGAAGCACTTCGGTCACTCTCGCCTTCTTTCACAGCGTGTATATGTAAAAGTATAATATCTCTATACTAATGAATAATAAGTTGGAGAAGACCGTCTAAGACCGTCTATCTTCAACATGCATGATACTTCTTATTATTCTCTTAGTGCGTTAACTTGAGATTTTAACGGGATATAACTACTCAAAAAATCACAAGGTTTGTTATCCTAGAAGTAGATGAACTCCAAACCATTATACCTTGTAACAAGTAGAGACACAAGAATGTTGTTATGATCATTCATTCGCACTTTCCTATTTGCCCTTATGAATAATTTAACTAGTAATACAAATTTCAGCATCGTGCATATAATCCTATCTTCCGTCAGAAAGTTGCATACACAATGAGCTCGTTGGACATTGATAGAAATATTCATAGTACATCTTACAATACTCCATTTACTAAACCAATAATCGTACCCAGTTTTTCTAAACCGGTTTTTCACTAGACACGAGCGAAATTTATGGTTGGGATAAGACCCTTCACCGCATTATAACCAGTTTTGAGTTTGGGAGCTGATTGAAACCGTGCCGTATCCATAATCTACCGCTTACGAGACTGGCTCCAAAAGGCAAGGATCTGGCAGACGTGGAGGTTTTCTGATAGTTCACACAGTCCACTTAACTGGTAAAGTGGACTGTGTGAACTATCCACTTTAACTGGTTAATGGTGCGCACGTACTGTGGACATAACTGTGTGGTGCGGTGACAAGAAATTGTCATGCGAGAAAACTCCCTTCAATAGCCCGTGTTGTTAACGTCGGCACCTAACAATTTTTCGCGTTAATCTCGGATTAAACTGATTGAAAAACCTGGTGCGGTTATGGTCTAAGCTGAGGATGGTAATGAACTGTTGGTAAAGCGCCGCCTTCGCAATTACAGGTTGGATGTCTAAATTTCCCCTATGAACCTTTTGTCAGTACCTTTGGAATTCTCTTTTCAAATTTAAAAGTGGGTCGCACTTAAGAAAAACAGCTAGCATTGTACCCAAGAGTCTAGTTCAATTGTAGAGCGGATAGCCACATGCACGAGGAGAAAATTTAAGTGGGGCATTAGATTTGTGCTTACATCAAGAAAGCTAACCTAACAATTCTTCTCCAATACCTTGATACTCAGTGCAACAAATAGTTAATTGACGCGTTGAACGGTCGGATGAAAATAACAATATACAGTGTTTAGATGTTCAAATGATAACCTCTTCATCTCCAAAACGCTTGATAGTTAGTAAAATATCACGCAGCATTTCTTCATGACTTGAAATCTCTTACTCCCAAGAGGTGGAGTAAAAGATGGAGATTAACTAAACTACGGTATATTTGACCTGTGTGAGAGTTTCGCAGGGGCATAAAACAAAAAGATATGAATGAACACCGCAACCGTCTTGACAATAAGTGGTGGTCGCATAAGGGTGAAAGGTCAGTTTGGAAAACAACAGACTTGAGATTTTATTTTTGATAAATATTTATTTTTCATGTAAGATAGCAAGCCGCTGTTCTAAGGTCTTTGGTGAGACTTCAAATTTTAGTTATGCATATCCTTTTTGTCTGTTTAGGATTTATCCAAGGCACAAAAGAATTTCATGTGTTAAATACTAGGAAAACTTCAATATTAAATTTAAAGAGTACCTTGTCGGTTACGATTGTAACGACTGTCATCTACACGTACTGTAGCGCCTGTCATTTAATGGGTAGTGGAGGAAGTTTAATGTTGAGGGAAAATATGGAAGAGCAAAGAAATATCTGAAACCGTGTATTATTCGTTCATTTGTGCGTAGCAAATCCGGTTTAAATCATGGAGAATTCAAACATAACAAGGATCACCGACAAGGTTCGTTCATTGTAGAATTCAGCATCAACGTTGTCCGTATTGCCTGCATGTCCTTTGCATTCGACCAGAGAACAATTTGCAGTCCAGGCTTTGTTTGAAGTTGGCGAATACGGCATATACGGTCCCGGGAGCGGGGAAGGAATCATTTCGTCGACTGGCACGAGCGGCCATTTCATTTCCCGGCCCGCTTTTCTCTCAGCGCGTACGTCGTTGCTGTGGAGGATCAGATGTGCTGCGCGGGTGGTGGTTGTGAGAGCTGCTACGGTGCACCCCCGCTAGGTCTTCATTGAGGGAACATTTGAATACGCGGAAGTAGAGCGCAGGAGAGGAGCTGAGAAGGAGGTTCTTTCTTTGTCGTGTTGCTGCTTTGTTCCCATGTAGAACTCGGACCGAATTTTGGGGAAGCATTTTGCTCTCGTTTGTTTGGAGGAGGCCTATTGTAGTAACAAAGAGTTTGTGCAAGGACGCAAAGACGAGAAACGGAGGATCGACACGAGGTGAGCTGTCTGTCTGTCGAGCTTCGGCTGTGGTACGGAATGATTGTAGCGAGTTTGTTTTTTTAGGAGCGATAACGAGATGTGCAGTTGTAGCAGGTAAGGGTCTCGGGGCAGTAGTAGTAGAAGGAAGGAGGAAGGATTCTGGTTGGACCAATTGTCGCCTGATTCTCTACTGTTCGTTAAAGAAGAGGTGGACGGGGCAGGAGAGAAGCGGGGGCGTACGTAGCAGTTTTTGGAGGAAGTAGTAGTAGTAGAGCTCTATGTAATGTAATCCGTGACTGTTTTGGCTGACTCGTTCTTTCTTTTCTTTGCTTCCCACATAGTAGCGACCGCCCTCTCAGTTGTCCTGTCGCTCATGCCTGGTGGCTGGCAGGCCTCCCTTGTCTTCCTCGCCTTGCTTGTACCTCTTCTATCGTCTCGCTTCTTCGGCTTTCATCGCCCTTTGTAGTCGGGGTCTTTCTTTACCGCGGGGACGGAACCGTATGCCCTCAACTCTATCGCCCCTGGCCTCCCTCGTACCTCTGTTTGCTCAGTGTGAGCATCAAATTGCGCAGGAATAAGCTGCTGCTGTTGCCCGTTCTTTCGCTCATTGCTGTTTGTGGATGAGTGAGTGAGAGCTTGCTCTCTTCATCAAGTGTTGCGAGGAGGAGCAGGAGGAGGGAGTGGGCGAATAATCATGGGATTCGGAACAGGTGCTCTGGTCTTGCCGCAAGCGTCTCTAGCTGGCACTGGATTTGTCAACATTTCACTGGTAAATGGCGAATCGGGGAATGGCGCGGATCTACCTTGTTGCTCCCATCTTCAGAGCCATAGGAACGGCATAGCTCAGGGATCGGGCCAGGCATGGTTCGCGACTGAGCGTTCGAGCGATAAATTGCAACAAACTCACATTGACAGGGCAGCGGGTAAAGTCGTGGCCAAAATTCGCAAGGGCAAGAAGAGTGTAGAAACTGAATACCCTTGGCCAGAGAAGATCAAAGGAGATGAACAAGAGGGTTACCTGGAATTTCTCTCCCGATTCAAGCCTCTCCCGAACAAGCCTAAACCTGTCACACTTCCCTTCGAGCGACCTCTCGTCGACCTCGAGAACAAAATTGATGAGGTAACCGCTATGTTAAATACTTTAGACTTCGAGTTTCGATGTTATGTTCTCAAGTGCTTGATCCTGCCTCCGCTGGCTACCTGAAGACCTTACGTTCTCAATGGCCTTTTAGATTATCTTGTTGTCTTCCAGGCATGTCGGACTTCACTCCAGAGGAGATGAGTTTTGACCTCCAGTAAAGTGACAGCGTCATTTGATAGGCGGCTTATGCATGTGTAGGTGCGAGAGCTTGCGAATAAGACCGGCATGGACTTTAGCGAGCAGATCAAGGAGCTGGAGGATAGATATGATCAGGTACCAAAACACTGTGCGTCTCAGCAGTTTATAGCTATTTCACCTTCATCTGAACTTTGCGCATTGTGAAAGGCGTTGAACCCCTGACAATGGATTCGAATGTTAAGTAATCTCACTGTATGCCGTCGTCATATTTTGTAGTGGACCACCGCTAACTCAATGTATCTGGTTGAAGGTTCGCCGCGATCTGTATTTGCATCTAACGCCAGTACAACGACTCAGCGTAGCACGACACCCCAACCGGCCAACATTCCTAGACCACGTGCTGAACATCACAGACAAGGTAAGGCAGATGTTGATACTCCCTGAGCGACGATGGTTGGGCTCTTTACCTGAACGTCAGTTAAGGATCCCTGTCTACTGAGCTATTCAACATGCGTCGCCCGTTTGTCATTTTCTTGCTTACAGTGGGTAGAGCTCCATGGAGATCGGGCTGGATATGACGACCCAGCGCTGGTTACGGGTATCGGGAAGATTGATGGAATGAGCTTTATGTTCATGGGTCACCAAAAAGGGCGCAACACGAAGGAGAATATCTACCGGAACTTCGCCATGCCTACTCCTAATGGGTACGTTTGAATTTCCCCGCGAGTGGAAGAATTTTGTCTCAGTTTTAACATTCTGTTCCGCGACTTGAAGACTTTGGGAGTCCATTCCTAATGTCCAATGTCAGGTTTAGTTACAAGATGGACTTTTTCGCAAGTACTTGTAGCTCACAAGTCCTTTGGGTTGCCAGGTATAGGAAAGCTTTAAGAATGATGCGGCATGCCGACCACCACGGTTTCCCCATTCTTTCTTTCATCGATACTCCTGGAGCTTACGCCGGTATCAAAGCTGAAGAACTCGGTCAAGTAAGTCCTTTGAGATGCAAGCTATGGGATTGTGCACCTGAATAAGGAAACAGGAGCTGATTTTGCAGGGTTTTAGGGTGAGTGCGAGTTTTTCGTGTGTTTAAAGAAATGTGACATCAAACACTTGAGTGAACTCTGTTGTTGGAACGCAAATTACAGGGAGAGGCCATTGCACACAATCTGCGTGAGATGTTTGGGCTCCGGGTTCCGATCATCACCACTGTCATCGGTGAGGGAGGTTCTGGTGGAGCCCTGGCCATTGGTTGTTGCGACAAGATGCTGATGCTTGAGAATGCTGTATACTACGTAGCAAGGTAGGAGAACGTTCTCGAGTTACAAGTAGTCTTTGAACTTTGTTGCCAAAGTTTCGGCCCTATTTATCACGAAAAGTGGACCGGAATTGGAAGGTCCAACGAAGATTACGGAATTCGTAGCTGACCCTCTAAATTTGGTCGACTGTCTGATTCCCTTACTTACGTGCGCCTTCGTTATCTTCGTTGCCCGTGCAGTCCTGAAGCCTGTGCTGCTATTTTGTGGAAAACGTCCGATGCCGCTCCCAAAGTGAGTTGACAATATTTCACATCCTCGGCGTCCTAAGCGACTAGCACCATGAAGAAGTTGAACGTCCCTATTGCTGACACGTGGTTGAAATTTATTGCAGGCGACAGAGGCCCTGCGTATTACTGGAATGGAGCTTCAGAAGTTGAATGTTGTTGATGGAGTTATCCCGGTTAGTGTTTTCTACAGTCGGGAGGTCTTCCTTGCACTAGGAAAAAATGCTCGTTCTTCCGTTCTTGAATTCATGTATTGACGCTTCTTGGAATTACAGTATGGTATCGCCTACTTCGGTGCATTTCGCTCGCAGTTGCGCGCGACTTTGATGGTTCCAACTTGTGATAAACCTCAATCTCACTGCGAACAATGTCTTTGGTAATGTAGGAACCACTGGGTGGAGCCCATTCTGATCCACAGTTGACGTCAAAGAATATCAAAGCAGCCATTATGAAGTACATGAAGGTAAGCGTGTAGTACAAAATTTGTTCTTGGAATTTATCAAATCCAGAACTTTCCTTCTTGAAATCGTTGTTGCAGGATGTCATCCGATCTTTAGTCTTACATCGCTGACGGGCTCAATCTTCTTAGAGTAACGTGTACAAGGTCACTTTTACCGCTTTCGGATTGGTCCAAGTAATCCTAAAAGTTTCCGTGTTCTACATTTTACTATGATAGATCTACGTCTCTGGCTTTCAAATCTTTTAGTACTGAATTTTAGTTAGCATTCCATCAGACATGAAGATTTTGTTCTTACGAATCTCACTAGGCGAAGCAGCAGTCTGCCGTGTTGATATGGATGAAATGTTCTCTGAGACACCACCTTCGGTTGCAGGAATTGTTGAAGCTGGACCCTGAGACCTTGATGAAACAGCGAGTTGCAAAGTTCCGGCAAATGGGTGCCGTCGACGAAGGACTAGACGTAGATCCACACATTAAGCGCAATATGAAGAAGCGTGAGGTACCACAGGACGCGGAGGATCCCAGATTGCTCCCAAGCGGACTGCGAAAATCACTTGATGTCAAAATTTCCGTCGAAGAGACCGCAACTCACGTGAATGCTTCTGCAACTCGATCCGTCGAATAGAAATATTAGGGGACGTAGTTGTTTCTATTCTGTTCGGGTTCCCCTCTACTTCGAGAAGTCTGTACTGTAGTGAGGTTGAAAACGTAAGACAGGAGAAGTCATTAGCATAATTTCGTAGACATTATTTGGCAGGCCTTGAACCTGAATGACTGTTAGTAAAGGACCCCACAGCTCACCCTCGTCCGCAGAGAATCATACCCATCGACATGCACCTGTTTGAAACTGGAATGGTGCGAAGCCTAGTTTGTCTCCGTCACAAGTAAATCGATAGCTTAGCAATAGTACACCTGGCTACCGTAGTTATATAGGGGTAAAGTGGGCCTGGGTTTAGGAAGGTCCCCACATGCCCTGATAGTCACGCCGATGCTTGAGGCTACATGTACAAGAATAGGCCGGCACAATTTTTTGGAGAGTTCTACGCTCAGCGGCCAAGCCTTTAAGAGCAAGAGGTATGCCGTCAAATAATTGAATTGGTGAAGAGTCAGATGTCCTGGAAGGTGACGAACTATACTGTGCTATTTACCATACGAAGTTTCGGTTCGTGCGTATATACTTCTCAGATATTCGGGTTTGTGGATGGAATTTGGACTCGCGTTCGAGAGTGAATGGCGAACTTTTCGCTGCTTCTCACTTGTCTTGTCTCTTTTTTGAGTCATCTTGACGTTGTACTTGACGAAAGTGATAGCCCGTCCGCAGAGTGTGACATCCAACAGTTCGGACTGCAAGGAGAATGGGCTTTACACCTTTTGTTCTGTCGTGCGATCATACCTACATAGCAATCCGGCCTTGCAATGCGCGGCCGTAGCAGGCCTTATAATCAAAAGGATTCGACTGTCGTGTGTATGTCGAACTTATGTGCACTATGAATCAAACTGTTTAAGTTCGAGAGAACAGCTTGCGAAGCTTCAGTTTACAGGCCTCAAGCGTAGAACTGAGGGCTCGTTCATTTCTTCCAGTCTACTTGTGTCACTTTCCATCAGCTTCTCGCTCCCGTCCATTGGTTTGTTTGTCGATGCTGACTGATGAGCTTGGCGCTCTGTCGTAAATAGTTCCTTGTCCTTGGCGGCATCTAGCATTTGTGAGGAAGTGACAGGAAATCCTTAAACCTTCTGCACGCACCTCAAGGTGCTGCTGAGGTGCTGCTGATAGCGCATTACGCATTACGGTCCATTCGCACCTGCTGGAAACTGAAACTGAGAATGTTTTCGTCACCAGATGCCTGCTACGGAGTAGTTCAACTCAGCTTTTCAACTTTTCCCTCTATCGCGAGTAAGGCATGCCTACAAATTTAGAATTGAGAAAGCAAGCGAGGGTAATGTTTTCAAGACAGTTCCATAGAGCTTTTACTGTGCCATGTACCGTCCTTTGACAGGAAAAAGTTGGAAAAGGTACTCGACGAGAACTTGATGAATTCTAGTCTCAATCGACTGATTGAAATCCAACTATAAGCAAGTTCTTATCCCCGAACATGAACCCCGCTGCCCAGGTGCGAATGGGCCCTTAGTACGGTGTGATGATCTTAGGCAAGATCTTGAGGATTCTCAAGTATCTTGAGATAAACCAAATCGTTTTCGACCAGTGTAACGTTCTCCCTCCTGAAGAGAATAAGACCCTCGGGTCCTCTCTCATACGTTACGGGACCACACGCAACCATCGCCTGTCCAAGTTGTTAAAGAGTAATAACGGAGAAAACTATGAGGCAACGTCGATGCCGAATCCACCAAAACCGCTCTGAAGATGTGGTGCAGCGTACACGACACAGTTCCTGTGTAAAACGTCTGAAGTCAACTAAAGCAAAAGTCGAAAGAAAGAACAATAGTGAAGGCACGCAGAGAGAAAGAACAATAGTGAAGGCACGCTTCTCTGTCCGAAATCGTAGGCCTCATTGTCTTGAATCGAGAGAAGGAACGACCAGTCCGTTCCCTGTGATACCACTTGCGAGTGAACATGCATCCGGGCCACATCTGGTACTATGATCACTGCCGTCCCTCCAAAGAAATAACACTGAGAAATATTGCCTCACGATCAATCGACCTACGAGTGACGCAGAAACAAGATTCTGTCGCATAAGGAAGGGAAGAAACAATTTGACGCTCAAGGCTAAGCAAAGACAGCCTGTAGAAAGGAAACTCAGAGAAAAACCGTTCGACGATTTGCCACCCTCATTAACGCCTTCATTCTCGCTATTCCGCCCGCATTCCGGCTAGGCAAAAGATGATAATAAATAAGCATGCTCAACCACTTTTGGGGAACTTTTGCCCACTATCTGTTATCGGAAAAGATATACTTGTTATACAGAAACTCTATATTAATTTTATTGAAATCAAATATAATAACTGTTAAATGTTAGACCTACATTTAACAGTTATATAAATGTAAACGTCCCAGAGAACCCACAAGTGAGTTAATATAAATGCGCCACCAACACTATAAGTCCGGTCTGTTACTGATCAAGATGATTACTTTTAAAAATACTTTAATTTATTACCTAACCCTTTCAGTCGGAAGGGTTAGGTAATAAATTAAGCTTGCTGCACTCTTCTATCTTCAGATGGAAGAGGTGAATAAGCAAACTTGTAAGAATAAGGGGTGTTATTTTTTCATTTTAGTTCTCACGGCTTCTGATTTCAGATCTTTGTTCTTTTTTCTCCTGCTATCCTGATTGTACGTCCACTCGCGGTAAAATAAAATTCGTCTTCTTTTCATGCTGCGCTCATGTTAGTAGGTCGAGAAGCTATCAAAGCGTGCTTTCACGACAACCTCTACTCCACAAGTTTTGCTTATGGGTATTTCATACGCTGTCCGCGAGTGATGCTCGTGATATACCTTTGCTTGCTCTCACGACCTTCATAGAGAAAATGAATGTCGTGAGAGCAAGCCCCCTAATATGCATCCTAACTCGTCTCTGCTGCTGAATATCGAGAACATTATCAGCATGAAAGTAGGATAGAAATTCTGGACTACTATTTCATAGTGATCTTTTGTTCTGTGAATTAATGAATATGTAATAAGTTAAGAAGAAATATTCTTCAATGATTGAAAGAAAAGAAACCATAACTTTTCAATGACTAGCTTCATATAGAACTGTTTAACATTTTGGGTCACCCTTAATAGTTGACAATATGATCTAATAATTAGATTTTATTTTTACTCTAACACATGGAATCATTACTTTGAGTTAGAATTCTCTACTACAAAATGAACAGGCAAAACGAGCAAAAATTGAGTAAGAAAATGTATGTGTTGTTTTCTATGGGCACCTTTGAAGATGCAAGCATGAAACATCCACAAAGCCCTGGCTGAAATCGTAACTCCCTCTCGCATATCAGGAATCTTAGGAAAAGATTTCAACATTTACACCCTCTAATAGGATTCTCTTTAGTTGATTATTTTTCCTTATGATTTAGTTCAACCATGATTAATGGGTATAACTCAGTGTACTCAATGTTTTCAGTTGATCTCGGTCTAGACATTCTTACTAGAACAACCACAATTGAAAGGAGAAAGAGGATCACACTATGCTTAGAAAGACTTAGTTATAAAGTGCAAAGGAGAGAGCAATTGCATAGTAATCTCACGTCGTAGTGTAAGGACAACTCGTAACGCTATACGCCCAAGCTACAAAAGCTGAAGAAATTACCATGGATGAATCACATGAAGAGAAACTTGCATATGTGGTTCTGATCGGGAGAAAGAACCTTATAAGTATTCATTGATTAACTTTGTTGTATGAAATCCATCATCCTTCGACACATCGTATGATAGACTTGGAAGGAATCTATCATACGTATTTAACTATTAGATTAAATCTAGACTCTCTTTGGAATTAGAAGGTCATATTGACTTCCATTTTTTGAACTTGGTCTATCAATGTTGAGAGCTATTTCCTATGCAGTCTCCGGAAATATAAGTTTGATGTTTATATTATACATACTTAATCTGAAAAATTGTACATGCAAGAGAATTGCAAAACTATGAGCTTCATTGCATTCATCGCATCAAATAATGTTTCTTTTATCAACAACTATAATTTGTTATGGGTTCATTATATACATCACATAAGCTCTTGTGGTGAGTAGGTGTCACCATCTTTAGCTAGTAGGAACTAAGAATAACACTTTAGTAACGAGAAGAACAGTATGATCTCTCTTTATCATGCATAATTATTGGCGAGATCTAATAAGACAAATGTCAACTATCTATGTGGAAATTCAAGGATAAGTAGTTCAAGTGTGATATGAGTGTGCTAAGTAATTAATCTGCGTGATTACCAATGAATGATGGAAAAGGTTTAGAATCATATCTTAGTGTTTTTCTCTCTCTAGTATGTAAAACAAGATAGTGTCTTTGTTAGTCATTTCTATCTTCAATCTTCTGGTGAGTACATAAGTGTTGCAGTGGTATCAGACCTAGGTTCTCTCATTTCAAGAGTGTGCATCACTCCTCTTGGAATAGTGAATTAGCAACGTCACATTGCAAAGAATGGTTGAGCGATGTATAGCGACTGATTATGATCGTTGAATTGCTAGAAATAGAGAGCGAAGAAACTTTGTGTACGATATGGATGAGAGAATCTATAGAGTGTCACTATCTTCTTTTCTCAACGCTTTTCAGATGAAATTGAAATACATTGAGATGATACATTTTCAAAATTGTTTGGTGACGAATTGTGGAGAGAAATTTCATGACACATGTAATGCAATCGCTAATCCTCCTCTTACTTCTAATCATTACATATGACTTGACTTGGGATTTCATTGCCTACATCTTGATTTCAAGATTTCAAGATGTAGACAATGATATCGAGATATCAACTTGACTTGAGTTTCTTCGGTTCTTTTCAATATATGGATAGAAATTCATTATACGTTTCAACCCAAGATAATCTATCAAAAATACATGATGAGATATTTTGAAGAAGAATTCTATAAAGAGGTGGTGAGATCTTCAATCTTTTATAGTATTCTTTGATTGCTCAGAGATATAGAGTAGTCATCATGATGTTGTTTGATAGAAAGAGAGAGACAAAGAGAGACAAACGAGGATCATGAGTGAAAAGATAAAAGAACATTCATCAGTGGAGAAACTGATGGAAAGAATGATAAAATCCATTAGCATTTACCTGGTTGTTGTGAGCGGTTGATGATCTTTGGATGGTGCAGATCTAATGATTCTACATGTAGTAGAATTTGGATTATTGGATGATTAGTTGTAAAGTTGATTCTAATCCATTCTAAATCACAAATTAGTTGTAATTAATCTGAAATAGTAACTTCTCAACATACTCGTTCCATGGTATCCTTATAATACCATAAGCACAAAATGATAAGGTTTCTAACTGAACGAAATGAATAATCCACATGTAATATTTGAAATCTCAAATGTGTATATAAAATCGCATGTTATGATACAAGAGTTCGATATGCTCAATTGAGCAAATGATCAATCATAGAATCTGCAACATATACGAGATTCTTTATCGACTCGTTGGTTACTTGATTCTCAAGAACCGAAGATTGAACTTCTGGATCTAAAGAAATGGCGGCTTTACTTTATGGCGCCAAGTGTATACCCCTCTTTCTACCACCTATTCAAAGTAATCTACACCTTGAAGCATAACCACAACTTCTACACATCAAAACTAAGTGCACCACTTTTTTTTAGTCTTCGCTTCTACATCAAATAATATCTTCATGTTGAAGACGCGAGAAGGGATGTATATGAACTGATGTCGGTCAATCTCCACTGCAATACAATGCCGACTAGTCTGTAATTGCACACACCAATGTCGTCCCATAACTTGAACAAAGATCCATGATCCAGTCACCTTCTTTGGATCAGTTTACTGGATCACAACCCGAGACCTCTAATAAACATTCGCAATTACCATGAGACAATAAGATCTTGTAATTGCAAGCTGGAGCTACAATTCCAGTCTCAAGATACCTGACACCTGAATCAAAATGTTCCATAGACATTTTCTTGTCTTTGGATCAGAATCCTACTGTCTAGTACTCATGGTTCATTGTTACTCTAGGTCCACCTACATTCTTACAATTAGTCTTCATCCAAACACTGGGAGAAACTTTGCATCCACAGTCGTGTAAAGCTTGTCCAACATCTGCTGCTTGTTGAAGACTGTGGAAGACGATCATTGTCTAATACCTCGATGTCGAGAGTTAAGCGAAGTGCATCAACATCTCAATCATATCCGCTTTAGAGAAAGTCTTCGAATCATCGTGTGAACAATTCTTGAGCTGAAACTCATAAGGAATATCTGCGGTCGCGAACATTAATCTCTGCTTCTCAATAGAAGTAGACATCTTCCTCAGATCCGCAAGATAGACTTCCCAGTTATAAGCTTCTTCTGTACTTTCCTTGCACCAACTACTGAAAGTATTCGGACGTACAAGAATCACTTCATCCTTTTTTGTCTCTTTGTACTCCCGAGCACGCATAACATAATCGATGGCCAAATCTCCAAGAAATTATTCATCTTTGAAGGACGTTTCTTCTATCTTTCTTCAACAAGTTCTTCAGCACCAAATAGTCATTTTGAAAAAATGTTGCGATAAGAACGGTCCTTCTGCAAAATGCGAGGAAACTAATATTACTCAACAAGATAACCAAGAGGAAAATGTCAAAGCAAGCCATGAACTTCATGGCTTTTTATAAGATCGATGTAGACAATGCAATTGCACCAATGCAATTGCTGATAACAAGCTGAGTATTGTGCAAGAAGCTCAATTCTCGCAAGCGCACTATGATTACTCCCGATGACGTAGAAACGTCAACTACGAGGAGGAGATGAAACTCAATCAGCATTTATCGAACAATCATGAGGATCAACAACAATCAAGAAGTTGTTGTATTGAGCATATGCATTTCTCTGCATCGTCTTCTTCAACCTCTTGATGAAAGAGTGGCTTACAGCTAAAATATGATAAGGTCTCCAATTCTCACTGTTGGCTTCTGCGGACGACTTCACGAACTAGTCGATACAGATCTGTATTACTTCATCTGTTATACGACAATGTCTGATTATCTTCTTCTTTACATCGGTCTTCAACTCCTGGGTCAACACTGCCGTATTGTTATGCGTGAAAGTTGTGTATGAGAATATGCAAGGTACTTGTCTATAGAAGGTGTGGTGCGGTAAGAAAGACAAGAAGGAACAAATGAGTAGAAGAAAGTAAACTAACCAATCCTGTTCTCTAATCAATTTCTTACACTTTTGTATGTACAAATTTTTACAAGACAAAATTTGGAAGTCTATGGAATCCTCACAAGTATCTTGAAACTCAATTTTCTCAACACAGATGTGTAGCTCCCTAAAAACTCTATCCAACAATACCCAAATCATCTTAAACTGAGTTCTCTCGCAAAAGTTACAGCCATCCAAAGTAGTTATAAAAGGTGTCCTGTACATCATCTACGTAGAATCCAAAGCTATCTCAATCGTCCTCTAGCTTCCAAACACATTTATCACAGAAGAGTGCTGAATCTTTTTGTTACAAGAATGGTTGGACTTATTTTTCTTGTTGCATTGTGAGAGGTAACCTGACGCAACCAATTATCATCTTCTCAACAATCTGTCAAAAGATGAGGTTTACGATTGCTACAAGATAGACATGTCCTCTTCGGCTAATGAGGACAAGATGAAGCTTTTGTATTTTTCATTGTTAACACGATATGGACGCAATACTATCCGTTGGTGAGAATTCTACAATACAATAGATTTTCAAGGTGTGACTTCTGTGAGCATATGAAGAATCAACGAGATTGATCACACGCAGGACCAGGAAAATATAACGATTATTTACTTCTTTCTGATTTTGTATTATGTTGTATATTTCGTATCTTGTTGTTTCAATAGCGTAACTATCAATAATATATATTTACTTGAGCAGTTCATGACGTCCATGGATGAACACAGTGTCGAGATGTTGTCTGACTTGTTGATACTATATGTTTTACATAGTTTACCATAACTGGTTTAAAGACTCATCGTTGTCAATAAGCTGACGTATGTTGTACTGACGCAAGGAGAAAAAAGAAAGCTCTATCTTCATCCAAAGATTACGTGTTCTGTTCCATAGATGGAGTGGATCAGGTGAAGACATATGTAACACATTTCTCTAAAGTTCTGGAAGTTGTTGACGGTTCTTTTGTGATAAGAGTTCACTTGTAGGTGCATTAATTTTTAATGAGATATAAATCGCAGTCTTCCTTATCTTAAACAATATTAAGTCTGATTGTGATCTAACTATCTCTATTCTCCACGATTGATATATGAATGAGAAGGTCCTTTTCCATCAGTTTTATACTTATAGTTAGACAACACAGTAAGAGAAAACAAAAATAATATTGTTTTCGCATATCTTGCTATGTTACTAGATATGTTAGAAGAAAATAAAGAAAATAAAAGTAGATTTTCTCATGGTATATATTCATGTGGATCAAATGTTTAGTAGGTTCTCCGCAGCTCTCTAGTCAAAGAACGCTTTTATTTTATCACAACTCAATGACGTCATCAGACAAGCATACACTCCACTATTGTGTCGTGCTCTATGACTATGAAAGAAAACCGAGGTTGAAGAAAAACATGTTTCCATCTTCAGTCTAAAAATATTTCTAATAACAACATTGTGTAGGTCTCGTCAAGGAGATCAAAATTAGTATTTGATCGTCGCGAACGGAGCCAAGACAAAGAAGTTAAGAGGGTCAAAAGTTTTAGGGTTTGATCAACGATGGACTCTGAAGTGACATCGAATGCTGATGTGGTAAATCATGAAGTGGCAAAAAAATCTGATGTGGCATACGCTAATGTGGCAAAATTGCTGACGTGTCAGCTGATATATGACAACAGAGGTTAACTAAGCGATGCTGCTGATAGAGCTGTGAGGTGGCAAATGAGCAAGCATGCCACCTTGCATGCATGTCATTTGGATGTCCTCGGAGGAGACATGTGGCATTTTAGGGGCAGCTTAGTAGAGTATTTAAGGAGCAAACTTTCTTCACTATAGGATGATTTTTCAGTACACACGTTGATAGGTTGCTGGTTTTAAAGGTTAAAATGTTGGATTCGAGGTTGAGTTTAGTGTCAATATCGAGGCTGGACTCCATGTTGAGACTAGGTTTTCATGTTTATGGAGGGTCCAACATTGAGGCTGATCTCGATGTTGTGACAATGTCAATGACTTAAGGAGTGGTACAAAAGGGGTAAGGGAAGATTTGACCGACGAGTAGGTTTTGGAAAGGTCAACACACAGGCTGGTGTCAATGTTCCCAGTGGGTAGGGGCTCACATCGAGGTTGGTCTAGATGTTGTAATGAACTTATGGTGGAGGTAGGAAAAATAAACTTGAAAAAATTTGAACTTTGAACTTTGAACGTCCATAACTTATGTTGTGAACTCATATTAGGGTAGTATATATATCATTGGAAAGTTGGAGAAGCCATTCCAGCCCAATTGAAATCACCGCATTTGGAGCTCGTATACAAAACTTTTGAGGGAGCAAAGTTTGTTGTAAATTTGATAGTACTTAAAGAATATAGTGTGCATGGAAACTTCTAATGTAAATAACTCTTTATAAGGAAGTCCATTTAAGACATGTTGGGTATGGTTGGAAAGAAGTTTTTGAGGACTACACAGTGCAAGCGTCAGATTAGGGTCTAGAGCATTTGGGAAAAGATCATATAGACTATTTTAAGTCTGATTGTACATTCTGCGTTCGTGGAAGCGTAATAAGTATAAATACTTTAGCTTTTTGGGTTTACGTTGTTCGCACTTGTGTGTCGTTGCATATGTTTTCACTATCGATTTTTGCAAAATTTCTGCAGTCAAATACTCCGTATATTCCTGGATGGATCTTTCACGCAAAAGAAGATACAACACCGCGGCCTCAGGTTACTTTTCTCGAGGAAACTTACAACTTCAAGTGTTTTATTGAAGAAGCACCTCGTTCAATTCACCTCTTCATGAAGTCAGTTACAACCAACAGTTCAAAATAAAATAAGACGAGAAACTGGTGAGAAATGCATGCATCCGACCTGTTACTGTTGCAGCACGTGCTAAAACTACGTTGGAGAAATAAATAGAATGAGAAGAAAGTTGACTTAATACATTACGAAATGTCCTTTGCATTAAAAGAAATATTCATTATACATGTTATACGTATTTGGATGAGACCGAGAAAACATGTTGACTGTACATGATAATGATACATATTCAAGGCATGATAAAGGACACCACGAAATATCTATGTTAAGAAGATAGTTGATTTAGGTTGATTATAACTAACTTAGATTTAGAATGAACTGAAACTAATTTTACAATTAACCTTCCAATACATTAAACTCGGTTAGATATAAAACCTTATATCTCCACCATCTAAAAGTGATACATGCGAAGGAATTATAGTGGATGCTCGAATCAAATATGTTGAGAATACTTTTAATTTGTGCTCTCTTACCTTCTAAACACATCAACTTTTACAAAGTGATGATACGCATACTCATTCTTTTAGTTCAACACTTATTTTATTAATCAGCTCCAACTTAAAACCGAAAAATAAAATATGAAACCAGTTATACTCCATGAAAACATATTCTTGAGCTTTATAAAAATGATCATATTCCAACAAAATACTCAATCTTTATAAATACGATTCGCATTTCAACAATATACTCTATCTGAACTGTTCAACAAATTACTTTTCTTCGGTTGGCGTTAGTCGAAGCTTTCATGAAAATAAACAAACTGAGTGAAAGATAATTACCTCTATATTTCTTTTTCTTTCTCGGACCAACTAATTTGTTAGACCATACTTCAGTCGTCCGATTTGAAAAAATAGGACCCAATTGTTTCCGTTGTCATGACGCTACGCAATTTAGACATACTGTCAGCAATAATAAATTTTAAAAACTGACTGACTGCAAAAAGAGAAACTAAACTGATATGAAACGAATCTACCGCGAGAACAATCAAGGATTACTACGGGGATTCACATACTATAGTACTTCTGTGAAGTCGTAACTGCGCAACGAGGTACCTGTCGACTATTCTCGTGGCGTGAAGTTATAAGAAAGGAACGCCTGTAAGTAGTACGGGATAAAGTTTGAGATGTAAGAGATGTCGAATCTAATAACGAATATTCCTTTACCAAAACATATCGTTCCCATGATAGACAGAAGGTTGAGTTGACAAAATAAAGATTCTACACACAAAACTTAGATAATCTCCACCCGTATAGCGATAAAGAGGTATTCATGTTTAATTTACACATATAGAATGAAGCATATTTATCTGTAAAGGAGAAGTTTCCCTATCGTATTTTTTAACTGAATTTTTAGTTTAAAATAAAAATTATACCTTCCACCGCAAATAGATCTTTTCTATAAAATAAAAATTTGGAAAGAACGAATGTCCCAGCACGTGATACATCTACAAAATTATTTTAGGTTCGCACTGTGTTTCAAGTTGAATAAGTTAGAACCTTGAATTCATTGCCAGTTGATTTGTGTTTTGAAAAATCTTTATTTTAATCTTTAAGATAAAAATATATGTAAATCTTTAAAAAATAGAATTAATTTTTTCTATAAAGTTTACTGGTTAGGGTAGCCTTTAAAGAACCGCGGTGGAGATGCTCTTATGAATTCATTCGTGGAGACACGAGAGAATAAAATAACCGTCCCAAACGTTCCACTTGTTACTTGTGGATAATTTTGAGTTCTTCATCCTTGTTACTATCGTGTATATAATCTCACTTTCTTGCATCAAGAGGTACGCCAAACAGCTCAATGACCTAAACCTTCAAGCGTTACTCTCCAAACAGCTGGATCTCCTAAACCTTCCAGCTGTTACGATCGTGTGTACAATTTCACTTTCACTTTCTCATCTCAAGATCTACTTTTGTTGCTGTGATATACTTTACTGTGGTAACTATTTCACATCACATAACATTCTTATGATCACATTCGTTGGAATCTAAAAATGAAATACAAATTTAATAAATATGAAGGATTAAATGATTATAAACAACGATTTAGAAAAATAACTGAAATTTATTAAAACATGTACATCTGAACAAATAACACATAAACAAAATGAACATATGAACACAAACAAGAACTATGAAACTCACATCGATGATTATGAATTTTCAACTTTTTGTGACTAAAAATTAATCACGAACAAAACAATACGCGATTCTCTAAAATTCTCAATTCTAACGTAATTGATGGAAATAACGAACCGATGCACAGACGTTTTTAACAACAGCCGCCGTGACACAGTCAAGTCGCCTGCACAGTCTTTCTAAAATCCAACACGACGCAGGAGTATACAGGAGAGCGATGGGGTTTGGGTGAAACCCCATCGCGTCGTCACGAGCTTCGACAGGTAAACCCCGAAACTTAGGTTTGGGGAAATCGAATATCACCAGATACCTGCGCTAGAGACTTGCCCCGGAGACTCCTTCCGGGTCGATTAGGGCAAATATTTACTCAGGGCCGCTCTGTAGGTAGAGCAATGACAAAGACATTAAGAAATAGGTGTACAACGAAAATGGATCTCCGAACCATGTCCATATGCAAGCACGGAGCACTCTGCAGACAATTATATTCTACAATAACAACCTTGCAGTGTTCATGCGTGGCATGGTATGCCACTGGAAATCCCTTATTGCAGATATTGACATCATACAGACTAGCGGGCACAACCATGGTAAAAAGGTCGCTTTCCAAAACCCTAAGGACAGATCCATCTCCTCACGTAAGACCACCCCTCCGCCATCCATACCAGTATCAAGCGGGTAGGGTAAGGTCTTTGACTGAAAATTTCTCTACTATGATGATAGACTCTCCAATTCCATGCTATGTAAAATGACTTCTGTCTTCCATTTAAAATGATGATATACAGAGCGGCATAAATTTCTAATCTGCAAAAGTGAAGGGTCGAATGCTATTACTTAATCTCCTAAGCAAAAGCACCCTATAGGAACTACGATTCCCTTCTTATGAACATTGGTCAGAAAGGTGCACGATTTGAAGGTGAAATTCTTTTGAGAATATATCCGGCCTGCGAGAAGACCGTCTCCGACCAGTGCTGATAAACGTTGTGCCCGCAGAACGACTCAATCTCGGAACTTGGGGTAGCGAACGAAATTGCGCCATCTGAAGATGGAGAAACGCAACTCTGTCTCCGTGCTTAGACGTTCTGGAACCCCAGATTTGGCACAGCCGATGCTCTGAAAAGACAAGCAAAAGCACTTTGTTACTGACCTGAAAAGCGTGTAGATACCAACACTCAGTGATCGCGTCAGTAAACTCACGCGGCAGAGCCTCAAAAGCCTTCCGCGGGTAGTAGAATCGAAATAGACCCATTAACCAAAATTTCAATACTGAATCTAATTACAAATTAGTTAAGCAATCGAGCCGTAGAGCAAAAACCCGCAGACCAAGAACCGGTTTTACAGACCTCCAAGTATCTGTCCACGATCAGCTGCTCTCCAGTTATCTCCCTCTTGCTTTCAGAGTGTCACTAAGCCTGACATCAACATCATCGCAAACCGCCATCAAAACTTTACACGGAGTACGTGCAACACCGCCACGCGATTCATGCACTGCACTTCGGTTCGTGTGTCCTACGGTGATGGTCACAAATACTTAACACATCCATTGGGAGGAAGGTAAAGGTAAAGGTAAAAGGCATAGACATACATAGGCTCAGACATACAATTACATAGACATCGGCTTCCAGAAATTTGCTAGCCAATGTGGGCATCTCAACAGTCTGCAGTTCCTGAAGAGAAACCTGGAAGACGTCTTACCAATCCAGACCCTCAAAGAGCCCTTCTCCCTTAACAGCTGAAGTCTTGAATATAGCCCACTGCCTATTTTTAATCTTATGCAAATTTAGAGCCTCTGTGACAGATGCATCATCCAGAGCTCCCGGGAGATCCTGCCGAAAGAAAAACAAAATCAATAAAACTGGTATAAACTCGTCCGGGTCCTAAAGAACTTAATCGTCGTTTATGAACTATTTCAGTTAATGGGTTTGTTTGATCTAAAGATTTCATTAGTTAAACACCCCAACCCTGAGTAAGTTGTGTCTGTCCCCTGGCCTACCAGAACCATGGCAAGGAGACAGGCAGTCAACGTCTAGTTGTAGAAAAAGACTATCCACGGAGCTGTGAACAGTATGCATGTCGACTCGGTACAAAAGTAATAGCGAATTTAAGCTGACCAACACTATTTCCTACAACTCATCTCAGCTCCTTTCGGTCGAGAGAAACTGATGAACACAAACAGACCTGCTTGTTTGCATAGATGAGAATCACGGCATCCTTGAGCTCCTCTTCCTGCAGTAGCCAAGTCAAGACTTACGATGAATATGCGACATATTTACACACATTAGACGATCAAGTATGTTGAATGATGAAACGAAAATATTACGAAGCAATCACAACACTGGCTCCTCCACTTCTTTCTCATATCATCAAAAGGGTCATTACAGCTAAGGACAAGCTTCACCTCTAAAATGGCATGAAATTCTTCCTTCGCTGTGCCCATCCTTTCTGTATCACTGGAGTCTACGACGTAAATGACTGCCTGTGTATTGGGGAAATAGCATCTCCAGTAGGGTCTGCATAAAGTAATTTATTCAAATTATAACGACAATGTTCCAGTTCTTTAGATACTGTAACAACTGCTTGTGTCGAACTAAAAACAGGATCTGTCTAATAAGCGGGAACAGTAAGACCAACAATCTGATGAGGTCACTTCTATATAACTGGACAATCACGTAAAGGATAATAACTGAGAACTAACAAATACAGACTTTGAAACAGCTGAACAAAGATAATTAGGTACATACTCAAACATAGTAGATCAAACTACGTAGGATAACACTAAGGGAGATAATTTCAAAAAGTTTATCGGGTATCCATTCAGTCGTCATGAGCGGAGCTGCACTTCCTAAGCCTCAAAATCTCCAGCCTGTACCTTATACTCGTCTGACCACCTGAAAGCACGGTGGAATAGTTGCAGGCCACATGCACATATAGCAAAAAAACGATGAGAAAGAGCAGTGGAAGGAAATAGTCACACAATGCAGCACACTGTCCAAGCAACCAATCTAAATGGAATACATGCAGAACATATATTTCCATTCAGGATTTATGTGAATGAAAACTGACAAGCCCTACCGAGGTCCCACACTTGGAATTTGATATTGTTGTATTGTACAGTTTCCACGTTAAAGCCGATAGCTGATGCACAGGGAAGCAACGTTTAGTCAGAAACGAAAGTAAACAAATCTCAACGCCTTAATCAAACGTGTAGTTCCAAGCTTCTCAAATTGGGTTAGCATTATGAGCAAGACATGTTGAAAGAGAACAAAAAGAAAAACAGGAAGTATGAAAAGAAAGCCTAGTACAGCCGTAACCACTGACAACTCGTCCGAAGGAAAGTACATGAAAACTAAAACTGATTCGCTCGTATGCGTGCTGATGAAGATATTACGAATCGAAAACTGTTAAACTGCCAATGGATTTTGCTTCTGTAATTTAGGTCCCTTGCCTTTTAAGCTCCGTCAACAATAACACACTGCTTCCCTCGATTGTCAATGCGCAGATCAAGTAGGAGATATACAGACACCTAGAACCAGCTGGCACCATGAAGAGAAAGGGTAGGCAGAACGTAGAAATAGTCATAAAAGTGTTCTGGATTACGGGCGCGTGAACTCGGCCTAGTATCTGGATACATCTAGAGATCAGGAACTCCCGTCGTTCCTGTACATGAAGGAAGACTTCGCGCATCGACACGAAAATTCACAAAATGCAAGACGTACGTTCTAAATTCCCTTCAGAAATATACTGACCCTATAGAACTTGTCATGAGGAAACTTACGTCGAACTGACGTTTAGAGCGGAACTCCAATGTACGAAAGCAACGATACACTGCAAACTACTCATATGAAAAAGCAAACTCGTCTACCCACTACCCTGACTATTGCGCAAGAGGACAGGAGTGATTTGAAGAATGTTTGACCGGAGCTGACTGCAGTGTAAACTGCGGAACACTTGATCCGAAACGAAAATCACAATGCCAGCGAAAGTTCCGTCATTTCCAGTACTCACTCTGGAAAACTTTACACAATGTAGGTGACGAGTTCCTGGATCTGTCAACATCTAAGAGAAGGAAGATAGTAAGACTTACTTGGTATAGTTGCCACCACTTCTCCCACCTGCAGGCGATCTGCAAGATGTAATTAAGGAAAGGAACGACCATGGGTCACATCTTCCCGCCACGTGTTTCGAGGTTGCTTATGGACAGCAACCATTAACTTCACCTCGTACGTTCAAACTTTATAAATAAATAGTAGGGAAATCTAGTGACCAGCTGGTACGGTCACACACCACATCAAATTAAATCCTGCATAAGCCTTGCAGTAAACCAAGGGGAACAGTGTCCATCACCACCAGTATGTAAGCATTATACTGTGATTATATTACGGTGGGTATTTAGTCTCCGATCAGAGCTCAAATCCGAGCTGCAACTAGCAGTGAACGGGCCGTGACAGATACTGAAACTTTGCACAGACAGGTGACAGTCTACACTGCAGTGACAATGGTTCAGTTTCCAGACTATACCAGCCCTTACGAACTGACGAGATTAGTAAAGCCAGCACTGGTTTGTAGCTATCAATGTTCTGCGCTTACGCGGTTTGGCAATCCTCCAGGCTGATACGAAACCCTACGTAGATCGCTCCATACACAAAACCACTGAGATCAACCCTGATCGTTCAACAAAGACTTCGATTAAGGTAGGATACAGAGAATAGTGGTCTTTCCCGCGTTGTCAAGCCCTAGCACGAGTATACGGGCCTCCTTGTCCCCAAATAACTGCGCAAACAACTTCGAAATGAAAATTCCCATCGTGACTTCTGTTTCGCTGGTCCGCTCCTTAACAGCTGCCCCGCTCAACACCAAACAATGGCCCGCCTAACTTCCCACGCTCAAAAAACCTCCTGCGCCACCCCAACCAAAGCCGACCCCGACCGAGCTCTTCGTCGGCAGATCAGGATCATGCAGTTGTCCCGTAGTAGACTCGGTATCACAACCAATGCTGTGGTTGCTCAGTTCTGGCTGAGTACGATCACATCACAACTTTGACTGCGCAACCACAACTCTCTCCACACTCTCGGCCATCCTAAACCGCATCGATAGGCTTCGGTGGATGATCGAGAAAACGAAACGCACGATCGAGCGACCGAACGGAAGAAAAGAGCTGTACAGTAGTCGACGAACCAAAACGGACGAATTTGACGATTCAGCTAGTTGAGGCAGACGAGATGCAACGAGCATCATCGCCAAGCCAGAGCCCTCTCCGCACTCATTGTCTCTATGTCTGCCAAAGGCTGCCACACACAAAACCGATCGCTCTCTGTCTCACAAGTCGACTCCTAACGACGCAAGCTTGGGTCCCCATTGACCCGTGGGTCATCGACGTTCTCGTGCCACGATGCATGACCCGAGAACAGACCAGACCGAACCTTTCTTCCCACGCTCCCCTTCCCGAACCGGATCCGAACCTCCAATCCTTCTCTCCATCACTTTGCTCGTCTTGTTACCCTCGTTCCGAACCTCCACTTTTTCTCTCATTTTCTTCGTTCGCTTTGTATCGAATTCCGTCGGATGACCGGCACGCGGGGCGTCGATACGGTTGTGCATCTGTGTAATCTATCATGTAATGACATGACATGGAGACCGCATCTCCCACCCCATGGTTCAGCTTTGACTCAGGTTCAGGTGGTCGCGGGTATACGAAATGGTCCCGTGTTTTAGATACGATCAGAGGGTCAGAGGGTATTTTCACCCCTGCCTACTCGTTTCTGTCCTCAACTTCGAGTGATATCTATACTCGTTTCTGTCCTTGTGCTTCAAGATGGTCGGTTCCTTAGTGCTTTACGGGCAACGTACGTCATGAGACTCCAGTTTGAGACTGCTTCTGCTTTGGGTGAGCTGATTGAAACTGGAGGCTGGCGCCGTGAAGGTAATGCAGAATCTCCGTTTGCTTACAAGTTTCGCACGAGTCGCACATGAACAGCTTCCATGTCGTGGACGAACAGCCGTGAACTGTTGGGGAAGGTATTTACATCATAACTGTGAGCCAAAGCCAAATTCAGGAGCAACTGTAGAGACTAGAATAGATCGAGAATCTGTGCACACTGTATTATGAGAATTCGTAGTTGAAAAGAGCTGCCGAACAACAACTACAATCGAACTCATGTGCATGGTTTGCTATTCATAGATAATATTCAATCTCTGCTACTCACATCATGTCCTCGTTTCTCAGTGTTAAGATATAACACGCACAGATGTATGTTGGTACATGAGAATGGCAGTTCGAATCAGGAACCACGCTCACACACTGATGGTAACCCCCAAAGCCCAGTGAACCGGAGAAGTACATAGTGAGTAGCAAAGAGGGGTGTGACTGTGTGTAACCAAGGGGCGGACCAACGGAAATGTATAGCACAGAGCAGATAGCACGCGTAGACGTAATAGCTTTCCGTGTTTCCGGCAAGTGGTTTGCTACTACAAGCTGTCTACGTACTCCTGCAGGACCTGGTTCAGTAGCCAAGAAGACTCCTATCATAAGAAATAATAGCTAGGTATAAAACAGAATCTAGTTGATAGTCTATGAAATGATAGAATCAAGTTTCCAACTGGTTAAGTAGGCTGTCCCTGGCCCGGAATTTTGCATTGATGAAAGTCGAAGAAATACCAATTTATCACCTTAACGACACGTAAGCAGTACCTGCTCGAGGTCAAATTTATAAACATGGCTTTCAACCACAAGAAGGGTTCGCATAATGGGTCAAATCACGTTTCTCTTTACTCATTAACAATTTTTCTACAATAACTCACCTCGACTCAGCTTTCTAAGCTACTGTAGCGACTCTACGATGAACCCGATCTAGTATCTGCTTCTGTTTTAAAACGAATGTTACTGCTTTTCCTGACTGATTTTGTTCGATATCGACAAACTGTGCGAAGGCCAAATACACCGACCACTGGCTACATCATTCTTCATCTACCTCGTCACTATGGTCACTCCAACCTATGGTTCTATGAAACAGATGGCAATGGAAAGGGATCTCTCTGAGGTTGTTGGGGAGGACTGTGAACAGACAAGCTAGCCACAGCGGTGGATGCACTATCCACTAAGATGTTGGTGCTTGCTGCAAGAGGATTTCTCGAGCCCGCGTTGGAAGATGGAACCTCGGCTTCAGCAACAGAAGTCCCATTTAACTGTCCAAGTGCCACAGCTTTCATGCGGTTCGACTTCGCTGCATCCAAACAAGGATCTGCCCTAAGTGCCCTGTCAAAGGCAGAAACTGCCTCCTCCCACTTGTTCTCTGCAACTAACAAGAGACCCAGGTTGTTACATGAAGGTGCATAATCGGGGCAAAGATCCAAAGCTTTCTTGAAACACTCATGGGCCTCGGCGAATCTTTTCTGCTGCCGGTACAAATTACCCAGGTTTGAATGTATACTGTGGGCTTGCTCCAGAGGAGCATGAAGAAGCGCTTGCTTATATACTCCTTCGGCGATCGGCGGATCTTCTGATAACTGTAACGCAATTCCTGTGATACACAAAATATGGTGTTACTAAAGCATCGACGAATTACAATGTACAACGACATAAAAAAGAATTCCAATCTTCAAGGAAAAGGCAACTTGATCATGGATAGATCAACTATGCATCAGGGAGTAAAAGGAAGCGGAGAATTCTTGATGGGAAAGCCTTGATGGGCCATCCACTCTTAAAGTGGATAATATGGAAGACCAAGAGATGCAGACCTCCGAAATCGTTTATATTTTTTTCGTGCACAGTCATGCATAACAAAGGTTTAAGAGCCAAGAAAATACTTATGACAAACCAAGGAGTTAACTGCTAGCCTACCTAAATTGGTCCAAGCTGACGGACAAGATCGCCGTCGGGCAATAGAAGTCTTCAGGAACTTTTGCGCAACTCCAAACTGTAATGTACACAGAGTATGCAATCCCAGTTGATGCCACTGAACAGCATCTTGAGGATCTTCGTCTATGGCCTGCGAGACGCAGATCACCGGAAGGCGTCATGTGCATGCTTTCTTTAACTGCTGTTGTACCCCAGAACCATATCAGTATTTAAGTCAGAGCGAAAGATAAGTATAATACAGGACTGCACCCTGATAAGAACCCACATAACCTCCGTAGTATCGCGTGACTAGAGAAGTCAAAAGCACTAACTGTATTTATGAACCTTTTATTTTCTATACCAACAGTTTCGTAGCAACTAAGGCAGTGACTCTGTTCCTGGAACTAAGTTACAGTCTTGGCGACCTGTCAATTGACAACTTGACAGCGATATATATTCATACGTCGAGAATGGCAGATTTTATCAAGGACCACTCTCTAGTACAGAAGGAAATACAGGGCCAAGTACATAGTAAGTATCCAATAGGGGCCGAATGTGCGCTGAACTGTGAAGCGAAGTTAGCGACTTGCTTGTAACCGAAGGGTGTAACCGAAGGGTGTGCCGATGGGAATGTGTAGTAAGACGCACATTTCCAGATAAGGTTCCCCTTGGTATAGAGTGTGATGCAGAATGCGATGCAACCGAGAAGATGCAATGTGACTGATTCTAACAGTATCAAGTGCAGAACGGGAAAAAACTGGAAATGAATTGACAGAGCAGGAGTTAAACCGAACGATAGTGTATGGAGTGCCGATCGTCAATGGCGAGCAAGAAGGAGATAGCCAAGAACCGAAGAGCTTTAAATTTAAGAATTCTATCGAGTGAAATGAGTTATCATCGAGTGAAGTGAGCTATCAGGCAGTCCGAATAAAGAAAGAGAAGAGAATAGAATAGAGGTAGAATATTTGCCACAATGTCACTGATATGCATATATGCAACTTGACAGCAATATAATGAACTCTCTCAACTTACAATATCGAAATTCCTATGATGTAAACACTGTGAAGAAACTCGACAATCTGAGAAAATTGGTTGAAGAACTGTGCGAACAGAACTGGGCATGGTTTCCGATGCTAAGCCTCGACAGGTAACCTTGCCTATTTACTGGTGTGCGTGTAGCTTGCCATAGAGTTATTAGTCTAGTTTAGTCGATTAGTCATTCGTCAACAACTCGAGACCTGCGGAGGACTTAGTCAAAAAGTTTTCTTAAATCGCTAGGCTGCGGATTATTACCTGCTCAAGGGTATGAAGAGCTCTATCTTCCGCTTCTTTCAGATTAACGCCTCCTTCTTCAAATGCTGCAGCCGACTCATGTTGCGCCCTATTAACCATTGCGAGTCCCGCCCAGCCCAATGAAGGTTGAGCTGTGGTAACGTCTCCCTCTCTTAGTATAGACGCCATCTCGTTAGCCGCATATCCCAACTGATCGAGCGAGTCTTCGCATCTTTCTGCATCTCTTATCCGATGTGCTGCAACCGCATAGCGGGTGGACATCCTTGTAGGGTCCAACCTTGCTGCCTGCTTTCATACGTAGGAAACCACAGATGGTTACCCTTTCAGCAACGTCAACACAAAGATTTAAACTAGCAACAAATCTTGACGGACAGGGGAGGTGAGAAGAGCAAAGATTGAGTCTTATAAGGACACTTAGAGTAAGAAAGTATTCTGAACTGAACTGATTTCCACAGCCCAAGAATTCACCTGCTCCAAGCATTGGCTTGCGTTTCCCATGTTGCCGAGTGCAGTATGCGCAGCAGCCAAGTTGGACCAGCAATGACCTGCTTTTGGATCTTCTTTCAAGGCTACTTCTAAGCAGTGCTTGGCAGCTCTCGCTGCAGCCGTCCGTGTTAGGTAGGCCTTAGGACCAGCTCCTGCTCCAGCACCTACAAAAGAGAGGGCTAGTAAGAACCAGGGCATTGACAATATTTCTCAGTTTATACACTAGAGAGCTTCCTAGAGATAAATCAAGTCTACTTCATTGTGCACCTCTAGCAAATCTCATTTCAGTAGCCACATACTAACGGACAATTCTGGTCTTGTTCATGGTCCGACATCTTACTCGCAAAGTATGACCCATATTGCTGTAAAAGTTGGACTGCGTAGTTGGAACAAGCGCCCGGACGAAGTTTGTCATGCTCAAGCACAGACTGGAGACATCGAGCTGCATTTGCCAGCTCACCACTGCGAATAGCAACATCGATTCGTCACAGATAGCTCCATCAGTCACTAATTCTTGTCTTCATGGAATTCTTAAACATCGGTCTAGCATGCACGTACATCAGATCCGGAGAGCTGAGACAATTCAGACATGAAGCGAGGAGACCGCCTGCTGACTAGAACATGAGGTGCCCCGGTGCTTCATAAACACTACACGGACAAACCTGTGGAGATAGGCAACGCCTAGATTGTTGAGGGCGTCCATGTGATCCGGGACAATATCTAGCAGCGACGTCAAGATGTATATCGCATTCTGTCAGGAACTTAAACCTCGTTAGATCTTAGCAGAGGTGTAAAGCCCAAATATAGATGCGCAACAGTCCGTGGCTTTCAAATCCAGTACAAACTGCGCAACTGGTAATGTGACTGTAGAATTAAATCCTAGAAAGGTGGCAAGTGGTGAAAGAATAAACCTTAATTTTCCCTCCTCTTAGAAGAAGAAGTCCGAGGGTACTCCAAACAGCTGCTTGTCCAATTTCCATACGTGTGGCTTCCTTCAGCTTGCTAACAAGTTTCTCTAGAGCTTCATCCGGTAAATCCTTGCCAGGTTCACCGGGGCCCAGAAAAAGTTCTTCCAAAAGACACTGGGCCAAGCCAGAATATCATTCCATGGACTTAATCGTAGCAAAAGGAGTTGAAAAGACGAAGATAACCAGACAAAGCGTTCCTCCTGAGTACTTCAAAAGCTCGAGATGGATCAGAAGTTTGAACTGGTAGTTTTGGAGAAAGTGACTACGTTGCGATGCATCTAAGTGAGTGTGTCTTCCAACACCGCATCGCGCCAATATGTTTCCGGATAAGGCGGCTTGAACCCACAATAGTTTAACTTGAATACCTGTGCATGATGGACCTGTATCTCGGCCATCATTTGCGTTCTTTGTTGATTACAATCCACCTCTGATTGCTTCAAAGCTTCTATGGCTTGTTTGTAAGATGCCCCGGCCTGCCACAGACAGATAAATATAAGACTGGCTTGACTAACACTGCGGAACATAACTACCCACAGAGATTACACCATGGATTAGAGGACAGAGATTCCTATGATCATCATCTATGTCGATGATGTTGACTATTTCCATCTCAATTATTTTGGACACTACTCCACACACCACCGCCGTAACTCAGAGCACCGTACTCCCAAATCATCTTAATCGGACAACTGAGCCCGATAGCATAAAATTTCTAGGGCGTTCTCACCTTCAAAAATTGTCCTGAACGCTGGTAGAAAAGGCCAAGCATGAAATAAGAAAATGCATTTTTGGGCTGCTTCTTTGTCGCTTGGATGAGATCCTGCACAGACATTATGCAGAGACACAAAGAAAAATTAGCCTGACACTGAATCACTGTGAAAACTCCACTTGAAGCTGAATACTGATAGCTGCGGACATACAGACATCCAAATGCTAACTTGTAAGTGCTATAAATTTTGCTAGTAACACGAAAGCTTCTCCAAAAGCAAACGTCTATGCTTTACCTGTTTCCTGCTTCTAAGTTTATCGTCTTTCGTTGTTGGCACCCCCGCTAGATTACTGTCTCCATCGCCTTCGATTCCATCCATCATGAGCTCCACTTTGGGTTTTGCACGCGATTTGACAGGCTTGATAGTTTTCTTGTTGTCCACTTCCTCACCATCTTTCAAGACTTTTAAATCCTTGATTGTCTTTTTCCTCTTCCTCTTCTCTTCAGTTGTAGTTCTGCAATATTTGCATGAAGCAGGCAAATTTGCGTTACAAACGAGGAACACCTTGAGTGCATGGCTCGACTTTCAAACAGATTCTACTTGATCTAACAGTAACCACTGAAACCGTCTATACGCCAGTATGGCGGTTAGCAGCGCGATGTAAGAACAACCTATATACATACAGTTGAGCTACCCGAAGATTTGAAACCCAGAGAAGTGCATCGCAAGTAAAACAGATGGACTAAAGGTACCCTACAATTGTCCACTCTTTCACAGCAAAGATCTGCCCGGGGATAGGAGGTTGATGACAGGGACAAGTGTCACGCAAAGTTTGCCACGTTTCTGGTTCATCAGCCTCCTCATGTCAAGGATCTCTATTCCGCTCTCAACACTCAAAGTGAAATCAGCATGTTCTAAGAGACTGAAGTTCCAACACAGCTTTTTGTGTAGATATAAAACTGAGTAACGATCCCTCTGATGCCTCCATCTCTTTCGTATCTCAAGAAAGCCTGTCCATCGTCTCTTTCCCAGTCTAATTCATTTCTAGTTCAGACACCTTCCGGAGCTTCTTTGATAGATCAGCTACTCTCGAAGTTTCTGGTATCTCCTTCGTCCAGATGTTGGCTTGTTAACGCACAGGTATGAGTACAAGGGCTCCGGGCCACCCAGAGTCATCCATTTTACGAGTAAACAGTCAAGGAGCGAAGCAAAATGAACGTTAACCGATAATTACTTTTGATCGTAACCTTCCCATTCCAGCAAATCTGACAAATAAGGATTGAATGTAAAGCTGTCCACGAGCTCTACATTTTGAGCTTTATATCAAACCAATCTATTTGGCAATGACTGAGATCTAAAGAGTTGAATTTCATGTGGTTTTTTGGAAGGAAAATAATCTTCTCCTTGACCTAAGTACAAAGGGAATATTCCTTTTCCTCTTTCTATACTCATACCCGTGGTATAACAGGCTTCTCCTGCACCCAAGTGGTGTTAAACACCATTTTTGGGTATCTGCTGGGTTTCCAGCTGCTCCAGTTGCTATTGCCACTTGAACTTCGCTATGTCTCTTCGCTCTTCCAGTGATTCTACACCAAATTCCTCCCACACCACTAATCGTACAGTAGCAGAAGCGGTACCGATCATAAGCCGAAGGGCTTTAACTGGAAAGCCTCCAGCCGAGGACTTGGTATTAGCATCCCAAACAGCAGCTCCAGTATTCGAGTATAGGGCGTGTGGTGTACAGGTATACCGTTATTTTAGCTATGGATTTAATAGTTCTGAAGACATGGAAATTGCTGAACTCATTTACCTTACGATGGCCCTTCTTGAGAGATGTTGGCCTCCCACATACGCCAATATTGTTTACTATACCAGAAACAGCGCCACTGGTATGGAGACAAATATACATGACCTGGTCTAGATCGAGTGCAAACTAATCTTAAGAGTTGGGTCGACGCTTTCAGTTGAACGGCTATACAACTAAAGAGTATATACTAGGAAAGATTACGCAGAAAGCATGCACAATATGCTCCAGTTGAATAACCTACCGACTTGATTCGGGTTGAGCAACTATCTGTGCCTCGTCGATCCGTAGCAGGCACTCGTCTTCACCATCACTAGCTGGAGGCTCTGCATTCAAATCAGCAAACATGTTTTCTCTAGATGTTCTTCCAGACGACTGGCTCTGTGGATGCAGACTCTCTCTGTCTCCTACGTCCCGACGAATACCAGATCGTACTGAATCTTTTGACTCTGCTGCCGAGCCCAAGGATGCTGAAGGCTTGCTCTCCTCCGTATTCCTCTTCTTCATCTCCATTTCCCCTACACCTCGAGTTTCGGCTACGGAGACACTTTCTTTTGGTGAAAGAGAATCAGGTGGTGAAGACCTTCCTGCAGGAGAAACCTTCTGAAGTAGCACTCTATCTGCTGAGGCAGTCCGCTCAAGTTCAACGGGCTCAACCTTCAAGGAGTGATTCGACATATAGAGGCCCTGATGCTGAGGCATCCCTAGGTGTGGAGAAGAGCTGAACTGTTGTATGCATTGAAGTTGTGGGTTCTGAGAAGTTCCATTAAATTGGCTTTGTACGAAGAAGCTCTCCTGAGGATGTTGACTTGGGTGGTGATACAGTATGTGCTGAATGCCATGATGTTGTAGCCCCTAAAATTCGAGTAGACGCAAAGATAAGAAGCTAGAACAGCTTCAATAGCACATGATAGAGAACATACCAAGACGTAAAGCTAAGAGGAAGAACAGACCCCAGTGCCACATACGTCCTACAATACAGAAGTAGAACAAACCCCATAATTCGTCTTCGACGCGGAGACAATCGACGATTTTCACACACAATTACTTCCCCTAGGGTACATGAACATATATTCATACGTCAAGAATGGCAGATTTTATCAAGGACCACTCTCTAGTACAGAGGGAAATACGGGGCCATGTGCAATAGTAAGTATCCCCTAGGTAGATGAACATAGTGGCTGCAACTACTAGACAAAGTCTCTGTATATCTATTGGGTGACCACTGCATATGGCTGCCCACTTACTTCAGAAAACGGTTTTGGTCCACTATACTTTGATGCATACTACCATATAAAAACTTTTTTGTACCTGTTGATGGAGTTGCTGAAGAGCTTGTTGATGAAAAGCTTGTTGTTGCGCATTTCCGGCAGGCATCATCACCTTAGCCTCCCTTGTATTAGGAGTCCGACGTCGTTGGCCAGCCTTTGGAACTTGCTGGTCGATGGAAGACCCATGTACATTCACTGACCTCTTGGAGAGCTCCCTAGCTAGATGGATAGGATGAGGTTCGTTTGCAAATGATTTCTGCCCTTCATTCAGGTGAGAGCCCATGATCACCCCTCCTGAGGGAGGGGATCCTCGTTGTGGAGGAATTCCCTGCCTGTATAAGGTTGGAGTTGGTGCACTTGACGGTTGCTGAGGGGACGACGTGGAATCCGACAGCATACCCATTGGGGTCAACGAACGGACTGCGTCAACCCTATAAAATAGAGTACAATATTCCATGTTTGTCATCTGTACATCTTGAGAGAGGAGTGAACGTTTATCTCTAACACGTCAATGATCGTCTCACGCCTCTACACTTGATCCAGTCTGGTTTCGGATGTAAATGAGAACCAGAAAGTCATCAGCCATAAGTTAGATTCATACGTCGAGAATGGCAGATGTTCTCAAGGACCACTCTCTAGTATAATGGTAACATCAGCCATAAGTTAGATTGTTTACTAGATTCTGCCTTGTACAGGTGAGTCTACAAATGTAGCCGTGTCTTCTCGATCATCGAAGCTAACGATTTATAGTGAGGATGTTAATCAGTAGCAGGCCACTTACTGATACTTAGGCTGAAGGTACGCGTGGCAAAGCACAGAGTAGATAGAACAGCAGCTAACTAAGATCAACCTGAAAAGGCTGACGGAATTATAGATGTGAACTTGAAGACTATGACACAAAAATTCTGGAGGATGACCGCCAGCCGCCTCCTTACACGGGAAGTTACTCCAATTCACGCACTGCATCCAGGACAGTGGCACGCAACCGAAAAGGAAAAAACTAAAGATGAAGAGGGACATGCAAATGACAGCAGCACGGAACCAAGGCAGATAAGCTGGAGAAAGCGCGAGTTAAGTAAGACTTGCCACTGAGAGACTATTTGCATGAACTTGGGTAGGTAGTTGCAGGGTGAGTTTTGCACAGCAAGTTTCAAAATTCATTCTCGGAATTCTAATCAACTTATGGATTCCCCAGCACAACGGGACTTCTCAGTGGGAGATATAGATATACAACACAACAAAAAGCTACAGACTTCGTGCATAAAGTCGAACTGTCACGGCCTCAAATTTCTGTTTCACGTATGGTTGTGAGCCAAAAAAACCACTACCAGTGATGGTCACTTCATGATTGAAACAGAAAACTTATACCTACCTGGAGTCATGGTGTAGGCTGCTGCTTGCTGCAGGTCGTCTATCTTCGACTCCCGAGTGGCCCTCTGAACCCATTCTCAGGGACTTCTCGGACAAAGCAATGTCTCCTACTTCTCCAAATTGCGCAAGCTTTCCATCAACTGACCTATTTTTCATCAGCGGACTACTCAAACTAAACATTCCGTCTGCAAATCTACTTTCTTCCTTCTTGCGGTTGTCTGAAGGGCCTGGAAACATGCTCAGAGAGAGCCCTGATTGGCGTAATTCTTGCATATGGGCGTTCATCTTGTCTTTCTCCCGCTCTCGGTCCATGGCTAATCACTCTCTTACTAAAACGAGCTGCGAATCAAAATATCGTCCATTGACAATCGTAAAACCTCAAGTTCCTCAATGGACCTTTGCAAACACAAACAAAATACATACGTTAGTACTCTGTTATCTAAGGCAATTACCAGGTTTCGCATTATCCTGACGGTGAAAACAAAAATTGCTTCCATTAGCACAGCAGGTAAAGCAGGATACGTTGGACTACCATGTTGTGTTTGGCTCACCCATCACAACACTTATCGTATCCCAGCTTAAGCACTTATGGTTAATTCCTGAGTACGTCAAAGCCCAGATAGTTCATTATCTTACATGCTACGCTCTAAACGTAAGATAACAAGGGTGAACCAATTTCTTATGATATATTACTGACAAATCACCACTTTCTGTTGGTAAACGGTTGTATCACTTCTTCCCACCAACAGCACATTCTCCCTCTGCGGCCCGGCCGTCCTCACTTGTACCAGTACCTACTCTTCTCCTAAAATCGAAGGCGCAGCAAAGGATTTACATACTTCCCTTTTAACCGGACAGCCGCCTTAAACAAACAGTTTTACTAACTACAAGAAGCAGAAGAGGCAATTGGTGTGGTCCTATCATTACCACACTAAATCAGCAGCCGAATCTTCAACTGATCGCTGTCAACTACCTTTGACGAGATACTGTGTAAAAGAATGGAGCTCCCTAGAAAAGATGCTGCTCACAAATTGAGCCGGAGTTCGTCTCTCACCTTGCCGCCTCAGCGTCTGCGTTGTCTGCGCCCTACGAAGATTCCGCACATGAACTCCGAAAGCTCAGGGTTTGGAAGGGAACGGACTCGAATTTCCTTGACAAATTCGCTGACAGGTTCGACACCAACAGTCGTCCAACTTAAAAAGCAAAAGAGACTGATCAGAAACTACCACCGCCAAATGGGGTCCAAACGTCGTAAACCACCTACAGGACCCGAAGAAGCTTCCAAGAACACAGCCTAGACTTTCAGCTACAGTGCTGGATGCGCTGCGTTATCTGAGACTCAGCGATACTGAAACTCCGAACTCGGACAGATAGTAAACTTCAGCAGGATCAACTCCTCTTGTCTTTCCCTCTTCTTTCCTAACTTGAGCTCCCTCGCTCCCGACATCGCGTGGGGCCCAATTCATTGTCCATATGGCCCACAGTGCCCCACACCCACTGGACACAAAGAGAGAGCGTGAGACACAAAGACGAGCTAGACCGAGCGCATGAGACCGACAGCAGCTACCATTCATTCATTCATGAATACGGTGGATGCACACTAATGATGGATGCACAAGCACAGCCCACTTCTTTCGGACCGTCCCCCAGTTCCCGGAGTCCGGAAGCTGGACGATTCGGGGAGAGGCCCCGAGAGGGGATCAGCTATTCTCAGTTCGGAACGATTTCATTTCACATGCATCCGCGTTCAAAGAAAGCTCCTTGACAGTACGGTAGCTTGTATTGTACATGGTAACACATGTATTGTATATGGTAACACCTTTTACCTATTTGGAATACGGTGCACAGTACACCTGCGTACTGCAGTGGTGGTCCGAAACCCAGGCTTTCATGAGTGAAAGCTGTGAAGCAAAACTCCGATGCTCAGGACCTTGTACTGCCCTTACCACTTCACAACACAGCGTTTTTACCTTTGTATCCTCAGTATGTGACCACATCAATACTGAATTGGAATAGACTCTGAATAGTTGAGGCAAGAACACAGAGTAAATGGCTGTCCCCATCATAACAAATGCGCAGAAGACACGATTTACATGTCGTTTGACATTAAACTAGTGTACTTCATTCAAAATTGTTGTTATTGCTATGCATTTGCATAGCTAACTGTCAATTCCACTCAAATCAGAAGAAGACAAAAAGAGGAGGCAAAGGTGTGACATTTTTGTTGTGTCTAGCCACAGGACTTTCGTTTCAAAACCCATATCTTCCCATATATACATGAGGATTTCATTTTGCGGACGGGCTATATGAGGACCGAGAAATTTAACATTTATCTCTAAACTTTAACTTTTGCTGATAAGATTTTTTGCAAGAACCGATCTTATTAAATTATGATTTAAGTCAAAGCTCTTCCATAGCTTAACACTGTGTGCTTAATTTTAATTATTCTAACATTTCTTGAAAAATATTAAATGAATTTTTGGTGATTTTTTAGAACAGAATAATATTTTTCCTTAACCAAAAGTAAACAAAAAATATTTTTGTACTCGCATCTAGGGTTAATGTAGCATAGTTTTACAGTTAACTATGATATATTTAGTATAGTTTGTGGTATATTTAAACTAGCTTTTAACTTATGTTTGGAGAGATAATGTATAGCTATCATTCGATTCTGAATTTCATTAAAAGAAATGATTATATATTCCATTAGATGAGCCTTAGAAAAAAAGAAGACCTTAGATTTAGATAAATCTCAAATGCACAACTCTGCAATTCAATTGCAAGCGTAGCACCTTGTTGCGTTGGAGACTAAGAGTATCTCAAGCTGCATACTCTATATAGTATTCGATTTAGAGTTAGGTTTCCAGTTAAGTGGAGTGCACTTGATTTGCGAGACATGTTATATGTATAAGTGTAGATAGATTGACATATAAATTTGTTGATATCGACTCAATTATACTCCGTGATTAATACATACATCCGTGACTAACTAAATCACAATAAATTTAACAAGATATGTGTCAGTTTTTGAATGTTAAAGAGTTGAATGGGCGGTTAAATTCAGAATTAGGCTGTAATTATATATTGTAAAGAAAAAAAATTATCTATTGAAATGAACATCGATAGAGGATAACCTTACATTAGATACTGAAGTTACTAGTATCTACGTATATGCAATATATTATAAATTACATTATAATATAAAAGGAGAACCGAGGAACATGAAGTCTCCCATGAATTTGATAATAATAAAATGAAAAAATAACAACAAGGCCCGCAGGGCCCGGGCACTGTCAGACAGTGTTTACCATAGAGTAGGAGTTGAAATTGAAAAGTTCACATATTGATGTATCTCGAATGTGCTCTTTTATGAGTTCATAAGTGTCCATCATCAAAAGTGTACTTCTAGTACTTCCTGAGTGTTGTGGCGTGAATATGTCAAGTGAAAGTATATTATGAATTGTCGAAGTTAAACAACAAGATTCTTAAAAGGGGGATGAGGAAAACCGTAGTTAATCAAATAATAACTTGTATAGAACCATGGATAGCTGATGGACACTTTTGTGACTTGACCGTACTATTTCGTCACTAATTTTGTTATGTCTCTGAAACTTAGAATCATTATCTTGAGTATTAACTTCCTTACAGCCAGAACTCATGGTCGAAACGAATAAAAAGTGCCCACGAAGAATTTTAAACGTCCCTGTAACTCGTGGTCGAAGTCGTAATTCTCCTCAAGGGTCTGGAATATATGAAACGGATAAGATGAGGGCAAATTTGCATGCATCATATGTGTATGTTATGTTATTGTCTGATGTTACTCTGTGGGATTTGCGTATTAAGAAATGTGATCAATGAATGAATGAAAAAGAGAGAATCGGGGAAAGCGAAGTATCTGCCATGAATATATTTTGGAAAAAACAGTTAAAAGTGTCGATAATCAAAAGTTATGAAAGTACATTTATAAAATTCCTTTCACATAAACGAATGCCCGACCCTCAAGTATTTAGATATCACCTTATTTGACATAATGCATTTCTCTCTCGTCCTTGATCCGGAAAGGCGTTACGCTCGTAAGCCACTCACTAATTCTGCTCTCCGTTCCAAAGTCACTATTGAACTTGCAACTCTCACCTTAATACAGTTCATACCATTTCAAGTAGAACAATATTATTGACAGTGGTTCATACTTTACAACTCACCACATTAACAATGTGCACGAAATAGTATCAAATGATATACAACATAACCCTGAAATTATTCAAAATTCATCAGTGAATACAGTTACATACGTCAATGTCAAGTTGCAACTCAAGTCACAAGATAAGAAAATGACATTGAAGTAAAAGTCAAACAAAAATTGCAATAGTGAAGAGAGGTTCATGTTTTTATCAGATCTGCTCTTTTCATTATATTTTGAACTACAACATGCCCTCTTCTTCAACATCTATATGTTAAGTTGTTATCAGTTTGACTACTTAACGTTCAACGTGCGAATCTACACCACCTGGTTTGATGTTAATGCAGTACAGTTTTGTTAAATTTAAAGCATGTTTAGCGATATATTCTGTAGTGTTTGCACACTATTTCGGCTATCGTTTTTGCAGAACCGTCAATGGTAAAAGGATTCGCTTATGGTGCTTTATCTTATACATCCAAGATCATTTATGCAAAAAATAACCATACATAGTAGACACTCTTGATATGAGGATATCGATGAAGATGGTCATATTAATTTGTACCTGTTTTGTTTATTATGTAGGGTAATCGGAGCTCTTAACTATGGACCATCGAGAGAAGAAATGTATAAACATGTACCTATTAGAGGAAAATAAGCTAACCGTTGGAGAAATGTATCCTTTTGATACATACAAGTCTCGACGTTAAATTCTACGTCTTCTCGATCGCATATTTTGATGTCGGGTCTATAGTTGAAAATAAAGAATATATCTCATTGTGTAATAGCCCGTCTGACTTTATCTAAACTAAGGATCAGTGCATGTATTATTAACGTATCTATCGTAAATTTTATTAGATACAAAATGACTCAATATAAACATTTATATGGTAGATATGATCTACCATTGTTCTCTCCGTAGGAAATCCGACCACGGGCAATTCAAAAATGAGGGAATGTGTATTCGAGAAGTGAGTGAATAATAAATAAGCTCCGAAACTGTACACTTCGTGGGGGAAGGGAAACGGACAAGCGGGGAAAGTGCGAAGAGACGGGCAAGGTCGTGGGGGAGGCGCAGCGAGAATTAGTGAATAATTTATTAATTTTTAATTTTTAATTAAAAATTTTTATTTTTAGATATACTTGGAAAGATGAGGAGTGTAAGGGATAATCCATAATCGTTGGCTCCAATGCCGCGCTTCAAAATGTTAAAATACGAGACAGACTGCTTATTAATCCCTTCATGTACACTAGGTTTAATTTAATACCTAACTCTTCCTACTGGAAAGGTTAGGTATTAAATTAAATCTTTATTTATTTGCCTCCTCCATCTTTCGATGGAGGAGGTGAATAAACAAAGAATCTGTACATTGCAAGTGAGTGCATATGCATGCATAGTGCACTTCTGGCCCAGGATAACAAGAAGAAAACTATTTACACAGGGCCACAAAATTATCATGAGCAATTGGTTGACAATTAACTTCAAAATTATTTAATGGAAAAACACATTAATAACATGGAGTAAAGCATAGACTTACAGAAAAAACTTGTGCTCAAAGACTGGGTTTGAGCACAAGTTTTTTCCGTAATACAATGATACAGTTTTCTAGATTTAGTTAACTATATTTAATTTTAAATTTTAAATTTTAAATTGTTAAATTCAAAACCACTTGGTTCACTTGATTCCGCATGGTCACTGCAGTTACAAAAAAACCCATAAGAAACTCACTTAGACTGATAAAGACTTATGTCTTCTATGAGTAAAAATATTTGTAATTTCTTAGTTTTAATTTATAACCTAACCCTTCTAAGAAAAAGAGTTGGGACATAAATTAAAATCCGTATATATTTCTCCTATTACCAACATTGGAAGTGAGTGCATATACCTTCTAGTTTTATTTTTTGTCAAATTTGTACTCTATGGTAATAGCTAAAGGTTTTGCTCTATCCCTCCACTTTTTGCTACTTCTCATTGTTTACTTTGAAGCGAGGAGGTCTTACATCCTTTTCATTTTGTGGTGATAGAATCTTAGTGCCATGACTAAGATATATTGTAAATCCTACTATAAATTATAAGGATTTCAATAACGGCTATACTTTTGAAATTGCGTTAGAGTTTACTTTACGATATACACAAGAAGAATTTTGCTCCAAATTATAATTCGAATATGAAATAGAGATTATAGTGGATATGCTATAAAGAATGCATGGAGGTAGAACAATGCATGAGAGTACAATATTTCGTTAGCTTTCCAAGTAATCACAGCAGATATTACTACTAATCCTCTTACAAATATGCATGCGTCATAATATGTATTAGAGATGAATTATAGATATGTATTCGTGAAAAATTACACATCTCAAACGAACTAACCAAGGATAGCTGAGAAAGACACAAGCGAGATACGAGAGAGAATATAGAGCAAATGGATTGGTTCCAGAGGATGAGATGGAATTAGTGACTACTTTCATATATTTCAAAATATTTTTTTCACGTGTGTTAGTAATATTTTTGTTTAGGTTTTAGAAACAAGTATACATATTAGATAAGTATTTCAGAACAAGTATAAATTTAAATTAATTCTTTTATAAATATTAAATGTTATCATAACCACAAGCTACGGTGAGTCTGGAGAGAACCCATAAGTACAGAACCTTAGAATGCGCTGCCAAAGCCATAAGACAGAGGACATGCTCTCGGTCAGTCATAAAGTTATGGATGATTTAATTTGTTATCTAATCGTTTTCATCAAAACGTCAGGTAATAAATTAAGCTTGCCACCCTCTCCAATATTTAGGCTTAATATGGGTGCAAAATGAATGTATGCAAAAAGGATGAAAAGGGACAAGCGAAGCTTTCGAGAACTGTTAATTTGGTTTCTTGATAGACTGCATGTGGATGCAACCGAAGAAGAGGAGGAGAGGTGCCGCGCCTATGTATTATTTGGAGTTTGTAGACTAGTGAAGCTTTCTTGATGGGCGGTCTGTTCTTCTGATTTTCTTTGAGTGTTAATTTTATTTCTTCATGGGTGTCATCTCCGAAGTCTCGCTAATGTGCAAAGTCTGAATACAAAACCGTGTCACCTCTTCATACAAGAAAAGGATAAATCTCAAAAAAGACAGTCCACAAGAAGAGGTTAAATCGTTGGATCGCTCAAGCGAGTGTATGCATCCTCCGCAGCGCTTTCTTGATGAGCGCCCTGTTCTATTATTTGGCGAGTCTTTGTATTTCTCAGATTCGTCATGCGGATTAAGAGAAAAAAGGAGTCGTACTACACCTGCTTCTTCTTGAGACGGTTCATCTTGAGAATATATGATATTTGTGGGACCGCTATGGACCACATGCAGTTGTAACTCAAGGACGACAAGACGCGGCTATGCTGCGATCTTTGTTGTCACTGTTCAATGAGGAGTTCTTTTACTGCGCAAAGTCATTCTCACAGTGTTGGTATGCTTTCTTGAAACATTCATTGTTAGCTTTGATGGAGATACTTCATCTTTCAATCATTAATGTCTTTCGTTTCTAGACCCCCTCAATGATGAAATGTTCTCTTTTCTTGAGCCATGTTGTTGGATAATGAGGTTGTAGCGATCACTAAACCGCAGCTAGATGAGCGTGATTCAGATGAGTAAGAAGAATGCAATTTTAACCTTGAGAATGTAGAAGATCGGAGTCATTTAGCAGAGGACAACTACCTCCATATTTTGGCTGTTGTTCCAAGATTTCTCTTTCTTTCTAGAAATCGTCTCATGATTAGTTTTGATGATGCTGCACTGCAGTTGACGCGCACTTATATCTACTTGGACCTGCAATTTTCAGAAATCATTACAAGTTCCTTGTTGAAATTTGATTGTTAAAGTAGAAAAGATGTGCCATCCTTGCAGTTTCCACAGTATCTCTCGTCACTTTAGTCGGACCGTAGTATTTCTTCTATTATTCCACAGACGAGCTAGTATTGTACTTACAAGACATATTATTTTTGCATGTTTAGTTATCTCGCTTACGAGATACTCGAGACGGTACTTCCAAACAGCCCATCGTTCGCTTTGTCTATAAAGTTCATTTCGGAGGTATGCAAGGGCGAGCAGACAAAGTCTAGAGGTATCATTGACGGTGTGCAAGACCGGGAGTGACCTCGATACTTTCTCTTCTCGTTGCTTTCCACCTTCTTGCAAAGACAATGTTTGTGAAGCATTTTCTTAGTAGGACGGAGTGGGAGCCTATTGCATTTGCATTTCTAGGGAGTTATCTATATTTATGTCAAGACTTCAGTAGAGGTAAAGAAAACTATTGTACATGCTCTCGACTAGGATCAAGGACGTCCGATAGGTATTGAGATCTGCTTGAAACAACTTTCCAACAAAGACTTGTAACTTTTGTGGGTATGGTTGGTTATTGTCTAAAAGATGAAAATAAAAAATATCATCATGCGATCAAGAATAATTACTTAGAGTATGGAGACGGACGATAAAGAGTTATTCATGTTGTTGGGTCCTAAATAATCGTGTTGAACTGCCATGCATGAATATTCTCTCTAGAGTTTTACAATCAACAGACATAAGAGCTCGCACTTGCTTTCGAATACTTTTTCTTGCTGCTTGCGTCAAATGATTATTTCAGGAAAATCCAGTTCGTCTCCGTGGTGGATAATGCAAACCGGAACCCAAAAGAAACGCTCGGACTCCTTAAGGACTTCATTTATCAGGCTGGAACAGATACCGTCAAAAAATATCAACAATATTGTTTTTCACTCTGACGATAGACGTTATCTCCACTGTAAGCATAGGTACTTCGAAGCTGCTCAGACGAGAGAAGAGAAAGAAGCCGACACCGAAACTCATCCGGAACTCAATCCGATCCGCACGAGATACAAGATAGACAATTTCTTCTACAGGATTTCTTACCGCTCGCTGATGTCTCCATGAGGTCTACTGGATCAGATAGAGCCCGTCCAACAAGTGTAAAAATTATATGTAAATATACAGTGAAACTTTCGGGTTTGCTTCCACTACACCGAGACACATTCATAAGCATATATACTAATATGGAAAAATATATTATGTGTGTAAACTAATGTTCCACCTCCGGAAGGATGTTTCTCCTGACGATCGAACAATGTGTATTGTAAACTCAGTTCTTGGTTCCAAGTAAAATATAGTATGTGTGCAAACTAATGTTTCATCGCTGGAAGGACGTTTCTCCTCACGATGGAACAATCAATACTGTAAATCCGTTTTTTGTTCGTCATCATATATAGTCACTGCTCTATACCCGCTTTTCATTTCCAATAATAATTTAACGAATCGTATATTCGAAACGGTTACATGGATGCGAGACAAATTTCCACGAGACGCAAGCGTATGCTCATTGGTCCGTGTAACACCTTTTGCTTTATCCCACCAGATGGCATTCGGGCAGTGATTAACCAAAAAGTGGCAGCTGCATGGTCACAAGGCAAACTCAAGGAGATCAGATAAGGAGGGTCGCGAACCCTAAATGGGCATTCTCAGTTTTTCAGTCTTGGAGAGAGCACTCTTGGTGGTGAGGGAGGAGACTGTATTTTTCAGTGTAGTGTATATTGCCTTTGAGGTCAGAAATCAGGAGTTAGAACTGTGCAAATCAGATTCCTTGGAGAGTAGATTTGGAGAGCAGATCTGGAGAGCAGACTTATGATCAACAAGAATGATATGGTGTTGATTAGATCGCGGACTTGGGGTCTGATCTGTTGAGTAACAGAAATCAGGGCGTTCAGAGTGAAATTAGGTTCTCTGGTGAAGTCTTAGTTCTGGAGTTGCTGAGTAGTGAAGAATTGCCGGTCCAAGAGCACTGCGTGACCTTGTCAGCAAGTAAATGCCATGTAATGTATATGAGCCCGTGAATTCCTCCATTCTGATAAGTAGGCTTGGGTTGTGTGCCAAAACTGAGTTGGACGCATCTGGTGTTGTGTTGACTTTATTTTGGTGTAATTACTTTGTCTTCCTACTTCCTAGCATTACTAGGTCTCTTAGTCTTGGCGGTTGCTCCTTGTGGGTCTTGGCGTTTCGACTTGATCACCAATAGCGGAAGCGCTGCCCAAATTTTAGGCACCCAGGTCTAGAATAGTTCCACCTGTGTTTAGTAACATAAGATTGACCAGAGACCTACAAAAGACTAGTTGGTTATTCGAAACCCGTTCAACAGTTATCAAATTCTCGGTGCTCATTAGCTGATAGTTTAACGAACTGGATCTGGAGACACAAATAAAGTATACAAGTCTCTAGGGAGGTTCACGTTCGGCAGTTCATTGGTTAGAGATTAAAGAATCTGTTTCGAGTTCAACGGTCGAACGTTACAGTTGGTATCAGAGCAGGCTCAAGTTGAGTCTTTGGTAAACACCATTGACAATGGAGGCTGTGTCGACCGAGTTGGACGAGATGAAAGCATTGCTGAGAAAGTTGGAAGGCCGACTTGAGCAAGTAGAAGCTGAGAACAAGGTGCTTAAGGCGGATTTAACTGAAGCAAAAGCGACACAAGAGAAGGAAGCGGAGGTCCCTGTACTGCAAATCGAGCAAGTCAAGGATTTAGCACTACCAGGCGAAGAAGCAGTTGATATTGCTCAAGGAGATAAGAATGAAGATGGATCATAGAAGGTGCAAGAGAATGTTGCGGAAGGCAACTCAGCCAAAGAAGAGCACAAGCGGAAAGTGAAGTGGGCTGAACCAGCGACACCATCAGCCTTCAACGGTGAGAAAAGCTTTTCCAGGTTTGAGTTATGGATTACTGAAATGGAGAATTACCTGGAGAATTTCGATGAGCGCAGTTGGTTCACCTATGCTGTTAGTAGACTGGAAGGAGAGGCTAAGGAATGGTATGGAGGTCAACAACGGATGAGAAGTTTGAACGGTACAACTCCTATGTCCACTTGGCTTGAGCTGAAGGATGAACTCCGACGACATTTGGTACTAGTGGATGAAGCTACACAGTTTCGACTAGAACTTATTCATCTGAGACAGACAGGGAGTATCAAACAGTATCTCCAGCGATTTTCTGAGTTGGTTACTCATCTGCACATGGTGGATCGCACCGACTTGCTGTTTCACTTGAAGAAAGGTCTGCAAGGTTTCTATGCTAGTGTGTTTGATAGCTGGATTATGTTTCATAAGTCCGAGGACATGCAAGACTTGTTTGCATTTTTGGAAGCAGCAGAAAACACTAGGGAACGTAACTACACCGTGCAGCCCTCCAAGTTTCAACGTGGAACAAGTGGTGGCGAGCCTAGTAGAGGATTTTGGCGCAATCCTCAAGGACAGATAGCGTCCTCTCAGGGTAGAGGTGGTAGAGGACGTGGTGGTGGAAGATTTGGTGCAGCGGGAAGGAGGTTTCCTCGTGGGTCTCAACAGCAAGGAGTTACTCGTGGTCCTACTCAGACCCGACCTATTGGATCTTATGCATCCAATGCAGGATCCGACCAAGCTTCGACTTCAGGTGCTAGGAGCAGTGGAGCTAGCAGTGCTACACCTTCAAAGATGATCATCTGCTTTCGATGCGGACGGGACGGTCATATTGCTCGTGAGTGTCCTCAACGTTCAACAGCGAGCAACGTTCGTGGGTTGACAGCTGAAGAGACAACCAATGTTGAAGAACCAGTTGAAGCGACTACTAAAGCAGAGGTATGTGCTGGTGAGCATTTGGTAGAACATGGAGATTTTCTACCGTGGATTGAAGTAAAAATAAGAAACCACCGGTGTTGTTTGCTTATAGATACTGGAGCAGATGTGAATGTCTTGGATGAAAAGCTGGTCAGGATCTTAGGGATGACTAGAACCAAGATCATGAGCCCGTTGTTGGTAAGGTTTGTGCAAGGCAGCACAACCGTTACAGAAAAGCTCATGAGTGTTCCTATTACTGTTGGAGGGGTAACTAGGAAGCATGAGTTTTTAGTTATGAGCTTAGGTGACACGATGGAGGGTATCTTGTCCTGGTCTTGGTTACAAGAGACCAAGGCAAAGCTAGATGTTCAAGAAGGGAACATCATAGTCATGGATCGATGGGGCTCGGGTCAACCACATCCATTGGTCATCAAAGAGAGACCTAAGGAGCCAAACCATGCTGTCCGTAGGTTCCAACGAGCCAAGGTGGTATTTCAGATCTGCACAGCTAGACAATTTGGAAAGTAGATCAAGTCAGTAGACGAAGCTTGGGTTGCAGTGATGTCTAAATCCAAGGTGGAGACGGATGAGGAAGAACGTGTTGCTGCTCTTCTCATACATCCTGGTATGCAAATGCTGATTGAGAGATATTCTCATATAATGCCGGATCAGTTACCAACAGGACTTTCTCCGAGGAGAGCCTTGGATCATGCCATTGATCTGGTTCCTGGGGCTACACCTATCGCAGTCCCATCAAGACGCATGTCCTTTGATGAGCTAATAGAGCTGAAGACTCAGTTGAAAGAACTGATAGCTCAAGGTATCTTACGACCCAGCATATCCCCTTATGCTGCACCGGTCTTGTTCGTGGCCAAGAAAGATGGTGGTATCCGCATGTGTGCAGACTACCGTGCACTTAATAAGGTTACTGTCAAGAACAAGTATCCTCTTCCTCTCATGGATGAAACCACAGATCGGTTGACCATAGGAAAGTACTTCACCAAGTTGGATCTTCGTTCTGGATATCATCAAATCCGGATCAAAGAAGGAGATGAAGAAAAGACGGCTATAAGGACGAGGTATGGCTTGTTTGAGTATACAGTGTTGCCGTTTGGATTGTCCAATGCACCTGGTACTTTCTGCAGGCTAATGAACGAGATCTTCAAAGATCTCTTGGATGAGAGTGTTATCGTGTACTTAGACGATATCATCATCTTCTCATCCACTTGGAATCAGCATCTAGCAGATGTTGAAACGGTGTTTAAGCGTCTAGAAGAACATCAACTCTACCTCAAGAAGAGCAAGTGCTCTTTGGACAAGAGAGTGTGGTGTTTCTAGGATGTTTGATCGATGCGCAAGGTATTCATCTTAACAGGGCTAAGATTCGAGCCATTGTTGAATGGAAGAGACCTGAGAGTGTTCATGAGCTCAGATCTTTTCTTGGGTTAGCCACATATTTTCGGCGTTTTGTTTATCAGTTTGCGCATAAAGCCGCACCTTTGTTTGGCTTATTACGCAAGACTTCCAAGGTTGTTTGGAATCCAGCAGCTGAAAGAGCGTTTCAGGAGTTGAAACAAGCACTGACAGAGATGCCCGTGCTAGCTCTTCCAAAGACGGGAGAACCTTTCGAGGTTCACACAGATGCTTCTCAATGGGTCATTGGAGGAGTGCTGATGCAAGAAAAGCATCCAGTGGCTTACGAAAGTCATAAGTTTTCAGAAACAGAGGCAAAATGGCATGCTCATGAACAGGAGATGTTCGCAGTTGTCCACAGTCTGAAACGTTAGGAGCATTATTTGTTACCAAGCAAAGTTACTGTTGTGACGGACTGCGAGGGTAATACATACTTTCAAAGTAAACCTCGGTTGTCATGCAAACAGCAGAGATGGCAAGTGGAGCTTGCACGTTTTGATATCGAATGGCGATATCAAAAGGGGAAGGAAAATATTCCAGCGGATGTGTTAAGCAGACGTGTCCAGGCGTTAACAACCCAAGACACAAGTGAAGAGCTTTTGGATCGAATCAGACAAGCATTGCCAGATGATCCTCAGGCTCAACGTTGGACCAGCCAACAAGGGAGAGATCCATTGGTACGTCATCTCTCATTTCGCAATGGCCTTTGGTTTTATAAGCAAACCAAGGTCTATGTTCCAGCTGGAGCTCTAAGGACACTAGTCATGCAAGAATGTCATGATTGTGAACTAGCTGGACATGGAGGACAGAATAGAACGTTACAACGACTTAAAGAGCAGTTTTATTGGCCAATCATGTTGGAGGATGTGATCAAGTACGTGCAGACTTGCTTTACATGTCAGCAACAACGAACTGAGCGGAGGAGACCTGCAGGATTGCTGAGACCATTACCAATACTTGATGGACCTTGGGAGAGCATAAGTATGGACTTATGCACCGGTTTACTTGAGTCAGGAGGTTTTGACACTTTGCTAGTTGTCATCGATCATTTCAGCAAACAAGCTCACCTCATCTCTTGTAGGGAAGCAGTAACGTCAAAAGGTGCCGCTGAACTATTCATTCGATATGTTTTTAAGTATCACGGGATGCCTAAAGACATTGTTTCAGACTTGGATAGGAGGTTTGTTGCTGAGTTTTGGAAGGGTTTGTTTCGAAGACTCGGAACTACCCTCAAGTTCAGTTCCTCCTATCATCCTGAAACTGATGGTCAGACGGAAAGGACGATACAGATAGTAGAGCAAGGGTTGAGAAACTATATCATGCGAGATCAAAGTGATTGGAGCGAGCACTTGGACTTGGTGGAGTTTACATATAACAACACTAAGCATTCGAGTACAGGATTTAAATCATTTGAAGTGGTTTATCGAGGCTCTCATGCACCTTGGACTCCTATAGCTCTGGCTACCAAGGGGCATGAAAACACAGTAAGGTCAAACCAGGATCCTCCAGATCTAGAGACTTTCATACGTGTTCAGGATGCTGTGTTTCAAGAAGCCAAGAAACACATGGAGAAGGCACAACAACGATATGCCAAGTATGCAAACCGTGGTAGGCAAGACGTACAGTTCGAAGAAGGCAGAGAGTCTGGTTGAGAACCAAGAACTTCAAAATCCCAGCAGGGGTGGATTTAGCCAAGAAGCTTCTTCAAAGTGGGCAGGACCGTTCCTGATCGAGAAGAAGTTAGGTCCTGTGACCTATAAGTTACGTTTTCCAGCTAGTATGAAGCATTATCACCCCATCATTCATGTTTCTAACTTGGAAATGTTTCGTGAAGAACTAGAATCGTTGCCAGGAAGATATCAGAAATGGCATCCAGTGTTAGAAGCATTACCAAGAGCTGATGATCTTGAGTTGATTGAGATAGTAGATCATCGAGCATCACCGAATCCAGATGGAGCTGGAGAACCCGTCACTCAATACCTATGTCGTTGGACAGATAGAGTCTCGGGATTGGTAAGTGAAGCTTGGGAGTACCTAGATGATCTAGCATTGTACAAGTTCCAGGAACCACTGCGAAGATACTTTGTGAGACGACAGTTCGCAGTGGTCTCTGCCAGCTAAGCGATGGATTGAATCGAGTCAGAAGAGTCATGCCAAAGGGCCCTTCAAGGACACTGGAACCGAGTAGATCTGACCAATCTGCTCGTCTAAAGGTGGAGTTGTGGTCTGCTGACTGCTTATGGCTGTCGGATGTCAATCAGGTTTAGGCTGACGCTACTATGGTGTATCATAGTAAGGAGGTGGATAAAAAGAAACTGACGAGTTCACCACCTGGAAGCTAGGGTTCTATCTCATCCGAAAGCTTCAACGGATGCTCGGTAATGGAGCATAGTCCTGAGAAAGGGCTTAATCTTACCCTGGATGGGGTACTGTTCCTCTGGATTTGAGGAAGTGTTGTTCCTAATGTGGTATTGTAGATACCGCAGTTCAGTGGAAGAACTGCGTTTTGCTGGTTGGGGCGATTGTAACACCTTTTGCTTTATCCCACCAGATGGCATTCGGGCAGTGATTAACCAAAAAGTGGCAGCTGCATGGTCACAAGGCAAACTCAATGAGACCAGATAAGGAGGGTCGCGAACCCTAAATGGACATTCTCAATTTTTCAGTCTTGGAGAGAGCACTTTTGGTGGTGAGGGAGGAGACTGTATTTTTCAGTGTAGTGTATATTGCCTTTGAGGTCAGAAATCAGGAGTTAGAACTGTGCAAATCAGATTCCTTGGAGAGTAGATTTGGAGAGCAGATCTGGAGAGCAGACTTATGATCAACAAGAATGATATGGTGTTGATTAGATCGCGGACTTGGGGTCTGATCTGTTGAGTAACAGAAATCAGGGCGTTCAGAGTGAAATTAAGTTCTCTGGTGAAGTCTTAGTTCTGGAGTTGTTGAGTAGTGAAGAATTGCCGGTCCAAGAGCGCTGCGTGACCTTGTCAGCAAGTAAATGCCATGTAATGTATATGAGCCCATGAATTCCTCCATTCTGATAAGTAGGCTTGGGTTGTGTGCCAAAACTGAGTTGGGCGCATCTGGTGTTGTGTTGACTTTATTTTGGTGTAATTACTTTGTCTTCCTACTTCCTAGCATCTACTAGGTCTCTTAGTCTTGGCGGTTGCTCCTTGTGGGTCTTGGCGTTCCGACTTGATCACCAATAGCGGAAGCGCTGTCCAAATTTTAGGCACCCAGGTCTAGAATAGTTCCACCTGTGTTTAGTAACCTAAGATTGACCAGAGACCTACAAAAGACTAGTTGGTTATTCGAAACCCGTTCAATAGTTATCAAATCCTCGGTGCTCATTAGCTGATAGTTTAACGAACTGGATCTGGAGACACAAATAAAGTATACAGGTCTCTAAGGAGGTTCACGTTCGGCAGTTCATTGGTTAGAGGTTAAAGAATCTGTTTCGAGTTCTACGGTCGAACGTTACAGTCCGCGAGCAAAGTACTCTATAATCTGATGTTAATAATGCCCAGCTGGACCACTCAATATGTAGACTTGCCTACCAGATATGTATTCATGAGTATGTATGCATGTTTAACACTATCTAGATTAGATTAACATGGACCGAGTGATATACTAGATATAACGATACGCAAATCAAGCTGAAAAGTATTTCGATAACTTGGATAATCCAACGTCTGCAATTGCTCAGCGCAAGGATCTTTTCGTGGAGCTTACGCGACAAGTTTTGCACAATTATTAAAGGTATGCTACGCAACTTTGCTTAAAAGATACGTTACCGATATAAACAAACAACTCCCTTCGGTGGTTTATGTGGAAGTAGTATATTTTATTCACGAGTTATGAAGTACATGACTCACTTTACAATCAAGTGGATTTGAACGTCTGATATGCCTACAGTTAGTGACAAATTTACGTTATTAGAATGTGAGCTAGAGCCAATATGCATATAGTGAGAGTACAGTACGGAGGAAAGGGATAAAAATTCCATTCGTGACCGCAGTAGTGCATCCAGTCAGCCTGATGTTGTTGAACTTACACTAAGTTACATATCCATAATACTGTAAGTTTTGGGTCTTGGACATATTTGGTCTTATTAGATGGTGAACTAGTCCATCTTCACTGAGAGCACACAGAAGCTGAAAAACTTGGCAAAATGTCATCTACTACATCTTCTCACTATGGTCATCTGCACTGCTGCGCAGTTCTTTTTAGTTTACTCTTAACACTTGGATAACGATGCCGCTAGAAGACGAAGAAATGAAGAGAAGAAACATCCGGATGATAGGCAACGTGGTGAAGCCCAACGTGGTAGATTTTGGACTGGAGAGTACTGACAATACGCTGGAACTTGGAAGTGACTTTCTGTCAGCAAGTGCGAGTCGGGAGTGATAGTGCAGGGCGACTTTCCTTCCGTTCATCAATTCATACTGTCAAGAAGAAAGCATCGATCGATATGATTGACCGACCGATCCGTCGATCGATCTCTAGGACAGATAATTTAAACAAAATCGAGTGCAGAGACAGGTGAGAATGGGGAATAGGAGGGGATGGAGGAGGAGAAGAAAGTCTCGAGATTGACATAGCTTTGCACTCTGCCAAGCACGGGACGGCTGATTTCTCAAATGTAGGTAAGGTGCACGCTGGTATTCGGAATTGTATGAACAAATTCTAAGTCTTGACCTCACTTTACGAGAAAACGTAGGATTTTGAGTCCACGGGAGGTTTATGAAATTGGATCTGCGGCGGGGGATACATCCTCCTCGAGACTTTGTATGTGGAAGCCAGTGAGTTTATTAGTCCTCTTTTTATTCATTGAAACGGTTTCAGTTCTCTGTGGACCTCCGTTTTGCTTATTTCATAGTACTTTAGTGATTGGATTAGTTTGGAGCATTTCACACTTGCATCCTCTCTGGCATTCAAGCTACATGAAATTGACGGCACGTCTGAACGTCTCAGCTGCCCCCTTCTGAACCGACGGGAGTGACGTTTCTGAAACTTTCGTATCTAATTAGCTGCTTGGCGCTATTTATCGCTGAAGCTCGGAGTGTATAGAGTGAAACCTCTGATGTCGGAGTTCAGATGTTTGAAGCTCTCATCCAGAGAGTAAGTCTCAGTCCAGGGTTTTAGTAAAGTTATTTAATTACATGTTGTTGGTTATGTACAATTTAGAGGGCAAGTGATTGTCTCATACCCTGCAGGGTTCAGTGTTTTCCTTCATGTACTGACAGACGTCACGAAGCGATTAAGAGAAGCACAGTCACCTGCTGTTAGGTCGGAAAGGCACACCTGCTAATTCAACATCATGACCAATGTGCCTGAAATTGCTTCTCGGAGCTTATTAGGTGCAAGTGTATAAAAACGGCAAGTTTGGGAAGTTACGTCTAAGTTATATATTATGTCCGTTTTCAGTGTAGTAATTTTAATTTCCGATCGAGATTTCGAGTGTCTCAGTAAGTTTCAGTCTCAAGTTATTGCATCAGTTAAATGTTCTTGTTTAGTACTTACTGTGGACCTTAAAGATTTGGTTATACCTCAGATTCATGTAATGTCTAGCATAGTCCTTCCATGTCCCACGTGTTTGCTGTACATTTCTAAAGCAACTGTAGAATCTGTCATTCCATTAGTGCGGAAGTGTAGAACAAGTCATAGAGGCTGAACCTTAAGGTGCATGGGCACTTGGGAAGGTAGATCGAAAAAAATGCTAAGAGAATTCTTGGGAGTTTATCTGATTACTGCTATCTTTCTCATTAGAGAGGCGTTCTTTCATTCAAAAGCAGTTGCAAATCACTGGCGTTATGAGCCAAATGCTGGTCTGATCGCTGTGGAATGGCGTGTTCCAGGTTCGCTGTGCTTGGAGTTGTCAGATTTATACGATGTTTGATCCAAAGGAGGAGGATTCTCTTGGAATTTTTCCAGACCGGATAATTTATAGAAAACGTGTTCGACAGCAAGTTCAGAAACAGTTCAGCCAGGGTATTGGTGAAAGAACTGCAGGCTCTCAGAGGATGGCCAACATCCATCCCTCACGGGATTCAAAGAGAACATACTGTTAGTCTTGCTTGTCTCGGTTGATTCATGCGGGCAAGGTGTGGTGCTGAATCCTAGCGAGCAGAGATTGCCAGACCAAGTTTGATTACTGATCCGAGCATAACAAGTGAGGAATTTGAGCAGGAGTTTGGGCTTTCCAGGTCGTGGTTTACCCCCATACCCTCGTCTACAGTCGGTTGTAACTTTAACATGGCGTGGCTGGGGAACTTTAAGAACTTGGGAAACCTCGGTGATTTGGCTGGTGCAGTATCGAAGCTGCAGGAGAGTGTGAAGAACATCGAGAGGAACTTTGACTCTGCATTGGGCTTCGACACTAGTAATGATGGTAGATTTCCAGCCCTTCTTGTTCATGTGAAGGTTGATATGCTTCCTAAAGGAAAACGATTGTTTGTGGCGCGTTTTGTGAGTCTTGTTAAGTATCTCACTAATTTCGCTTCTACTATGATACAGTCATTACTTCAGTTCAGACGTTCTCGAATAGGGGTTTTGAAGAGAACTTGAATAATAGACAGAAGTCAGAGGAGCCCCACTTGGTTCTGATTCGGCCTAACTTGCTTTGTGGGGTCCTGGTTTCTTAATCAGTACCAACTCCTTCTGAGACAACAGTACAGCATGCTGAGCCTCCAGTTTCTCCAGTTAAACAAGTGGAGGGTGTTACGGAGAATGAGGATCTCAGTTTATCCAGTCCCAAGATTGAAGCGGATCGCCACCCTCCTAGTGCAAATGTTGACGCACTTGAGAAGATCAACGCGCCTGCTCTACGGCCTCCAGCGGAAGAACCAGCTCCAGCGAAGGCAGGGATAAAAGTGGAAGCAGAGGTTTACGGAGCTAAGAGCCAAGTAGCTGCTGCAGATGCAAGTCCAGCCAAAAGGAATAGCGAGACTCCATCCGAGGAGGGGAGCGATGAAAGTGGAGTCAAGCCTCCTATCGCAGAGCCAGATGATAGTGGGGTACAACCAGTCGTTTCAGATCAGCTTCCCGACTTGGCATCAAAGGAAAACTCTGATGTCGCGAAGGACACCAGCGCTCCTATATTGACAGATGATGTCCAGCCAAAAGAGCAGACAGGGTTAACAGGCACAAACGAGAAGAAGGATACTGGAGAAATCCATACTGCAGATTCATCGCGAATTGTGGAATTAGTGAACACAAGAAGTGGAATTGCGGATGACGTAGAGGAAATAAGTTCTCCGGCGAAGAGTCGCGCTGTAGATAAGGTGGATGTTGCTAGCAGTAGTCCTAATCAAACCATAGAGGAACCTCGGGTCGAGATCAATGAATCAAGAAAGCTATCACGAGAGAAAGTTGTGAATCCTGAAGAGCCTCCTGCGGTCGGAGCTTTGGAATCTGTGAAAAATGTTATCGAGGAAAATAAGCTCAACGCGGAACTGAAAATGATGGAAGCCGCACTACAAGGAGCTGCCAAGCAAGCACAGGTTAGCTTTTCTGTCTTACTTCCGAACGTCGTGATATTTTCGCATGGGTAACTGTTGAGGACTTACTCTGACGTTTCACATCCCAATACTTATAGTGCCAAGCTTTGTAGTTCAACCTGAATGCGTGTACAAGGCGTTGGTGGTTTGGCTTCTGCTGCTTCTAAATTTCCCTGCTGAAAGGCATTAATGAGCAGCTTTTCATGATCTTTGCTGACGACTGTTTATGGCTCCTCGTGTAGATGAAAGCAGACGAGATATCGAGATTGATGGGCGAGAACGAGAAACTAAGATCTTCCCTTGACGAACTTAAGGCATACTCTTCATTCTCATGCCCGTTTGCATCCTGAATGTTCTTGTTTGCATATTTTCTTTGGATGTAAGCTTATGCTTGAGTTGGAAAAGTCAGTTCGGTTGAGAACTTTCGACGAATGTGAAAAGCGATCATACAAAGGGAACTGCTGTTTCGTATATGTATTTGCTATTTGAAGAAATTTATGTATATGAAACAAGCTGAAGTTTCTGTAAATTCGAAAAGCTTTAGAGCGTAATGGTTTAAGCCTGCCGAAGTCGAAAAGGTGTGGAGTTGGTTGTTTTCCTAAGCATGTTAATTAAAGTTTGTGTACCTCAAACGTGTTACAAAGCTGATTTAGCGCCCAGTTGTGGCTTGACATGGTAGTTGTATAGTATCTGCTGTCACGTTCGTTACCTTTCTCTACGCTGAAGACGCTCCTGGTTTTGTGGTGCACATAGCTTCTCTCGTTGCAAACATCTTGTGGTAACTAAGCTTTGTGGTTGGAAATTCAGACCAAGTCAAATGATGTGGAGCTAGATGCTCTTCGTGAAGAATATCAGCAACGCTTAGGAGCTGCCGAACGGAAGGTAATTTGAAGAGGTGCTGAAGCTTATCTACTAGCTCGTTTATGTCTGGCCGCACTCGCATATATCTCAGGCAATAACTCTAACATTTAAGTCACAGTGAAACAGCAGGACTTCTTCTATAGTTACGAGCTCAACGACCCTTTGTTCAGAAATCGTGGACACCCAGTATGTCTACTTTACGGGGAGGTTGCAAGTTTGGAACCTGTGGTGAAAGTCCCGTTGTCTTTCTGAAAATCGAGCTCTGTGGTTTCCTCATATGCCTGCTGGGAGCAATGCTTGGATTCTCATTCCAGAGCTGTGGTCCTTAACTTTTAGGTCTATGCCTTGACAAAGGAAAGAGATATGCTGAGAAGGGAACAAAGTCGAAAGAATGACTCCTCTATACTTTTGAAAGAAAAGGATGAAATTATCAAGCAAGTCATGGCCGAAGGTAAAAGTTGTGCCACTTCACTACACCTCACGATCCAGTAGTTCGTGTCTGACCGTCAAGGTAGTTGCTCTTGAAAAATCATTATTGTCTCTCTCAGCGTTGGACATATCAAGCTAAAATTCGAGTATACCTGCGTCAAGCATATGTCAGTTGAATGATATTTTGATTTTTCTGCGGTGCGTAGGCGAAGAACTTTCGAGGAAGCAGGCAGTCCTAGAGGGAACAGTGAAGAAACTAAGAGCTCAGGTATGGGGCCAGTCCACAAAGGGTTTGGATTGAATATTTCCTAGTTGGATGTTTATACTTCTTCATGCACTCGCTGAGAGCTGGCACATGAAACACGTGGTCAGTTTCCTGTATGCTTCACGGAGTCTCGAGCACTCAGCAATTTGACTTTGTTGCACTCGTCATCACCTTTTGATTAGATCCGCGAACTGGAGGAGGAAAAGCAGCGGTTAAACTCAAAACTTCAAGTATGTCCCAACTTGACGCTCTTTATAGGGTTCATCTACTAGATCACGAAAGAAATATATCTCGAAATTGGCGACTCTTGTCTATGTTTACATCATTCAAATGCATTTTAATCCGTGCCAGTTCCGAACTGAGAAGAGTCTTGACTCGATGGTATCTTTCCACTCAGGTGGAGGAAGGCAAGGTGGAAAGTATACGAAAGGACAAGATGATGACTGAAAAAGCCCTTCAAGATGCAGTTGAAAGAGGACAGACAGAACTGGCAGCTCTTAGAGAGTACTATACTAATGCTGTTAATGAGGCGAAAGACGCGGAAGCACAAGCTGAGGCACGTGCTGATAGCGAAGCGAAGGCTGATCTTGAGCGCCGTTGTCGCGAGTCTGCAGAACGTGAGGCGGCTCTTCTGCAGTCATTGGACGAGCTAAGACAGGCGCTTAGTGCAACTGAGCAGCAGGTTCTTGAGTAGATACCTTTCTGAATCTTCTCCGCTATGCTGTTGTTTCCCTCGACGGCTGGTTAGCGGCTTACATGCAGTTTCCGGGTGATGTGGATAAGCTCTATTCTATCTGCCTGGTAGTTAGGTCCCAACTGAAAATCTTTTGTACACCTGACTGTCCCTTGAGCTGTGTCATATCGATGGTTATCTTGGAATGGCAGTTGATATGCTGCTTTAATTGCTGGATTCTCAGTGCTTGCCATGTGTTTTAACAGGCAGCGTATCGAGAAGATATGTTAAGGAGAGACCTCGAAGACCTCGAGAGACGCTGTCAGGTATCTTTGTCTATGGAAGATCCGAATTTGGTATCTCAGTCGTTATCGCCAAAGTTTCCATACTAAGCATATACGAGAAGGTTGAATGTAACCGGTTTCGGGGCATTACAGGCCGCAGAGACTCGTTACGATGAGCTACTTTCCAATATGCCAGACTCAACGCGACCACTCCTGAGACAAATTGAAGGCTTAGAGGTGATCTCTTTGCCTCTATAATGTAGTACGACAGACAGCGGTGGAGATTGAATGTAGTAGCAATCTGTTCCGTCAGCTGGTCCTTTTATAAACGTTTCTACACTTGCGGATTAGAGTTTCATACGTGAATATTCCGCACATTTCTCATGCAGGAGGCAGCAGCAAGTAGGGCAGAACTATGGGCAATCCAGGAGAGATCCCTCAACTCAAGGTTGCAGGTACTGTCAGTGGATTTTCTTTGTGCTTTGCTGTGAGTGTATTTAGCCATTGCTGGAGTCAACCAAGCAGTCCGGAAGTCGGTGTCAGTTTTTGGAACCTGAGCCGTACTTGTGTAGCTGAGCCATATACACTAATCGAGAAAAATTTGTTGAGAGGGGGTTGTGACGTAAGTATTTCATTACAGGAGGCAGAAGCCAAAGCAGCTGCAGCTCAAGAAAGGGAGCGAGCCATTAACGAACGTTTGTCTCAAACTCTCTCGAGAATGGCTGTGATGGAAGCCCAGGTGAGTTCTTCGAACAGGTTTCGTTCAACTTTTGATTCACAAGTGGCTAATTCTGGTATCGTTCCGTATGAGTTAAGCAAGCGTTAAAGATCAGAATCCAAACACTGGTCCCGTTGGTTCTTCGACACTGTGTACAGTTGTCTTGCCTAAGAGCTGAGCAGAGTCAACTCACGCGCTCTTTGGAGAAAGAAAGACAAAGAGCTTCCGAGTCTAGGCAAGAATATCTGGCTGCAACTGAGAGGGCTGCAACGCATGAGGGCCGTGCCAAGCAATTGGAGGAAGCTATTCAAAGTTTGCGAACCAAGCATAAACAGGAATTGAAGGAAGAACGGACTCGCCGTCTTGCGGTGGAGCAGGTTGGTTCTAGAAAGACCTACTTCGTTTCTCGAATTATCGAAGTTGGCTTGCAACAAGGAGACTCCAGCTTCAGTTGTGGACTATCATAGAACACTGCTGTGGGAATGGAGAATCGAGTTGGCAACTTTCAGAACAGAACTTTATTTTTGTTTGAGACTTGAGTAAATGCAGGAAATCGAAGAAGAGAGAGCGGTCACAGTCGAGTACGAAAAGCGCCTACGTGCTGAAGGCCGCATCGTAGCTGACAAGCTAGCTGAAAAAGCAACACATGGTCCCAACATACAAACAATGTCTCAGACAGAATTCAGTAAGGCTACATGCGCTTAGAGGTTTTCAGTCATGCAAGCGATATGTGTACTTCTCCTCTCGGATGAGTTAGACAGATAGTGGTATATCTACTCACATCGTTTTCCTCTACAGGTTCAAATAATAAGACCCACAAGCGAGTACCAAGTGCAAGTAGCGCAGGAAGCGTGGAGGAAAGCGTTTTCGTGCAGGCTTCGGCAGATTCTGCATTTGACCATCGTCCATCAGTGGAGAGACTAAGTTTCAGTGAGAGGCCGCCATCCCCTTACACCCCCATTAGGGGAATGGGTATGGGTCTAAGCTCTTCTACAATTGAGCAGCTTGAAGCGCAGCTTCGAACTAAAGAAGGCGAGCTGAGTTCTTGCTTTGCACGCTTGGTAAGGATCTCATGGTTGTTGCATACGCGATGTTCTTAAGAGAAACCTTCACTGTGAGCGGCAAGGATTAGCTTGGAAGACGACGCTGGATCTTCTCGTTGGTTGGTCAATAGTTCCTTATCCTTTTGTTAAAGTTGCCGACTGGCTTAGGTTTGTTTTGGATGTTAATTTGTCAATAATCGCAGGAAGCTTGTGATGCTAATCATACATCTCTCGTTGGACTCTGGCGTGCATTCGCTTACAGGCTGCATTGGAATCCACACGGGACTCATTGGCGGAAGAACTCGTAAATGCTACAACTCAGGTCCGCGCCGTGCTGAAAATGACTGCTATGCAAGTTTTATTCAGGAATAGTCAAGTTAATCAGGTCCGCCGTAGTACGTGAATGAGAAAACTATAATGATTTTCTCCGAATGATGGAAGTGTGTTAATTCGTCTTCTTATTTCTCAGTTTGCGTTCTGACTCGTATCCGCGTACTACTCTTTCTAAAATGGTGGCAGAATGAAATCTATCGTTCGGAAGCCAATCTGTTGCCCGGACTGCGTGCTGAGTTGGACTCTCTACGACGGCGTCATACGTCAGCTTTGGAACTTATGGGCGAGCGTGATGAAGAGGTGTGTCTTCCTTGGGAGTTTTTGGAGCACTATACTTGTCGCTGTGGATGGTGATGTAGCGCTTTTATGTGTAGGCATACTCGTTCTGTCACACGTACTCGAGTTATTCAGGTTAAAAAACCACATGTATGATTAGTGAGACTTCACATGTTAGAAGCAGCACATGCCTCTGTAGAACTCTGTCAGGCACTTAAGTTCCTGACCATTAATTCAACTGAGGGAGATGATTGTCTGTACCCACAAGGTCGAGGAGCTCAAAGCAGACCTGGCAGATGTGAAGCAGATGTACAGAGAGCAGATTACCATGCTTGTGGGGCAGGTGAGTACTTGAGTATGACCTCCTCAGCTTTGAACTGCAGAATTCAGAGCTAATGTAGCAAGGCGTCTTTGTTGGGCTGATTGCAGAGTAGACAACTGACGGGTTGGAGTGGAATAATGGCGTAGGGTTCGGAGTTTTCACCTCCTCCTGGTCTCGGAGGTGAAAATTTCTAGGGGCTGGTTTTTGTTAGTCTTATGCACGGCTCCAAATTGTCCTCTGTCTAGCTATAGTGTCTAGATTAAGTGTAGATTGCTTTTACTGCAAGTGGGGTGTATACAGCTTATAAGCTTAGCCATTCATCAGCCACAGTGGTTCCGCTAGGGGCATCTAATTTGATGGAGAGCTTTTTGGCTTGATTTCGGAGTGCAAAAGATCTTCTCACTTTCGTCTACTTTGTTGTCCTGCCAGATTGAGAGATTGAGTGCGACAATCGGGACTAGGTAATAGACTTGTACCAGAGTTTGTAGACCCATTGTTTTGACTACTCAGCCCAGCTGATGGTTTGTGACAGTCTGCCAGATTCAGACTACCTTTTATCTCTTCTTTGTAATATGGTCTATTAGGTAGATTGTGCAAACCTTCTCTTGTTGAAAGAAGCAGGTGGGTTCTTGAGCTTAGCGATTATCAGCCACAGTGGTTCCGCTAGGGGCATCTGATTTGAAGGAGAGCTTGCTGGCTTGATTTTGAAGTACAAAAGATCTTCTCACGTTCGTCTACTTTGTTGTCCTGCCAGATTGAGCAATTGAGTGCGACAATCGGGACTAGGTAATAGACTTGTACCAGTGATTTGTCGACCCATTGTTTTGAATACTCAGCTCAGCTGATGGTTTGTGACAGTCTGCCAGACTACCTTTTATCTCTCCTTTGTAATATGGTCTATTAGGTAGATTACGCAAACCGTCTCTTGTTGAAGAAGCAGCTGGGTTCTTTCTTGTCACCATTTGACTCCCAGGGGGTCAAATTCTGGTACAAATTTTATCGAATAATGGGAACCATCTTTCTGCTGTAGCTTGATCCACCATTCTGTAGTCTGTTACTTGTAGTTTCCTCGGGGTAGCCGTTGGCTCTCCGCATCCTTCGCTGAGCATCAAACAACTGATGTGAATTTGCGAACAGTCTTGTTTCTGAGAGAAAATCTTTTAACTGCGATTGCGAAACAAATAAATCTACGTATATAGTGATTACTCTGACCCTTAAATACGGACTTAAGGATTACTTATCCGGTACCTCGCGTCATATGTGCTTGATTTTGCTCGTCGTGTTATGCCTTTGTGATTCAGTAAGGTCGCAACCAAGTTTGTTAAATGCAGAGTCTTGTTATCGTCCGTGCGAATGTACTTGGTCATATTGGGAAGGTACTAAGAGATGTTCGAGGCTGCAGCTTTACTCTCATGGGGAGTATTTCATTGGTTCAGAAAAACATGTGCGGATCATCAGAGATTGCATCTTTCAACAGCAGTCTTTAGTGTTTCTGCATACTCTTTTAGGCTCAAATCGACAAAGTTTGCAGTACAAAGGCTGCTCGAGCTTGAATAGTCGATTGTCTATTTGAGATCGAGCCTTGTAGTCCTGGGGTTGTGGAATGTGTTCTGTTCAGGCGCCTCAAATATAGTGGGTAAAGGATCGGTCCTGATCGGTCAGAAGGATCGGTCAGCCGCCGCCCGTAGAACGTTATGACCTTCACATGATCGTCGGAAGTGTGCATGTTTACGGCCGGTTACGTGTCAGAGGCTTAAAATTTGGATGAACTTTCCTCGCAGAACATAAAAGATGGTTGGCGATCCTTCCGAAGGAGGATTTGTACCGCAATGTTTTGGCCAATTATTTATTTGCTCCACCCCAGAAGGAATGGTGAACTTGATCACTATATTTATGATTACTTGTTTGATCCACCCCCGACTTGATATCTGTTATCTATATCGATATTATGGACAATGTGCATATCAGAAATGGATTGTGCACTATGGAATGTGTGAAAACTGATATCAGAAATGGATTGTGCACTATGGACTGTGTGAAAACTGATATCAGAAATGGATTGTGCACTATGGACTGTGTGAAAACTGATTCAGATATTTAAGATTTGTTTTTAAACTATATCAGAATTAATTTGTTTTTAATATGATTTAAAAATGGATTGTGCACTCTGGACAGTGTGAAAACTGACTCAAATATTCAAAATTTGTTTTTAAATTATGAGACACTGAAACACATAAATAATAATAATCTTCACATTGATTCAGATATTCAAGATTTGTTTTTAAATTATGAGACACTGAAACACATCAATAATAATGATCTTCACACTGATTCAGATATTCAAGATTTGTTTATAAATTATGAGATACCGAAACACATCAATAATAATCTTCACACTGATTCAGATATTCAAGATTTGTTTTTAAACTATGAGACACTGAAACACATTAATAATAATCGTGATGTAAAACTAAAATGAGTCTCATTCAGACCGGGCGTGATAACTGACAGAACTGTCAACAGTAATCTTAAATCTAAAATTGAAATATAAATTTCACTCTGACCGGCGTGATAAGTAGGAGAACTTTCTGCAACCCGTCAAGGGATTAGTTCATCATTCCTTCTGGGGTTGGAGCAGTAAATTCTTGTGATTTGGCCCATGTGAGTACCTTTTCGCGATTCACACCGTACTCTACCACTGACCGTGCTCGTCACTTTCTTGTCTTGTCTCGAAAGTGTACTCCTGGGAAAGGTGTGTTTTCCTTTAGTTGGTTCTTTATCTTGGTGGTACTGGTGATGATGATGAAACTCACTCTGAGTGCATACTGGTGACTATATATGCATGCGACTTGGAGCTCTCGCCGGAAAGAAAAAGGGTAGAAGAATCTTGGGGGCACAGTTGACCCGGCTTGCGCCTGGGAGTGGTACAGGAGGTTTTGTTCTTATCAAGGTTAATAAAATTAGTATTTTCGTAAGCTTAAATAAAGTTTTGTTTTAAATGCTGTTATTACAAAAGTTATATGTGTTAAGTTAGAATATAATTTATGGAAAAAAGTAAAATTGATGTATAAAACGTTGAACATATGTCGAACGTGGCAGAAACCTTGTAAGTAACGGGTGTGAAAGTCCACACTAGGAATGACAATACTGACGGATTTCCAAAATATTAAAATATATTATTATTTTTTACTTTTCTTTTATCGTCGATAGAATGAACGTCACTGTTTATGATTTATCTACATAATCCATCACCATAGTTGTTAGATAACTGAACGGTCCAGGTTTTAATTTCCTAACTTCAATTAAGTTTCGATCAATGTCATATATTTGGATGTTATCTGAACATCTCATATTATAAAAACTATTTTTGTCTATGATTGGATACACTTATTGATTTGCGTATCCCATCATATGTACATTACACACTCAATCATGAATTATATGTTACTAAATAAATGATAACTATGATCAATACATTCTTGGATGACTCAGTCATCATAAACCACTCCTCCTTTAGAGGAGTGGTTTATGTAACTATGTATGCGTCATGTTGAATGTCTACTATCAATACAGTTTTGTGTCTAAACCAGACCGCAACAGTGACCAATCAGTTTCACTTCCTAAACCGAGCCTAAAACAGTGACAAATTAGTTTCACTTTCTAAACCGAGCCTAACATTGGCTTATCAGTTTTCTGAACCTGAATCGAGCCTAAACAGAGGTATATCAGTTTCCGGACCTTATCGAGTATAAATTGTGGTTTACCAATTTCATAACCTAGATAGTGGTGCAACGGAAAAGATCGATGATTTATTCGAAATCAGCCCCAGAAAAATACAAAGAGAAAAACCCAAAATTAGTTTATGCATAAATGTTAAACGTGTTCCGGAAGTGACAAAGAAACTGGTAAATAACTTGCGTGAAAGCCTTAGCAAATGGAGATTACAGAAGGTTTATGCACATCAATTTTCTTCGGCTCGTTGCTGGCTCTTATTTATTTAGTGATTCACCTGAAGAACCATAAGCGAGTTCAATGATTAATTGTAATTACAATTCTATTTGCTGCAGTCCAGCACTTTCTTAGAAATTGCTTCTAGAGGTTTCCACTCTTGATAATAGTGACATGTTCTGTTTGCTCATTCGGTTCTAGATTTCACATAGAGGCACCGTTCTAAAGGATTGTCGTTCCCTATGTTTTTGCTTAACTACACATAAGGAAAATATTGTACAAATAAACTTCCTGTGAGTCTTAGTCTTGCTTCGGGTCGTTCATATTTAGATAGATGGGATTGCCTTGAAAGAGTTACCAGTTATTTTTACAGCGGGCTTATGGGTTATTTATTTATGAATATGCATCCAAAATGAAGTAAAAGTGGAAAATCACAAGCACAGAAAAAGGATAAAAATCTTGGCTAATGTATTCTTCTTGTAATGTAATTGTAAGCTTTTGATCAACTGGAGCAGAGCGTCACAAAAATAAAGATTTTTTTCTATGGGAGATGGACAGTCATCTGTATTGTGATATATTCTTAAGTGTAGAGTTCCATGCCAATTGTTGTATGAGATAATGCTATTGAAGTGACCGACAATCTATTGCGTTGCTTGTAGCTACATAAAGAGCCAATAAAAATTACCGAGAAAAGAAAAACTACTTTTAAGAAGGAAAATTGTGATCGAATTGTTGGAGATACTATCGATGGAAACAAACCAGAAGTAGCATTGTTTGAGGATACGTCAATTTATTCAAGTCATAGCAAATAGTGCACTAACTGAAGTTACTGAGAGCAAGGTGAAGAAAAGATTACCCGATTGGACAACGATCGCTCGAGGATGACAACTATCATTATTGAAAGAAAATGATATTAGCTCTCGTCAGGACACTAATGAAAATATTTGAAAACAATATGTTATACATTATAATTCTTAGACATGTGAATCCAGAAACTTATTTGACTGCAGCCTTGACGGCAACAGCAGGCCATAAGCTTCAAATGTAAGCGTTAAGAGATGGCAGGACATGTACAAACATTCGATAAATTTGAACGATCTCGAAGTGAACACATTTACGGAAATAGACGATATACCTCAATTCATGCAGAGCTTACAAAAGAAACTTTGTAAATTGTTTACTGACATTTACGTGATTGCTTTACAGTTCAAGACTGAATGGCCCTATTATGGGTGTCAATGGAATCTTGGTCGAATATTACTTCCCCTTGGGAAGAGTTGCTACTTAGGCGAGGAGACGTTTCACCTTTCTTATTTGCTTTTCACTCGTTTCTGTCGTGAGTTTGGTAGTAGGGAATTTTAATACTCAAAGCAATGATTGTAAGTTCCAAAAAGCAAAGAAGACTTAGAGACGAAATCACTGTACTGTCAAACCACAAGAAATTGGAAACCCGAGAAAGAGCTCCCTCCTGAGTACTACTGACTCCTCAGACTCCTCTTTCCTAACTTTGACAGCCCCTATTACCACGTAACTTCTGAGACTTCCAAATATGCACAGTGTCAGGCGGATCTAGTAGCAACTATGCTACCGGAAGGAGATATTCTCCGTCCTATTGCTGTTCTGTGGTTGACGCTGTTGTCAGACGAGAAAGAAAGAAAGTTCACACTGTTGGAATCTCATAATTCACGCCGTAAAATATAACTACTTGGAGAAAAACAGATAAAACAAGAGCATGTGATGCGCACACGGTCTAGTATAGTAGCTGCAAAACAAAGCGTGGTGTCTAAAAGCTAAAAGCACCCACAAGGCGGACTGTGGTTGCCAGTGAAGTGTGCACTCGAATAGTGTACCCTTCCTGGCTGACACAGTTGACACCAGAATCGACCAAGTAGTCCCCACGACACAGAAGGCAGTCGACAAGCTTGAGGCGGTCATGACTCGTGAGATTGCTGGTCAGGTATGGGAGCAAGGAGCGGCGAAGAATGAAAAGGTCCAATTGTGCAGAGTGTCTGTATATATGTGTACCAGAATGCCATCCTTCCCACGACCACAAGGCCCGGAAGTGTTACATAACAACTCTCCAGCTACACAGTCTTGAGGGGAAAACAAAGCGACGGTACATTCTCGAGTCCTGTCAGCAACATCCTCGGATCAGCTTAAGTTGATGATGATACGTTCAGATCCTGGATCAGGTACCGTGGAAAAACCAGTTTGTGTACTCTGGAGAAGAAAATTCACGCAGTCACATGTGCTCCACGGACTTCCTTCTTGTAGTTCCTCCTCATGGTACTATTAAATGTAACTAGTCTGACCTTGAGAGTATAAGATTACTAGTATTTCGAGCTCTACCGGTAGACTACTGCTGGCATATTGTCACAAAGAATGTGCAAATTGAATAGCTTTGCACTGAAAGGTTTGTTCTCAACTCTACACGCAACGGAGGCCTGAGCAAGGCTCTCACTGTATGCAAGCTAAGGTTCAATTAAATGTATCTATATTTTGTATCCTTCCTTGAGGTTGAAGGTCTGACCACTACGAGGTGATAAAAACAGCACTGCTGTCAGTTGATGATGCACCGTCGTCGACTACTGGAGTAGTTAGATCTATAGCACCTGATCGGTGCATATATTAGAGAAGTCCTCTCCTCTCTTCTCATCGAGCTAACACTTGTTCCCACTGCCGCACCTTGTGTTGGTGTTGGGTTTGGTGACGGGATAGTCCCGTGAGGCTAGCATCCGTCGGCAATCGACTTCGACCATGGGAATATCACCATCAGCGGTAGAGGCATCTGTTCGTCCTTCCATTTCTGTCTCGTCTAGAGGAGCATAGCACGGGTGGAGAGTCTGCAAAGCAGTGGAACCAAATGTTAGATATCTTACTCGACCTTCGAGTTCCTCCTTCCATTTATTCCTGCTCGACGAATGATTAATCTGATTTCCGACAGCTCGCAGACGCTTGGTCAACTTAATATTCTGGACACTGTAGAGCATGTTCAAGGAGATCTATGAATCCTGTGTCTGACTCGCTTTTCGTACTAAGCTGGTGACCCATCTCCACGGATGGTGGAATCAGACCTAACCTCGTCTAATACGTCTGAATGCATTTAACAAAGTACATAGACACTCCTACTTAACAGACAGCAGACCCACGATGGAGGCTCGGTTCCCCACAAGTTCTAACAGACTGATCCGATTCTACCCACCATGAACTGATCATGAGTACAGCTTACCGTATCTTCGTCGCCTTCGCCAGCCAAAAACTCGTCGAATTCACTGAATTCGAAGGACATCGAAGTTACAGAAGCATCCGAATCCATGGGATTCAGTTCAACCACCGTCGGTTCAATCGTCGCAGCAACTCCTGCATCGGATTCCTCGTCTGTGCAGAGATGAACGAGGGTTAACTCAGCATACATCCATTTCTGAGAAATCTATTGCATACTGTCCAAGTTCTCGTACTCATACAGTGGGGTTGGTGAAGAATTATAGCAGGCATTTTGCTGTCAAAAGAACAATGATTGAGCTTGAGATGTCACTTCGAAAGCGCAACGTACAAAGCTAGTAGTGAGACCACTTGAACTCCAAGAGTACATCAAAACCATGAACACGAGAGATGATTTAATGAAGACCATGAGAACACAGAGACACTCGAGCATATGCTGCCAAGCTGTAGCACGCGAGATCATGAGGATTAGTCGGACTGCACTTCTTCGCGCATTCTTAGTCCATTCCAAATTTACTCAGTGCCCTGCTTAAGTAGATACCAGAATTTATCTAGACACGAGCGCCATAGGCAGATCAAGCACTGTAGAGATCATAAAGAAACAGAATCCACGTCTGAAAGTGCACCGAGAGAGAGAGAGAGAGAGAGAGAGAGAGAGAGAGAGAGCACAATGCTCCCTACTCACTTTCAACCGGGAAGGTCAGTAGCATAAACGCAATCCGACCATCGAGCAATGTCCAAAATGAACTATCTCACCTGCTGGGAACGGACGGGCTGACAAGCATCCAGGCAGCGAGGAGGTCACTGCAATGCAGATTAGGCACACCACAGCAAGCAGATGTACGAGCTTGGTCATTTTCGCTTGCAAAGTGGGGACTGTGTCTGGAGACAGAAGCTGGGGGGATGTGAAAGCAGCTCGTTCCTAAAGCTGAGGATCAACAGCATGTGCCAGGAGGTCGAGGGGGGTCGGGGTCTCTGTCTCGAGAAACTGAAATTCGCAAACAATCGAGACGCAATTTGTAGATTTATGCTAAGGAAAAAAGTCAGCGCGTGTGGCTTCATCTTCCTGGACTGTAGCCCACACCTGAGCCATCGGTAATGTCAAAGGGAAAGGTGGAGGCCATGACCATGCAACTGTTCAGTACTCTGGCTCGAATTATCTCCTCTCGACCATTTCCATGACTGCTCTAGTTGTGCAGCCGCGAATCTCTCCGGCCCCTCCACTCTTCCCATCTCCCTTCCCTACCGCATACTCAAGCAATCGGATGATCTGCATCAACTACTGTTGTCTCTCGTGTCCTTTTCCAGCTTTCGAATTCCTTCGTCATTGTCAGTGATTGCCGCTCGCAGTCCCATAGTTTACATTCCCTAATCCTTTCATGCAGGTACTGGTTAAATAATGTACACTACTGGCTTTCGTGTAGCCGTCCACTGGATATCTAGATCCAAGGTCAAAGCGCCTGAATTCCTGTTCTTCTGCATGTTCACGAGATTTTCCCGGACGATGATGGTCGAACTCAGCTACCATCAATAGCCTTGCAGCAGTCACAGACGCGACGACCGACTTCCTACTGTACTGCCACTCGCATCTCATCGACGAGTCACTTCTCTTCTTCCACCGTCCGACTCACGCCAATTCGCTCTCGGAAGGAAGTCTGCCAGGATCCTTGCCCGCGATTCCCAATGTCGGGTCACTCACACGCTCGGGTCTAAACACCCCCTCAATTCACGTCCATAGACGCCACTACGGTACCGGGAGTTCAAACTTCAAGGGTGGGTTCTCGTGGAAGTTAGAACGGTTCTGGTGACCGTTCCCGTACACTCTGAGGACCGGTCCTCAACGCGGGAGCTACAGAACCAATCAGAGTGCAGACTTCCGTAAGCAGGCAACCGGGAATTCAAGCCGACACGTTGCACTGGACACCTGAAAGACCAGTTGTTATCGCATCAAGAGAAATCTCCACGGTAAATTTGAAAGAGTGCTCCGACTCAACAGTCAGTGCAGCAGGATATATATCGACCCAATCTTGGGATTTTTGGGGACCGAGATATATAGAATATAGTGCAATATAGTGCAGAGTATATAGAATAGAGAATAGAGTATATATAGAATATAGTGCAGAGTCCCCGGCATCGACGGGGCAAGGAGATTTCCCGGGTACGGTGTGGCTAATTCTGTCCTTTCCTGACTCTCCAGTACAATGCCGGAGGAAACTGCCGGTGAAATGCTGATACTTACAGACAACAAGGCCGGCCACGGAATCACGGAGGGTCCTTCGACCTCCGTTCTCTTGGGTGCCCGGAAATCGCTCCGTGTATAGTTACACCCAACCCAACCCAACCCACTGAAGTCGAGCCCGTGATGCCTTATTGACGTGAAAACCTTTGGATAGGGAGGTCCGTATAGCCACCTTCAAAGTCAAAAATAGGACTTGCGAAAGAAGAAGCCATGATCCGCGACTTCCGTCTGAGGGCATCGATACGTCATGCTCCAGGCGCCAATCTTTGATCAAGGGGTTCTAACGAACCGGTTTTCAACGGGGCCAGGCCACCTAAAGGAGTGTGGAGGAAACTCGGCGTAAGGCCTGCCTAATGTACCGTTATTTGTGTTCGAGAGTGTGAACGTTGAGTATAGTTCGATATTCATTTCCGAGCATGCGCTGTTATTTATGAACTTATGATCTGCAGCAAAGACAATCAAGATCAGTCACGTACAAGGAGAGGGTACGATCGGCATGTTGTCTCCATGTACGTGACTTATCTTGATTGTCTTAGCTACAGTACCATCTAGTGGGTTAACATTTTGGTAAATTAATGCAGATTTTTTATGCTCTACTTACCGTATGTCAGTATCGTATGTATCTCAATTCATGTAAATCAATGCAGTTGTCCACTATAGTCGATTGTCGGTCCACTGTAGTCTACTGTCATCCAAATTCCGTCGTGGTACGCAACATGTCCAAACTAAATCTTCTTCATCCATTCTGACAGATCAGCAGAAATTTACTTGATCCACCTCTCACAAAGAATCCCGGACTTGATCCACCTCCTCTTAACGATGACCTTCTTGATCGACCCCCAAACTGGGTATCGCCCGTTTTCTAAGTTACCTTGCCACATCAAACGTACAGTCGGATAGTCATGTCAGCTTTTGAAAACTGACGTGTTATGTCATGTCAACTTGGCATCATCGACGTTTCGCTCTCACCCGAACTTTGCGGAATCAGTTTTGAGACGCACTTCTTCATCGGTTTTAGAATGTGTATGAGTTGCGAGCGGTGGATTCGAGAATATGATATAATACACTGGACTTCAGAAATGCAGTCGAATGATATTCTGAAGATCGGGCGATCGGAAGATTTGGTTGACCGTGAGGTGCTGGATTGTCACAACCAGGAAGGCTAATTTTGTGAATCTAGTTAAGCGTTGATAGATCAGACGACCGAGAAGGAGATAGATGAAATAATATCGTATTGAAGAAGGTTTGAGGAGTTCTGGAGGTGCAAGTCTCCCCGAAGAATCTTCGGACAGTTAGCATTTTAGAGTAATGGTGTGACGAATATGGCGTCCTTTGGAGGAGTGGCTGTATCAGACCCTCAGCTGTCGGCCAATTTCACTCAAAAGCAGCTTAAAGAATACAAGGCGCAGGTAAAGCAACTGATAGTTTAAAGATTTTACACTAGTTGTCACTAGAACACGTCTCTCTAGGTCCTGAGCACCCCGCTGCATATGCCAAGTCCTCCATGTCCTTCTCTGCTCTTCCGTGCTAGTCAAGGTGACGCTGGAGGCTTTGATGTGAGAATTCTTTGACGTCATAGACGTAGAGAACGCAACGGAATAGGATGACAGGGATCCTAGAAGTTTGGGTGCTTCAGCCTGCGAAGCGTCGACGATCAAACCGCGTTGGACAACATGAATGTTTCAAGGACGCAGAGATAGTGATTGCTTGCAGAAGTTAATCTCCCTTGGTTATTTAATTCTTAATAATTGCTCAATTGTCTCCGTTTTCACTACAATGAATGCAATGCACGGGTCTCGATCAAAAGGGTGCAGTGATCGCATTAGAAGGATTCAGACGAAAGACCCTCACATTTGGCCGGTAGTAGTTAAGCACTCTATTATAGTTCAAATGCTTGTCTCAGCCCTTGACGTAAACTGGGAGGTAGTATCTTTTTTAATTTTCGTGCGATCTATATCTTAGTCAACAACAGCTCCTGCTGCAAAGATTGGTCATCGAGGCCATCCTCAGCTACTAACATTCTAGCTAGTTTCTGAATCCAGTACTTGCGATCACCTTGCATAGAGCTGTGATTTGGACCGTTGGTTTATCTCCAACTCAGATATCTTCCGCATATCCTTCAGACGGCTAGCAGGTGAGTTTATCCTACTCTTATGTGAATTTTCAAATGATTCCAGTGAAAGCGAAACGTCGAGCGATGAGGACGAAAGAGAGTGCGAATCACATGAGAGCGATCGAAGAACTTCGGGTGGATTCGTTCGCAGAGCTCATGAGGTTCTTCTTACATACTGGCCCCTTTTGACGTTGATGATTAGACAGTACGTCCGGGAGAGATATGTCTGACTTCCAGAGGCGGTCACTTTAGTGGGGCTTTATTCCGACTGTATGTCTGATGTGACAAAGTAACTTAGAAAACGGGCGATACCCAGTTTGGGGGTCGATCAAGAAGATCATCGTTAAGAGGGGGTGGATCAAGTCCGGGATTCCTTCTGGTGGATCAAGTAAATTTCGAATGGTCTGAATGGTCATCTGTCGAGCGAAGGGTTGGGTGGCAAGACCAGAGGTTTTGTTGGTCACGAGTTCTTGGTTCAGGTGGTTCACAATCCTCGTGAATGTACGCGTATGAGTGAAGACGACGAGAGAGCGGCGAGTGATTTGGCTTGAGCGCGAACATTTCGTTCATTTGGTGTGAGAAACATCGATGTTGTGCTCAATTTGGAGAACTGATGCGAGTTTAATTCAGCATTCGACGACAAGACAGTGAGTGATTCGGTTTGAGCGCGACCATTCAACATTCAGTGATTCAGCATTCTTGAACTGCATGAGATTGTGCGTTTGGACAGATTCTCAAATCTCAATCTCAATCTCGCATTGTGTCTAGATCTTGTTGTCTTCAATATGGAGGAAAAAGTTAAGGAGGTTGTCATCGACAACCGGTGTAACCAGACATTACCGTTGGTAATGTGATCAACTGTGATGCCCACAATTTACAAGATTTACGAAATTTTGAAATTTTTGAAGTTAATAACATGTCTGTGTAATTGAAATAACCTTGTTGCTTAAGATTACATCTTGCTTAGAAGAAAGATGGTCTTAAGAACTTTTTGTAAAAGAAGGCGACTTCTTCCGAAGACGGAAGAAGGACGTCTTCTCGACCAAGTCTTCGGAAGACAAAAGACGAAAGACGGGTGTCTTCCAGAAGATAGCAACCACGACTGCATGAGTATCCACCACGCACCACCTAGGAGGGAGGTAGGTGTACCTATCAGGTATCCACCATGGTAGTAGGTAGATCAAGGAGGTCGAACCCCTAATCGCACAAGGAAGATACGGGAGAAGGCACATTAGCACGAAATCAGCTGACCGCTTCTCGCATCGAAGGGCAATTATGCATTAGGAGGTCGATTGCAATCAGGGTGTCGGATTGGACTTGGAAGCAAGGAGTAGTGAAATCGTGGATAACAAGGATCGAATCGAGGCTAGAGAGAGAGCGAGAGGACGATTCTGTGAGAGCAGGAAGCACCCATTGAGCTGAAGGAGTCTCCTGCAGATTCCCGAAAGCAGACATTGAAGGACGATTGAAGAAATATCGAAGGTGGAACACTGATCGATTGAGGAAGCAGCAGGACGATAGGAGCAGTTCTGTGAGATCGCATTGGAAGCTGAGGTGGAGCCGGAAGCGCGTAGAAGACTGAAAGCACTACAAGAAGCAGCCAGAAGACTTCTTCCCGTGTTATTTTCCCTTCCCACCGCTTCTCACCTCTTGTTTAATGTTCCTCGCGCTTCCCCGCTGTTTGCAAGAAGCCCATTGATCGCTTTCTCCATCCCGAAATTTCCTTTTGTGAAATTGGGCGCGGAAGCGCTGCCCAATTTTCGGCAGCCATCTTTCCGCTTCTTCCCAAGCTGTAATCGAGCTTCTCTGTCTCTCATTCTCTAGTTCGTTCCTGCAGCTATCAATTTCCCTATCCTACCGCACCTCTTCTCTTGAACCCCTGGACAGAAGATGCTTCGGAAGATCTGAACATCTTCGAAAGATGCTTCTAGACATCTGAACGTCTTTGGAAGACGATTGTGTGCAATTCGTATCAAGAGTGGATTGGATTGGGTTTTGTGTTTAGAGAGGCTTGGTATGAATCCTGAGTGACTTGGTGAGTTGTTTGTTGTTTCGAGAAGCTGGAAGTTGAGAACCAGGCCTGTGCCTCCCGATCTTCCAAGCTTCTCAAATCCACATCTTCCTAGAGAGACTAGAAGGTTGGAAAGACTGGCAGAATGGGCGAGAAGACGAGAGGGTCCTTTACGGATCTCTTCTGTCCGATCCATAGCAGCCTATTCCTTCTTCGTCTTCCCGAACATAGAAGAGAGTTGTGAGAAGTCTTGCTGGCAGAATCTGGAGAGAATGGTCAAGGGTCATGTCTTCTCGTCATGCAACAAGCTTCTTGTGAGTGTGTATGAGAGGTGAGAAGTCGGAAGAACAAAGTATGAATGTCTTGTGTCTGTTGTGAGGTTAGATTGCGTGTCGGAAGCAGAAGACATGTGAGACCAGTGAAGGGAAGCTTGGCCGCGGGAAGTCTTTCGAGAACGTCATTCATTCAGAAGCTATCTCGGGAGTCTTCCTGGAGGTCACTGTCATAGCAGGAGCCCACGACCATCTTCTGAACTTCTCATACAATCTGTTTCTCTCATATTTTGTATCTTCTGTTAGGAAGTAGGATGAAATACAAGGTGGGTTGTCTATGCGATGCCTTGCTTAGTTAGGATTGTTTAGATATAGCTCGGAAGACGAGAGCTAGTTAGAAAGCATTGTTAGAATCTCGGAAGACGGAATAGTTGTCTTCTCAGAGTGGAAGCTAGACTGTGAGGACTTGGGAAGGACCGAGCCTTCGACTCGTAGTAAGTGCGTGTGGCTTAGTGTAACAGAGCTTGAAGTATGTCGATGCATCCTTGAGGGTTGGTGTTGCCGGCAGCAGAGTTGGTGGAGACCAAATCCTTCTCAAGGAGTTGGGTCTCGACTTCTTCCTGTGGGATTGGAACCTCGCAGACCAGGGTCTTCTGGAGGAGGTTTGGGCAGCATTGCCTCCTCGCAACCTTGTACTTGCGAAGACAGGAGTAGCTCGTGGAAGACCATCTTCCTTGATAGCGGAATGGTGGCGTAGGGTCTTCCACAAACCAAAAGCAGAGAACCGAGGGTATGAGTTAGAGAACAAGATCCTACCCATGATCTCATGGAAGTGGCACGTGCCGAGGAGCACAACTTGCCTCTTTTTGGAGGACATGCATGGAAAGAACGAGTGGAAGGTCGAAGCTTACCGGGAGCCGCGGAAGCGTTGTCGTGTTGTGGATTGGCTAGGGTGTGAAACCACCACATATCCTTATCGTACGTGTTTGGTGTTGAGGAGCCACTGGACCTTATCGTGTCAAAAGATAAGACTCCGCGTGGACGATCCGTGTACTCTCCGCTGAGTGGAGATAAGCGTATTACTCTTGTCGTCACATACGAGGTTGATGTATAAGAAGAGAGGTGCGCGGAGCTTGAGATATAGAGTGTAGAGTATCCAAGTCTAGTGGGAGTGTGATCAGTATCATCGAATGAAGTAAGCGGCAGTACGAGTGGTAGGCATGAACGGAGTGCCCTTTCGTGCTCCTGATCTTCTACTTGCGCATCCATTCGTCATTAAGATCCATTGTCTGCCGCGAGATCATTTTCGAGTATTTATGGTAGCTCATTGGGGAGAGTCGTTTATGACTGCGGTGATGACTACTCCGGATCCTATCGTTCTTCCCATTGTCACTTACGACGTTGTTTGGGATCTTACTATCTGCATCTTGCTTTGATGTGGTATGGATCCTCCATTGGATCTGAACTTTCCAGCGAGAGTTCCGTTCAACACTTGGGTCGAAATACGATGTTACAGTCGACCAAAGGTGACGCATCGTGAGTTTGTCGTGAAGAACTTCGGTGAGGATTATTACAACCAGAGAATAGCTTCATCTGTTCCTTTTGTAGTTCCGTTTATTGTCAACCGTTTTAGAGTCGGGATTCTGACTCTCTATTGAGCGTAGTTTGTACTTCGTGTTTACGTGCTTCGTGACCGACGGCATCGTCAACGACACGTGTTTGTAGTTTGTTCAATATAAACTTTTAGGTCTAAATGGTACTCTTGGATAAAAATTCATTCTTTGTGTGTTTGTCATGTGAGTGAAGACAAACCCCTTTTTTGTCAACTTGTTTCTCATTGGTCGAAAGTTTGACCAATCACTTTCTACCAAGTTCCTTTCACGTTTTCGAGGGGTAGAGGCACTTCCCGTGGTCCATTCGCGGAGGGTGAGATATGGTTGGAAAGCTTGGGAGACGAGGATGCCCGTGGACTCAATGGTTGCTGGATTTGAAGCGCAGATGAGAAAGTTTCGATCAATTGAAGCTGAGGGGATCAAATTCGTGACCAATTTCGTTTCCTCTCCGATCGGATTGTGGAGCTGAACTTGTCTTCCGCGAGAAGAAGGTTGGAGGAGTTCAACGCCTTCTTCCATTCGGAGATTCATCCAGCTATGGAGTTGGTGGAGAAGCGCGCGATGGCTCAGGAGAAGCCACTGCGACTTGGATTCGGTCTGCGCACCTTGATGCAGTAGGAAGAAGTCCAGAAGAAGGTAGAAGCGCTGGAAGCTAACCTTCGCACCACGGAGAAGCTTGCGGCGAAGTACAAGACGGAAGCAGTCGCTTCTACCAAGGAGTCAGCACAGTTGAGGAAGAGCAACCAGGAGTTGCAAGCACGTCTACAGTAGCGTGACCAGGAGGTTCTGCGGGTCGTAGATAAGGCCACCACCCTCGCAGAGAAGAAGACAACGTGAAAGACACTGCGGGAAGTCGCAGAAGCACAGGCTGCAGCAGAGAAGATGCAGCGAGAAGCAGCAGAAGCTCACGCGCAGGGATTGCTAGCACAGATGGTGGAACCACTTCGCAAGAAGTTCAACTTCACCGCGGGTAGGAAGCTTCTCACCCTAGCTAGGGAGTGGGATGACGAATCTAGAGCGATGCTAGTGGAGTGCAAGGAGAGTATGTTCCGTTACCTGGATCGACAGATTGAGGATTTGAAGACGCTTTATGGTTTTCCTTCGATTCCACTACCAGCGGCTACATCTTTCCATACTCCAGGACCAGCGATCGAGACAGATTTGGAGAAGGAGGAGTTCGACCTCGCTGTCCACTTGGTAGTGACAGCGTTGGAAGCCGAGAAGACTACAGAAGAAGCCCCGGAAGACAAGGTGTCTTCTGGAAGATAGGAAGAAGAGTGTCTTCCCATGTGTTTCGAGTGGAGGAGGTGACTTCCTCGGACCACTGTGAGATCACCACAGCTCTCAGCGTCGAACCAGTACCACAGAAGAGCGAGGAAGCGCAAGTCGACTCAGCTTCCCAAAAGACGCTTCCGTCTTCCGAAGCCACACCAGCTGAGCCAGCCACGAATGTTAAGGAGGAAGCTACCTCAGTGACACCCGAGGTACTCGCAGAGCTTCTCACCTTATCGGAAGCCGAGTTAGGAGTTCAAGTAGGAGTAGATCAGGAAGGGTAGAATTAGAGTAGACAACAAGTCAAGAAGACATGTGACTTGTCTAATTTTGGTAGGAACCGAAATTATTATCTTATGAGGTGGCAGTTTAACTGTAATTTTAGATGACTGTCCATGTGGTAGGGTAGGCAGCGCATGAGTAGGAAGTAAATGACTAAACCAAGGCAAGGAACCGACTGCATGTGAGGTGGTGGCTTTCTAACAGCGCCCCATCTCCTTGATTGCAAGTGAGGATTGGAGAGGAACTCTCTTTTGCGTCTCAATGTGGTAGTATAAGTTAGAATGCAGAGTAGGATTCAGGGCGCACTAAACACATTACTGTACGTACACATTAGACACATTGTGACACAGTGTATACACACTACACTCGATGTTAGAGACATACGAATAGATTGAGATTACACAGGAGGGGTCTACATTTTTTAGTTGTCAACAGTGGTTCGAATATGTAGATGGAGGTAGTGGACAGTTTAGAGCTGGGAACGGCATCATCGTGTAGTCTTGTTGTTAAGCTGGTGTGCCGAGGAGTAGGAGCAGGACGTAGAGGGAATGAGCTTCCCAACACCAATGTGTCTTCTTCTCGAGGAATGGATTTTGGATTTGAGTGCAGAAGCTTTGTATGTGTCTTCTGGGCAACGGATTTCCTTGAAAGCACACCCAATTGTGCATGAGAAGCATTTTTCTTGAGTGGCGGTGGTTAGCAGTTGTGCAGATTCGCAGCTTGGCTCATCCAGTGGAGCACTTTGGATCCATGTACGGACGGTCCTATGGTAAGTGATCCCAAAAGACAGAGTAGTCAGAGCAGCGATAGAAGAAGAAAGAAGACTTCTTCTCACAGCAGAAGACGACATCCTCAAGTAGAAAACTGTGTAACTGTAAGCAAATTTATTGTCTTCTTCCCCAAATTACTACAAGCAGGGATGGCTTGTTAGTCAGGATCCTGACTAGAAGCCTGTCGGAGTCTTAATTTCTCATTTTCATCTTGTTTTCTCTTGTTTGGATTTTCCCTTCTTCTCCATCTTCCTTCATCTTCCTATCTTCTTCTAGTGAGCTTCCGAGACTTCTATTGAGCTTTCGTGAAGATGAATGTCGTTGTAGTGCTGCAGGAAGACCGTTTCCGCAGACAGAAGCCTGGGAAGGCTACAGGAGGCATACACCATGTGATTGATCTAATCCGTTGGATTTGGAAGAGCAATGTGTGACAGACGTTGCTAGTTCTACTTCTACGAAGCAAGAGTAGTCTTCTGGAGGTGTGAGAAGCCGAGTTGAATCCTCAGAAGCCGAGAATTGCTTCAGGAAGACTGTGTTGAGAAGACTGGAAGAAGTGACCTGGAAGCAGGACACGTCTTCCCGAGCTTCCCTGTAGATATTTGTGTGATATCATAGTTGAAGAGATCTTCTCGAGCCAACACCAAGTAACGCATCTCCCATAGTCCCGGCGGCATCATCACAAGATCAAGGACCCACGAAAAATGAATACTATGTGGATAGGTAGGTACAAGTCCATCTCTGTAACGGACTTTAGAGTAGAACTGGCAGTGCAAGCACGACCCACAAAATCCACTACGTCTTGATACAAATCCTTCCACCAGTATCGCTCTTTCATCTTCGTGTACGTAGTCCAAACTCCACGGTGTCCAGCGCACAAGGTGTCATGAAACTCCTTAAGCAGATTCAGCTTCGTCGGTTGATCATCCACCACTCTAGCAAGCATCCCATCTCTTCTCTTCGGGCGTTTTCATAGATAACCTTCACGTAGAAGGTAATCGTACGCCTTTCGGCTGATCTTCTTGAACTCCATAGATAAAATCCAATGTCACGGAACTTCTCCGTGTATAATTTCTCGTTGAACGGCAGTGGTTCCAAGTCTGAAGTCTGTTGATTAACTTGGCACCAAACGTCTCTCTTCTCTTCATCTTCGACCTCAGTAATCATCTCATCCTCATATGTATAACGAGCCCTAGATAACATGTCTGCAACAAGATTATTCTTCATGCTATATGTTTCAGCTCAGGGTTCATACTCCAGATATAAGCAATCCATCGTAGCATTGCTATGTCTGAAGTATTACAGTTTCCTATCATACCTAGCAAAGACAAACAATATGTTTCTAAAACCACACGAGCTCTAATCAAGAACTCTCAATCTACCTTCATAGAAGTAACAGCTCCTCAGAACTCACGCTTCACTTGAGGATAGTTACGTTATCTATCCGTTAGGATTCGCGCTCCAAACCTAGAAACAAACCGCACACCTCTGCGTCTTCTTGGCCAACTGCCCATCCAATCACCTTTGAACTCGTGTCAACAGTAAGTATGATAGGTCTTCCGCTCTCATAGTTAAGTCTCCTTAGTACAGATAGAGACTTCAGAATCTCTTTCGGCTGCTCTATCGTCTCGTGATGTTATTGCCGCCAAATAAACCTCTTCCCCTTTCTCAGAAGTGCATACAGAGGTTCGGCAATGTGTGCATAATGAGAAATACTCACACGAAAGAACACACAAGCTCCTAAGAATCGGCAAACCTCAGTGATGTTGGTATAATCTGTTATCCTTGCTATAGCATCTACCTTATCTGGGTTCGATCACCTCCCAAAAGTACCACACAAATGACCCACCATCACAATCTCTGACATTCCAAAACGAGATTTGATACCAGATAGAGTGAGGTGTACCTCTTCCAAACGCATCAAAATCTTTTTCACATCTTGAATGTGGTCTGCAACGAACTTTCTGCAACCATCAGAAGTCACAACTTCGTCCTTGTCCTCCATCGGACAGCTTTTCATGAGGATATCATCCAGAAATGGGACAGTTATCTCAGGTACAAACTCTCGTAACACCTTATGCATCGCGTTTTGCATATGTGCTACTGAGTTTGTCGCGTCCTGAGGAAAAGTACACATTCGCATCAACCCCAAAGGTGTACGCATGGTAGTCAAATCTCTACTCTCCAAAGTAAGCTGAAACTAATCATAACTTGAAAACAGATCTCCAATAGAATAGATCGATCTTCCAGCAAATGCCTCAGCTACTTCATCAATCACAGGTCCTGTCCCAATGTTTCAAATCGTGATGTTGTTGGCAGGCTGCAAGTCTTGGATGAAGCGTAGAGCTCATGTCTTCTTAGGTACTGTGAACCATCGGCTAGAGTCCGGAGTCATAGATAGTTCAAGAATACCCATCGGCATCCTCTCCTTCAGTAACTCAATGACCTTCGGTAGCAAGACACGAGAGACTGGAATCGGCTTCAAGTCCCAAGGTAAGTGAGGAACAGCGAAGATAACCATCGGAGCTATCACACTAGGATCTACACAACCAATCTCCTCAGCTGAAAAGAAAATGCCTTACCATGACTAACAATCATCTACTTGAAAGCTCTTTTCTCAACTTCAGTCAAGAAGTCACCCCCTCCTATCTAGAGCTGCTCGAGTGTCTCTTGAGTAAACTTATGTCCTATCTGTTTCGGATCTCTCAGTACATGCTCAGTGACCGCTAACTCCATCTGTTGTCGTGAATCAACAGATAACTGCGTCACCATTGGTTTCACCTTCTTCGCTACAGTTTTGTATTTTGTGTGCACCTCTGCTTCTTGACGAGAGCTACACCAGTAGATTGCATCCTTCCATCCACTCTCCAGTCTCGGATGAGGACGAGATTGTAAGCACGAGATAATCTCCTCGTAGACTTTATGAGAATGGATGGGGATCATCACCCTTCCTCCCATCTGCTCCATCAACCTATCTACATCATCGAGCCAATGAACAAAAGACAGTACGCCTACAAACTCCTCGTAAACACCAGAAATCATCTCACCTTCATTCAGAACTCCTGTACAATGCAGATTTTCTGCATACTCCTCCATCTGCCTTCTACTCTTCACATTCAGATCCTCTACTCGCATGAACTCACTCCAATCATCAGAAATGAAAGTCATCAAACCAGATTTCTATCTATGTATAGTACAGCTATTCTCAGAATCTTGAACAACCTCCTCATCACCCTGATGTGATCCCACAGGCTGCTCAAGCGAGATCATAGTAGTAGCTGATCCATCACTCTTGCTATCCCGTCCTACAAGAGTGGTTTCTGAAAACTCTTACTCCTACAAATAGGAGAATCTCTCCAAGTTTATCGATTTCGTGATTCATACGAACGGTCAGAAACTAAACAGAACTCTATCATCTCGACTACGGATCTTAGCATAATGAGCCCCGTCATTCATCACCTTGGTCTCCATTTGAACTGCAGTAATATAAAGCTGACCAAGAATCACGGGATATGAAGATGAAGACTGCATGAAGAAGTGTTGATCTACCTCTACATCACCTAGCTTCACCCTCACGTTAGGACAAGCACCGTATAACTCACCCTTTTGGTTGTTTGTAGCTCGTAGCACCCAACCATAGTTCAGTTCGATAGACCACTGATCTCTTTCGTATACCTCCCGTGACATGATGTTGATCTTAGAACATGATCAACCAAAGTAGCAATAAGTTAAGACAGGTTTCCAAGGCGAACTGGTGTAGCAGTCGTAGCACGAGCCCAGTGCCTCTTCCTGAAGTCACTATCAGTAGTTGGACTCTCGCCGTCAACTTCTTCATCGTCAAACTCAATAGTGTTGGTATCAGCAACCAACACTTCTTGCTGGTATCCCGTGTCATCAACCTCCTGAAACTGCACCTTTCTGAAATTTACATCATTCAGAGAAGCTCATACTGCATCTATCATCTGACTTTCTACTTGTTCGCACCTCACCTGTCTCTTTCGCTTGATGATGTCGATGATTAGTTCATGAAACTCTCTCTTTGCAATACCAAGAACTTCCCGAAGAGAAAACTCAATTCGCGCTTCAAGTATTCTCTGCTCCAAGATGCTCTTGAGGTGGTGGAAGTTTCAATATCAGCTGCCAACTTGTAAGTCTGTCCTTTTTCTTTCTCTTGGGCAATAAACCGCCTACCAACTGTCATTGGCTCTTGCTAGGATCTCTGCACATCTTTCATTGGATCTGGTGCAGGTGGAGGAGCTGTAGAAGTAGACGGGACGTCATCTGGAGGAGCTGCTCGTCTCCTGGCGACTCTCCGTCTATCTCCAGTCTCCTCTAGAACTCCAATATCAAGTTCAGAGGCTTCTCGTCGTCTCTTCTCCTCCGCAGAAGCATCCTGCCAGTGAACGTGTCTATCCACGTCCAAGAATGCTTTGATAAACGCATCGTCAATAGGATCATCCCACCCTGTGATCCTACGGATAGTCTCAACTCCTCTCTTCAGTATTTCAGAAGAAACAGGAGCAATACTCTTCTCATCAGTCTTATCTAGCAACGTAGGACTAGAAGAAACTTCAATGTGTCCAGCATATATATCAGAATTTATCGGTTGTGCCATCAACGCATTTACAGTTGCAGCCGCGGCAATCTGAGGCAGACTTGTCATGCCTCCTCGCCCAAATTGCGTGTTTAGCGGCTCTCCAGTCGAAGAAAACTCAAAAGTGCCAAACAACTATCTTCTAAAGATGATTCTTCAACAACAATAAGATTGTCATCCATCATAGATAAGTATGCACGACGCCCACAACATCTGCAAACAAATTCAATGACTTTGATAGAATTCGTGGTCAAGTTTAATACTTCACAAAATAGAAGATTGAGAAAATCTAAAATTGTTAGATGGATATGTTTCGACCAATACAAACAACCGGAAGAGTATTTCAAAGAGCAAGTGCTGTTATATGTCTTTTTTCTTTACGACGAGAACAACGTTAAAGATTCAACTGAAACATAAGAAAATACATATAATAGACATAAATTACATATTCTATTGTTACAAAATTTGTATACTTTTAAGTACAATATGTACGAAGTAAACAAGGATTGGAAGAAATTTGAGAAATACAAAGATGATAAATCAAGGTTTAATGATCTCGAACAAATACAAGTTTTGAAGATAGCATATCCAGGACAAGCTGCATTTAACATAAAAGGAATGACTATTCACAGTGCTTTAGCAATCCTTAAAGACTCTTACTGTATGAACGTATCAACATTAAGTCATGATCGAGTGGATAAATACATCAAATATTATAGCCAATTAAGATTATTAGTGATAGACAAAATCTCTCTAGTGGACGCAAGAATGTTCTCTTACATAAACCAAAGACTACAACAAATAACTCAGAATTTCAACCTTCCATTCGGTGGCATAGACTTAATTTTTTGCGGTGACTTTTATCAAGTAAAATATGTTCAAGATTCATGGACTTTCAGTCTTCTAATATTTATTCTCAAAATATTACCACTAACATATGGTCTTCATTTTTCAAACACTATGAACTAACTCAACCTATGCGTCAAAATAATATAAATTTTATACAAATTTTTAATCATATTCGCATCAACCAACAAACATCTTCTGATCTACATTATTTAAATTCAACTAATCAAAAAATGTATTCTAAACTAAACGATATACCTCATTTATTTTACACTAACAAAGATATGAAACTTCATAATCAACATGTATTTAGTATAACTGATGAGAACGAATATTTATTCCATTCAAAAGATCATTTTCTTTTGTTATATCAAAAAGATTTAAGATATCCATAAACCCAAAAGATATAGCTAGATTACACGGTACTTTATCTCTAAAAGTTACCATGTTAGTAGAATTATGTTATAATTATAACACAAAAGGTGGACTCACAAATGGAAGCGATGGGATTTTCATGTCCACAACAGTATATAACGATGATCAAATCATTTGGATCCAATTCTTTCATCCAAAGATTGGAACACAATCGAGGAACAAACAAAAACATTTATATTCCAATAACATTAATCCATCTTGGACGCCCATTATGAAAATTTCACAATAATTTCCAATCAATAAATATACCAGAGCACATAAGATCACTAGAACACAATTCCCTGTTCAACAAGCATATGCAAGATGTCGTGATGTGAATTGTTTCACATAGTGAATAATTCACCTCTCAATTAGAAGTTAGTCTCGCGCGATTCTAGAGAATGTTATATATTTTGAGTCTTAGTAGGTTGTTTACCATGTTGATAGAGTTTAAGCTCATGGGTTGTACTTACATGTCGCCCATGCATACTTTCTCGCATGTTTAAGTTATCTTTCAGGATTACGTATCATTTTGCATGTTTCTCATGTAGTTTAAGATTTACGTTGGCACTCTAGGGGCTTGACGTGGTAGCTTATGTGTGAAATTAAGTCACCGTGTGGTTTGGAGCACAAAAGGACAGAGAAATGAAGCTATGAACTCCCATTGGTCTAGTTTTGTCCTTGTGTAACTCTAAACTTAGTAGCATGGGTCTTAAGAGGAGTTCGAGCAATTGGTAAGGACATTCTGAAATCCGAGAACACAAGAGGATAGGGCTCGTCTTGCCAGTCGATGTCAATGAAATTCTTGATCGATTTGGAGCAATGAAGAAGGAGTTATGGCTGATTGAAGTTCGGATTGTGCCAAAATTGCATTACTTTTGTTGATTTTGGAGTTTTTTGTATCAATCTCAGCAGAATTGAGAAAATTGCTTCAAACCTTCATGGTCGCGTTCACTGTCAATAGGGCTACGACTGTCCACAAGTGTCAACTGAGTGAGTGAGTAATTCAAGGCGACCATTGAAGCAGAAGGGGTCTGAAAAGCTCTTAATCTAGAGAAGCAACTTCAGAGATCAAGATCTGGAGAACTATGTACAATGTTCGGGTAGCGAACCACACCATCTCGCAAAGTAGATGTAAGCTCTTGACAGTCTTCTCGAAAATGATCAAGACTGTCACATCAGATACATCTACGAACAAGCGCCGGTGGTTGCTCTCTCTGCAGGCCAGCTAGCTCCACCTTCAGTTCTTGTATCTGCCGAATCAGGTCTTCGATCTGGTTCTGTTGTCCATGGTTCTCCGCAGGTCTTTGAACAGGCGCCCTTTGTGCAGGAACTGACACAACTGGCATCAAAGGAACTGCAGCCGAGACAACAGGTCTGGGAGCAAGAGCCGGAGGTTGTTGTACTTGAGGAGCAGCACGAGGTTGAGAGGTCACTTCTACAAGCGGACGTCCTCTCACGACCACTCTTCAATGCCTATGTCTTGTTAGTACAGCAACAACATCCTCGACTCTCTCCCAGTCAGTAGTAACTCCTCCTTCAACAGATCGATCAGCCAACATGAAGCATAACCGATCTGCCGTAGCATTATCAATAACTTGCAGGAATAGCTCTATTCTCTTAGCATCTAAAGTTATTCGCTCTAGAGTTGAAAGTTGTCGGTATCTCCGATCAAACTCTCTCAGCAACTCATTCAAGCTCATCATACGACCAGGTTGCTGCTCAACCCAGTCCAGAAAACATCCTCCTAGTAACTCTCTCTGAATCCTCTTCAAGAAAATCCTCTCGAAGAGATCACGTAAAACTCATCCATATACCAAAATTTCTTCTCTGCACATCCCTAACTTGGTCTCACAATTCAAGAATCACAGCCAACTCGAAACCGACTATCATCTCAGCATCAGTAACTCTAACCAGCTCCATTTCTCCTCCCTATTCACGTAGATATCTAGAAATATTTCTACCTCCAAACCTTCCACATCGGTTCACAATAGCTTGCAAAGCCTTGGTGGATTTTAACTCATTCCCTGCTGTTGGACCATAGCCGCAAGCGTCTTCAGAATCTCAGCTGTATCGAGATCATATGCAGATGTCGCTGCAGTCGTAGGTGCTACAGAAGGTGTTGCAGTAGACGTAGATGCAACAGTCATAGAGGTAGCAGCAGCAGCGCTTCCGCTCTTTCGATCCATCTTGTTTTCGTCTTAGAACTCAACATCACAGTCAATCACCCCAAGATCTCTCAGTGGTGAGAGTTTTCTTGAGAAGGACGGAACCTTCTGACTATGATATGATCGTGAATGATGTGTTACGTCTACTCAAGGAAGCGTTGGACTTCTGGCTGTGGTTACTTATTCAAGAGTAAGCTTCAGGTCATAAGGGGCACTATAGACACTCATACAGGTCGATTGGATCCTCTAGGATGTTCAGGAAACGAAAATCAAGTCGAACTAGCAGTAATAAGATCAGACCGTGAACTTTAACAGTCAAGAATCAGAAACATATGATGACTTAGACCTCAAAACTTCTCCTATATGTAAATGAGGCCTTACTGAACACACATACGAAGTTTCAGCATGAGATCAAATTCTAGCACCAAGATATGGACAGAAACGTTATGAGTAAGGAATTTATGGCAATTTCTGGTACCCAGACAATTATTTTGACCTAGAACAGAGAATTGGCTTGATTACTTTCGATGATTCTTACAGGATTTGCTGAACATCCTTGTGAAATTGACCTCCTATATGAAGATTCGATCGGATGGACTACTAGTATCTATGAATTGAAAAGAACGAGAAGCATGATACAAAGGTAATTTAAGATTATATATATGGCTAATTGAGCTGAAACTTGTCTGGAATTTAGGAATGCATTGCCTAAAGTTTTTATTCGTGTGGTTACTTCTTGATTTTCCTCAGTGTATTTATTGTTAATTTTCTTCATCTCATTCGTTATTGTATTGTCTACTTTTGTTAGATATGAGGTACAATACTGTGCCGCAACATGTGGATCCAACACGTATTGACAATTTGTGTTGGCTTGCCAAATGGAAGCAGCATTTTTTGAGAAAGAATTAATGTAAATATCGATTGGGTGACGTTTGAGATATATGGAAAGTTTTGATAAAGAATATCTGAAAGCTAATAAGTAAGTTTCATATGTAAGTTCTAAATGTTGAAGATACTCAACGAAGTTCATCTCCAATCCAGTTCTGAAAGAAGAAATGATGTTTGAAATTCTAATAGATTTAAGCTTTATATTTGTCGTCGTTTCATCATCGAGTTCATCGTTAGTTAAAGGATATAATATTGTTGTTTTTGACATGAGATACCGAGGAAATCGAAATCGACAAGAAGAAGAAGATCTTTTCTTATAGCAAGTATTTGTGTGATTATGAGTTTGACATTTGATCATCTCTTCTCTCAATAAGTGATGATCGGTAGAAATGTACACGTCTATGAAAGTTGTTATTGATTCATCAGGATCTATCTTGAAAACAAGAGCATTTTTTATCCACAGTAGTCGTGATCATGTGGACTGCCTTTGCTTTGAAATTCAGTTACGAAAAAGAAATCAGATACATTTCTCAAAATTAATTGGTTATGTTACATAAGTTTACGAAAACATTGTGTTCTATGTTCGTAATATCGTGCACATGTGACAAGATCTTGTCGAAGAAGATGTTGTTTATGTGAAGAACTTAAGGTTTCTTCATCGTCCAGCAATGGTATATGATTATCCATTTTGTTTAATTTGAATAAGGTGTTCATCAAGGGTTTTCCAGTTTTTTTCGTTCGTAGTTAAAGTAATGAAAATGTAGGTTTTCCTAATTGTCAGATTATCGCAAAAAGATTTTGCCTAACGACTTTGTAATAGTCTGGAGGGAATCGTAATTGGGACAAACAAGGAAAAGCTTGATCTGATATAAGAAGTTGTTGTTTGAAATTGTCATCCTTGACTTGTTTCGTCGTCAAAGGATAGCCTTGTAGTTTACTTTTCCTTACTCGAATCCAAGAAATGCTTAGAATTTTCTCGATGCAGATTTTGGACATCTTAAAAAAGATGTTTGGTAAATGTCTAGCAAATTTATGAGTTTTGTATAATAATTCTCATGAAGCTAGTTTGTGATATGACATCTTTGAAACGATCTGTTTGTTTCTTTCGTTGTCATAAAACAAACAAGGAAAATTAGTCTCTTCACAAAATTCATCTTTGAATAAACTCAAAGGGTGATATCCTTCGCTAGGAGCCATAGTAAGTTTATATTTTTCATCGGCATAAATCATTTCAGGATCTAAAAAGTTTACAATAAATGTATCAATGTTTGTGTTTGGTTCATGATTATTTTCATCGAACTCGTTATTTGTTTCGGTAATTTCTACTTCATCGAATCGGAGTTGTTCTTTGGAATAATTGTTGTTGAAAGTGTCAATCCAATTTTCATTCAGTTTGATATTACGATGTTTGTATAAGTCTATATCAATAAGATATTGTAAAGCTCGCATTACTTTGTTAGGTCAAAAGTAGCTTGTTTTATAGATTGATTTTGGAGTCAGTTTTCTTTTGATTTCCACTATGATAGAACCTTCTTCATCGCTCATACATGGTAAATGTGTTTGGATCATGTTTGTATTTGATGGGATATTAATAACACTATCTCTTAGATGCCATTGTTGGAAATCATTGTATATATGAATGTTCCGAACATGACTCACGGTGAGATCAATTTTTCTTCGACTTCATTTAAACATTCAAGATATGATATCGTATAGTTATTGTAAACTCTAGATATCTCAAAAAAAGGAGGTATTTTGTTATCGTTTATATACCGCATACACATCAAACAAATCCTTGTATTATCTTTAAGCTGTTCGAAAGTTATGTTAGTTGTTTCAGCATAAGAGCAAATGAAATCGTAATGAATTTGATTGATATATTTTAAATTCTTCAAGAAATCACGTTCATAGCATATGTCACATGAATGATATGGAACGTCCAATAAAGACTTGGAGTAAGTTTCTACGTGTTTTCCTTCTAATGATAGTTTCTTTCGTTTTTCAAAAGTACGATTAGATGTGTTAATTGAATTAGTCTTATTCATTATTCTGTATTGTTTAATTTTGTCAGAAAGTATTTTTTCAATCTAAAGAGTTGTATTTCATATTGTTTATGAGATTGTATGAAATTCTTTATGACATCTCTTATGGATAAATACGGATATTTCTGATAGAATAATAAGAGTTTTGAATATAGAATGTTTAATTGATGAGAGTCAATATTTAGCAAATGATGGTTTACTTTGGTTTTTTGGAGATTTAGTTTATCTATACCTAGTTTATAAATTATAGTTTGAATAGTGTTTAAGTCATTCTCATAAGTAGGATTTTTACTTATAAATTTACGTATTAATTATACTATTGGTACATTTAGATGAATTAATCGTAAATCTTGCAGTTGTTTCATTATATACTCCTATTTGTCAGTAAGAAATTCATCATGGATCAATACGATTGGTTCATAATGACCAGAACTACCTTCATTATCATCATATAAAAGATTGAAAGTAACATGATAAGAGTTGATGTTTGGAAATTGAATTATATTCTTTCCAGAAGTAGAACTGTAGATATGTATATTTCTCTGTAGTATGGAGGATAAAGCTAAGAGACGTAAAGAATCACCCCACACACCACCTTCTTTTGCCATTTTACCAACTTTGGTTATATATTCATCTACAGATTCAACATGATGCGATACTTTCTATTCATCTTCCATGAAATAAGATAATATCAATGGATCATGTGTATCTCTAGCTCTTGAGTATATATTATAAAGTTCATTTTGAGTTTGATTTCGTAAAGATGCGGTAGAAGATTTATGATGCAATAAATATTGTATCGAATCAAACATACAATCTCCTCGAGTATATATGAAATATTCACACTTTTTAAACTTGGACAAATCTTTAGACATCATAACAGAATAATAGAAGATTATGTTTGTTGTTTGATAAACTTAGAAATTGTAATCGATGAAAATTATGCAAAAGTTGTAATCCACATACCTGATTATGATGACCGTAGTGTTGTTCAACTTGGGTTGTTCTATTATGGTTTGATGACGAAGTTTGAGTTCTCTTCCTTCTCCTTTGAGTAGTTTTTTGAGCAAGAACCAGGTGGAGCAGAAGCACATCGATCGTGTAATGTTGAATTTTTGCTACATTTCATATGTTGCATTAAGTTTAAATTTCATACACTTTCACTGTGCGAAGATGTTTGATGTAATTTGTATAAAATGATGTCACATTTCAAGAGCAATGAATGTTTCTGAAGTATTAACGTTTGAAATCATCTTGAATTTTACGTTTAATGCAATTAAACTTTACGTTTCGATTTGTTTTTGTTTGCAAAGATGTTTGTGAATCACATCACGTTTGAATGGTAGTAAATTTCGTAAATAATTGTCGTTCCAAAGCGTTTCAAAGTTCAAAGTATTTTTTGTTTTTTTTTTCTCTCCGGTTTTATATGTTTATCCGTGGGTTTTATTGTTTCATGCGTTTTGCACGTTCATAGAGTTGCACTTGGCAAAGCTACAACACGTTTCTAAAGTGTTTGTTTTTTTAAATCGTTTGATGTTTTTGTTTTATGCTTTTCAAATTTTGATAATTTGGTGTTGCATTCATCTTTTGTTGGCGCCATGAGTTTTTGTTTGCCAAAGAGTTTTATGTTCTACATATATCATCGTAGGTCAGACTCCGTTTGATCATGTGATATAAACCTGAAAAACAACATCAAAGAAGCGTTGTTGGAAAACTTCATGCAATGTTGAATTTACCTTGGAATATATACAACTGGAATTGATTTACTTCAATGCTTAAAGAAAGATGCTATAAAATAAAAGTCATAAATAAAATTTGTTATATATTATATACATTAAATTAACTACAATGGTAAAATTGAAATTTTGAAAAATATCAGATATATCAAGAAAATAAATGCCGAAGATAAAATAGATCTTGAAGTCTTCAACGTTATGTCTGTTTGTGTAACTAGATTATTTAGATATAAAAAGTTCTTAGAACTTTATCGATGTTGGATTAAACTGTTGTAATTGTCGAGATTTTCGATGATTCTCCCTCAGCAGATGTAGTCTCCTTGATCTGTTAAAAAGAAAAGTTAGACGTTCAATGATGTCATTATATTAGTGGTTTGTAATATTTGATAGTGATTCTTATATTGATGCAATTAATTTGTGATGACATGAGTCAATATTTTAAAGAAATTATTAAAAATCATTATAATACTTCTACGATTGAAAATGAAATAAAGTATAAATTATATACCTGATCAAATCCACGAAAATCACCGTTTGAACTAAACGAGAAAATTCCTATCGTTGCGATCTCCTCAATTTGATCCAGTAGCATATCTCGATGGTTGTCGCTGTCGAAATTTTGGACAACCTCAGTTTCCACTAGGCCCGTTAGATGTTGGAACTAATTATCTTTTGCATGGACCATGTATTGTTTACCATTGGAAAGATCTTCCACATACCCTTCAATCCATGGCACAAGTCGTAACTGACAATCCAGATTACAACTTTTGCAAAAGCTTCGAAGATGATTCAAATCTTGAATTTATAAGTGCGTCGAATTGCACGTGATGCATGTGTATTTGTAGGGTCTGTCACCATAATTACGTGGTCTGAAAGTACCACGCACCTAAACACATGGAAAGAAGTTATAAACACAAGATATATCGTCGAATATGAAAGTTGATTAGATTATTCACATAAAAAATTGATTATGTACCTTGATGTTTTTGTTTTCTCTTGTGATATGAGCTTTCTGTATTTTTTTCAAAACGTCAACTCTCGATTGGACTGAAGGAGTTGCACATATAGTAGCTACTTGTGTATGCAGTTTTGGAAGATCATTTTCTTCTCTCATGGACAAAATCTATCTTGATACAGATTTCTAGTGCAACAATACAGCATGTCCAAAGTGAAAATGAGTCTCAATATTTTTTATACTCTGTTGCGAAATCATAATGGATGATCAACTGCAACATGAACACAAAATGTGTTAGTCTAGAAGTTTCACGAATAGCAAAATTTTTAATCAGTTGCGAAATAAATTTATAAACGTAAGTTATTTAATGTACATAATTACTTACCGTCATCTTGTCTTCTTCAGAATCACCATCCACGATTGTGATCTCAAATTTTTGGTATTCATTTTCACCGTGAGTTCAGTTCAACGCAATAACGGCAACAAATATGTCTACTGTCGTGAATCAAACAGTAAGGTGATGTATGCACGTTTGGAGAGACATGAAGTGCCAGAATTTGAAAATTGAAGTAGAACTCTAAGGCGTAATTGTTTGGAACGTCATCTGTCCATCGATCAAGAGGATGAATTTGGCATCCCCTCTGTAATTGGGAGTTTTTACTGGCCTCTCTACCTACACTGCCCTACGACCAAAGTATTGTATCCTACAATACGTATTTCTATTCACTTTATCTGACCAGTTTACAGCATTGTTGCCTTGGGCACTACATGTAATAGTTTTTTTCATACGATGATCGGCCATATCGAATAAAAAAAAGCTTTTTGTTATAGATATATGAATGTACCATATTTGTTTAGTATAATATCTTCATAAATATCATTTCGTTTTGCATATTCTATATTATATATTAATACTGATAAGTTTTTATCTACACTTGACACTATCTACTTTTTCAAATGGAATAATTATCTCTTGTTCTTTTTTTTCCTTTTTGGAGACTTTATGAGAGATGATGGAGCAAAACTTCGCTGCTTCAGTATTTGTATTATGGGTTCACTCCTTTCTGTATCATCTGTGGAAATCTTTTTCATTTTTTCCTATTTTGGACGTAGTGGAATCCATTGTATATATCAACCTGAAAAACGCACATAATATCACTTTCTATCCAGATAGATATAATATATACAATCATGACAATAGACAAAAAGTTATTTCAATTAGATGTGTTAGGGTCTTACCTTGGTGACTAAAAGCAGTAGTTTTGATCTCGTAAGCTTAGTTCAAAGGTATAACATCGCTACAAAAAAAGGTCTTGCTTTGGATCGATATTAACTTTGCTTCACCTGCAGACACAAAATATAAAAGAAGTTATAGCAAAGTGATAGGACTGCGAGACTAAGGGAAGTTACCTTCAAATGACCTTTACAGTCAACTTAACTCTCGCAACTCTCACAGAAAATAGTTTTGGTGACTATGTTTCCATCCCAAATTAAAATCTATTAAATAAGGAATGAACTTATAGCTATTCACCAACTTTATAAATTATGGTGTAGTAAAACATAGTGGAAACATGTCAGGTCATGCCGGAGGGTCAGAGTGAAGATAACAAGTCAAAAACTGCGCATGGAATTCGAGAACGATTTGAAGCCGCGAGGGAGGGACGGAGGAAAGAAAGTCGGAACTCCTGTTTCCATCCCAAATAAAAATCTATTAAATAAACAATCAACTTACAACTATTCATCAACTTTACAAATTATGATTCACCTGGAAAAAAACTGCTCAATATTGAACAAATAAATTAATAAATTCCAATAACATTGGCACTATAATAACTGTACTATACCACAACTGAATGATTGTGGTAAATTGATTTGAAATTCATTTACAAGTCAGAAAAGTCTTGATTAGTTTTCTCATATATCCATAGATATTCTGTTTTTTTCTCCACTCTCACTTATGTATTTTTCAAAGTTTTATTTGCAAAACAAAATGTTTCATATCATGCCAAGGGCTCTATTGAATAGAGCTAAAAGAAACCAATGGAGACTGACTCTGATGTGATGTGACTACTCGAGGCCAGTGCAAATACACGTCACTACTACATGCAGAGAGGGAGAGATATAAGGAGGATCTACCAAGAGATTCAAGTTAGATATAGAGGGTCCTCCAATTTGGGATGGAAATTGTCTAGGGACAAGGGAAGGATGAAGGAGAGAGAAGTGAAACTAAGCTAACAATCGGAGGCTGAATATATAGTGGAGGACCAAAAAAAGACGAGTTTCATTGACGCCAGGCAGTAAAGATCGAAACAATACCATGATTAGCGAGAGAGAGAAGTGGAACTAAGCTAACAATCAGAGGCTCAATCTATAGTGGAGAGCAAAGAAAAAGACACTTTTCATTGGCGACCTTTGGGAGCATGATTAGCAGATCTTTGGAGAGTTTGAAATCTGCGCTCGTACTGCGGAGCGCTCAATCCCACGCCACATCGTACTCTCGGATGCCACAGGATGGACCCTACATGCACATGCTGATTTCACACTCGGAAGTTGTTCACTTTTCGTTGAACACAGAAGAGAAGTGGTTATGAGACGCCAGGGACGTCTCAAGCGGTACTTAGACAATGTAAGAATCGCGGACGACCTGGTCACAATAGTGACCGTTGTTTTGATCTCCATCCCGAGCCACGGCAAGAGAAGGCTGATCGTGGATGAGACGGAGGAGCTCGGGGAGGTTGTGGTGGTCGAGCTGGAGGTAGAGGTCTAGCACTTGGGAGAAGATCAGTCGGTCCACCGCATGCTACGACATCATAAGCAGGTATGGCTGCTCGAATTGAGCAGTTGGAGCAGAGGATAGCTAGTATGGCTATGGCTCAGCGGAGATCTGATGGAACAGAAGCTTCTACGTCTTATGGAGGAGAAGGAGGTGATTTCGACTTCATGGCTGATGTGGTACAGATTGAGGCATATGAGACAGTGACTCGAGGTGCAGTACGTTGTCAAGGTGAAAGTTTTCTTGAGAAGGGCGGAACCTTCTGGCTGTGATGTGATCGGAAGACTCTGATATTCATACTCAGAGAAGCGCTGAGCTTCTGACTGTGGTTGTTTTACTCAAAGGATAGGCTTTTCAGGTTACAATAGGGCGCTATAGGCACTCATACAAGTCTGCAGGAACCTCTATTATGTTCAGGAAGCAAAGTTAAGGTTCAATTAGTAGTAATAAGATCAGGCGGTGAACTTTAACGCTCAAAAAGAGGAAAACTATGATGGTTCAGACTTCTAAATATCTCCTACATGTAAAAGAGGCTCTACTGAGCACACACATGAAGTTTCAGCCTGAGATCAAATTCTAGCACCGAGATATGGACAGAACATCATGAGTAGAGAAATTACGGTAATTTCTAGCACCTAGATGGCTATTTCGACCTAGAACAGGAAATTGGCTCCATCACTTTTGAAGATTCTTACAGAACTTGGAGTTCACAGCTTGCTGAACACCCGTATGAAATTGGGTCTGGTGGTTGTACATGGTTCTCCAGATCTCGTTCTCTGAAGTTGATGCTCTAGATTGAGAGCTTTTCAGACCTCCCCTGCTTCAGCGGTCGCCCTGAGTTACTCAATCACTCAAATGACATGAATCTTTCTGGACAGTCGTAGTCCTGCTGACAGTGAATGCAGCCACGCAGGTTTGAAGCGATTATCTCTTTTCTACTAGAATTGACACTCAAAACCTCAAAATCAACAAAAGTGATGCAGTTTCAACTCAATCTGAACTTCAATTTGGCATAACTCCTTCTTTATTGCTCCAAATTGATCAAAAATTTCACTGACAGTGACTGGCACAACAAGCTCTATCTTCCTATGCTCTCAGATTTTAAAGTTTCCTCATCAAATGCTCGAACTCTCCTTTAGACCTCTACTTCTAAAGTTAGAGTTTTACAAAAGACAGAAACGGACCAATGGGAGTTCATAGCTCCACTTGGCTGTCCTTTAGTGTCTTAATCTACGTGGTAACTTAACTTCACTCATAGGCTACCACGTCAGTCCCCTAAAGTGTCAACGTAAATCTAAAACTACTTAAAATGACACGCAAATCTGAAAGATAACTTAAACCAGCTAGAAAACGTGCATGGGCGACAAGTAAGTACAACCATGAGTTTAAAACTCTATGAACATGATAAACAATATACTATGACTCAAAATATATAACACCCTCGAGAATCGACTTCTCTGAGGTCTTAACTTCACTCAGAGAGGCTAACTCTTGGCTGAGAAGTGAATCATTTACTATGTGAAATGATTCACATCACGACATCCACCCCCTCCAAGCATGCACATCCTCCGACATGTGCCAACTTCTTCATTCTTCTGTTTGTTTGTCATCATCGTCACTCTCCGCCACCTCAGCCTCTTCGGTAACCGAGACGTCTTCGACTCTTGTTGTCCTCTGCTCTGACTCCAGACAATTCAATAACTCTACTGATCCTCCACGACTTTTGAATAGTTTCACACGTTTGCCTACCACAGATAGCTTCAAAGGAGTACCATCTAGCTCTCGTAAACTATAAGTGATATTTTCATAAACATCTAGCACAACATAAGACCCGAACCATCTTCGAGAGAACTTACGAAATGTAGAATGCTTATTCTCCAACGTGCTGTCATACACCAGAACCCAATCACCAACACGTATTGACTTTGATCATAGTCGGTGAGTCTTGTCAAAACGTTCCTTGTTTTTCATTCGAGCCACCTTCAGCTTCTCTTGCGCTTTAGCAAGATCCTCCTCTCTCCGCTCTAATTGCCTGGTACGTAAAGCAATAAGTGAAGTGCGATCTAAATCATCTTCTCACGGTAGCATAGCTCACGTAAGAAAGTCCTCCTCAGCAGGCATGATTGGTTTCTACCCCAACATAAGCTCAACCGGCATATAGCCAGTTGTGGTACAGTGTGTAGTTCTATCAGCCCATAAAGCAAATGGAAGTAGCCTCGGTCATTCTCTAGGCCATCACATGCTTTCACTAAAGCGTGAAGAATAGAAGGGTGTCCTCGTTCACTCTTATCAATGCCTTCTGGATTCATGGCAGTAGTAAGCTGAAGCTTTATTCCATAACGAGCAAAGAACTCTTTCGCTTCAACGTCTCTCAACTCGCCCTTATCTGCTCGTAATCTCCCAACAGATCCATAACGGCAGATGATATCTTCAAACACAAACTTATAAATGTTCTTTGTAGTCTTTGTTCGTAGTGCTCATCCCTCTACATAGTTGGAGAGATCTTTTCGAGCTAACACCAAGTAACGCATCCTTCATAACCCCGGTGGCATCATCACAAGATCAAGAACCCACTGAAAATGGATACTAGGTGGATAGGTAGGTACAAGCCCATCTCTATAACGGACCTTAGAGTAGAACTGGAAGTGCAGACACGAACCAACAAAATCCACCACGTCTTGATACAAACTCTTCCACCAGTATCGCTCCTTCATCTTCGTGTAAGTAGCCCAGACTCCACGATGTCCAGCCCACAAGGTCATCAGTTGATCATCCACCACTGTAGCAAGCATTCCGTCTCTTCTCTTCGAACGTTTTCACAGATAACCTTCAAGTAGAAGGTAACTGTACGCCTTCCGTTGATCTCTTTGAACTCTGCATCACTCCATCCCTCTCGTCTGTAGAATGAACTCAGATAGAATCCAATATCACGGAACTTTTCTGTGTAGAACTCCTCGTTGAACGGCAGTGGTTCCAAGTCTGAAGTCTGCTGACCAACTTGGCACCAAACGTCTTTATTCTCTTCATTCTCCACCTCTGCAAACATCTCATTCTCATCTGTATAACGAGCCCTAGACAACATATCTGCAACTGGATTGTCCTTCTCTGCTATATGCTTTAGCTCAGGGTTCAGACTTCGGACATAAGCAATCCATCGCAACATTGCTATGTCTGGAGTATTGTAGTTTGCTATCATACCCAACAAAGACAAACAATCTGTTTCTAATATCACACGGCTCTTATCAAGAACTCTCGATCTACCTTCATAGCAATAATAGCTCCCCGCAACTCACGCTTCACTTGAGGATAATTACGTTGTCTATCTGTTAAGATCCGAGCTCCAACCTTGAAACAAACCGCACACCTTCTGCATCGTCTTGACCAACCGCTCATCCAATCGTCTTTGGACTCGTATCAACAGTCAGTACCATAGATCTCCCGCTCTCGTAGTTATGACTCCTTAGTACATGTGGAGACTTCAGAATCTTCTTCAGCTGCTCCATCGTCTCGTGATGTTCCTGCCGCCATGTAAACCTCCTGCCCTTTCTCAGAAGTGCATACAGAGGCTCGACAATGTGTGCATAATGAGGAATACTCACACGAAAGAACACACAAGCTCTCAAGAACCGTCGAACCTCAGTGATGTTGGTGCAGTCAGCTATTCTTGCTATAGCATCTACCTTCTCTGGGTTTGGACACCTTCCAAAAGTACCACACAGATGACCCACCACCACAATCTCTGACATTCCAAAGCGAGATTTGGTACTTGACAGAGTTAGGTGTACCTCCTCCAAACGCATCAGAATCTTTTCCACATCTCGAATGTGGTCTGCAACGAACTTTCTGCAACCATCAGAAGTCACTGCTTCGTCCTTGTCCTCCACTGGACAACTTTTCATGAGAATATCATCCAGAAATGGGATAGTGACCTCCGATACAAACTCTCGTAACACCTTATGCATCGCATTCTGCATATGGGCTACTGAGTTTGTCACACCCTGAGGAGGAGTACACATCCGCATCAAACCCAAAGATGTATGCATGGTAGTCAAGTCTCTATTCTCCAAAACAAGATGAAACTGATCATAATCTGAAAATAGATCTCCAATAGAATAGATTGACCTTCCAGCAAACGCCTCAGCTACTTCATCAACCATAGGTTATGTCCCGACGTTTCGAATCGTGATGTTATTGGCAGGCTGCAAGTCTTGGATGAAACGTAAAGCTCTTGTCTTCTTAGATATTGTGAACCATCGGCTAGAGTACGGAGCCATAGATGGTTCAAGAATATCCATTCGTATCCTCTTTTTCAGCAACTCAGTGACCTTCGGTAGTAAGACACGAGGGACTAGAATCGGCTTCAAGTCCCAAGATACGTGAGGAACAGTGAAGATAACCATCAGAGCTATCACACTAGGATCCACGCAACCAATCTCCTCAGCTGATAAAGAAAATACCTTACCATGACTAACTATCATCTTCTCGAAAGCTCATTTTTTCACTTCAATCAAGAAGCCACCTCCTCCTATCTGAAGCTACTCGAGTGTCTCTTGAGTAAACTTGTGTCTTATCTGTGTAGGATCTCTAAGCACAGGCTCAACAGCTGCTAACTCCATTTGTTGTTGAGAATCAACATGTAATTGGGTCACCACATGTTTCACCTTTCTCGCTACAGCTTTATACTTGGCGTGTACTTCCGCTTCCTGATGAGAGCTACACCAACAGACTGCATCCTTCTATCCATTCTCTAGTCTCTGATGAGGACGATATCGCAAGTACGAGACAATCTCTTCATATACTTCACGAGAATGGATGGGGATCACCACCATACCTCCCATCTGCTCCATCAACCTATCTACATCATCTAGCCAACGAACAAAAGACTGTACATCTACAAACTCCTCATAAACACCATAAATCGTCTCTTCTTCCTTCAGAACTCTTGTATAGTGCAGATCTGCTGCATACTTCTCCATCTGCCTTCTACTTTTCTCAGTCAGATCATCTACTCGTGTGAACTCATTCCAATCATCAGAAATGAAAGTCATCAAATCAGATTTCCAATTATGTACAATACAACTACTCTTTGAATCTTGAGCAACCTCTCCACCAACCTCCTGTGATCCCTCATGTTGCTCAAGCGAGATCATAGTAGCAGTAGATCCTTCACTCTTGCTATCCCGTCCTACAAGAGTGGTTTCAGAAAACCCTTACTCATACAGATAGGAGAATCTCTCAAAGTCTGTCGATTCCGTTCGTGATTCGTACGAACGGTCAGAAACTACACAGAACATCTATCATCTGGACTACGGATCCTAGCATAATGAGATCCGTCATCCATCACCTTGGTCTCCAGGATATGAAGCAGAAGATTGCACGAAGAAGTGATGATCTACATCCACATCACCTATCTTCACCTTCACGTTAAGACAAGTGCCGTATAGCTCACCTTTCTGGTTGTTTGCAGCACGTTGTCGCGCTACTTGGCGGCTACATGCTTGACTTCTACTCCGACGCTTAGGTTTAGTAGTTCTAGAAGTTAGCTCATACTACTTCTAGTCCTTTATGTATATGTTTGACACCTTTGCATACGGTGTTAACACTATTTTGAGTCCTAGTAGGCTGATAGTATGTTAGTTATCTTGTTCAAGCATTTGTGCGCTTGTGCAAGTGACTTCTTACTTGTCTATGACATTCAATGTACATAACTTAGGGTTTCCATGCTGATAGGGGTTTGAGCTCATGGGTTGTACTTACTTGTCGCCCATGCACGCTTTCTAGCTGATTTAAGTTATTTTTCGGGGCTACGTGTCGTTTTAGGTAGTTTAAGTATTTCGCTGGCACTCTAGGGGGCTTGACGTGGTAGCTTATGAGTGTAGAAAAGTTACCAGGTAGTTTAAGGCACAAAAGGACAGTCAAGTGGAGCTATGAACTCCCATTGGTCCATTTTTGTCTTTTGTAAAACTCTAAGTTTAGAAACAGAGCTCTAGAGGAGAGTTCGAGCATTTGGTGAGGTATCTTCGAAATCTGAGAACACAGGAAGAGAGAGCTCGTCGTGCCAAGCACTGTCAGTGAAATTTTTGCTCGATTTGGATCAATAAACAAGGAGTTATGCCCAATTGAAGTTTGGATTGTGCCAAAACTGCATCACTTTTGTTGATTTTGGGGTTTTCGGTGCCAATTGCAGCAGAATTGAGGAAATCACTTCAAAACTTCGTGGTTGCGTTCACTGTCAGGAGGGCTACGACTGTCCAAAAAGTTTTGAATCATTTGAGTAACTGAGTAATTCAGGGCGGCCGCTGAAGCAGAGGGGGTCTGAAAAGCTCTTAATCTAGAGCAGCGACTTTAAAGAAGGAGATCTGGAGTTCTACAAACAATCAGGAGTCCCAACTTCACAGGGATGTTCAGCATCCTGTAGACTTCAAATACTGTGAGAAGATTTGAAGTTCATCGAGCCAATTCTCTGTTCTATGTCTGAATAGCTGTCTAGGTACCAGAAATTGCCATAATTCTCTTATTCAGAACTTTTCTGTTCATATCTCCGTGTCAGAATTTGATCTCAGGTTGAAACTTCGTCTGTGAGTTCAGTAGTACCTCATTTGCATGTAGGGGAAGTTTAGAGGTCTAAACCTTCATAGTTTTCCTCCCTTTGAGTGTCAAAGTTCACCGCTTAAGCCTATTACTACCAGTGAGACCTAAATTTCGCTTTTTGAGCATATTAGAGGATCCTACACTCCTGTGTGAGTGTTTATAGCTCCTGTTGTGACCTGAAAGCCAACCTCTTGAGTAAACAACCACAGCCAGAAGCCCGGCGCTTTCCTAGGTAGACGGATCACACTCCGACAACGTAACACCCAACCATGGTTCAGCTCGATAGGCCACTGACCTCTCTCGTACACCTCCCGTGACATGATGTTGATCTGATCCGTGATCAACTAAAGCAGCAACAGGTTCAGATAAACTTTCAAGACGAACTCGTGTAGTAGTCGTAGCACGAGTCAAATGTCTCCTTCTGAAGTCACTATCAGTAGCTCAACTCTCCTCGCCAGCTTCCTCATCGTCAAACTCAATGCTATTGGTACCAGCAACTAATGCTTGCTGGTAGCCCTGGTCTATGAATCCTCCATGATCTCATCAATCAACTACCCCCCGATATCTCAACCTCCACGATCGTCATCGATGAATCTGTAAAATGTCGGGTCTGTCTCTCACTCAGAGGTCACCTCTGACAGCTTTGATGAAAGCACACCATGAACTTGAAGAGAAAAATGCTAAGTTCACTCATTCATACACCCACAAATTTATCAACTAAAAATTCTCCATAAACTCATCAACTAAAATCCTTCATTCTAACAACGTCTCTCAAGTTCTCACATGCCAAAAATATCCCACACTCTCTATATTACTCAAGTTGTCATACGACGATATGAAAACAAGGACGATGAGCTCTTCTCTACTCCTCTATTTATACATTCTAGGTTTTTACTTTGGTACCTTTTGATAACTCAGCCGTAATTACTTTTACCAGGTTTCACTAAGATATTACTTAAGATAAAAGCATTAATCACATGGGTTTTTTACCTTTTCACATGGATTTATTCCTTCAAAGTCAACAACTTCTAGAAGGATTCTAGAATATTCTCAAAGAATCTCGAATTTCCACCCCCTTCTACACTAAGACCCACTAAAAAGGAAACTTGTGGAATCTCTACTTGTTTTTGATGCCCACAAAGTCCACAACTTTAATCTAACCACTAATATCAAGTCAAAAAGGAGATAAGAGATCCTTTCCATCTCCTTTCTACCTTTTAGACAAGATGACAAGATAGTAGTGCTCACTCTTTTAGGAAATATCTGAATTCTGCCAAAAGTACAGCTAAGTTTAACCATAACTAGTCATGACTAACTTTAGCTAGTCATGACTAACTTGATACCTCCTTAAAGTACTTGGGCAGCAAATAAACATTCTCAACACTTAGTTATAACTAAATACCTTACTAATAGATAAACTTCCTATGTGTAACATAGGTCGTTACATTTTACCCTTACCTCGGACTAAATTTCCGCTCCGTCTTCGGAGTGAAGAGAGAACTTTCGTCGATGAAACAACTTCAACTTGTCATGATTTACCCGATCGAACCTCCTTCCTCCCAGCTCCTGAAGGTCATATGTGAAGTTGCTCCACACCTTATCTACAACAAAAGGATCAAAATATCTCGGAAGAAACTTCTTCCTAGCCCTCTTGAATCTGATGGCATCATACAACATTACCCAATCTCCGACGTGAAAAGGTTTTACCTCCCTCTTGTCTAACCGTTTGTCGTAACTCTTCTTTTGATACGCTTGAGCTCGTTCCATCCGGATCATTGCTACCGCTCGGGTCTCTTCCAACTCCATGAGTTGCTCTCTTCTTGATCTGACCACGTCTTCTCTCCTCGACCTCTTCAACTTTCGTTGAATAGTTTGAAAAGTATCCAATTCGAATTGGATCGGCAACTTGGACTCCACTTCATAAACCAGTCGAAATGAAGAATACTCAGTAGAAGTCTTTGTTGTCATTTGATACTCCAATAAGATGGCATGTAGCCTCTTATTCCAAGTATGTTTCGCAGTCTCAACACCAACATCTTTGGCCAGCATCATACAAAGTGTAAGATTGGTCTTCTCCGCAAGACCATTAGCATTTGGTTTGTATGAGGTCGTTACTCGTGGCTTGATAGAAAAGTGTTGTAGCATAGCAGTAGTCATGCTCCCTACAAACTCTCCTCCTCTATCTGAGACCAACTCTAACAGACATCCAAATCTTGTGATGATCCTCTCCCATAGAAATCTACCGACTTATTTTTCATTGGTCTCTCTCAAGGGTCTAACCTCTACCCACTTGGTACAATCATCAGTGACGACTACAATGTATTTATTGTCTCGAGGTGTCTTATTAAGAGGATCTACAAAGTCAATAACCCATTTCTCGAACCGCCCTAATACTAGAATTGATCTTAACGGAGGTGTTGTATAGATTCCAGAGCAAATGTTTGACATACGTCGCAAGTTTTGCAATAGTCTAAACACTCTTTGAAAATTCCTCTCCAATGATAACCCGCATCCAAAATCTTGAAGGTTGTTATCTTACCAGCAAAGTGACCTCCACAAACAGTTCCGTCGTGAAACTCGTGCATTAGCTTGAACGCCTCCTTCTGACCAACTGCTCTCCTTAGTAACCCATCTGCTCCTTGATGAAACAAAATTCTCTCCACCATGGTGTAAGGTTTGCATCTCTTGATCAACGCGTTACGTTCTCGGGTATGCATGCCTTATGGGAAAGAGTCATCTACAAGGAAACTCCAGATTTTCTTGTACTCGTCCGGTATCTCTTCAATGCTTATGATGGTCATCGGATGCTCGTCTGGAAATGAATCATCAAACGGTTCTTCTCCCTCATCATCATAAGCCCTCGACAAAAGATCAGCATTCACATGCTTTTTCTCTGGTCTATCTTCGATCACGTAATTGTATTCTGTTAGAAGGATCTTCCAACGAGCAATACGACCTTCGGCATTAGACTTATTAAAGATATACTTTAAAGCCTTGTGATCTGTGACTATGGAAAATTTCCCTCCTAGCAAGTAGTGTCGAAATTTCTTCAATCCAAAAATCACCGCTAATCCTTCTCTTTCAACCACGGAGTAATTCTTCTCCGCTGGAACCATCTGCCTACTAGCATAAGCTATAGGATGATCATGCCCATCTCCATCTAACTGACTTAATGTACATCCGATTGCTACATTGGAGGCATCCGTATACAAAATAAATGCTTTACTCCACTAATGTTTAACAAGTATAGGAGCTGTCACCAATGTCTTTTTTAGCTCCTCAAATGCTTCCTTTGCCTTCTGATCATGCACTATCAAGTCAAAATCAACTCCCTTCTTCATGTACATAGTCAAAGCTATTGCTTTGTTTGAGAAGGAAAAGACAAACCTACGATAATATCCAACCATGCCAAGAAATTGTCTCAACTTTGTCAAGTTGATCGGAAATGAAAGATCCACAATCTTCTTCACTTTCTCAGGATCTACCGCAATCCCATTCTTGGAAATGATGTGTCTTAACAACAGACCTTCTTCGCAACCAAATATGCACTTCTCTGGATTTAGAGAAGCATTGGCTTGCTCCAACCGCTGCAAAACTTTGATCACATGATCAAAGTGGTCCTCCTTTATTCCGTACACACAGAAATCGTCAATGAAATCACGAACAAACTTTCTTATGAATGGTTCAAACACCTTGTTCATGAACCTTTGAAACATAGTCGGAGCATTACACAGTCCGAATGACATCACCCGAAATGCAAATGTTCTCCAAGGAGTAGTGAAAGTAGTCAACTGTTGGTACTCCTGTGCTATCTTGATTTGGTTATACCCACTATAACCATCACCAAAGCTGTACCACTCATGACCAGCAACTTCCTCCAAAATCTCATCTATAAATGGTAGAGGATAATAATCCTTCTTGGTAACTGCATTCAGCTTCTTATAGTCTATGCACACTCGCAGTTTACCATTCTTCTTCTTGACAATCATAATGAGTGAAACCCATTCTGAGTTCTCCACCTCGTAGATGAAACTTGTCTCCTTCAACTTGTCTATCTCCTCCTTGACCATCATTGCCGTTGTAAGATTGACTCTTCTCTGCTTCTGTCGAACTGATCTTGCGTTCTCCTCCAATTCGATCCGATGAGTCTCTAGAGTCACCTCTTTCAAATCCTTGTAGCTGAAAGCAAACACATGGATATATTTTCGAAATATATCTAGGAATCTACTTTTCTCCTCTTGAGTGACATTGATATCAAACTTCAGGGTAGAGAGTCTTCTTACAATCTCTGCCTCACTCAACTCTTCTTTGTCAAGATCTTTCTCCACTACTGGTCGAGGCAACAAGTCAATAGCACTAAGCTGATGTAAAGATTCATCTCGATCAAATCCTTCGTCCTCAGATGAGGATTCTTGATAGTAAGAATCTCCGGTATCTACTTTTGAGACACTCTGATCATCCTCCGTATCAGATTCCCAGAGTCACTAGGAGGTCTATCGGAGTCAGAAGTCACAACTCCAACACCTGAGAGAGATATTATCACTCTATGATCTCTAGGCCCAGTCTGTAAGTATCCCTTGTGCCACCTATCAGTGATGCGCACAACTCTCAACCAAGGCCTACCTAGGAGCAAATCATAACTAGAGTCCTTTAACACTTGAAAGGACATCATTGTTTGAACTCCCATCACAAACACAATCACCTTCTCTAACACACCAAGAGGTCTTACTCGTTGCTTGTTAGCCATCTCCACGACAATGCTAGCCGAGCGAGTTGGTTCCATCTCCAACTTCTTTATCAACCTCTCCGATATGGCATTTACAGCCGACCTTTCATCCACCACACGTCAGAGACGTAGTGACCATTCAGTCGGACTTCAATCTTTGAAGCCCTAGTGCATACCTCTGAAGCATGCACATCCACCACACCAACTCCCACAGACTTCGATGTCTTGCTCTTGGGTTTTTTCTGTTTGCTTCTCTTAGAACTCAGTCCTCCTCTGAGTTCTCTTCGTAAACTGGGAGTAAGTGCGATCAGTTGTCCAACAGTGATGCTGGCTTTCTGAGCACTCACATCTTCAACCACATCATATCTCGCTTGAGAAGATGAAATGGTGAAATCCGTCATCCCCAACTTCTTTCTTGGCTCCCTTGGTGCACTCGAAACAATACTCAAGCGAGTACTTCTACTTGGTGACTCTTCCATGAAAACTGATTCATCAGAAAATTGAGTTCGTTTTCTTTCTTGAGCTAAAAGTTCCACCGGTGCATGAGAAGAGTTTGAACTCTCTCCTTTCTCGTAGATGAGATCTCGCACTACATCGGTAGTAGCCACTCCTTTGTTTCATCCTTGTGATAGATTTCCTCCACCCATATTCATTCTGACAGCTTCGGCACCTCTTGCTCCATTGTTAGGACAGTTTCGCTGAAAATGAGAACCTCCACACATCCAACAAGTGATTCGTCCAAAGTTATCTTGGTTGCCTCCAAAGTTATCTTGATTTCCTCGGTTAGGATTGTTGTCGTAATCTCTTTGACCTCCTCCTCCACCTTTGTTTCTCCATTCTCGTAACTGCACCACATTTATCTTGAGATCCGCAAGAGTGTCGATGATGCTCTTCAACTCGGCATGAAAATCAGAGGTGGCAGTAGACATCGTTGTTGGTACAAACGGTCTTGGCACCACCGTTGGAGTAGGAGCTGACGTTGAAGCAATCACCAATTGATGGTGATTGCTTCAACGTGATGGTGCAGATGCTATCGTTGTGGTTAAACCAAGAGTCGGAGTCGACACCAGAACGACCTGATGAGGTTGGATGATATCTCCTTAATCCAAACTCTCTTCCATATTTGTCGCGATCTTGATGACCTCCGCTTTGGTTGTTGACTTCTCGTATCTCACTTGAGTTCGAATTGAAGGTCTCAATCCTCCCACCAAGTTATGGGTCAACATTCCTCCAATCCCCGCCATCGTTAGCTCCACGTTGTCTCCACTCTTTCGTAGAACCGTCCGAAACCGTTGCTCCAACTAATCCACCCTTTCGGCATACTGCCGAACTTTCTCGTCGTCCCGTTGCTTCAAATGAGTAAGCTCCACCATGAGCTTCTCACAACTCTCTTCTGGAAGAAACTCTTCGATGAGAGCGTTACTCAATGTCTCTCATGTGTCCTCAAATGCACCAGATGTGTTGTTCTTCACTCGGTCTTCATACCACGTAAGAGCAAAATCTTCTAAAAACTCTAGCAGTAACAACACCCATTCTTCCTTCCTTCTCACGTTGTTTCTGGTGCAACCTCTTTTGAAATCTCGAACAAAAGGTTCTACATCTTCATTGTCTTTCCCATGAAACACTGGTAGCTTTCTCATCTTGTAACTACTCTTTCTACTCTTCTAATCGTCGTGCAATAACTACTCGCTAAAAAGTACGAACATCACCAATTTCATTCGTGAATAATCTATCATAGGTAAAATAAAAGGAAATGGTTGTAACAACACCTCTTGTGCCATCTCTTCTCCCAAGGTAATCATGAGCATGAGTCGCATCATCGCCTTCTCCACCATCCGGATGACGATCTCCATCACAACTCAATTGAGTCCTTCTTTGAAGTTGACAACTTCTTCGTCTCAGCTCTTTGGGTCTCGTCCAACTTCTCGACTACTGACGTAAGTAAGGCGGCAACATCTACGCACTTGTGTCCTCTTGATAGACCACTCACTCCACAACTTGGACAAGGTTTCTCTCCTAGAAGATGAATCGTCGGTGGTGATGATTGACCCATTCGAAGACTTAAATCAGTAAACTCCTGCTTCCCTTTAGTTTTCTCGGTTATGATTCTAGTTGGACAATTCACTACTTTATGTCCCAACCCTCTACAGAAATAACACCACAAGTCGGTTTCTACCTTTCTCCTCGGAGATTCTACTTGAGATTTTGTACTAGTGTTCTCAAACTCAACGATAATCTCTTTCGAGCTCTCTCCGACACTTACTTTGACATCTAAACCTTGAGAAAGATTTCTTAGTCTAACTTTCCAATCTTCTGAATTTCCACTCATGTTGTTGCGCCTTCTCAATCATTAAGTGGATAATTTATCTTCGTGGAAAATAGTTCTATATCACTTTCTTACTCTTTCGAGCTTTATACTAAAAATCGTGTATTATACATTTTATACACGAAATAAAATCCAATCTAAAATTAAGAGTCTAAGATAATATCCTTATGACCATCCTAGCAGACATCTTAAAGTCACTCTTGTAAGGATCACACTCTACTTCACCAGGAGCATTTGTGGCCTCCACCGTGAATGATGCTTTGAACTCAATCTTCTTCACATCTGCGCCAATGCTCTCAGAAGCTTCTTGATATAGAGGAAAAAAGGCACTCCAACTGCAATAGATGCGTGATCGCAACGCCTCTATACTTAACTTTGGGTTTTCCGTCTCCGTTCTAACTCCCAAACGTCTCTTCTTCAACCTCGACACTCGAACAGGATTTTCCATGAAGTATCTTCAAGATCTCCTTGTATGTCGAAACGTATATCTCTTAATCGATAAGAGATCTCTCTAAGATTTTTGTGATCTCCAATAGCTCAACCTCCAAGCTACTAACTAATGAAGTTTCAACAGAAAATTCCCTAATCAAAAGAGATGGTGCTGATTGTACAAATTTTCAGAGAACTGAAATTTGTATATTTTCACTTCTCTCATGGCTGTCAACCCCCTCTACTTTGAAAAATTCTATCTCCCTCTTCATACATCATCTTCTCATGATTTTTGTTTCTTGTAATAGCTCATCAGACAAGCTACAATCCTGAAAGTTTTCACAGGAAAATAAAATTCACAAAAAATCTGACAATAACTGTAAAGATTTTCTAGAGAGCATAATTCCTCAACTTTCGTGAATAAACCCCCTCAACTTTGAAAATTCATGGCTCTCTCTCCATACCACCTTTTCTCCTGATTTCTTTTGTCCTGGGTAGCTTATCAGCCAATCTAAAACAATGGAAAGTTACTCAGGAAAATAAAATTCACATGAAATCTGACACTGATTGTAAACTTTTTCCAGAGAACAGAATTCTTCAACTCTCGCGAATAAACCCCCTCAACTTTAAAAATTCATTGCTCCTTCTCTAGACCACCTTTTCCCATGATTTCTTTTGTCCTAGATAGGTTATCAGCCAATCTAGAATACTGGAAAGTATCACAAGAAAATCTGACAGCGACTGTACAAATTTTCCAGAGAGCTGAATTCTTAAACTCTGAAATTTTTCTACTCTAATAACTTCTCTCTTCTCGTTTCTCTACAACTCTTGTTTCATTCTCTTTCAACTCTCTTCAAACACTTTCTAAGTGAACAAGATGTAAAGAATGACCTCGAACGCGTCATAGATCACTACGGGATACACGACAGGTTCTAACGTTGCTAACATAGCGCTAGCTCTCTCTTCTCCCAACGTTCTCTCCATGTGCTCTCTCATGATCTCTTTTTGTCGAATATAGAACTGAACTCTAAACATCTTTCAACGAACCCTTCAAGTGAGATCTTGGCAACGGAACCAAAAATCTGAACCCTCCACGATCTCATCGATCAACTACCCCCGATCTCTCAACCTCCACGATCGTCATCGATAAATCTGTAAAATGTCGGGTATGTCTCTCACTCAAGGGTCACCTCTGATGGCTTTGATGAAAGCACACCATGAACTTGAAGAGAAAAATGCTAAGTTCACTCATTCATACACCCACAAATTTATCAACTAAAAATTCTCCATAAACTCATCAACTAAAATCCTTCATTCTAACAACGTCTCTCAAGTTCTCACATGTTAAAAATATCCCACACTCTTTATATTACTCAAGTTGTCATTACGACGATGTGAAAACAAGGATGAGGAGCTTTTCTCTACTCCTTTATTTATACATTATAGGTTTTTACTTTGGTACCTTTTGGTAACTCAACCGTAACTTCTTTTACCGGACTTTACTAAGATATTACTTAAGATAAAAGCATTAATCACATGGGCTTTTTATCTTTTCACATAGGCTTATTCCTTCAAAGTCAACGACTTCTAGAATGATTCTGGAATATTCTCAAGGAATCTCAAATTTCCACCCCCCACACTAGGACCCACTAAAAAGGAAACATGTGGAATCTCTTCTTGTTTTTAATGCCCACAAAGTCCACAACTTTAATCTAATCACTAATATCAAGTCAAAAAAGAGATAAGGGATCCTTTCCACCTCCTTTCTACCTTTTAGACAAGATGACAAGATAATAGTGCTCACTCTTTTAAAAAATATCTGAATTCTGCCAAAAGTACAGCTAAGTTTAACCATAACTAACTTTAGCTAGTCATGACTAACTTGATACCTCCTTAAAGTACTTGGGCAGCAAATAAACATTCTCAATACTTAGTTATAACTAAATACCTTACTAATAGACAAACTTCTTATGTGTAACATAGGTCGTTACAGGTCATCAATCTCTTGAAAATGCACCTTCCCGAATTCTGCATCATTCATAGAAGTTCATACCATATCTATCATTTGACTTTCTACTTGTTCAGACATCACTTGTCTCTTGCGCTTGATGATGTCGATGATCAGTTCGTGAAACTCTCTCTTTGCAATACCAAGAACTTCCCGAAGAGAAAACTCGATCCGTGCATCCAATATCCTCTGTTCCAAGATGCTCTTCAGATCAGTAGAAGTTTCAATATCAGCCCCCAACTTGTAGGCCGGTCCCTTCTCCTTCTCTTGGGCAGTAAACCTCTTTCCAGCCGCCGTTAGCTCTTGCTGAGACCTCTACACATCCTCCATCGGACTTGATGCAGGTGGAGGAGCTTGAGAAGTAGAGGGGATGTCTTGTAGAGGAGCTGCTCGCCTCCTTGTGACTCTCTGTCTATCTCCAGTCTCCTCATGAACTCCAGTTTCAAGTTCAGAGGCTTCTCGTCGTCTCTTTTCTTCCACAGAATCATCCTACCAGTGAACGTGTCTATCCACATCCAAGAATGCTCTGATAGAAGCAGAGTCTACAAGATCTCTCCACCCTGTGACTTTACGAATAGACTCGACTCATCTCTTCAGTATTTCAGAAGGAGCTGGAGCCACACTCTTCTCAGCAGTCTTATCTAGCAATGTAGGACTAGAAGAGACTTCAATATGCTCAACATATACATCAGAATTTACCAACGGTGCCATCAACGTAGTTTTCGTTACAGCTGTAGCAATCTAAGATAGACTCCTCCTGCGTGTTTAACGGCTCTCCAATAGAAGAAAGGTGCAACATACCGTTCTGGTAGCGAACCACACCATCTCGCAAGACAGTTGTGAGCTCTTGACAGTCTCCTTGAAAATGATCTTGACTGTCACACCAGATACATCTACGAACAAGAACACCTCCTGGACGTGTAGCTGCAGGCGCCGGCGACTGCTCTCTCTGCAATCCAGTTAGCTCCACCTTCAGTTCTCACATCTGCCGGATAAGATCTTCAATATGATTCTGCTGACCATGGTTCTCCGTAGGTCTTTGAACAGGTGCCCTTTGTGCAACTAAACTGGCACAACTGATATCAAAGGAACTGCAGCCGAGACAAGGTCTGGGAGCAGGAGCTGGAGGTTGCTGCACTTGAGGAGCAACATAAAGTTGAAGGATCACTTCCGCAAATGGTCGTCTTCCTACAGCTACTCTTCCTCGTCTTTGCCTTGTTAGAACGGCCACAGTGTCCTCAACTCTCTCCCAGTCCATAGTAACACCTCCTTCAGCCGATCGATTTGCTAAAATGAAGTATAATCGATCTGCCGTAACATCGTCGGTAGCTTGCTTACAATCCCGAGAATCTCTCGCAAGGTAAACTCAATCTTTTTATTGAGCATCTTCTCTTGCAACACCTCTTTCATGTTGGTTGCTGCTTCAATGTATGATTGCAGCTTATACATGGGAGCTTTGCCTCTCTCTCTACCCTTACCCTTCTTTGAACTTCCAGAAGATAAGACATCCTCCATAGCTTCTTCTCGTAGAGGTGCAGTCTCCTGTCGGAGTCTATCTCTCCTTAGTTGTCTCTTGGGAGCCGCTCTCTCCTCACTTGGACCAGCCTCGTCTCTCCTACGCTTCTCTTCCATGATAGCTTCATGTTGAGCCTTGGCTACGTAAGCATGAACGGACATAGCACCTACGAGATCATCCCATCCAGTAGCACTCCTGATTGCTGTGGCTGTTCTGAGCAACTCCTTCCTTGTCATTTTCTCGTGCTCACAGCGTGAGTCCACAGATAAGTCGTATCCTCATGTTTCAAAAAGACACTCTCCTTTTTGCTAATCACCTCTACTCCATAAGTAGAAACTTCTACGGATGTCACATCATGCAATGTTAGATGATCCTCCAAAACTTTCTTCATCCCTCCTCTACCGAAGTTGGTCGTAAGAGTCTCTCTGTTGCTTTCAAGGCGATCTTCCTTTCCTTCCAGAAAATTATACCTTGCTGCAAGGCATCATCCAAACTTCCGCATTCCTTCCGTTGATGATCGGTGTTGTCCACCAAATACACCTATGAACATATCCTTGTCTGGGTGTGGATCTCCCTTCAGATGCCCCATCCTTCTCCTCCAACCTTGTCAACTTGATATGTAAGTCTCTCATCTTCTTCTCCAAATCTTTCATTGCTTGATTCCGCTGTGGTACAACCGTAGTGATAGAAATAGTAGGAATTGAAATAGTAGATAGAGGAGCAGTCTACACCGCTGGTTGCCTTCGTGGTATCACAATAGGTGGTGGTCTTGGTGCTTGACTTACAACCACCTTCCCTCTTCGGTATTCTCGTTTTGCAAGTACTCCCACTGCTTCGATAACATTCTTCCAATCCGATGTGAGATCATTGTCTTTTGTTCGATCTTCCAACAGCAACTCCAACTCCCTTTGTAGCTCGCTGTTGGCTGACTGTAAAAATAGCTCCACTTTGTCATTCTCAAGTGTGAGCTTCTCCATCCGAGATAGTTGAAGAAACTGTCTCTCAAACTCTCGAAGTAGTTTGGTAGCAACTAGATCCTTGCTGGGTTTGTTCATCCACTCCATGAATGACTTCTTAGTCACTCGATCTGCATCCTCCAAAGAGTATTCCTCCTTCAACTGAAGAGAAAACTCCTCCCAGTTAGCTCCATGAGCTCGAATGAGCCCCTTCACATGCTCCCGTAACTCCGGGACAACAGCAACCTCAAATGTTCGTATCATCTCTCTCTCTGGTACCCCTCCATCTCTCGAGAATAGAACTTCAGGTACTTGGAGATGTTTCTCTCTTCAAACTGATCCAATGTCCGCACGACCGAATGCAAGCCTTGGTAGCCATCGCCTCCTTTCGTTGAACAACTTGTTGTTGATCCATGTACAGAGCAAATGCTTGGAACATTTGTCCTATAGCAAGATCAAGCTGCAACGGAATCGTGCTCGAAGGGTTTCTCACTCCTTGTCTCTCGGTCATGATAAAGTTTTGAGAAGAACTTCAATAACTCTCCACCCCAAAAGTTTCACGTAGAGTTCACCAACTATCGTGTGACGTGCGTTCTTATCTGAGAATACACCATGTATCTGACTGTGGAGAGTACATGATGCTCTCTGTAACTCGGAACTAGCGACCACCCAACCTCTTTCTTACCTCTAAGTATGCTATGAACCTAACCCGCTGTGATATTCTCACGTCCTCTCGGCAAATCTCTCTCACTTAGAACCGGGATAACAAAAATGAGCAACATGTTCATGCCATCACCGCAAGCACTCTTGGGTCTGCTGGTCATCACTCCAGCCTCATCACAAGAGAAATACCAACACTCCTAACGGAAAAGAAACTGAGCGCAACGTCCGCACACAAATCCAAACCAAACCAATTGGACGTACAAACAAGCATGCGAGTATGAAGAGGATCCAAATACAAGCAATACTGTCAACAACTCTCCATACTCATGATCAAGTGCTCTGAAGCACTTGCAAAACCTCCAAGTCGACATGTTCTTTCAAAGAATCTTAAATCTTACGTCTTTTGGAGCAAGAACCTCTCAACTTCACCTCGATGTCACTCCTCAACCACAGCTCAGAATGAGATGAAATCAAGGACAGTAAGTAGCCTGTAGAATAATCTCTCTATTAAGGTATAACATGCAGAGAGATCATCTCTGAGTTGGCATCTATGTCCTTTTAAAGTTCGCTGATTTCATAACATTCATGATACTATTTCGACAGAACTTTGCTGTTTGATTCCTCACAAACCACTCGACCAAAACGGCTCAAACTTCTCAGGAAGCTAATGTGTCATCACCACTACCACTCAGTAAATTTTCACCAACAGATCCTCAACCAAACTCTCTGAATGATCCAAGCCCTTACTGTCAATGACACAAGACGATATGCAGACCCTTGTGCACAAAAACAGTGATATCCTTATACCCAATAATCCAAATGCTCTGAAATTTCATAGGCAGGTAACTGACTGTACCTTCTCAGACCCTGGAAGGTTTCATAGCGAAATTCGACCCAAAACTCTCCATATCGCTCTCAATATCTCCTATCTACAGTCTTCTACTCTCATAACCTCCGATTTGGAACACCCAACTTCAGCCGGCCATAACTTTATCACTCCGGATTGGAATCGATTGATCTTGGAGTCCATCAGCAAGCCCATCTCAAGAGCTTTCCAGCAACAGTCAATTCGTCTCCAGCAACCTCACAAAACTCCTAGAAAGTGAGAAAGACCTCACGGAAATAAAATTGGTCATGAATTTGACCCCCTCAGCTTCAAATGATCGGAACGTTCTCATATGTGCTTCAAATCGAGCAACCATTGATTCCACGGGCAAGCTTGGGAATGCCAACCATTGATATGGTTGGCATTCCCAAGCTTGCCAACCATATCCAACACTCCGCGTAATGGACCACGGAAAGTGCCTCTAACCCTCAAAAACGTGAAAGGAAATTGGTGGAAGATGATTGATCAAACTTTCGATCAATAAAAAACAAGTTGACAAAAAGGGTTTTGTCTTCACTCACATGACAAACACAAGGAAGGAATTTTTATCCAAGCATATCATTTGTGCCTCAAAGCTTATATTAAACAAACTACAAACATGTGCCGTTGACGATACCGTTGGTCAAGAAGCACGTAGACATGAAGAACAAACTACGCTCAATATAGAGTTAGAATCACGACTCCAAAATGGTTGACAATAAACAGAACTACAAAAGGGACGGATGAAGCTGTTATCTGATTGTAATAATCTTCTCCGAAATTCTTCACGATAAACTCCCAATGCGCCACCTTTGGTCAACTATAACAACGTATTTCGACCCAAGTGTTGAACGGAACTCTCGCTGGAAAGTTCCAATCGAGGATCCATACCACATCAAAGCAAGATGTAGACACTAAGATCCCAAACAGCGTCATAAATGGCAATGGGAAGAATGATAGGATCCGGAGTAGTCATCACCGTAACCATAAACGACTCTCTCCAATGAGTCACCATAAATACTCAGAAGTGATCCCACGGCAGACAATGGATCTTAATGACGAATGGATGTGCAAGTGAAAGATCAGGAGCACAAAAAGACTCTCTGTGCATGCCTACCACTCGTACTGCCCCTTACTTCATCCAACGATACTGATCACACTCACACTAGACTTGGATACTCTACACTCTTCCCAAAGCTTCGCGCACCTCTCTACTTATACATCAACTTCGCATATGGCGACAAGAGTACTACTCTTATCTCCACTCAGCGGAGAATACACGGATCGTCCACGTGGAACCTTATCTTTTGACACTATAAGGTCTTGGTGAATCCTCAACATCAAAAAACGTACGATAAGGATATGTGGTGGTTTCACACCCTAGCCAGTCCACAACACGACATCCACCCCCTCTAAACTTATGCATCCTCCTGTATGCATCAACCTAATCATATGTTGTGGTTGGCATCATACCACTTCCTCCTCATCTTCTTCTTTGAGAACCTCTTCCTCGGGCTCTACACTCTCATATGGACTCTCATCTTGATCTTGAGAGAAATCAAACTTGGTACTGATCTCCTCAATATCTACATCCTCATCTCACCGCTTAAAGAGTTTTATCTGTTTCTTTGCACTCGGAACTTTAAGCTGTGCACCATCCAACTCGCGTAGCATGTATGTGACGTTGTCATGAATACGAACAACCACGTAAGGCCCAAATCAGTATTTAGAAAACTTCCGCAATGAACTATGATGGGTATCCAAGCTGCTATCATATACGAACACCCAATCATCTTCCTGGATCTTCTTAGGTCGTAGTCGATGTCGCTTATCAAATCTGTCTTTGTTCTTCAAGCGACCTTTTCGTAACCGTTCCAGAGCTAGCTCCACATCCTCTGGTCTCTGCTCCAACTGACGAATCCTAAGAGCGAGAAGATCCTCTCTAGAGAGATTATCCTCCCAAGGTAGAACACTCCAAGTAGGTATTTGCTCTTCGATAGACATGATCAGTTTCTGCCCTTGCATTAGTTCTACTGGCATGTACCCAGTCATCGAGCTATGAATTGTACGATCGACCCATAGAGCAAATGATAGAAGCCTTGGCCATTCTCTCACCCTTCCGCTGCAAGCTTTCACAATGACTTTCTTAATATGACAATGGCCGCGCTCACTCTTCGCATTTCCTTCTGGATTATAAGTCATGGTAAGAGCTAACTTGATTCCCCGCCTCTTGATGAACATATCAGCTTCGTGAGCATTCAGTTCTCCGCGGTGTCGTGCTACTTGGCAGCTACATGCTTGACTTCTACTCCGACGCTTAGGTTTAGTAGTTCTAGAAGTTAGCTCATATTACTTCTAGTCCTTTATGTATATGTTTGACACCTTTGCATACGGTGTTAATACTATTTTGAGTCCTAGTAGGCTGATAGTATGCTAGTTATCTTGTTCAAGCATTTGTGCGCTTGTGCAAGTGACTTCTTACTTGTCTATGACGTTCAATGCACATAACTTAGGGTTTCCATGCTGATAGGGGTTTGAGCTCATGGGTTGTACTTACTTGTCGCCCATGCACGCTTTCTAGCTGATTTAAGTTATTTTTCGGGGCTGCATGTCGTTTTAGGTAGTTTAAGTTTTACGTTGGCACTCTAGGGAGCTTGACGTGGTAGCCTATGAGTAAAACTAAGTTGCCACGTGGTTTAGGGTACTAAAGGACAACCAAGTGGAGCTATGAACTCCCATTGGTCTATTTTTGTCTTTAGTCTAACTCTAAATTTAGAAACAGAGCTCTAAAGAAGAGTTCGAGCATTTTGTGAGGGGACTTCGAAATCTGAGAGCACAGGGAGAGAAGGCTCGTCATGCCAAGCACTTCCAGTGAAATTTTCGATCGATTTGATGCAATAAAGACGAAGTTATGACCAATTGAAGTTCGAATTGTGCCAGAATTGAATCACTTTTGTTGGATTTAGGGTTTTCAGTGTCACTTGCAGCAGATTTGAGAAAATTGCTTCAAAACTTCGAGGTTGTGTTCTCTGCCAGCAGGGCTACGATTTCCCAAAAAGTTTCGCATCGATTGAGTGACTGAGTAATTCAGGGCGGCCGCTGAAGCTGGAGGGGTCTGAAAAGCTCTTAATCTAGAGCAGCGACTTCAGAGGAGGAGATCTGGAGTTCTGTGTACATTCAGGAGTCCTAACTTCACAGGGATGTTCAGCACCCTGTAGAATTCAAACACTGTGAGAATATTTGAATTTGATCAAGCCAATCTTCTGTTATAGGTCGGAATAGCCAGCTAGGTACCAGAAATTGCCGTAGTTTTCTTGCTCAGAACTTTTCTGTCCATATCTCCGTGTCAGAATTTGATCTCAGGCTGAAACTTCGTGTGTGAGTTCAGTAGTACCTCATTTGCATGTAGGGGAAGTTTAGAAGTCTAAACCTTCATAGTTTTCTTCTCCGTGAGTGTCAAAGTTTGCCGCCGGATCCTATTACTGCCAGTTATACCTGAATTTCGCCTTCTGAGCATATTACAAGATCTTACACACCTGTGAGAGTGTTTATAGCCCTGTTGTTACCTGAAAGCCAATCTCTTGAGTAAACAACCACAGCCAGAAGCCCGGCGCTTTCCTAGGTAGACAGATCACACTACGACAGCGGTCTGCTGTAATCTTCCCAATACATCCGTATCTGCAGATTACATCTTCAAGTAGAAATCTGCACACCCCTTCTGTGTTTGTGCGCAAAGCACGTCCTTTGACTTGGTTTGGTAGATCCTCCCGTGCCAAAACCAAGTATCTCATTTGTCATATCTCAACCGGCATCGTAACCAGATCTACTACCCACTTGTAATGCATTGCAAGTGGATACGTAGGGTGAAGCTCATCTCGATTTCGGATGTCAGAGTACATCTGACAAGTTACACACGTCTCCACAAACCGCACTACATCTCTGTACATGTTACGCCACCAATATCTCTCTTTGAGTTTGGTAAAGGTGGCATAAATATCCCGATGTCTAGCCCATAAGCTCTCATGGAATTCTTGAAGGAGCTGGGTTTGCATCTCTTGCTTACACACAATTCGTTGCGGCATCTCGCCACTCCGCTTGACACGTTTCCACAGATAGCTCCCTTGTTGTATGTAGTTGTAAGCCTTCCTCTTGATCTGTTTGAACTGAGCATCATTGCATTCTGGTTGCTTGGTCAGCGAACCAAGGTAACACCCAATGTTTAACCATTCTCCTTCATATAGCTCCTCTCTGAATGAGTTTTGATGCTCATTAATTCCTTTTTGAGCTCTAAAAAAACGGTCGTGCCTATATCCTCTATGTCTTCCATCAAATCCTCTTCATCCTCTTATCTGGCCCTAGACAATATATCTACTACCAAGTTATCTTTCCTCGCTATGTGTCTGAATTCTGGATTCAACGACTTGATATAGACAATCCATCGCAACATAGCAATATCAGGGGTGTTACAATTAGTAATCATCCCTAACAATGGTAAACAATCCGTCTCTACTATTACCGGTGCTCCAATCAAATAGTCCTTCTCGACTTTCATAGCAGTAACTACTCCTCATAGCTCTCGCTTTACTTATGAGTAGTTTCTCTGTCGCTCACTCAACACCTTGGCTCCAAATATGATTACAAATCGATTCTCATCCTCATCATCTTGTCCCACTATCCACCCAATGACTATCGGACTTGTATCAACTGTGATTATCACGTGTTTGTCATCTTCATAACTCATCCTTCGTAGCACAGATAGAGAAGACAACAATTGCTTCAGTTTCTGCACCGCTTCGATATGCCTCTCCTCCCATCTGAACTTCGTGCCCTTCCATAACAGACCATAGAATGGATCTGATACATGAGCAAAATGAGGAATCCACACATGATAGAACACGCAAGCTCATAAGAACCTTTGCATCTCTGTCTTCGAGCTACATGTGTCTTTCATCCGCTGTATGACATCCACCTTGTTAGGATCAGGTTTGCGACCAAGCACCCGCGCAAGTGCCCCACAATCACAACCTCTCGAACTCCAAATGAAGATTTAGCGCCTGATAGCGTCAAGTGAATCTCCTCGAGTCGTGATAAAATCTGATCATAATCTAGAATATGATCAGTCAGAAATTTTTGATACCCTCTCTGATCGACTCTCTCATCCTTCTGCTCCTCTACACATCCTTTGATTGGAATGTCATCTAAGAAAGGCATGGTCTTCTTCGGGATGAAGTCTCGAAGAACTTTATTCATCCCGTTCATCATGTGTGCAACAAAATTTGTTATCCATTGCGGCAATGTGCACATCCTCATCAAATCCAACGGGTCCTCATAGTAGTGACGTCTCTACTTCTTTCAGCAAGCTGAAACTGATCGTATCCAGAGTAAAGGTCTCCTATCGAGTAAATGACTCTATCAGTGAATGCTTCGGCAAACTCTCCCATAATAGATCCGATCCCGTATTTCTGATGGTCACCTGATTCAATAGTTGCATATCTTGAATGAACCGGAGCGCTCCACTCTTCTTGGACACTGTAAACCAATGACTGGAATACGGTGCAAATGATGGCTCAAGGATTCTCATCCTCATGTTCTCCTTGAGAAGCTCCATAAGCTTAGGTAGATGTGCTCTAGGTACATGAATTGGTCTTAAGTCCCAAGGCGCATGTGATACTGTAAAGATGATCATCGGTGCTACAACACTTGGATCTACACACCCAATTTTTGAAGGCTCAAAAGCAAAAGTTTTCCCGTGCCTACTTAATATCTCCTTGAACTCCCTCTACTCAACATGTAGAAGAAAACCTGTAGAACCAACCTTCAGCTCCTTGAGCGTAGCTTCTGTAAACTTGTGACCTATCTGATCAGGATACCGTAAGCACTTCTCCTTTGAGGCTTGTTGAACTCGTTGGTCAGAGTCGCTAGATAGCGGTTGTGCAACCGGCTTCACCTTTTTATCCACCATTTTATACCTGGTCTCACTCTGACTTCAGATATCTCGAACGACTCTATAGCCGAGTAGAGCTCCATAGAACGTATGTACACAACTTGATCCTCATTCCCTTGCTCAGCCTTGTGAAGCTCTTCCAAAGGATCATCCAAATCCATATCCACGTAAACGCTGTCGTGTTGTGAGACGCCTCACATGTGAATTCAGTACAAAATGTGTGTTGTGTTTTGTTGTGTCCTCGAATCTTTCGTGTAGTTCGCATGAGAGTGTATTAGGTGTTGCGTTCACACATATCTAGATGTGAGATCGCACGATAACAAGATGTGCTGACTCAATGATCCATGAACATTCGCGTGAATGGCTCTTGTTGTCAAACTTAAGTAGAAGATAGTGGGTCGAGGGTTCGTGATGCATTCTTCTTTGAGTGGATTTCATGAGTGTGTCTTAGTGTCTTACATGATAATTGAGGAACTGCAAGAGTGGTATTTATGGATAGAGGACTAAATTGAGTTCCGAATCTTTCATTTCCAAACCCGTTTCAAATCAAGCTTGACTGCATCCACCACGATCACTTTCGACAGTGGTTCGTCGTCTACTTTGGAGAAGAGTTCATGGGAAGGATGATGGACTCGTCTACTCCGGTGGTCTTATCAATTGTCACATACGGAGAGAACTGAGACTTGATAGTGTATATCTTACTTTGACGAGAGGCGAATGGACCTGAATTATCCTGCCAACATTCCTTTCAATGTCTGGGTGGACGTTCGATGTCAATGTCGGCAGAAGATCAATCATCATGTGTGGATCGCAAGAAATTTTGGCGAGGAGTACTGTAATGAAGTGATGGCTTCTCCATTCTCTTTTGTAGTACCTTTCATCGTAGATCGGTTACAAGTCGTCATCTTGACTTTGTATTGAATCTTAAGTGTTAAGTATGATCTCTATAGTTTGACGAGTGTAGTTATCCTAAGGTTGGGGCCGATGCCTTGAAGGCATGAGAGGGTATTAGGTTTATAGTGGTTCTAGGGTACCAAGTAGAGGAAAAAAGTGATTTCCAGATCTGTTTTCTTATTGGTCTACTTTCGACCAATCAACTCTATTCAACCACAGCTTTAGGGTTTTGGAGGTCTTCCCGGGGGTCATTCGAGGAGTGAGTGATCTTCTCGAGACGGGCTACACTCTGGAGATGAAGATCGGCCGATTTGGAATTCTGAGGAGAGAGTGATGGACGTTGAAAGACAGGGGATCAAATTGATACCCCGAGTGACGTTTCGAGTGATCAGAGAGTTTGAAAGATGATCTTTAGAAGCTATCAAGGGGATCGAGTATTTCACTTTGTGCTGGTTGCATTGATGTAAAACAATCCTACAATTTGGTTTAGATTTGAAATAATCGATTGAAGTTGGCTGTTACAGTTGAGAGATATGAGTAAATCCGTTTTCTTTGGGTTCAAAGCTTGAGTTGCTCCGTGCACATGGGATTGGATCTTTGAGTGAAACTTTCCAGGATGAGAGTGTGCCCTATCAGCTAGTCACATGTGAAATTTCAGCTCATTTGGGTAAGAGAATGTGTGGAGATCTAGGATTTTAGCCATCGAGATCTGTAAAGTTCATAGGTTAACACAGGCGGGTGGCTTGATCCATCGCGGACAGTTGGGTTCAGATCTGAGGCTTAAATTTCATATTGTAGTAGAGAAGGGTCAGAGTGGATTTCTTGTGAAGTTTGAGCCTAATTGGATGATCGAGGTGAGAGCACGAGATTGTCAAAGTTTAGTTTACAGCGGGACGAGAGAAAGACGAAGAGAGATTTCACCTAAATCTCTTGAATGACCTTGAACAAACGACCTAAGGACTGGAGGTGAGCTTCTTGAAGGTGTTGCATGGATGACAAGGAGGCTGTATTGTGAGATTGGTACGGCGATCACGTTCAGTGGAGGTGCCACGCCTTGATGAAGCTGAGGTATCGTTATCTTCGGTGTCACGCTCCGAGTTTTTTGGTTGTTTGTTGCCGATATGCCCTATATCGTCGAGAAGTTTGTGTAGTAGGTTGTCTTTTGCTGTGGACATCTTCCTGAGCAAAGCTCGTATCAGTGAACAATAGAAGGCCAGAGTCTAGCATTTAGGTAGTTTGTCGAGAAGAAGTAGTGAAGTGGATATTGATGAAAGATTGTATGAAAAGTGCTTGGGATCTAAAGCAGACATGTATCGTGTATGAGCCCTGCTTTTTACCTAGAATGAGATCGAGCTCCGAGTCGTTTGTGCGATGCACGTGTGTTGTACTTGGGTCAAGTTAGATCGATAGTAACCAAGATAGAAGACAGATAGATTAGATAATGAGAGCGTAAGTTTTCATCGGTTAGGTCGTAGATCCTATTGTATCTCTCCACAGCCAGATACCTCGTGGATTCCCTGATCATATTTCACGCCCTACGACAGTTGGTGAACTCGACGTGAAACGTCTGGGGTTGAGAGATATATTTTTTGTAACGATGGAAGCTGAGAGCCTATCTCAATTCATAAATGAGGCTTCTACGTCTGGAGAGATCCTGAAGGTGAACCCACTTAAAAGGTTTGACATGCGATTGCATGAGGCATTCGCGTTGATCATGCAACAACAACAAGCTGCTGAACGAAAGGAGGCAATGGCTACTAGAGCTTTGCAATCTGTTGTGGGTTTGTTAGATCAGTTTGATGGAAAGAACATCTCCAAGTACCTTAAGTACTATTCTCGGGAGATGGAGTTGAGTAAAGTGCTAGATAGAGAGATGGTCACACATTTGAGCTTGCTGTCGTACCAGAGATACGAGAGCATGTGAAGGAGATCATCCACTCTCATGGCGCTACATGGGAAGAGTTTACTTTTCAATTAAAAGAAGAATATTCTCTAGAAGATGCAGATCAAATGACTAAGAAGTCATTCATGGAGTGGATAAACAGACCCAATAAAACGCTTGTTGCTACAAAGCTATTTAGAGAGTTCGAGAGACAATTCTTTTAATTGTCTCGGATGGAGAACTCACATTGGAGAACGGCAAGGTGAAATTGTTTTTGCAAGCAGCTAACAATGAGCTAAAGAGAGAGTTGGAACTACTTCTGGAAGATAGGATGGAAGATACTAGACTCACGGCCGATTGGAGGAAGGTTTCTGAAGCAGTGGGTGTACTTGCCAAGCGAGAATATCAGAGAGGGAAGGTGGTGGTAAGGCAAGAAGTGAGACCACCGTCAATCGTACTCTCCCGTAGGCAGCCAACAATGCCGAATCTACAAGTACCTCCTATTTCGTTTCTTGCTGTTCATGTCCCTACGGTTGCATCTCAAAAAGATGCAATAGAGGAATTGGTGAAAGGGATGAGAGACTTGCAGATTAAGCTAGCAAGGCTAGAGGAGAAAGGGGGAGTACCTGAGAGCAAACCCGCTCCAAAGCAAGGATATGTGCAGAGATGTATTTGGTGCGATAGCACTGAACATCATCGGAAGGAATGTGGAGACTTTGCTGACATCCTACGGCAAGGAGTGATCTACTAGAAGGAGGGGAAGGTTACCTTGAAGGAGACAGGTGAGATCCTCAAAACTAACTTTGGAAGAGGAGGGATGAGACAAGTTTTAGAGGATTATCTTTCACAACATGCCGAGGTATCAGTACAAGCCGCTACTTATGAGGTTGAGGTAGTGAAAGATAAAGATAATACTTCTGAAAAGGACGTAAAGACGAGTGAAATATGGAGTCATGTTGTGACCACAATGGAGAAAGGAAAAGCAACAAGGGGTGAGTTACTCAAGGTGGTCACGACAATCAGAGGTGCTACTGGTTGGAGTGATCCAGTAGATACAATGTCTATACACGCCTACTTGGCAAAGAGTCAACATGAGACTCTCACGGAGGAGAAGCGTAGGAGGGATGATGCTGGTCCTAGTGAGGAGAGAAGTACTCCTAAGAGGCAGTTACGAGGTGAGATGCCTCGGCTAGATACAACACCGGTGCGAGAAGAGACTATGGAAGAAGTCTCACCATCTATCACATAGAGGTCAGAAAGGAGTAAGAAAGATAAGCTTGCTACCTACAAGCTGCAGTCTGATATTGAAGCAGCTACAAATTTGAAGGGGGTGTTAGAAGAGAGAGTGCTCAATGCGAAGATTGAGTTTACTTTACGCGAGATCCTTGGAATAGCAAAGAAGGAGTTCCATGATGTCATTATTGAACCATCAAGAGGAAGAGGCAGTTGACAAGTGAGACTGCTATGACTAATGCTCTAGACACGAGAATAACGAAGGAGGAGGAGCTAGAGCTAGCTGAATATTGCACCAACCATAAAATTTGATTTGTTGTAGATGAAGATGAGGGAGATGATAGGGTTCTCAGTTACTATACTAGGGGACATTGGGCTAGAGGTACTACGGAAACCTTGATGAAGATAGGAGATCTGACAGATCCGGTGGTTGCTCTCATTGACCATGGATATGAGATTAACATCGTTCTAAAGATGTCTATAAGTGAGGAAAGTGGCCCATTGACACAGAGCATAGTTGGATGATCCGGGCAGGAATAACACACAGGGAGAACTCTACGGTGCTTGTCCAGATGTAAGGGTGAAGATTGGGATGTAGTCATAGAGCAAAACTTTTTTGTTCAAGACACTACTTCGTATCGAGTGATTCTTGGACAGCCATACATTACGGCTGTAAGGATGGAGACCAAGGTGTTGGATGATGGATCTGCATATGCTAGGATCAGAAATCAAGATGGTAAGAGAGCAGTACAGTTTTTGACTGTACCTCCTAACCATGAGCACAATCGGGAGAACTTGCAGAGTGGTTCTCTTCCTAAAGTCACTGAAGAAATTAAGGATTTTCGCATAAGGTCACTATAGAGCGAGAGTATAGTGATGCCGATACACAAAAAGAGGTACTCTTGTCAGCGAAAGGAAGTGCTTTTTGTACAGGAGTTGTGGGATTTTCTGAGAGTGGATTTGCTTTATATACGCATCTTGTTGATCTACGGAAGTGGGAGCGGAAGGCTGTGGAAAGAGTTGAGAAAGATCTAAAAAGAGTGTGTGTACTTGACAAGGAGGATAGAATAGCGGGTGTTTACATGGAGATGAGATTAGAGGATCCTTTGGAGGAACTTACCAAGATTGAGAAAAGGAGTGAAGATCAACTGGTGGAAATAAATTCTAGAGAGCTCTATTTGATCATAGAGTCATTCCAGAAACCAGAAGTCAGGGTTAAAACCAAGTACAAAACGGTAGATAGAAAGGTTAAGCTTTTAACTCAACCTTTACCTCATGACTCCAACCACCAAGTTCAGCAAGCTTCGAGGAGAAGAGCTTAAGGGATCCTCGCCAAGTGGGTCACAAGTTTACTACAGCTACACTCAAGGAGTTGAAGGTAGGATCCGCATATTTTCTCTTTCCTATTGAAGAGCGAGAGTTCAAAGAGATGTTGAGTAAGCATGGAAAGACTTTTTCTTTTGAAGCTTCGGAGATAGGATGCGTGGATCCGAGCGTAATAGCTCCAATGATTATCTTTACAGTGCTGCATGCACCTTGAGACTTGAGGCCAATCCCTATACCTAGGGCTCATCTACCTAAGCTTATGGAGCTTCTGAAGGAGAAGATGCAGATGAAGATTCTCGAACCTTCATTTACACCGTATTTCAGTCGTTGGTTTACAGTTCCGGAAAAGAGTGGAGCGTTACACTTCATTCAAGATATGCAGCCGATAAACCAAGTGACTACTTGTATAGGACCGATTGTAGGAGAGTTTGCTGAAGCATTTGCTGGAAGAGCGATTTATTCCGTAAGAGATCTCTACTCCGGATACGATCAATTTCAACTTGCCGAAAGGAGCAGGGATGTCATCACTATGAGGACTCCGTTGGGACTAATAAGTATGTGTACATTATCGCAAGGGGCTACAAACTCAGTGGCGCACATGATGAATGGAATGAATACAATCTTACGAGATTTTATTCCGGAGAAGACAATGTCGTTCTTGGATGACATTCCAATCAAGGGTTGTCTAGAGGAGGAGAAGGATGAAGCGACAGATCAGATGGGGTGCCGTAAGTTTGTTGCTGATCATATTGCAGATGTTGACAAGATATTATCATGACTTGAGGAAGTCCACTTGACACTATCAAGAGCTAAGTTCTCCTTTGGAGTGAGCGAGGTTGCGATTTTGGGACATTTGTGTGGATGGTTTGGTCATAGGCCTGATCCAAGTAAGGTAGATGCCATCCAACGGATGAAGGACACATGTAGTTCGTAAACTGAAGTACGGAGGTTCTTAGGAGCTTGTGTGTTCTATCATGTTTGGATTCCTCACTTTGCACATGTTGCTGATCCTTTGTACGGCTTGCTTCGAAAAGACAAGAAGTTTAAATGGGAGGAGAAGCACTCAGTGGCAATTCGAAGGATAAAAGAACTATTGTCTTCCCCGCTTGTACTGTAATGACCTATGTTACACATAGGAAGTTTGTCTATTAGTAAGGTATTTAGTTATAACTAAGTGTTGAGAATGTTTATTTGATGCCCAAGAACTTTAAAGAGGTATCAAGTTAGTCATGACTAGCTAAAAGTTAGTTATGGTTAAACTTAGCTGTACTTTTGGCAGAATTCAGATATTCCTTAAAGAGTGAGCACTACTATCTTGTCATCTTGTCTAAAAGGTAGAAAGGAGGTGGAAAGTATCCCTTATTTCCTTTTTGACTTGATATTAGTGGTTGGATTAAAGTTGTGGACTTTGTGGACATTAAAAACAAGAAGAGATTCGACATGTTTCCTTTTTAGTGGGTCCTAGTGTAGAGGGGGGGTGGAAATTCGAGATTCCTTGAGAATATTTCAGAATCCTTCTAGAAGTTGTTGACTTTGAAGGAATAAGCCCATGTGAAAAGATAAAAGCCCATGTGATTAATGCTTTTACCTTAAGTAATATCTTAGTAAAACCCGGTAAAAGTAGTTACGGCTGAGTTACCGGAGGGTACCAAAGTAAAAACCTAGAATGTATAAATAGAGGAGTAGAGAAGAGCTCCTCATCCTTGTTTTCACATTGTCGTAATGACAACTTGAGTAATATAGAGAGTGTGGGATATTTTTAGCATGTGAGAACTTGAGAGACGTCGTTAGAATGGAGGATTTTAGTCGATGTGTTTAAGGAGATTTTTAGTTGATAAGTTTGTGGGTGTATGAATGAGTGAACTTAGCATTTTTCCCTTCAAGATTCATGGTGTGCTTCCATCAAAGCCATCAAAGATGACCCCTGAGTGAGAGACAGGCCCGACATTTGCAGATTCATCGGTGGCGATCGTGGAGGTTGAGAGATCGGGGGGGGGGGTAGTTGATCGATGAGATCGTGGAGGGTTTACATTTCTGGTTCCGTTGCCGGGATCTCACTTGAAGAGATCATTGAAAATGTTTAGAGTTCAGTTCTATATTAGACAAAAAGAGATTATGAGAGAACACATGGAGAGAACATTGGGAGGAGAGAGAGCTAACGCCATGTTAGCAACATTAGAACCTTTCGTGTATCCCGTAGTGATATATGACGCGTTCGAAGTCATTCTTTACATCTTGTTCACTTAGAAAGGGTTTGAGGAGAGTTGAAAGAGGGTGTAACAAGAGTTGTAGAGAAAGGAAGAGAGAAAAGTTATTAGAGGAGAGAAATTTGTGAGTTTAGAAATTCTGTTCTCTGGAAAAAGTTTACAGTCAGTGTCAGATTTTCTGTGAATTTTATTTTCCTGAGAAACTTTCCAGTGTTTTAGAGTGGCTGATAAGCTATCCAGGACAAAAGAAATCATGAGAAGATGAGGTCTGAAGAAGGAGAAAGAATTTTTCAAAGTGGAGGGGTTGACAACCATGAGGGAAGTGAAAATATACAAATTTCAGTTCTCTGAAAATTTGTACAGTCATCACCATCTCTTCTGATTAGGGAAGTTTCTGTTGAAACTTCATGATTTAGTAGCTTGGAGGTTGAGCTAATGGAGACCACAAAAATCTTGGAGAGATCTCTTACCAACTAAGAGATATACGTTTCGGCATACAAGGAGGTCTTGACGATACGTCATGGGAAATCCAGTTCGAGTGTCAAGGTTGAAGAAGAGACGTTTGGGAGTTAGAACGGAGACGGAAAGGCCAAGTATAGAGGCGTTGCGATCAAGCATCTATTGCAGTTGGGGTGCCATTTTTGCTTTATATAAAGAAGCTTTTGCGAGCATCGACGCAGATGTGAAGAAAGTTGAGTTCAAAGTATTATTCATTGTGGAGGCCACGAATGCTCCCGGCGAAGTAGAGTGTGATCCTTACAAAAGTGACTTTAAGATGTCTGCTAGGATCAGTACAGACAATGGTCATGAGGATATTATCATGGACTCTTAATTTTAGATTGGATTTTATTTCGTGTATAGCATGTATAATACACGATTTTCAGTATAAAGCTCGAAAGAGTTAAGAAAGTGATGTAGAGTTATTTCTTCAAAGATATTTTGTCCACTTAATAGTTGAGAAGGTGCAACATCAGTGGAAGTTCAAACGATTGGAAAGTTAGACTTAGAAACCTTCCTCAAGGTTTAGATGTCATAGTAAGCGTCGGAGAGAGCTCGAAAGAGATTATTGTTGAGTTTGAGAACCCTAGTATAAAACCTCAAGTAGAATCTCCAAGGAGAAGAGTAAAAACCGAATTGTGGTGTTATTTCTGTAGAGGATTGGGACATAAAGTAGTGAATTGTCCAACTAGAATCAGAACCGAGAGAGCTAAAGGGAAGCGAGAGTTTACTGATTTAAGTCTTCGAGTGGATCCATCGTCACCAGCGCCAATTCATCTTCTAGGAGAAGATCTTTGTCCAAGTTGTGGAGTGGGTGATCTATCAAGAGGACACAAGTGCGTCGATGTGGCCGCCCTACTTACGTCAGTAGTCGAGAAGTTGGACGAGACTCAAAGAGCTGAGACGGAGAAGTTGTCGACCTCAAAAGAGGACTCGGCTGAGTTGTGATGGAGATCGTCATTCGGATGGTGGAAAAGACGGTGATGCGACTCAGGCTCATGATTACCTTGGGAGAAGAGATGGCACAAGAGGTGTTGTTACAACCATTTCCTTTCATTTTATCTATGGTAGATTACTCGCGAATGAAATTGATGATGTTCATACTCTTTTAGCGAGTAGTTATTGCACAAAAATTAGAAGGGTAGAAAGAATAGTTACAAGATGGAGAAGTTATCAATGTTTCATGAGAAGGACAATGAAGATGTAGAACCATTTGTACGAGACTTCAAAAGGGGTTGCATCGGAAACAACGTGAGAAGGAAGGAAGAATGGATGTTGTTATTGCTAAAGTTTTTAGAAGATTTTGCTCTTACGTGGTATGAAGACCGAGTGAAGACCCAGACACTTGGTGCAGTTGAGGACACATGGGAGACGTTGAGTAATGCACTCATCGAGGAATTTCTTCCAGAAGAGAGTTATGAGAAGCTCATGGTGGAGCTTACTCATTTGAGGCAACGAGACGACGAGAAAGTTCGGCAGTATGCCGAAAGGGTGGATAAGTTGGAGCAACGGTTTCGAACGGTCCTACGGAAGAGTGGAGACAATGTGGAGCTAACGATGGCGGGGATTGGAGCAGTGTTGATCAAGAACTTGGTGGGAGGGTTGAGGCCTTCAATTCGAACCCAAGTGAGATACGAGAAGCCAGCAACCAAAGCGGAGGCCATCAAGATTGCAACAAATATGGAAGAGAGTTTGGATGAAGGAGATATCATCCAACCTCATCATGCTGCTCTAGTGTCGACACCGACTCCTGATGTAGCCACAACGATCGCATCTGCACCATCACAATTGGTGATTGCTTCAACGTCAGCTCCTACTCCAACGGTGGTGCCAAGACCGTTTGTCCCAACAACGATGTCTACTGCCACCTCTGATTTTCATGCCGAGTTGAAGAGCATCATCGATACTCTTGCGGATCTCAAGATAAACGTGGTGCAGTTACGAGAATGGAGGAACAAAGGTGGAGGAGGAGGTCAAAGAGGTTACGACAACAATCTCAACCGAAGAAATCAAGGTAACTTTGGAGGCAACCAAGGTAACTTTGGAGGAATCACTTGTTGGACGTGTGGAGGTTCTCATTTCCAGCGAAATTGTCTTAACAACGGAGCAAGAGGTGCCGAAGCTGTCAGAATGAATGTGGGTGGAGGAAATCCATCACAAGGACGAGACAAGGGGGTGGCTACTATCGATGTCGTGCGAGATCCCATCTACGAGAAAAGAGAGAGTTCAAACTCTTCTCATGCACCGGTGGAGCTTTTAGCTCAAGAAAGGAAAAGAACTCGATTTTCTGATGAACCGGTTTTCATGGAGGAGTCAGCAAGTAGAAGTACTCGTTCGAGTAATGTTTCGAGTACACCAAGGGAGCCAAGAAGGAAGCTGGGGATGGCGGATTTCACCATTTCATCTTCCCAAGTGGGATATGATGTGGTTGAAGATGTGAGTGCTCAGAAAGTCAACATCACTGTTGGACAACTGATCGCACTTAATCCCAGCTTACGAAAGGAACTCAGAGGAGGATTGAGTTCTAAGAGAAGCAAGAAGAAGAAACCCAAGAGCAAGACATCAAAGTCTGTGGGAGTTGGTGTGGTGGATGTGCATGCTTCAGAGGTATGCACTAGGGCTTCGAAGATTGAAGTCCGGTTGAATGGTCACTAAGTCTCTGACGTATTGGTTGGACGGAGGGTCGGCTATAAACGTCATATCGGAGAGGTTGATGAAGAAGTTGGGGATGGAACCAACTCGTCCGGCTAGCATTGTCGTGAGGATGGCTAACAAGCAACGGGTAAGACCTCTTGGTGTGTTAGAGAAGGTGGTCGTGTCTGTGATGGGAGTCAAACATTGATGTCCTTTCAAGTGTTAAAGGACTCTAGTAATGATTTGCTCCTAGGTAGGCCTTGCTGTGCGCACCACTGATAGGTGGCACAAGGGATACTTACGGATTGGGCCTAGAGATCATAGAGTGATAGTTCCTCTCTCGGGTGTTGGAGTTGTGACTTCTGACTCTGATAGACCCACTAGTGACTACTGGGAATCTGATACGGAAGACAATCAGAGTGTCTTAGAAGTAGATACCTGAGATTCTTACAATCAAGAATCCTCGTCTGAGGACGAAGGATTTGGTCGAGATGAATCATTATATCAGCTTAGTGCTATTGACTTGTTGCCTCGACCAGCAGTGGAGAAAGATCCTGACAAAGAAGAGTTGAGTGAGGTAGAGATTGTGAGAAGACTCTCTACCCTGAAGTTTGGTATCAATGTCACTCAAGAGGAGAAAAGTAGATTCCTAGATATATTTCGAAAATATATCCATGTGTTTGCTTTCAGCTACAAGGATTTGAAGGAGGTGATTCTCGAGACTCATTGAATCGAATTGGAGGAGAACGCAAGATCAGTTCGACAGAAGCAGAGAAGGGTCAATCCCACAACGGCAATGATGGTCAAGGAGGAGATAGACAAGTTGAAGGAGGCGAGTTTCATCTACGAGGTGGAGAACTCAGAATGGGTTTCACCCATTGTGATTGTCAAGAAGAAGAATGGTAAGCTGCGAGTGTGCATAGACTATAAAAAGCTGAATGCAGTTACCAAGAAGGATTATTATCCTCTACTATTTATAGATTGAGATTTTGGAGGAAGTTGCTGGTCATGAGTGGTACAGCTTTGGTGATGATTATAGTGGATACAACCAGATCAAGATAGCACAGGAGTACCAGCAGTTGACTACTTTCACTACTCCTTGAGGAACATTTGCATTTCGAGTGATGCCATTCGGACTGTGTAATGCTCCGGCCACGTTTCAGAGGTTCATGAACAAGGTGTTCAAACCATTCATAGGAAAGTTTGTTCGTGATTTCATTGATGATTTCTGTGTATACGGAAGAAAGGAGGACCACTTTGATCATGTGATCAAAGTTCTGCAGCGGTTGGAGCAAGCTAATGCTTCTCTGAATCCAGAGAAGTGCATCTTTGGCTGCGAAGAATGTCTGCTGTTATGACACATCATTTCCAAGAAAGGGATTGCGGTAAATCCTGAGAAGGTGAAGAAGATTGTGGATCTTCCATTTCCAATCAACTTGACAAAGTTGAGATAGTTTCTTGGGATGGTTGGATATTATCGTAGGTTTGTCTTTTCCTTCTCAAACAAAGCAATAGCTTTGACTATGTACATGAAGAAAGGAGTTGAGTTTGACTTGATAGTGCATGATCAGAAGGCAAAGGAAGCATTTGAGGAGCTGAAAAAGACATTGGTGACAGTTCCTATACTTGCTAAACCTGAGTGGAGTAAAGCATTTATTTTGTATACGGATGCCTCCAATGTAGCTATCGGGTGTACATTAAGTCAGTTAGATGAAGATGGGCATGATCATCCTATAGCTTATGCTAGTAGGCAGATGGTGCCAGCGGAGAAGAATTACTCCGTGACTGAACGAGAAGGATTAGCGATGATCTTTGGATTGAAGAAATTCCGACATTACTTGCTAGGAGGGAAATTTACCATAGTCACAGATCACAAGGCTTTAAAGTATATCTTTAATAAGCCTAATGTCGAAGGTCGTATTGCCCGTTGGAAGATCCTTCTAACAGAATACGATTACGTGATCGAAGATAGACCAGGGAAAAAGCATGCAAATGCTGATCTTTTGTCGAGGGCTTATGATGATGAGAGAGAAGAACCGTTTGATGATTCATTTCCAGACGAACATCTGATGACTATCACAAGCATTGAGGAGATACCGGACGAGTACGAGGAAATCTGGAGTTTCCTTGCAGATGGCTCTTTTCCAGAAGGTATGCATACCCGAGAACATAACGCATTGATCAAGAGATGCAAACCTTACACCATGGTGGAGGGAATTCTGTTTCATCAAGGAGCAGATGGGTTACTAAGGAGAGCAGTTGGTTAGAAGGAGGCATTCAAGCTAATGCACGAGTTTCACGACGGAACTGTTTGCGGAGATAACAGCCTTCAAGATTTTGGATGCGGGTTACCACTGGAGAGGGATTTTCAAAGAGTGTTTAGACTATTGTAAAACTTGCGACGTATGTCAAGCATTTGCTCTGAAGTCTACTAGAACACCTCCGTTAAGATCAATTCCCGTGTTAGGACCATTTGAGAAGTGGGGTATTGACTTTTTAGGTCTTCTTAATAAGACACCTCGAGGCAATAGATACATTGTAGTCGCCACTGACTATTGTACCAAGTGGGTAGAGGCTAGACCTTTGAGAGAGACCAATGAAACAAAAGTCGGTAGATTCTTATGGGAGAAGATCATCACAAGATTTGGATGTCCGTTAGAGTTGGTCTCGGATAGAGGAGGAGAGTTTGTAGGGAGCATGACTACTGCTATGCTACAACACTTTTCTATCAAGGCACGAGTAACGACCTCATACAAACCAAATGCTAATGGTCTTGCGGAGAAGACCAATCTTACACTTTGTATTATGCTCGCCAAAGATGCTGGTGTTGAGACTGCGAAACATACTTGGGATAAGAGGCTACATGCCATCTTATGGGAGTACCGAACGATAACAAAGACTTCTACTGGGTACTGTCCATTTCGACTGGTTTATGGAGTGGAATCTAAGTTGTCGATCCAATTCGAACTGGATACTTTTCAAACTATTCAACGAAAGTTGAAGAGGTCGAGGGGAGAAGACGTGGTCAGATCAAGAAGAGAGCAACTCATGGAGTTGGAAGAAACCCGAGCGGTAGCAATGATCCAGATGGAACGAGCTCAAGCGTATCAAGAGGGCAGGAAGAAGTTTCTTCCGAGATATTTTGGTCCTTTTGTTGTAGATAAGGTGTGGAGCAACTTCACATATGACCTTCAAGAGTTGGGAGGAAGGAGATTCGATCGGGTCAACTATGACAAGTTGAAGCTGTTTCATCGACGAAAGTTCTCTCTTCACTCCGAGGACGGAGCGAAAATTTAGTCCGAGGGTAAAATGTAACGACCTATGTTACACAAAGGAAGTTCGTCTATTAGTAAGGTATTTAGTTATAACTAAGTGTTGAGAATGTTTATTTGCTGCCCAAGTACTTTAAAGAGGTATCAAGTTAGTCATGACTAGCTAAAAGTTAGTTATGGTTAAACTTAGCTGTACTTTTGGCAGAATTCAGATATTTCCTAAAGAGTGAGCACTACTATCTTGTCATCTTGTCTAAAAGGTAGAAAGGAGGTGGAAAGTATCCCTTATCTCCTTTTTGACTTGATATTAGTGGTTGGATTAAAGTTGTGGACTTTGTGGGCATTAAAAACAAGAAGAGATTCCACATGTTCTTTTTTAGTGGGTCCTAGTGTAGAGGGGGGTGGAAATTCGAGATTCTTTGAGAATATTCTAGAATCCTTCTAGAAGTTGTTGACTTTGAAGGAATAAGCTCATGTGAAAAGGTAAAAGCCCATGTGATTAATGCTTTTACCTTAAGTAATATCTTAGTAAAACTCGATAAAAGTAGTTACGGCTGAGTTACCGGAGGGTACCAAAGTAAAAACCTAGAATGTATAAATAGAGGAGTAGAGAAGAGCTCCTCATCCTTGTTTTCACATTGTCGTAATGACAACTTGAGTAATATAGAGAGTGTGGGATATTTTTAGCATGTGAGAACTTGAGAGACGTCGTTAGAATGGAGGATTTTAGTTGATGTGTTTAAGGAGATTTTTAGTTGATAAGTTTGTGGGTGTATGAATGAGTGAACTTAGTATTTTTCCCTTCAAGATTCATGGTGTGCTTCCATCAAAGCCATCAGAGGTGACCCCTGAGTGAGAGACATGCCCGACATTTGTAGATTCATCGGTGGCGATCGTGGAGGTTGAGAGATCAGGGGGGGGAGTAATTGATCGATGAGATCGTGGAGGGTTTACAGTACTTCGTAGGGTCAACTATGAACGGGGTAAACTTGTAGTCCCGACTGTTGATAGTAGCCCTATAGCAATTGGATGGGCTGTGGGGCAAGATGATGAAGAAGGCAACAAGTTTGTTGTGCGGATTGGCGCAAAGGTGTTGAGTGAGCGACAAAGGAAGTATTCGCAAGTGAAGAGAGAACTATGGGGGGTGGTTACATCTATGAAGGTTGAGAAAGACTACCTGATTGGAGCATCGGTGGTTGTGGAGACTGATTGTTTGCCATTGTTGAGAATGATTACGAATTGTAACACTCCTGATATTGCTATGCTAAGGTGGATAGCGTACATCAAATCATTGAATCTTGAATTCAAGCACATAGCTGGTAAGGATAACCCAGTAACAGACATGTTGTCTCGAGCAAGGTATGAAGGAGAGGAAGATATGATCAAAGACACAGAGGACGTTGGCACTACCGTCTTTTCTATAGCGCAAAAGGGAGAAGCAGTGTATCCAAAACCATTCGAAGAGGAGTTGTACGAGAGTGAATGGATAGATATTGGGCGTTATCTTAGCACGTTGCTGAAACACCGTGAAAGGAGTGATACATATTTCAAACAGATCAAGAGGAAGACTTACAACTACCTACTACAAGGTGGTTATCTGTGGAAACGATCTAAGCGAGATGTTGAGATCTACCACAAAGAGTTGTGTGCAAGAAAGAGATGCAGATGCAACTTATTCGAGAGTTCCATGACAGTTTATGGGCTGGACATAGAGGTATTTATGCAACCTTCACAAAGCTCAAGGAGAGGTACTAGTGGCATAATATGTATAGAGATGTTGTGAGGTTTGTAGAATCGTGTCAGACTTCTCAGATGTATTCAGAGATCAGACATCGAGACGGTTTGCACCCTACGTATCCGCTTGCAATCCATTACAAATGGGTAGTAGATCTGGTTATTATGCCAGTGGGGATATGGCAAATGCGGTATTTGGCTCTTGCACGAGAGGATCTGTCCAATTAAGTAGAAGGACGGACTTTACATACAAAGTCCACTGAAGGAGTTTGCAGATTCTTGTTAGAGAACGTGATTTGTAGGTATGGGTGTGTTGGGAAGATTACAGCATATTGTGGAGAGTTGAATACTCTCTAAGCTAAGCAGTTCTTTGAGAGATGCGGGGTGAAACTAGCTCTTACTAAGGCATACAATCCAGAAGGGAATGCTAAGAGTGAGCGAGGTCATCCTCCTACTGTGAAAGTCATTGTGAAAGCTTGTAGAGGAAAAGTGAAGGAGTGGCCGAGATTCTTACCTTTTGCTCTATGGGCTGATCGCTGCACACATAGTTCAGTGACTGAGTACATGCCAGCGGAGCTAATGCAAAGGCAAAAACCTATCATGCCCATCGAAGAGCATATTCCTACTTGGAGTGTTCTACCTTGGGAGGATAATATATCTAAGGAGGATCTTCGTGCGCATCGGATTCCTCAATTGGAAAGGAGACCCGATGACATAGAGATTACAATTGATAGGTTGAGGAAGGCATGGTTGAAGAATAAGAGCAGGTTTGATGAGCGTCATCGGTTACAGCCAAAGGAGATTAAGGAAGACGATTGGGTGTTGGTCTATGATAGTAGCTTGGACAACCAACAGTGCGCTTAGAAAATTCTCTAAGCGGTGGTTTGGACCATATGTGGTTCTTGTTGTACAGACAATGCTACATATTCACTTCGGGAGCTTGATGGATCAGAGCTCAAAGTTACCATTGCAGGAAAGCGTGTGAAACTCTTCAAGAAGCGAGACGAAGAGATAAGCGTGGAGGAAGTCGGAGTGGAGTTTGATCTCTTGGATGACGACGAAGATGACTTGGTTCTTCAAGATGCTGATAACGACGATTCAAGAGGACGAAGACGTTGTGTGATGTCGTCCACAACTTGTGAGTGTTTGTGATGCATACTCGACCCAAAACTCTCCATATCGCTCTCAATATCTCCTATCTACAGTCGCTTACTCTCATAGCCTCCGATTTGAAACACCCAACTTCAATCGACCATAACTTTGTCACTCCGGCTTGGAATCGACTGATCTCAGAGTCCACCAGCAAGCCCATCTCAAGAGCTTTCCAGCAACAGTCAATTCGTCTCCAACAACCTCACAAAACTCCCAGAAAGTGATAAAGACCTCACGGAAATAAAATTGATCATGAATTTGACCCCCTCAGCTTCAAATGATCGAAACGTTCTCATCCGTTCTTCAAATCGAGCAACCATTGATTCCACGGGCATCCACGTCTCCCAAGCTTTCCAACCATATCCAACAATCCGTGAATGGACCACATGAAGTGCCTCTAACCCTCAAAAACGTGAAAGGAACTTGGTGGAAGATGATTGGTCAAACTTTCGACCAATAAGAAACAAGTTGACAAAAAAGATTTTGTCTTCACTCACATGACAAACACAATCAACGAATTTTTATCCAAGAGTACCATTTGTGCCTCAAAGCTTATATTGAACAGACTACAAACATGTGTCATTGACGATACCGTTGGTCAAGAAGCACGTAGACATGAAGAACAAACTACGCTCAAAATAGAGTCAGAATCCCGACTCCAAAACGGTTGACAATAAACAGAACTACAAAAAGGACGGATGAAGCTATTATCTGATTGTAATAATCTTCTCAGAAATTCCTCACGACAAACTCTCGATGCGCCACCTTTGGTCGACTGTAACAACGTAGTTCGACCCAAGTGTTGAACGGAACTCTCGCTGGAAAGTTCAGATCCAATCGAGGATCCATACCACATCAAAGCAAGATGTAGACAGTAAGATCCCAAATAGCGTCATAAATGACAATGGGAGGAATGATAAGATCCGGAGTAACCATCACCGTAGTCATAAACGACTCTCCCCAATGAGTCATCATAAATACTCGGTAGTGATCCCGCGGCAGACAATGGATCTTAATGATGAATGGATGCGCAAGTGAATGATCAGGGGCACGAAAGGGCTCTCCATTCATGCCTATCACTCGTACTCTCTTACTTCATCCGACGATAGTCATCACACTCACACTAGACTTGGATACTCTACACTCTTCCCAAAGCTCCGCAACCTCTCTACTTATACATCAACTTCGCATATGACGACAAGAGTACTACCGTTATCTCCACTCAGCGGAGAATACACGGATCGTCCACGTTGTCGTGATGTGAATCATTTCACATAGTAAATGATTCACTTCTCTGTCAGGCGTTAGTCTCTTTGAGTGAAGAGAAGACCTCAGAGAAGTCCATTTTTGGAAGATGTTATATATTTTGAGTCTTAGTAGGTTGATTACCATGTCGATAGGACTTAAGCTCATGGGTTGTATTTGCGTGTCGTCCATGCACGCTTTCTAGCTATTTTCAAGTTACTTTCAAGGCTGCGTGTCGTTTTAGGTAGTTTAAGTTTTACGCTGGCACTCTAGAGGGCTTGACGTGGTAGCCTATGAGTGTAGATAAGTTACCAGGTAGTTTAAGGCACAAAATGACAACTAAATGAAGCTATGAACTCCCATTGGTCTATTTTTGTCTTTTGTAAAACTCTAAGTTTAGAAACAGAGCTCTAGAGTGGATTTCGAGCAATTCGTAAGGATACTGCAAAATCTGAGAGCACAGGGAGATAGACCTCGTCGAGCCAAGCACTGTCAGCAAAAAGTTTGATCGATTTGGATCAATAAACAAGGAGTTATGCCCAATTGAAGTTCGATTTGTGCTAGAATTACAGCACTTCTGTTGATTTTGGGGTTTTGAGTGTCAATTGCAGCAGAATCGAGGAAATCGCTTTGAGGTTGCGTTCACTGTCAGCCGGGCTACGACTGTCCAAAAATTTTCATATCATTTGAATGATTGAGTAATTCAGGGCGGCCGCTGAAGTAGAGGGGGTCCGAAAAGCTCTCAATCTGAAACAGCAACTTCAGAGAGCGAGATCTGGAGTTCTGTGTGGAATCAGGAGGCCCAACTTCACAGGAGTGTTCAGCAAGCTGTATACTGCAAATCCTGTAAGAATTTCCCAAAGTGATCGAGCCAATTCTTTGTTCTAGGTTGAAACAGCTCTCTGGGTACCAGAAATTGCTGTAATTTCTCTACTCAGAAAGTTTTTGTTCATATCTTAGTGCTCTGAATTGATCTGAAGCTCAAACTTCGTATGTGTATCCAGTAGGACCTTATTGACATGTAGGAGGAGTTCTGAAGCCTGAACCTTCACATGTTTCTCAATCCTAAGTGTCAAAGTTTGTCATCTGATCTTATCATTGCTAGTTAAGTCTGAACCTTGCTTCCTGAACGTATCAGAAGAGCCAAGAGACTTATATGAGTGTTTTTCAGTATCACCTTGAGACCTGAAGCCTATCATTTGAGCAAACCAGCCACAGCCAGGAGTCTAGTGCTTCCCTAAGTAGACTGAACACAGCCTTCAAGCTCATATCACAGCCAGAAGGTTCGCTCTTCCCGAGGAAGACTCTCAACCCGACATCTGGTGCTTCCACTGAGAGCTCTTGGGGTGATTGATTGAGAAGGTTGAGTTACTACAAGGAGAGAAGATGGATCGCAAGGGCGCTGCTGCTGCTACTTCTGTGGCTGTTGCATCTACGTCTACTGCAGTACCTTCTGAGGCACCTGTGACTGCAGCGACCTCTGTACCTGGTCTGGATACGGCTGAGATTCTGAAGACGCTTGCGGCCTTGGTCCAACAGCATCCGATCGTTGGAGGGGGTGAGTTAAAATCCACCAAGGCTTTGCAAGCGATAGTGAATAGGTGTGGAAGGTTTGAAGGTAGAGATATTTCTAGATATCTGCGTGAGTATAGAGGAGAGATGGAGCTGGTTAGAGTTACTGATGCTGAGATGATAGCAAGTTTTGAGTTAGCTGTCATTCCTGAGTTGCGGTGTCGGAGTGTGATCCGTCTACCTAGGAAAGCGCCGGGCTTCTGGCTATGGTTGTTTACTCAAGAGGTTGGCTTTCAGGTCACAACAGGAGCTATAAACACTCACACAGGAGTGTAGGATCCTCTGATATGCTCAAAAAGCGAAATTTAGGTCTCACTGGTAGTAATAGGCTTAAGCGGTAAACTTTGACACTCAAAGAGAGGAAAACTATGAAGGTTTAGACCTCTAAACTTCCCCTACATGCAAATGAGGTACTACTGAACTCACAGACGGAGTTTCAACCTGAGATCAAATTCTGACACGGAGATATGAACAGAAAAGTTCTGAATAAGAGAATTATGGCAATTTCTGGTACCTAGACAGCTATTCAGACATAGAACAGAGAATTGGCTCGATGAATTTCAAATCTTCTCACAGTATTTGAAGTCTACAGGATGCTGAACATCCCTGTGAAGTTGGGACTCCTGAATGTTTGTAGAACTCCAGATCTCCTTCTCTAAAGTCGCTGCTCTAGATTAAGAGCTTTTCAGACCCCCTCTGCTTCAGCGGCCGCCCTGAATTACTCAATTACTCAAATGATACGAAACTTTTTGGACAGTCGTAGCCCTCCTGACAGTGAACGCAACCACGAAGTTTTGAAGTGATTTCCTCAATTCTGCTGCAATTGGCACCGAAAACCCCAAAATCAACAAAAGTGACGCAGTTTTGGCACAATCCGAACTTCAATTGAGCATAACTCCTTGTTTATTGATCCAAATCGAGCAAAAATTTCACTGACAGTGCTTGGCACGACGAGCTCTCTCTTCCTGTGTTCTCAGATTTCGAAGATCCCTCACCAATTGCTCGAACTCTCCTCTAGAGCTCTGTTTCTAAACTTAGAGTTTTACAAAAGACAAAAATGGACCAATGGGAGTTCATAGCTCCACTTGACTGTCCTTTTGTGCCTTAAACTACCTGGTAACTTATCTACACTCATAAGCTACCACGTCAAGCCCCTTAGAGTGCCAGCGTAAAACTTAAACTACCTAAAATGACACATAGCCCCGAAAAATAACTTAAATTAGCTAGAAAGCATGCATGGGCGACAAGTAAGTACAACCCATGAGCTCAAACCCCTATCAGCATGGAAACCCTAAGTTATGTACATTGAACGTCATTGACAAGTAAGAAGTCACTTGCACAAGCGCACAAATGCTTGAACAAGATAACTAACATACTATCAGCCTACTAGGACTCAAAATAGTGTTAACTCTGTATGCAAAGGTGTCAAACATATACATAAAGGACTAGAAGTAGTATGAGCTAACTTCTAGAACTACCAAACCTAAGCGTCGGAGTAGAAGTCAAGCATGTAGCCGCCAAATGGTGCGACATCCACCCCCTCTGAACCTGCACATCCTCCGGTATGTGCCAGATCCAGATCAAGACTCTTCAGCTTCAGCTTCAAATTCATCTTCAACCTCCATTGAGTCTTCAGCTTCATCCTCAGTAAGCTCTGCAATGTTCTGGTCATCCCCTCTCCTTCTAAAGAGCTTGATTCTCTTCCCTGCGACTGGTATCTTGAGCACTGCACCATCTAACTCTCTCAAAGAGTATGTGGCATTATCATAAACTTCTAACACCACATAAGGTCCGAACCATCTCTTGGAAAACTTTCTGATAGCGCTATGCTGATTATCAAGACTACTATCATAGACTAACACCCAATCACCTTCCTTAACTGGTTTGGGTCGTAATCTACGCGTTCTATCAAATCTGCCTTTGTTTCTCTCTCTAGCAGTCTTCAACCTTTCCACAGCTTTGGCAACATCCTCAGGTCTCCGTTCTAACTGTTGGATCCTTAATGCAAGAAGATCCTCCGTACTTCTACCATCTTCCCATGGCAAAACATTCCAAGTAGGCACAACCTCCTCAATCGGCATCACAGGTTTTTGCCCTAGTATCAACTCTGCTGGCATGTAACCTGTAACGGTACTATGAGTCGTACGATCTGCCCACAAAGCAAATGGTAGCAGTCTAGGCCATTCACGGATCTTACCCTTGCAAGCTTTTACCAAAGCTTTGATGATTGGCGGATGACCTCTTTCGCTCTTGCCATTCCCTTCAGGATTGTAAGCAGTGGTTAACGCCAACTTGATTCCCAATCGCTTGAAGAACTCAACTGCTTCTTGTGCATCCAGCTCACTTCTATCTGCAGTGATCTTTCCCACACACCCATACCTACAAATAACATCTTCAAGTAGAAAGCGGCAGACACTAGCAGTGGTCTTCGTCCTCAGAGCACGGCCTTCGACTTGGTTAGATAGATCTTCTCTAGCCAAGACTAGATACCTCATTTGTCCAAGTCCAAATGGCATAGTTACCAGATCAACTACCCATTTATAATGAATGGCTAAAGGATAAGTAGGATGCAATCCATCACGATGACGTACGTTGGAATACATCTGGCAAGGTATACAAGATGAAACAAACTGTACTACATCCTTATACATACCCTTCCACCAATACTTTTCCTTCATCTTGGCAAATGTAGCCCAAACTCCTCTAGGACCAGCCCATAAACTCTCATGGAACTCCTTGATCAGCTTCTGCTGCAATTCCAAGTCACATACTACCCGTTGCGGTATACCTCCTTGTAGCTTAGGGCGCTTCCATAGATGCCCTCCATGTAAAAAGTATCCATAAGCTATTCTACGGATCCTCTTGAAATCTGCATCAGACCAGTCCTCTTGCCTTTCCAGTGAACTCAAACAGCGTCCAAGATCCAACCACTCGCCATCATACACAGTTTCCTCAAAAAACTCCAATGGAGCTGCAAAACAGCTTCTATCTTCTGTAGCAAGAACACTAGAATAGAACTCTGTTCCCACATCCTCATGGTCATCTATCATTTCCTTCTCATCGTAATACCTAGCCCTTGATAACATATCTGCCACAGGATTGTCTTTTCCTGCAATATGTCTAAACTCTGGGTTCAAGGACTTGATATATGCTATCCACCTCAACATAGCAATATCTGGAGTTGTACAGCTAGTGATCATTCCCAAGAGAGGTAAACAATCTGTCTCCACAACCACAGGTGCTCCTATCAAGTATTCCTTGTCACTCTTCATCGCAGTAACTACTCCCCATAGCTCTCTCTTGACTTGAGGGTAGTCTCTCTGCCGTGAACTTAACACCTTAGCTCCAAAACGCACCACATATCTATTTCCATCCTCATCGTCTTGTCCTACAGCCCATCCAATGCCAATAGGACTAGTATCAACAGTAAGGATAACAGATCTGCCCAACTCATATGTTACCTTCCGTAGAGTTGGCGGTGAAGCCAAAAGATCCTTCAACTTCCTCATAGACTCGCTTTGCTCCCCTTGCCACTGAAATCTTTGCCCCTTCCTCAGCAACTTGTACAACGGATCTGCTACATGTGCAAAGTGTGGAATCCATATATGATAAAACACACATGCACCTAGAAACCTTCTCACCTCAGTAACCGATCCACATGTCTCCTTCATCCTTCGGATGGCATCAACCTTGTTTGGACAAGGTTTCCGACCATAAGATCCACACAGATGTCCCACTATTAACACCTCTTGTACTCCAAACACAGACTTGGCTCCTGATAAAGTCAAATGAACCTCTTCCAGTCGACTCAGTATCTTATCACAATCAGCTATGTGATCTGCTACAAACTTACGGCACCCCCTCTGATCTTTTACCTCATTCTTCTCCTCCTCAGCACACCCTTTGATCGGCACATCATCAAGGAATGACATAGTTTTTTCAGGAATGAAGTCCCTCAAAACTTTGTTCATGCCATTCATCATATGTGCTACCGAATTGGTAGCACCTTGCGGTAAGGTGCACATCCTTAGTAACCCTAAAGGTGTCCTCATTGTAGTCAAGTCTCTACTCTCAGAGGATAATTGAAACTGGTCATAACCTGAATATAAGTCTCCCATGGAATAGATAGCACGACCAGCAAAAGCCTCCGCAAACTCGTCTACAATAGGTCTTATACCCATATTCCTGATAGTTACCTTGTTAACTGGCTGCATATCTTGAATGAATCTCAAAGCTCCACTTTTCTTCGGAACAGTAAACCATCTGCTAGAATAGGGAGCTATAGATGGTTCCAAGATACCCATCCTAATCCTCTCATTGAGCAAGTCTATCAGCTTTGGCAGATGAGCTCTAGGCACAAGGATAGGACGTAGATTCCAAGGCACATGCGGTATAGTAAAGATTACCATAGGTGCAACTACACTTCGATCTACACATCCTACTTCATGTGACTCAAACGCAAACGCCTTACCATGCCTAGATAGCATCTCCTTGAAGCTCTTCTTCTCTTGCTCAGTAAGAAACCCATCACCTCCAATCCTCAGCTCCTTCAGTGTTGTTTCTGTGAACTGGTGCCCAATTCTTCTCGGTCCTCTGAGCGTCGGCTCTCGTGCAGCTTGCTCCATCTTCTGATTGTAATCGAGTGGCAAAGGCAAAGCCACTGGTTTGACTTTCTTTGCCACTGACTTGTACTTGGTCTCCACATACACCTCTTGTCGATCTATAAACTTATCAATAACATCATAAAGCTCCTTGGAGCTCACTCTCACCATCTATCTACATCATCTGTAGAGCTTTCTAATATAGATTTCAACTCTCCTATAGTATCTACCAAATACTGTTCTTCAAACACTCCAGATATGTATTCATCTCCTGCTAACTCTCCACTATCCCACAAAGATTGTTGTACACTCTTCACATGTTGCCTCTCAAACCTCTTCAGATTCTCAACCTTCCTATAACACACTGATCCACATGATGTCAACCCTAAGAAGCTAGTGGATAAAGCTTCCTGCTCTACTGGATCAGGCGAGAATCCTATCTCTACTGTACCGTTGAAGTCTCGCTCTTCAATGGTACTCTGCCAAAACCCCTAGACTCTCTAAACTCCTGAGTAATCTTAGGTAGTGGACGGTCTCTCAAGCTATCACGATTCCTCTCATGTTCTGCAGCAACGGTCAAAAACTGAACAGCTCTTTTGCCATCTCTACTACGTATCCTAGCATAAGCTGAACCATCATCCATAACTCGTGTCTCCATTCTAACAGCAGTAATGTAAGGCTGCCCTAGAATGATAGGATAGGTTGACATGTCCTGCACAAAGAAATTCTGAACATCACTAATGTCACCCACAGTTACCTTGATGTTGGGGCAAGCACCATAGAGTTCTCCTCGCTGGTTGTTGGCAGCACGGATAAGCCATCCATGGTCGGTGTCTATGGGCCATCTCCCACGCTTGTACAGCTCCTTAGACATCAGATTAATCTCTGAGCCGTGATCAATCAATGCCACCACAGGTTCCTCCAGGTCTCCCAACTTCACCAAGGTCTCAATGGTTGCTCTTGCCCAATGATTATGAGAGTAATGGCTCTTCTGCGATGCTTCCACCTCATCTTCAAACCTCACGTGCTGATCTGATCTTCCCTCTGATACTTGAGAGCAGTAACCAGAAATCTCATCTTCCTCATCTTCTGACAGTTTGGTCCCTAGAGCGTTAAGCGTAGCTGCTTCACCCAAAATCTGACGTTTCCTCTTGATGATATCTATGATAACCTCATGGAACTCACGCTTTGCAATCCCAAGAATCTCACCCAAAGTAAACTCAACTTTCCCATTCAAGATACGGTTCTCTAACACCTGCTTCAGGTCTGTAGCAATCTCAATGTCAGACTGAAGTTTATATGCAGGCATCTTACCCTTCTCCTTGCTTCTCTCCTTCTCCTTTGGTGTTGTAGGTGGTAGATCCTCCATAGTCTCCTCCCGAGTAGGTGTTGTCTCCTGTCTTGCCTCTGGTCTAGCCCTTTCACTCCTTGTAGCAGGTCGTTTGGCTGTAGAAGCCTCACCTGCATCCTCCCTCCTGCGTTTTTCTTCTAGTATAGCTTCATGCTGACTTCTTGCAACATAAGCATGCACTGACATAGTATCCACAGGATCATTCCATCCTGTAGTTTCTCTAATTGAGTTGCCAACCCTTCGTAGCACATCCTTGTCTAGCTCTGTTCTAGCTACGGACCGCACTACATCTGACCACAACCCAGTAGTCCCTTTCTCTCTCTCCATCTCCACTTTCACTTCACAGGTAGCAGCATTCACAAGAGAAACAGCATGTGATGCTGATATCTCATTCACAAGTCTCTTCATACCACCCTTGCCAAAGTTGGTTCCCAACATCATCCCAGTCTCTCTCAAATGGATCTTACCATCTTTGAAGAAGATCAGATCTTTCCTCAATGCATCTGAAAACTCTCCACAATCTCTTCTTACATGGTCTAGGCTATCACACCATATACAACGATGAACAAAGCCTTCTCTCATCTGAGGTCTCTGCATAGCAGGCTGTACATTCTGCTCCTTCTCTTCTAACCTAGTGAGCTTAAGCTTAAGCTCCTTCATACCCTTAATCAACTCATCAAGCGGTGAGTCTTCCTCTCTAGCAATTACCAAAGCGGGCTTAGTAGGCAACTGCTTGACAGGAATTATCAGAGGTGCTGCTTCACTTACCACCACCTTGTCCCTTCTTCTCTGTCTCTTGGCCAGCAAAGAAACAGCCTCTTCAACCTCCTTCCAGTCAATCTTCAATCCTCTCTCCTCACTCTTGTCTTCCAGCAACAGCTCAAGCTTCTCCTGAATAGTCACGTCCGCTGCTTGTAGGAAAAGCTCGGTCTTCTCAACCTCTAGTGTAAGCTTCTCTGTCCTAGAAAGCTGAGCATATTGACGATCAAACTCCCTTAACAACTCATTTACAGACAAACCTTTGTTAGGTTTCACCACCCACTCCAAGAATGTTCTCTTGGTCACCCTCTCTGAATCTTCAGTGTAGTACTCCTCCTTCAAAGCGCGCATAAAGCTCTCCCAACTCTGTCCTTGCTGCTGCTTGAGCTCCTTCACACGCCCACGAATCTCAGGGACAACAGCAAGTTCAAAGTTCTCCACCATCTCCTTCTCAGGTACCTTGTTCACCTCCATCTCCCTAGCATAGTATCGCACATACTTGGAAATATCTGTCCCCTTGAACTGATCCATCTGATGCACCACCGATTGCAACGCCTTGGTTGCTAATACCTCCTTCCTCTCTGTGCTCTGCTGCTGCTGCATAAACATGGAAAAAGCTTGGAACATCTTCATCGTAGCAGCATCAAACTGAATAGGTTGCTGAGCAGCAGCAACACCTCCACTTGATGATCCTTGGTTGGCCATGATATCTGATCCTGTAACACTCTCAAGAAAACTCCCACCCTAGGTGCTTCACGTCGAGTTCACCAAAAAGAGAGTATGTCGGAGTGTGATCCGTCTACCTAGGAAAGCGCCGGGCTTCTGGCTGTGGTTGTTTACTCAAGAGGTTGGCTTTCAGGTCACAACAGGAGCTATAAACACTCACACAGGAGTGTAGGATCCTCTGATATGCTCAAAAAGCGAAATTTAGGTCTCACTGGTAGTAATAGGCTTAAGCGGTGAACTTTGACACTCAAAGAGAGGAAAACTATGAAGGTTTAGACCTCTAAACTTCCCCTACATGCAAATGAGGTACTACTGAACTCACAGACGGAGTTTCAACCTGAGATCAAATTCTGACACGGAGATATGAACAGAAAAGTTCTGAATAAGAGAATTATGGCAATTTCTGGTACCTAGACAGCTATTCAGACATAGAACAGAGAATTGGCTCGATGAATTTCAAATCTTCTCACAGTATTTGAAGTCTACAGGATGCTGAACATCCCTGTGAAGTTGGGACTCCTGAATGTTTGTAGAACTCCAGATCTCCTTCTCTAAAGTCGCTGCTCTAGATTAAGAGCTTTTCAGACCCCCTCTGCTTCAGCGGCCGCCCTGAATTACTCAATTACTCAAATGATACAAAACTTTTTGGACAGTCGTAGCCCTCCTGACAGTGAACGCAACCACGAAGTTTTGAAGTGATTTCCTCAATTCTGCTGCAATTGGCACCGAAAACCCCAAAATCAACAAAAGTGACGCAGTTTTGGCACAATCCGAACTTCAATTGAGCATAACTCCTTGTTTATTGATCCAAATCGAGCAAAAATTTCACTGACAGTGCTTGGCACGACGAGCTCTCTCTTCCTGTGTTCTCAGATTTCGAAGATCCCTCACCAATTGCTCGAACTCTCCTCTAGAGCTCTGTTTCTAAACTTAGAGTTTTACAAAAGACAAAAATGGACCAATGGGAGTTCATAGCTCCACTTGACTGTCCTTTTGTGCCTTAAACTACCTGGTAACTTATCTACACTCATAAGCTACCACGTCAAGCCCCCTAGAGTGCCAGCGTAAAACTTAAACTACCTAAAATGACACATAGCCCCGAAAAATAACTTAAATTAGCTAGAAAGCATGCATGGGCGACAAGTAAGTACAACCCATGAGCTCAAACCCCTATCAGCATGGAAACCCTAAGTTATGTACATTGAACGTCATTGACAAGTAAGAAGTCACTTGCACAAGCGCACAAATGCTTGAACAAGATAACTAACATACTATCAGCCTACTAGGACTCAAAATAGTGTTAACTCTGTATGCAAAGGTGTCAAACATATACATAAAGGACTAGAAGTAGTATGAGCTAACTTCTAGAACTACCAAACCTAAGCGTCGGAGTAGAAGTCAAGCATGTAGCCGCCAAATGGTGCGACAGCGGGACCAAGTTAGGGATGTACAGAGAAGAAATCTTGGAATCTGGATGAGTTTTGAGCGATCTCTTCGAGAGGAGTTTCTTGAGGAGGATTCAGAGAGAGTTACTAGAAGGACATTTCTAGAGTTGAGCAGCAACCTGGTCGTATGATGAGCCTGAATGAGTTGTTGAGAGAGTTTGATCGGAGATATCGGCAACTCTCAACTCTAGAGCGGATAACCCTAGATGCTAAAAGAATAGAGCTTTTCCTGCAAGCTACCGATGATGCTACAGCAGATCGGTTATGTTTTATGTTGGCCGATCGATCTGCTGAGGGAGGTGTTACTATGGATTGGGGGAGAGTTGAGGATGTTGTGGCTGTACTTACAAGACAGAGGAGGGGAAGAGTGGCTGTGGGAGGACGTCCGCTTGCAGAAGTGGTCACTCCACCTTATGTTGCTCCTCAAGTACAGCAGCCTTTGGCCCCTGTTCCCATACCTGTTGTCCCAACTACAGTTCCTTTGATGCCTTTTGTGCCAGCTCTAGCACAAAGGACACCTGTCCAGAGACCTGTGGAGAACCATGATCAACAGAACCAGATTGAAGACTTGATTCGGCAGATGCGAAATTTCTTCAATCCAAAGATCACCGCTAATCCTTCTCGTTCAGTCACGGAGTAATTCTTCTCCGCTGGAACCATCTGCCTACTAGCATAAGCTATAGGATGATCATGCCCATCTCCATCTAGCTGACTTAATATACATCCGATTGCTACATTGGAGGCATCCGTATACACAATAAATGCTTTACTCCACTCAAGTTTAGCAAGTATAGGAGCTGTCACTAATGCCTTTTTCAGCTCCTCAAATGCTCCCTTTGCCTTCTGATCATGCACTATCAAGTCAAAATCAACTCCCTTCTTCATGTACATAGTCAAAGCTATTGATTTGTTTGAGAAGGAAAAGACAAACCTACGATAATATCCAACCATGCCAAGAAACTGCCTCAACTTTGTCAAGTTGATCGGAAATGGAAGATCCACAATCTTCTTCACCTTCTCAGGATCTACCGCAATCCCATTCTTGGAAATGATGTGCCCTAACAGCAGACCTTCTTCGCAGCCAAAGATGCACTTCTCTGGATTTAGAGAAGCGTTGGCTTGCTCCAATCGCTGCAAAACTTTGATCACATGATCAAAGTGGTCCTCCTTTCTTCCGTACACACAGAAATCGTCAATGAAATCCCGAACAAACTTTCTTATGAATGGTTCAAACACCTTGTTCATGAACCTTTGAAACGTGGCCGGAGCATTACACAATCCGAATGGCATCACCCGAAATGCAAATGTTCCCCAAGGAGTAGTGAAAGTAGTCAACTGTTGGTACTCCTGTGCTATCTTGATCTGGTTGTATCCACTATAACCATCACCAAAGCTGTACCACTCATGACCAGCGACTTCCTCCAAAATCTCATCTATAAATGGTAGAGGATAATAATCCTTCTTGGTAACTGCATTCAACTTTTTATAGTCTATGCACACTCGCAGCTTACCATTCTTCTTCTTGACAATCACAATGGGTGAAACCCATTCTGAGTTCTCTACCTCATAGATGAAACTCGCCTCCTTCGACTTGTCTATCTCCTCCTTGACCATCATTACCGTTGTGGGATTGACCCTTCTCTGTTTCTGTCGAACTGGTCTTGCGTGCTCCTCCAATTCGATTCGATGAGTCTCGAGAGTCACCTCCTTCAAATCCTTGTAGCTGAAAGCAAACACATGGATATATTTTTGAAATATATCTAGGAATCTACTTTTCTCCTCTTGAGTGACATTGATACCAAACTTCAGGGTAGAGAGTCTTCTCACAATCTCTGCCTCACTCAACTCTTCTTTGTCAAGATCTTTCTCCACTGCTAGTCGAGGCAACAAGTCAATAGCACTAAGCTGATGTAATGATTCATCTCGACCAAATCCTTCGTCCTCAGACGAAGATTCTTGATCGTAAGAATCTCCGGTATCTACTTCTGATACACTCTGATCATCCTCCGTATCAGATTCCCAGTAGTCACTAGTGGGTCTATCAGAGTCAAAAGTCACAACTCCAACACCCGAGAGAGGAACTATCACTTTATGATCTCTAGGCCCAATCCGTAAGTATCCCTTGTGCCACCTATCTGTGGTGCGCACAGCTCTCAACCAAGGCCTACCTAGAAGCAAATCATAACTAGAGTCCTTTAACACTTGAAAGGACATCAATGTTTGAACTCCCATCACAGACACGACCACCTTCTCTAACACACCAAGAGGTCTTACCCGTTGCTTGTTAGCCATCCCCACGACAATGCTAGCCGGGCGAGTTGGTTCCATCCCCAACTTCTTCATCAACCTCTCCGATATGGCGTTGACAGCCGATCCTCCATCCACCAATACGTCAGAGACGTAGTGACCATTCAACCGGACTTCAATCTTTGAAGCCCTAGTGCATACCTCTGAAGCATGCACATCCACCACACGAACTCCCACAGACTTTGATGTCTTGCTCTTGGGTTTCTTCTTCTTGCTTCTCTTAGAACTCAGTCCTCCTCTGAGTTCTCTTCGTAAGCTGGGATTAAGTGCGATCAGTTGTCCAACAGTGATGTTGGCTTTCTGAGCACCCACATCTTCAACCACATCATATCCCGCTTGGGAAGATGAAATGGTGAAATCCGCCATCCCTAGCTTCCTTCTTGGCTCCCTTGGTGTACTCGAAACATTACTCGAACGAGTACTTCTACTTGCTGACTCCTCCATGAAAACCGGTTCATCAGAAAATCGAGTTCTTTTTCTTTCTTGAGCTAAAAGCTCCACCGGTGCATGAGAAGAGTTTGAACTCTCTCCTTTCTCGTAGATGGGATCTCGCACGACATCGATAGTAGCCACCCCCTTGTCTCGTCCTTGTGATGGATTTCCTCCACCCACATTCATTCTGATAGCTTCGGCACCTCTTGCTCCGTTGTTAGGACAATTTCGCTGGAAATGAGAACCTCCACACGTCCAACAAGTGATTCCTCCAAAGTTACCTTGGTTGCCTCCAAAGTTATCTTGATTTCCTCGGTTGGGATTGTTGTCGTAACCTCTTTGACCTCCTCCTCCACCTTTGTTCCTCCATTCTCGTAACTGCACCACGTTTATCTTGAGATCCGCAAGAGTATCGGTGATGCTCTTCAGCTCGGCATGAAAATCAGAGGTGGCAGTAGACATCGTTGTTGGGACAAACGGTCTTGGCACCATCGTTGGAGTAGGAGCTGACGTTGAAGCAATCACCAATTGTGATGGTGCAGGTGCGATCATTGTGGTTACACCAGGAGGCGGAGTCGACAGCAGAGCAGCATGATGAGGTTGGATGATATCTCTTTCATCCAAACTCTCTTCCATGTTTGTCGCAATCTTGATGGCCTCCGCTTTGGTTGTTGGCTTCTCGTACCTCACTTGGGTTCGAATTGAAGGTCTCAACCCTCCCACCAAGTTCTTGGTCAACACTGCTCCAATCCCCGCCATCGTTAGCTCCACATTGTCTCCACTCTTCCGTAGGACCGTCCGAAACCGTTGCTCCAACTTATCCACCCTTTCGGCATATTGCCGAACTTTGTCGTCGTCTCGTTGCTTCAAATGAGTAAGCTCCACCATGAGCTTCTCATAACTCTCTTCTGGAAGAAATTCCTCGATGAGTGCATTACTCAACGTCTCCTATGTGTCCTCAATTGCACCAGGTGTCTTGCTCTTCACTCGGTCGTCATACCACGTAAGAGCAAAATCTTCTAAAAACTCTGGCAGTAACAACACCCATTCTTCCTTCCTTCTCACGTTGTTTCCGATGCAACCCCTTTTGAAGTCTCGTACAAATGGTTCTACATCTTCATTGTCCTTCTCATGAAACACTGGTAACTTCCCCATCTTGTAACTACTCTTTCTACCCTTCTAATTTTTGTGCAATAACTACTCGCTAAAAGAGTACGAACATCACCAATTCCATTCGCGAATAATCTACCATAGGTAAAATGAAAGGAAATGGTTGTAACAACACCTCTTGTGCCATCTCTTCTCCCAAGGTAATCATGAGCCTGAGTCGCATCACCGCCTTCTCCACCATCCGAATGACGATCTCCATCACAACTCAGCTGAGTCCTCTTTTGAAGTCGACAACTTCTCCGTCTCAGCTCTTTGAGTCTCGTCCAACTTCTGGACAACTGACGTAAGTAGGGCGGCCACATCGACGCACTTGTGTCCTCTGGATAGATCACCCACTCCACAACTTGGACAAGGATCTTCGCCTAGAAGATGAATTGGCGCTGGTGACGATGGACCCACTCGAAGACTTAAATCAGTAAACTCCCGCTTCCCTTTAGCTCTCTCTGTTCTGATTCTAGTTGGACAATTCACTACTTTATGTCCCAACCCTCTACAGAAATAACACCACAAGTCGGTTTCTACTCTTCTCTTCGGAGATTCTACTTGAGGTTTTGTACTAGGGTTCTCAAACTCAACGATAACCTCTTTCGAGCTCTCTCCGACACTTACTATGACATCTAAACCTTGAGGAAGGTTTCTAAGTCTAACTTTCCAATCTTTTGAACTTCCACTCATGTTGCGTCTTCTCAACCATTAAGTGGACAAAATATCGTTGAGGAAAATAACTCTACATCACTTTCTTAACTCTTTCGAGCTTTATATTGAAAATCGTGTATTCTACATGCTATACACGAAATAAAATCCAATCTAAAATTAAGAGTCCATGATAATATCCTCATGACCATCGTCTGTACTAATCCTAGCAGACATCTTAAAGTCACTTTTGTAAGGATCACACTCTACTTCGCCAGGAGCATTCGTGACCTCCACAGTGAATGATACTTTGAACTCAACCTTCTTCACATCTGCGCCGATGCTCGCAGAAGCTTCTTGATATAAAGCAAAAATATCACCCCAATTGCAATAGAAGCTTGATCGCAACGCCTCTATACTTAACTTTGGCTTTTTCGTCTCCGTTATAACTCCCAAACGTCTCTTCTTCAACTTCGGCACTCGAACTGGATTCCCCATGAAGTATCTTCAAGACCTCCTTGAATGCCGAAACGTATATCTCTTAGTTGGTAAGAGATCTCTCCAAGATTTTTGTGGTCTCCAGTAGCTCACCCTCCAAGCTACTAAATCATGAAGTTTCAACAGAAACTTCCCTAATCAGAAGAGATGGTGATGACTGTACAAATTTTTAGAGAACTGAAATTTGTATATTTTCACTTCCCTCATGGTTGTCAACCCCCTCCACTTTGAAAAATTCTTTCTCCCTCTTCAGACCTCATCTTCTCATGATTTCTTTTGTCTTAGATAGGTTATCAGCCAATCTAAAACACTGGAAAGTTTCTCAGGAAAATAAAATTCATAGAAAATCTGACACTGACTGTAAAATTTTTCCAGAGAGCAGAATTTCTAAACTCACAAATTTATCTCCTCTAATAACTTTTCTCTCCTCCTTCCTCTACAACTCTTGTTGCACACTCTTTCAACTCTCCTCAAACCCTTTCTAAGTGAACAAGATGTAAAGAATGACTTCGAACGCGTCATATATCACTACGGGATACACGAAAGGTTCTAACGTTGCTAACATCGCGTTAGCTCTCTCTCCTCCCAACGTTCTCTCCATGTGCTCTCTCATAATCTCTTTTTGTCGAATATAGAACTGAACTCTAAACATCGTTCAACGATCCCTTCAAGTGAGGTCCCGGCAACGGAACCAAAAATGTAAACCCTCCGCGGTCCTATCGATCAACTACCCCCCGATCTCTCAACCTCCACGATCGTCATCCACGAATCTGCAACATGTCGGGCCTGTATCTCACTCAGGGGTCACCTCTGATGGCTTTGATGGAAACACACCATGAACTTGAAGGGAAAATGCTGAGTTCACTCATTCATACACCCACAAACTTATCAACTAAAAATCTCCTTAAACACATCAACTAAAATCCTCCATTCTAACGACGTCTCTCAAGTTCTCACATGCTAAAAATATCCCACATTCTCTATATTACTCAAGTTGTCATTACGACAATGTGAAAACAAGGATGAGAAGCTCTTCTCTATTCCTCTATTTATACATTCTAGGTTTTTACTTTGGTACCCCCGGTAACTCAGCCGTAACTACTTTTACCGGGTTTTACTAAGATATTACTTAAGGTAAAAGCATTAATCACATGGGCTTTTTACCTTTTCACATGGGCTTATTCCTTCAAAGTCAACAACTTCTAGAAGGATTCTGGAATATTCTCAAGGAATTTCGAATTTCCACCCCCCCTCTACACTAGGACCCACTAAAAAGGAAACATGTGGAATCTCTTCTTGTTTTTAATGCCAACAAAGTCCACAACTTTAATCCAACCACTAATATCAAGTCAAAAAGAAGATAAGGGATACTTTCCACCTCCTTTCTACCTTTTAGACAAGATGACAAGATAGTAGTGCTCACTCTTTAGCAAATATTTGAATTCTGCCAAAAGTACAGCTAAGTTTAACCATAACTAACTTTTAGCTAGTCATGACTAACTTGATACCTCCTAAAAGTACTTTGGCAGCAAATAAACATTCTCAACACTTAGTTAGAACTAAACACCTTACTAATAGACAAACTTCCTATGTGTAACATAGGTCGTTACAGTATCGAGAGTGGATTGGATTTGCTTTTGTGTTAAGAGATGCTTGGTACGAATCCTGAGTGACTTGGTGAGTTGTTTGTTGTTTCGAGAAGCTGAAAGTTGGGATCCAGTCCTGTGCCTCCCAATCTTCCAAGCTTCTCAAATCCACATCTTCCTAGAGAGACTAGAAGACTAGAAAGGCTGGCAAAATGCGCGAGAAGACGTGAGGATCCGTTACGGATCTCTTCAGTCCGACCCATAGCAGCTTATTCTTTCTTCTTCCCGAACTTAGAAGAGAGTTGTGAGAAGTCTTGCTGGCAGAATCTGGAGAGAATGGTCGAGGGTCATATCTTCTCATCATGCAACAAGCTTCTTCTGAGTGTGTATGAGAGGTGAGAAGTCAGAAGAACAGAGTGCGAATGTCTTGTGTCTGTTGTGAGGTTAGATTGCGTGTAGGAAGCAGAAGATAGATGAGATCAGTGAAGGGAAGCCTGGCTTGGGGAAGTCTTCCGAGAACGTTATTGAATCGGAAGCTGTCCCGGGAGTCTTCCCAGAGACCACTGTCATCGCAGGAGCCCGCAACCGTCTTCTGAACTTTTCATACGCTCTACTTCTCGCATATCTTGTATCTTCTGTTATGAAGTAGGATGTAATGCAAGGTGGGTTGTCTTCTTAGGAATCCATGCGAGGTCTTGCTTAGTTAGGATTGTTTAGATATAGCTCGTAAGACGAGAGCTACTTAGGAAGCACTGTTAAGATCCCGGAAGACGGAGTAGTTGTCTTCTGGAAGACTAGAATCGTCTTCTGAAAGTGGAAGCTAGACTGTGAGAACTTGGGAAGGATTGAGCCTTCGGCTCACAGTAAGTACGTGTAGCTTAGTGCAACAGAGTTTCAAATATGTCGATGCATCCTCGAGGGTTGGTGTTATCGGCAACAGAGTTGGCCGAGACCAACCCCTTCATCAAGGAGTTGGGTCTCGACTTCTTCCTGTGGGATTGGAACCTCGCCGACCAGGATCTTCTGGAGGAGGTTTGGACAGCATTACTGCCTCGCAACCGTGTACTTGCGAAGGCAGGAGTAGCTCGGGAAAGATCATCTTCCTAGACAGCAGAATGGTGCCGTAGGGCTTTCCACAGGTCGGAAGCAGAGAACAAGAGGTATGAATTGGAGAAGAAGATCCTATCCCATGATCTCGGGGAAGTGGCATGTGCTTGGAAGTACAACTTGTCTCTTCCTGGAAGACAGGCAGGGAAGAAACGGATGGAAGGTTGAAGCTTATCGAGAGCCATAGAAGCGTCTTCTGGCGAAGCTGTTCCTTCACCTCTTTCTTAAGGAGAAAGCGCAAAAGACGAGGTACTTTGGAGACCAGGACGTGGAATTCCTGGAAGCCATTTGAGAGGGGCTATCCATCAACTGGGGCGCGTTCTTCGAAGCATATGTGCAGGTGGAGCTGGTGTACTTAGGCACCCCAGCAGGAGGACATCTTACTCCATTCTGCTGTTACCTATACGTAGCCAAGGGGGATCTAACGGAAGATCAGTTGGTGAGATATGGGCCAGCAGGGCAGCACGAGGCGAAGGAGGAGACCTTGAGAGAAGACGACCGAGCAGCAGCAATGACTCTCCCTCCCACTCTGATGTCACAGATGAGACCAAGTACTCATCAGAAGACGCTTCTGATGAGGAAAGATGACTCCAGTGGGTCAGAAGACGCAACACCACCAAGGAAGATGGGTCCTAGGAGTGTGCCTAGGAAGACCACCTCTTTCCCGATCATTCACTTTGGATCGGAGTCCGACTCACATGAGGAGCCATTGAGTACCCGAGCTGCACAGAAGACGGCTTCTGCAACACCAGGGAGTCTTCCGAAGACTCCAAAAGACGAAGGTTGGATGGATACTCCTACTGCGATGTAAGGAAGCGCAGTGAAGAGGACCGCTTCTGCCATGGAGAGAGATCTTCCACCTCGGAAGATGAGAAGAGTAGCTTCTTCTCGCGCGTAAAAGTAACCATAGTGGTAGAAGAGGCATCCTTGCCTCGAGAAGACAAGGTAGACACCTCTGACAGGATCGTGGAGATAAACCTATCTTCCGCAAGAAGAAGACAGGAGGAGTTCAGTGCCTTCTTCCACTCGGAGATCCGATCAGCTATGGAGTTGGTGGAGAAGAGAGCGATGGCTCAAGAGAAGCCACTACAACTTGGATTTGGTCTGCGCACCCTGATGTGGCAGGAAGAAGGCCAGAAGGTAGAAGCGCTAGAAGCCAACCTTCGCACCACGAAGAAGCTCACAGCGAAGAACAAGACAGAAGCAGCCGCTTCTGCCAAGGAGTTAGCGCAGCTGAGGAAGAGCAACCAAGAGTTGCAGGCGCGTTTACAGCAGCGTGACCAGGAGGTTCTACGAGTGCGAGGTAAGATCACCGCCCTTGCAGAAGAGAAGACGACATGGAAGACACTGCGAGAAGTCGCAGAAGCGCAGACTGCAGCCAAGAAGACGCAGCGGGAAGCAGCGGAAGCTCGTGCGCAAGGGATGTTAACTCAGTCATGGAAGCGCTTCGGAAGAAGTTTAACTTCACCGCGGGTAGGAAGCTTCTTACCTTAGCTAGAGAATGGGATGACGAGTCCAAAGCGATGTTGGTAGAGTGCAAGAAGAGCATGTTCTGGTACTTGGATCGGCAGATAGAGAGAGTGAAGACATTCTATGATCTTCCCTTGATTCCGCCACCCGCAACTGCATCTTCCCAAGCCCAGCACCATCGACCGGATCAGACTTGGAGAAGGAGGAGTTCGACCTCGCTTTCCACTTGGTACTGACAGCGTTGGAAGCCGAGAAGACCCCGGAAGAAGCCCCGGAAGACAAGGTGTCTTCTGGAAGACAGGAAGAAGAGCTGTATTCCCATGTATTCCGAGTGGAGGAAGCGACTTCCCCGGACCCTTATGAGGTCACCACGCTCCCAGTGTCGAACTAGTGCCTCAGAAGAGCGAGGAAGCACAAGTCGATCCAACTTCCCAGAAGACGCTTCCGTCTTCCGAAGCAGTAGCAGCAGAGTCAACGATGAATGTTGAGGAGGAGTCACCTCAATGACACCCGAGGTATTCGCAGGGCTTCCCAACTTATCAGAAGCTGAGTTAGGAGTTCAAGTAGGAGCAGATCAAATGGAGATTGCATCCGAGCAATTAGAGTAAGCAGCAAAGCGCAGAAGACAAGTTGACTTGTCCAAACTTAGTAGGAACCGAACATGCTATCTTAGGAGGTGACAGTTTTAGTGTAATATTAGGTAGATGACCATGTGGTAGAGTAGGCAGCGCAGGAGTAGTAAAGTGGATGGCTAATTAGGAAGGGGAACCGCTTGCATGTGGGGTGGCAGTCTTCTGACCGCGCCCATCTCTCCTTGGTTGTAGTCGAGGGTTGGAGAGGATTCCCTCTACGCCTCAAGGCAGATGCATAAGTAGGATCACAGTGTAGATTTTTGGACATACATATGCCTCACTGTGAGTAAGAACACAATATAATCACATCAGAGGACACTGAGTACATTAGTAATTCTTGTGTACTGTGCGCACATACACTACACCCGATGTTAGAGACATACGAATAGATTGGGATTACACCGGAGGGGTCTGCATGCTCATTGTCCGTAGTGGTTCGAAGATGTAGATGGAGGTAGTGGACAGTTTAAGAGCAGGGAATGGCATCCTCGTGTAGTCCTGTTGGCTAAACTGGTGTGTCGAGGAGTAGGAGCAGAAAGTAGAGGGAGTGAGCTTCCCAACGCCAATGTGCCTTCTTCTCGGGGAATGGATTGCTGATTTGAGTGCAGAAGCTTTGTCTGTGTCTTCTGGGTGGTGGATTTTCTTGGATTCCCTCCCGATTGTGCATGAGAAGCATTCTTCTTGAGTGGCAGTGACTGACAGCAGTTGTGCAGATTCGCAGCTTGGCTCGTCCAGTGGAGCACTTCCGATCCACGAACGGACGATCTTATGAGTAAGGGATCCCAAAAGACAAAATAGTCGGAGCAACGAGAGAAGAAAAAAGAAGCATTCTTCCCACAGCAGAAGACGACATCCTCAAGTAGAAGACTGTGTGACACGTTTGTTGTCTTCCTCCCCAAACTATTACAAGTAAGGATGGCTTGTTAGTGAGGATCTGGACTAGAAGCATGTCAGAGTCTTAATTTCTCATTTCCATCTTGTTTCTCTCTCGTTTGGATTTTCCCTTCTTCCCCGTCTTCTTACCTTCTTCTAGTGAGCTTCCAAGACTTCTATTGAGCTTCCATGAAGGTGAATGTCGTTCTAGTGCTACAGGAAGACCGTTTCCGTAGGCAGAAGCCTTGGAAGACTACAGAGGGCATACACCATGTGATTAATCTAACCCATTGGGACTTGGAAGAGCAATGCGCAACAAACGTTGCTAGTCGACTTCTACGAAGCAGGAGTAGTCTTCTGGAGGTGTGAGAAGCTGAGTTGAATCCCCAAAAGCCGAGAATTGCTTCGAGAAGACGATACGAGAAGACCGGAAGAAGTGATCTAGAAGCAGGGCAGCGTCTTCGCGAGCTTCTCTGTGAATAGTTGTGTGATATTTTAGTTAGTAGTTGTTTGTTTAGGTCTAGAGCACGTTTTGAAGGGTCTGGAAGCCGTGTGGTTTTGTGAGAAGACGGGATTTCTAGACAAAATCCGTGTGTTTGTGTGTTTGAACAGATCTTAGAACTTAGAATAGCGTTACTTGTGCAAATCCTCTGTAGGAACGATATCTTTTATACTAAATGGGCGAAAGGAGTAATCTTGTGACACTACAGGTCCGAAGGAGGCTTTCAAGCTAATGCACGAGTTTCACAACGACACTATTTGTGGAGGTCACTTTGCTGGTAAGATAACAACTTTCAAGATTTTGGATGTGAGTTATCATTGGAGAGGTGTTTTTCAAGGAGTGTTTAGATTATTGCAAAACTTGTGACGTATGTCAAGCATTTGCTCTGAAATCTACTAGAACGTCTCCGTTTAGACCAATTCTACTGTTATGACCATTTGAAAAGTGATGTATTGACTTTGTAGGTCCTCTTAATAAGACATCTCGAGGTAATAGATACATTGTAGTTATCATTAATTACTGTATCAAGTGGGTGGAGGCTAGACCTTTGAGAGAGACTAATGAAATGGAAGTGGGTAGATTCCTATGGGAGAGGATCATCAAAAGATTTGGATGTCAGTTAGAGTTGGTCTTAGATAAGAGAGGAGAGTTTATATGGAGCAAGATTACTGCTATGCTGCAACACTTTTTTATCAAGCCAGGAGTAACGACGTCATACAAATCAAATACTAATAATCTTGCGAAGAAGATCAATCTTACAATTTGTATGGTCACCAAAGATGTTGCTGGCATTGAGATTACCAAACATACTTGGCATAAGAGACTACATGTCATCTTATGAGAATATCAAACGACGACAAAGACTTCTACTAGATATTCTCTATTTCGACTTGTCTATGGAGTGGAGTCCAAGTTGTCGAGCCAATTCTAGTTGGATACTTTTCAAACTATTCAATGGAAGTTGAAGAGGTCAAGGGTGCTTTGAAGACGTCATTAGATCAAGGAGAGAGCAACTCATGGAGTTGAAGAGACCCAGGCGGTAGCAATGATCCGAATGGAACGAACTCAAGCGTATCAAAAGAAGAGGTACGACAAAGGATTGGACAAGAGGGAGGTAAAAATTTTTGAAGTCAGAGATTGGGTAATGTTATATGATACTATCAGATTCAAGAGGGCTAGGAAGAAATTTATTCCTATATATTTTGGTCCTTTTGTTGTAGATAAGGTGTGGAACAAATTTCATGGCTTCATGATAAGGTGTGGAGCAACCCATGTGATTAATGCTTTTATTTTTAAGTAATATTTTAGAAAAATCTGGTAAAAATAGTTACGCCTGAGTTACATGAGAATACCAAAGTAAAAATCTATAATGTATAAAAAGAGGAGCTCCTCATCCTTGCTTTCAAATCGTCGTAATGACATTTTGAGCAATACAGAAAGAGTGTGAGATTTTAGAAGATGAGAACTTGAAAGACGTCGTTAGAATGAAGAATTTAAGTTTATGAGTTTACGGGTGTGTGAAGAATTGAATTTGACATTTTTCTCTTCAAGTTAATGATGTGCTTCTATCAAAGCCATCAGAGGTGACCCTTGAGTAAGAGACAAGCTTGACATGTTGCAGACTGATCAATGACTATCGTAGAGGAGAGATTGAGGGTAGTTGATCGATAGGACCGTTTAGGATTTACAAATCAGCACTACCGGGAGGAGCTATTGGAGTACATTTTGCTATTTCATTTCAGGATGAAATTCTTGATCCAAGGAAATTGCATAATTGCTGAAGAGGAGATGAACTCAACTAGTGGATTTACAACGGATTCACGAGTTGGGGGTAGGACCATGAATGTCAAAAGAACTCGTTTCTTCAAGGAAGAAGGAGCATAAGAAACTAGCCGAGAAATTATCAGAGAATAGCTAGAGGTCATACTGTCAGTTCAGGTCAAGTTATTGCTATTATATAGGAAACATAAGAAACATTTGTAGTGCCAAGTTAATTAAACAATTCTCTGGATAGATAGAAGAATAGTGAAAAACTCGACCGCCATGGCTCAAGATCTATGCAGGGACTCAAGATTCTGAACATACTGTCTAAAGAGGAACTTGAATCCTCTTTGTGTTTCTATGGTGGAAGGTTCAATATAGTACGAGGATCTTTTTTCCTAGTCATCATACCCTCACAAAAGTCATATGAAGCAGGCAATTGAAACGTTCTAGAGAAGTTCTTAGCGATCAAAGCAATCTCTTCCGAACTACCGTCTTTCATGAAAAAAGTCAAAGAAATCTATCGAGAGAAATCAGGTCATGAGGGAAAGAGGAGAACGACATTTGCTTTAAAATTCCTCTGTAGCATTCCAAAAGCTTAGGTCTAAACATGTGAACTCATTCATGGAAACTATGTGAGAATGCCATAGTGGAACTTATTTTCATGATAGAATTTAATCCAAAAAAAACACCTACTTCTTGTATCCCAAAACATTTACAGTTTCCTCTTTTTGTTGTTTATCTTGTTTTGTTTCCTTTGGGTTGTAATGGAACTAAATTTTTTCATGACAACCATTCATCTCGAGTGACTATTATTCAAGGAACTTGCTTTTTCTCTGCAAAACTAAGTATTGCTTTTCTACAAGGATATTGAGGAACACAATTTTCCTCTAGCATATGAAGGAACTATGAGTCAAGTGAAGAAAGCGCTGGTAGGGTTGAACTTTTTAGTGATCGTTTGTGAGCTTTAGGAGAAACTGTGTTTTTCTAAGATACTTTTTATTTCTTTTCTCTTTTTCTAGAGTGGAGTGAGAGGTGATGAGAGCATAGTTTGATGTTTTTTGGTTGGTTGTGTGCAAGATTTTGTATGTTTTATGTTCACTTTCGATCAGAGATCAACCATTAGTACGCAAATCTTTAATATACATTCTAGAGCGGTTTGATGAGTTATGAGAGTTACAGGTCTGCATAGTTGCGAGCCTACCTACGTTCTTTCACTATGCTTAGCTTGTATCCTCGTCATGTAAAGCTCCAAGTTCTCATATGAGAACTTTGGACGTTGACTTCGTACGGTTAGGATTGGATTTCTTCTGTTGGGAGTGGAGGTTTTGCAGCAACGAGTTACTCTAGGAGATTTACATAGTTATTTCATCTTCACTTGCCTCCTTCTAATCAATATAAAGTTAAGGATCACTGTCGTAGAGCATGACATTTGGTATGAGAATACATGAGGTATCTGGTTGTAGAGAGATACGCTAAGACCTTGGACCAACTTGATGAAAAATTAATGCCCTCAATACCCAATCTATCAAGATTTGTCTTGGTTTCTACTGATCTAACTTGACCTCAAGTATAACACACGTGCACCACACAACACAACTGAGCGTTCAATTTTATCTTAAGTACAAGAAGGATTCATACATGATAAACATATGCTTAAGATCACAAAGCACCTTCAAACAACCCTTAGGCCGACTTGTGCACTAGCAATATCCTCTTCAATGTTTTTCCTCGACAAACTACCTAAAATATTCAATTCTGATCTTCTATGATTCACTGATTTTCTCTAGAGATTCCAACAAGATAAGGCATGCACGCAGCAAGCAGACATTGAGCTCAAGGTGTAGCCGAAGACAACGGTACCTCGTAGTTAGATATTTTCAATCAACAACTTCGACATAGTGGAACGCATTCTTTTATTATGATATCCATGTCAAATTCACAACATAGCTCCCTCATCTCACTTGCAGCACCTCCAAGATGTTCTAGCTCCAATCCTCAAGTCGTTTGTTCAAAGTCAACCAAGAGATGTAGGTGAAATCACTCATCTTTTTCAAAACCCGACACGTTGTAATATTAACTTTGGCAACCTCTTGCTCCCAACTCGAACTTCCAACTGTGCTCAAACTACACAAGAAATTCTCTCTGATTTGTCACTATTATTCTCTGAGATTTCAGCTTAACACCTCGAACCAATTGTCCGAAATGAACCGAACCTTTCGTTTGTGCTAACTTATGAGCTTCACAAACCCCGATGGCTAAAATCCACGACCTCAACACCTTCTCTTTACCAAATGAGCTGAAATTTCACATATAGTAAGCTAATAGGACACACTCCAATCTTGGAAATTTTCACTAAAAGATCCGATCCTATGCTCATGGAACAACTCAGTCATTGAATCCAAGCAAAACGGTTTTACTTCTACTTCTCAACTTCAATAAACCATTTCGAGGAAATCCAACCCAAACGTAGAACTATTTTACATCAATGCAACCATAATGGATTGAAATATCCAATCCTCTTGACAATGTTCAAAGATCATCTCTCAAACTCTCGAGACACTCAAAAAAGTGACTCGAGATACCGATCTATCTCATTGACTTTGAACGATCATAACACTATGCTCAAAACTCCAAATTAACGGATCTTCCTCTCCAAATTGTAGCCCAACTCGAGTGCTTTCCAACAAGATCTACACTCTCCGAATGACCTCGATAAGATCTCCGAAATCCCAAAACCGTCCTTAGAACTTGGATGAACTTGATTGGTTAAAAATATATCAACAAGAAAGAAGATTGAAGATCATTTTATCTCCTACTTGGCACTATAGATCGAGTTGTAATCCTAAGGCACCCTCACAACTTAAAAGCTTGAACCAAAATACTTCGAAATCCAACCTTAACATAAGATAATCACTCTCGTTGAGTGATAGAAATAACAATGATATGAAAATACATGAGATTTAATACAAAGTCAGGATAACGACCTTGAATCGATCTATGATGAAAAGTACGTTAAAAAGAAATGAAGAAGTCATCACTTTATTACAATATTCCTCACAAAAGTTTCTCATGATCCACGCACGATGGTTGATCTTCCACCGATAGTGACATCGGATATCAACCTAGACGTTGAAAAATACATTGGCCAGAAAATTAAGTCCATAAGTAATGTACACAGTCAGATCTCAATTCTCTTTGTAAGTGATGATCGACAAGATCAATGGAGCAAGCAAGTTAATCACCCTCCCCATGAACTCTTCATCAAAGTAGGCAACGAATCATTGTCTAAAGTGATCACGACGGATGTAGTGAAGCTTGATATGAAACTGATTCAGAAATAGAAGATCCGGAACTCAAATCAATCCTCCATCCATAATACAACTCTCATACCTTTTCACCCTTCATGTAAGACACTAAGAAACACTCACGGAACACCACGTAAGAAAGAATGCATCCACGAACTTTTGACCCTCTATCTTATATCCACATTTGACGACAAGAGTCACTCACACGAATGTCCACGGATCACTGAGCTAGCACGTCTCATTATCATGTGATCTCGCATCCCAAGTAACCATGAACGTGGCACCTAATAGGTCGTCAGACGAGTTACATGAAGAGGTTCGTGAAGCACATAAAAAACAACACAATACAAGTTCTACGCTAAATTCACATGTGAGTCGTGTCACAACACGACACAGCCCTTCGAAGTGGAGAAAGACCTTACACAAGCTTGAGACTGAGACAAGTGATTTCTTCCTAGCCAAGACCCATGTAACCAAACGTTTGGTGATAGAGAAGAACATGTTTGCAGCAGATAGTAGGACCAAGAAAGAGTGGATGATAGGTCACCTCCTAGATCTTTAGTTAGAAGTCTTATGTCATGTTTTCTTGACTTTCTTCTACCATGAGGAGAAAACGTTCATCTATTTTTTGAGAGATTATTTTACTGGAGAGAGTGTTAGATTAAGGGCTGACCTGATAGACTAAGGGCTCACATTCCATGACTATATCCAAGAGTTAGCTAAGAAGGTGGTTAGTACCTCCGCAATGCATTTACTTGTATTTCTAGTACCTTTGTGCTTGGACCAGCAGGAGATGACGTTGGAGGACACAATGCTCTTATTACACGTTGTGTCCTTGCCTGATACGCATGCTTCCTCTGAGATGACTCTTCAGACAGAGTAGAGGTCAAGGGAGTTCTTGCCACTGTGGATAGATGAAATTTCTATAGCATAATTCATCCTGTTCTCCAATGAACATATCTGAAAATCACGAAGAGTATGTTGTTTTTCCAATGCAAATTATGAAACTACTAAACTAGAAAAAGCAATAGTACTTGTGCTTTACTTAGTAGGTTAAAACACACACAAAATTATGGTAGTATGTTACATTAAAATTGATGAAATAATCTAACGTGTGTCTCGTCACTTGCTCCACATGACACAAATGTATATTGAAACATGTCACAAACATCATCATATGTGTAGTTTTCATACTTGTGTTTTTTTGACACATATCTGCAAAAACAAATGTTTCACTTAACTTATACAAGTTAATTACGCAACACTGCGTCACATTACGTGTCAAAAACATTGACTTGGTGTTCTGTTATAAAGCTATAAGAATTTTTAAACCTCTGCGCAACCGGGCGCAAGTTAGTTGACATGGCGCACATCGGCGCAAGTCCAACTCTGCGAATGTATATTAGTAAGTGAAGTTTACATTGATGTTGTGTGTTGCAGCTTACAGGAGACACATGCTACGGCGATGATTAAATGCACGCGCATGGAGGCGAATATCCGAGCTTGTGGTTAGCTGGAAGGAAAATGCGTGTTGTCTCTTAGTTTGAATTTTATTTGTAAGGGGAAAGTTAAGATGAGTAGCTAGGAGTGTCCGCCTCGTCTTAATGAGCCCATACGTATTTTGGATGTGTAAGATGAATCCTTACAGCAAACATATGGCTAAGGTTCTTTTGGAATAAAAGAATATTATTTCAGGTGAAAATGCCTTCGTGGCTTCCAAAAATATTAACGTATGTACATAGCCATATTGTTGATATTTATTTATTTATTTAAGTGAGAATTTTATCTCCTTACTATAAAGTAAGTTGAGAGTTATTCTAAAAGAGTGGAATATATCTTAAATCATTTTAATATGATTTAATACTAATTCTGACTTGCTACGCAAGTTCAGAATATAAAGACTTTAAAGTCTAAACTGAATTCCTTTTAAAAGGAAATTCAGGTAAGTAAATCAGCCACAGGCTGATTTCTATATTAATAGCTGAAAAGCTATTTATTTCCATTTCTTTGCTTACTAGACTTCTTGCTATACAAGCAAAGTCATAATTAACAAAGCAGGAAGTAGCTCAGCTACTTCTTAAGTGACTTACGGGGAAAGGAAAAGGGAGTAGATGAGAAAAAGGGGAGTTTACCTTTTTCTCTTCTAAATCTACTTTATTTACACTAAGTCAGCTTTGCTGACTAGACAGGCTTTGGAGTAGATCTGAAGGAAGCGTGAGCTCCTTCAGATCATAGAGAAAGTATTTAAAACCCCTTGAGGTTCAGGGAAAGCAGAGAGGAGTTTTCAGACGCCGTCAGGCTGCCCAAATTGTCTCTGAGAGTCTAGCATTTTACTTTTGAACTGGAAATTCGACCTGTCAGTGCCCTGGCCCTGTTGGCTTGTTTTTCCATCGTTTGGGAAACTAGGAGGATCGAAAAGGGAACTTTTAGCTTCGAGTTTTGAGTTTTGGCCGTTTACGTCAGGGTTGAAACTTTGCCGAATTGTTGTGGGAGCTGTGAGTGTCCATTCGGCTTGATTTCAAGTGCAGTAGATTCAGCTCGGAAAGGAGCTTAATCCTGAGGATCCCGAGCTCGAGATCTGCTCGGAGGAGTTCAGGGGTCCGTGCTGAAGTTCGACTGAATTTCTATCATAGGAAGTTTATCTTCCAAGTGAGCATTCCAGGTTTTGATTGTTTAGGAGAGAGTATTAGGTCCAGCCAGGACACCACAAGCAAGGAGACGCTGAGCGCTGCTCGTATGAGCCGTTTAATACTCTACTAAGAGTTTTGGAGGAGTTTTGGAAGAGCGCCCCGGTGGAGGTTTGCTAATATTTCGACTTGGAGTTGTTTGCCTGTCTTGTCAGCTGCTGTGTGGATGTAGGTTGCGCAGAGGTTTGAACAATACAGCTATTTGCGACGAATTTTTGGTGATTTTACGTGTGTTGAGTTCGGGAGCTGCGTCTGACAGAGGGCATACGTTACAAATGTAATTTGGATTCAGATGTTTTTCCTTAGCTCAAATTGGCATGCAAGTATCATGAATGAAAACGTACTGATGACATTTTGAAAGTTTATGCACAATGAATTTAATAGCGACGATCCATATGCGCAACGAAGCATGACTGTTGGCCTTTTGAGGTATAGATCATTTGGGAATCCTTTGCTTTGTCAACAAATCAATCTACTTTCTGAAATTGAGTTCAAAGACTTTTAAACTTATTCTTTCACACATGGTTTTTAAACATGACAACAAATATTTATTAAACCAAAAAGTACGACAAAAGTATTGACCAAGATAATGTTTAATTCTCAACCAACTCCAAGTTTCATTAAATCTGATCATAAGCTTATTCAGTTTAATCCTCAAACATGTGTATTTCAAACATAGAATTTTGTAAGTGCACTGAGATAGTGGATCTTAAATTGTTGTCTTGTGTCAAGAAATTGTACTAGAAAAAACAGAGCTTTAAGTGTCGAAAGCATACATCTAGCTTTGTACGATATGGATCTAAAAGCTATTCCTAAGCATTGCATCACAAGTAGAAAAAGTGAAATTCTTGATCAACATAAAGTTTCATCCAATTCATATTAAACCGCAAATAATGGGTGAATGTCATATCTCTATCAAGAAAATGTATATTATAAAACTAAAAATAGAATTCTTGAATAGTTTGACATTTATCGCATCCAATAAAGAAGATGACCGCTAGTTTGAAGCGATAATGATTTTGCATATTTGCTTCTTGTTCTTTCTTGTATTTTGTTGCAATCTCACACTCATTGGATGTTATATTCGAACTATTTGAGAGAAACAACAAGTTACTTTTATTCCGTTTTGATGTAAGATATCTACAAAGCTAACTATTAAATTTAAAGATATCACTGAACTTTTTAAGAAAAATCAAATAAAATACTAATAAACTCATATCCAAAGTGAAAGTTATCAGAATGGATGAACGAGAGCATAGTAAACGTATATCTGAAACTGCCAACTCAACCCGTATGTCATGAAACTTAATTTAGAAAACCAAGACTTTTAATGTAAAAGCTCTATACATAGCTCATACACTCTAAGTCTATATGCTACCAATTCCCACAAAATGACCTTGCAGATGATTTTATCACAAAGATAATATATTATAAAAAAATAAATAAGTTATAATTATTTTTTAGATTCTTAGTTGTCGAGTTATGAAGTGATATATATTTCATGTTGACTTGACATATAGTTTAGCATGTGTTCGAAATATAAGTAATAATATAAGATATGTAAAACTCCACACTTTCTTGTCAAATTCGGATCAAACTATGTCAAAGATATCGAATTAAAATGCACGTTGATCTTTGCGGCTATTCAGTTTGAGTCAGTTATGTACTAAATATGTAATTTTATGTTATAGTAAACAAAAATATAACGATTACAAGTATATCACTGATTGTATAAAATAGATTGTATTATTTTCTAAAATAACAGAAGGTCATCACTATAGAATCTCCTTGCTCACAACACCGTGTACTGTATTTAGTGTGAGCACGAAGCTAGTGTAATATCATATATTATTTTAAGCGAAGATCGATTTTACAATATATTTATACTAATTTGAGATAGACAAAATTTGTATCAGGAGATTTACAGGATGTTCACTATGTTATTTTAGTATATCAGTCATCACGTTAACGTTATCTTGAATGTTTCTATACGTAATATTTTATAGAACTAAAAATATAAATATTATATTGTGCCAGAACTAAAACAATGGATATTATACATATTAAACAATATGACCAAATATCTACGTCTCTTAGACTCAATATTTCACACAGATACATCAACATTAACACTTATATTGAAACTTATGTTCTTGAGTTACAACTCTTCATTTTTACATCTTTCTTCCATATTTTTGTGTCATATAGATTTTCATATTCTTGTGATAATATATTTCTTTTTCATTTTATAGATGTTTGGAAGGTTAGAAGGGACTCTTCAGTTCTGAACATGAAACAGAAAAGAGAGAAAAAGTGTGAGAGACTTCGAAAACCAATGATATTTCAGATCGAGTTAAGAAATAATAGGTTAATGTTACTTACACTAATTTCGTCCATACCACAATTAATGTTACTCACACTAAGTTCTATCATAGATCGCAGAATTAATGTGAGTGACACTAAATGCAATGGCCAATGTAAGAATCGAAATAAACATAGAATGGATCATGCTTTAAAATTAAATTTAAAAAGCTATTAGTTCTGATACTGTTCATCTTAGTTGTTACATTAATATTAGAAAACATATATTCTCTCACATTCATATATCCAACTCATATATAGTCAATAACACATTCTTTTGTCACACTGGATCCGGACTTCTTGCTCGCCACATCACCACAAATTACCCAAGTTTAGTTATCTTTCGTCAAAATCGACTTAACACGATTTCATGATTTAATATTTCAACTCAAACGGTTTCATGGGTTTAGTGGTTGGATTTCCACTGTTTCATTGTTCTAAATGGGTTGGTTCAATGAAAGACAAATCCGATAGAAATGAATCAAATTAGCGCTGAAGGTAAAGTTAAAGGGAACTAAAGTTCTAATCCACATCTCAAACTAGTCCAAATATGATTTGAACAGAAAAGAAAACAAATATGTACACGAGGCGTTTCTAAAATTATGCTCTCAATATTATCTCTTTAAGAAGCTCTAAGAAATTGAAATAAATAAACACATAACTTGATACATTAATCAATGAGTTATTGATTAATTATATTCGTAAAAAATGATGAGATACTTTTAAGTGATATTACTTTGACATTGTATATCACTAAATTGAGTATTTTTTATATAATAACTAATCAGAATAAGTATATAAGAAAGCTAGATATATGAATTACAACTAACTGATTTAACTATAAAAGATGAAAACATATATTAACAACTTTATCATTGATAAACAATAAAGTCAATTTATACTAGGTAATGATCATAGTTGTTACTTGCTAATGTGACTGCATAATAAAGTTAAAACATAATATTTATTGTATGAAGATAATCATATATTCCCAATCATATATATCGTAAAGATGATAAAAATCATTTGATGATGGTAAAAAGAAGTTATGTTATTATCATGATGTGAGTAGTAATTTTCCAAATAAAAACTCAACAAACAAAACAGAATGTTTGAAATAAAATACTCGATACGAATTGTGTAAATAGTTTACTGGATTCTCATATATTATTGTTCCCTACTGAAGTATTATTATTCTTCTACTTATAATTTTGCTTTCTTTGTTTCATGTGTTAACAAAGTTAGTTAGTACATTTGTTAATCGCCATGCATAATTTCGTATGCACTTGATGTAAATATTCTTATGGATCACACACATAAAACAACTATGCATCTACGATATTATGTGTAATACATATAATATGATTATCTAAAACTGTATCTGAACTATCCTCCTACGGAATATAATTACATATTTTTTATCTTGGTGTGTCAGTTTTTTTGAGGATTTGGACTTTTATCTATTTTTCGACTTATGATACTATCATGCGTACAACATCTTTTAAAAAGTTTGCAAGGTACAATTCTCAGATTCCAGTGTAAACAAACTTAACATCTGCAAGACTTAATTCCATCAGTTTATTATCTCAATTGGTCTGGAAGCTTAAATCCCGATATGCTACAAGTGCACTTGGTGGTGACCCTAAAACCTAATTTTGCGGGTTTGCAATCGGAGAATTGGAAATTTAACCATTATGTAGAAAATTGTTTTTTCATGGAGTCTTCATCCCAACTTGGAATATGTGAAATTAGAAATCAAATTAAAGCTATTCACTAACTTTACAAGTTATGATTTATCCAGACCCAAACTATTTAGAATTGACAGAATAACGTTAAGATGAAGATTAAGAAACTTCTTGGAAATAGAAATAGAATAGAATATTAAATAGTAAATAGAATATTTTCTTCAACCTCAGTAAATAACACAGTAAAGAAAAAGAATATTCTGTTTAATGCTTTTATACTCATATTCGACGTTTAAATACGTAAAAACACATTTGGTTCCCATTATGGGAGCAAGTTCCAGTGGACTATCGAGTTTATAGTTACATCCTTCGGGGAGTATTCAGTAATAATTTTCCAGCGGAATTTGACTTTTTCACTAGACATCGGTAACGGCATTGAGAAGTAAAATGGTTGAGGTGAGGATAAAGGACAGAGGTGCTGAAAGCGAGAAACAACGGATACAAAGAAATGTAAGAAAGCTAACAAGATGGATAAAATTGGATTTACCCGTGGACGAAACAGGTGTTGTCCATACCTCGCGGACCGGAAGCTTTGAAGTGGTTTAGGATAGAAATTTAGAAGAACGGACGGACGGAAAGAGTTAACGTCGAGCAAAATTAGGAGATGGACAGAAAAGAATGACAGGGCGGATGAAAGGAAGGGTAGCGAAGGCGTTACGTACATACATTCATGTGCATGGCACTGGACAGCGACTGGACTGGAGGAAAGGCGAGAAGCAGATGAGGGCGCTTTCACACGGGAACTTGCTCCAACCGCCAAAACCAAATACTTTCTAACTACCGTGAGGAAGAGAAGAAACCGAAGAAGAATGATGTTTGAGTAAAGAACATCTTTCGGAAGAAGCAGAGAGATGAAGAGCGGGGGCGACAGGGGCGGGGTTAGGGCGAGAGGAGGTTTTTGGATGGCGGCGGAGGCGGGAAGGAGGAAAAAAGGAACGAGCAGGAGCACAACGACGGTGATGATGACGGGAACTGCTGGAGGAGGAGGCCGAGAACGAGCAGAGCCTCAAGTAAAAGTTTGAAGGATTTCGGGGTTTGGGGTTTGTGCCAGACCGTGACTGTGCTGTGGAGGTGGTGTTCGATGCCTGCTGCGGTCCCTCGGCTTTTGACGAGGGTTTTGCACCAGAGGTTGGTCCAGACCGAGAGGAGTATCACTTGGACTCGTGTGCGGTCGTGCCTTACAGCATTGCCCGTAAGACGGGCTTGGCTCGCGGATTGTCGGTCGGATGGGTTCCTGGACGGTCTTTTCGTTGTCGGTATAACAAAACGAGCGGGAGCGAGAAGGTAACTGAGTAGGAGAGTTAGGACCGTGAGTACTAGTGGTAGGGATAGATACGAAAGCGCATACACGAAAGCGCAGACGAGGAAAAATAGCAGGTGTCTTTGAGCATAAGAAAGCAGGTGGTGCTTGTCTGGTCTGGTCTCCTCGTCGGGCCGGGGCATAGTTAGGGGACGAGGATTATGGACGAGGCCTGGGAGAGGGCCGTGGAGGCGGCAAGAGGGGGCGAGGATCCTGGAACCACAAGATCGCTCACTCTCGATGGAGCGCTCAAGTGCGCCCAAGGGCGGCTGCCACCAGCCTCTCTTTTCCAGTCATTTACGCAATTACGACATCTCTCTATTGCCAACGTGGGGCTCTCTTCGTTGGCAGATTTTCCGTGCTTGCCGCACTTGGAACAGTTGATTTTGAGCGATAATAGAATTGCGGGGGGTCTCGAGCATTTGGTTAAAGCAGGGTTGAAGTCGCTGCGGGATCTGGATCTTTCGAACAACAAAATTCAGTCCCTGGAAGATCTTGCACCCCTTTCGCAGTTGCGACTTGTTTCTTTGGATCTCTATGAGTGCCAGGTCACTCGCTTGCCTGAGTACAGAGCGCGAGTTTTTGGTATGATGAAGTCCCTACAGTACCTGGACAAGGCAGATGCCAACAATAACGAGAGACCCGAGTCCGACGAAGAGGAGGAAGAAGAGTCCGACGACGAAGACGTGGACGACGCTAATGGAGATGGTGTTGAGGTCGAAGGAGAAGAGGAGGAAGGTGTAGACGGGGACCTGAAGGGCGCAGCCGTTACGCTACAGGACGAGGACGACGACGAAGGTGATGAGGATGAGGAAAGAGAAGACAACGATGATGCAGACGAGGATGAGGACGAGGAAGGTGGAAGCTACCAAGAAGCGGTAGCCGCTCAGGCTCGGGATACCGGTGGCTCTTATAACGATAACGGGTCGGAGGAAGACGAGGTTGAGGACGACGAAGATGGGGAGGAAAACGTCGAGGTTCAGGATGTCGATGAAAGTGAGGAGGACGATGGTGGAGAGGATGAGGACGAGGATGAAGTTGGAGAAGATGACGAAGACGACGACGAGGGAACTGAGCAAGCGAGTGGGGCACTTGTGAGCACGGAGGGCGAGCTCGATGTTCAAGAAAATGACGATAATGACGACGACGAGAATGGAGAGCTTGGGGAAGACGAGGAGGAGGGTGGGGAGGAGTTTGGGGTTGAGAACGACGAGAATGATGAGGACGACGACGACGGTGATGAGGTATGGCAGAACGGGTCTAAACCTAAAACTTCGAAACAACCGGTTATTTGTTTCTTTTTTTTCCTCTTTAATTTGTATCCCCTCTTCCTGCTTTCTTGGTCCGACTCTGTTCGATGTTGTGTTCGTTATTTCTCTCCTCATTTTCTTCTGTGTGATTGGTCTTTGGTTGTGGCCTTCTTTGAGTCTTGAGCGTCTTCATTAAATCCCCAAATCCCCAAATCACCTGGACACTGTATTCATCTCCATCTAAGCCCTGACTGTAGCAGCCAAGTGTAAGAGGTCGATCGGTTATTGCTGATTTAAGCATGAACTCCGTAGCTCAATGATTTGTCTCTAATCGTCTGCGCTCGCTGCTATTTCACGAGCTTTGTAACTCTTGCTATACGGGGTGGATACATGGGTGACGCGGACGACCGTTGTCGTTACTGTTTTGACCGTCCCGTTTCTCAAGAAGCTGTCCCATGTCGTTATGACGGGTTAGACGACGCCGTCTTACTGGAGGTCCATAGTCTTCTTATGCTCTGCCTACTCGTGGTCCACCCCAGTACCTTTCTCTTCTAGGGTTATACCAATGTTTGGACATCGCTTGAGCTTTATGTCTTCTCTTTGTATGACCAACGTTCTTGAGCAAATGTCACCGCAGGATGATGAGGAAGAGGAGGACGAAGAAGAGGAGGATGATGAGGAAGAATATGGCACAGAGTACTTAGTCCAGCCGATAGGACAACCCGAGGACGATGAAGGTGCCAGCGACTTTGAGCCCGGTGACGATGAGGAAGAAGAGGACGATGATTTTGAGGAGGAGGATGAGGATGATGACGATGGAGCAGGGTTCAAAGATCCCTCGGCTGCCACTGCTGCTGCGGCGGCCGCTGCTGCTGCCGCCGCCACCGCAGCTGCAAAGAGGAAACGAACGAGGGATGACGACCCGGATGAGAAAGATGTACGGCCGCCAAAGCACTGAGTATCTGTGACCATCATAGCTGCCATCATCTCTGGCTTCCGCACCGCAAATCTCTTGTGAAGGTGCAAGCACGCAAAGAGTAAAGCCTTTCAAGTAAGGAAAGTTGTGAAGCCTTGGCGATGTGGCTGTTTAGACTCGTACGTCCATTCTTTGTAACAAATGTACAAGTAGAATCAGCAATAGTCATGTTGGGGTACTTTTACGCCCCCGTTTTCATTGAAGGCTTCGTCACCCGAGCATCCACAGTAGAGCAGGCCTCTCTTAGCGAAGGTCCTAACTAATTACAGTGTTTGCTGCATCCCCGCCAGAGAATCACACCATCACTCAGTTCAACTTATCCTTAGTTGATGCTTGTTGCGGGGGACTTTCGCCTTTGTACCTCTGCTAAGAGGCGCATTGCTCTCCTGCTAGTGACTAAACCATTTTGCACTTGCTCCACTGACTTTAGGTAGAAATTTCATTGATTGCATCAGTTTTTGATCTTTTCTTTAAGCGCTGTCATGTCAAGTGGAGCGTCTTACGTGTTCTAAGCTAGATTCTAGACTCCTTGTTCGTGGGTCGGTTTTTAGTAGGAACATTCAACTGTGCAGTAAAACGGTGATGCTATACAGAAGAATAGAGAAGTTTTGCAATTCTAGATACCATCTCTGTCTCTTGTAAACCGCGCCGCCATCTGAGAATTCGCCAACATGCCCCAAGAGATGGTTACTGATCGGAAGGTCGAACAACCTGCCTGGAACCGGGTTTCATCTGCAGATCCTGTAATTGGAGGCAGGATATCAGTGTACGGCTTAAAGTACGTGTTAATTCATCGTGCCCTTCAGAGTACTTTGACCCTTCTGTCGGTTCACATCGTTTGTTTCGTTATGTATTGTTGCCTGAAATTTTACTTTGTTAGTTGTTAAAGCGACCTCTTGAGTGATGATGAATCTGTCCATTCGAGTTTGGTCCTGCAGATATGTTACTGAAGTGGAAAGGCGGCTACAGCAAGTTGCAGTAGTCTTACCAGAGGGAAACACTCCAGATTTCCTTTCGCTTTGGCAACAGGCGATATGTAAGTGTGCAGGAAAGTTTGTTCAGTCTCGTTCCGTGCCTTCTTGTCTTTCGTGAGTAACGGTCATTTCTTGAGAGTAACGGTCATGGATGATCGGCGCCTGTGTGTTGGAGCTCTTGTCATCGATTCGCCAGCATGTATTCATGATGTTCGATTACAGTGGGTAACGACTATATGCGCAATCGTTAATGATGAGACATTTCCAGGTTTCAAAATTCATATATGGACTGTATGATAGAGATGAGATGTTTCCAGGCTCAGAACTAAAATATAGAAGTTGGACTAACTTTCTGATCTGACGAAGATAAGACTTACTGCAAAGGTGAAGGTAAAGACCGAAATGGTCCTTCAGTACACCGCGATGTTGTAACCTTATGCATATGGGCAAACACAGGAAATGAAAGTGACAAAAGGACATATATATTTGGAAAGTTCATACTGGAACCGCGATGTTGTAACCTGTGTGCATATGGACAGATACAGGAGATGAAAGTGACAAAAGGACATACAAAATATTTGGAAAATTATAAATAGAACTTAATACTTTGTCACTCTTGTACAATAATGTAGTACGAGCCGGTGAACATATTTTTTGACAGCGGAAGGAATCGTAACAACTGCTTCTAACACTGAGGAACGTCGACCTAAGATCGGTGCTTTGGAAGAAACATGAGTGAGAATGAGGACATCTTGAACAAACTATGCGATATAGTGTGCTGAAGGTGCGGTGAACAAACAATGTGGTATTGTTTGCGACTAGGTGCCGTGAATATGCTGTGCGCCGGGAAGAATATTGTCCCATTACAATAATAATCGCATTTTCGTTACTCAAAGCTAACTGAACCAGCTCATTTCTGGAAGGAAGAGCAGTCGCTGACCAAAGGCGATGACACAGCTCATATAAATGAACTGTTCCCGAGGCTAATTTGAGTGAGGAAGGGTTTTCTAGGAAGATTTCACCTGGATCCCAGGGATGCTCGCTGTGCACGCCAAATGCCATGGCGGATGTATTTTTCAAATTTTCACCTCCAAAGGTCCCTCGATCAAACATGTTTAGAAAGACATGTATTATAGATCAAATATATCCCACTAATTTAGTGATTCGCTGCTCTGTTCCAGCTTAGGATGTCCTAGTTGAGGAAATCCATGCATCCGGACGGGTTGGTCAGGTAAGTTAAAGCTAGCTTGAGACTCTTGGCGGCAGATCAGCAGCCATAAGAAGGTAACAGAAATAGCCTCCGCAATATATACAAGGAAGGGCGTTAATAGTGCACGGCCATCGGCGGACGTGGGCGCTTCCCGCAAGCCCAACCTAGTTTGAACACCTAAACTGGGAAGAAGATAGATTATTTCGAGAGACAAGGACCCTAATGATAGCGGACGTATAGGAGTAAAAATTCCCTGTATTAATCCATGGTGTTATCTAACACACTACGTCACACATCGATGTTAAAAAACTTGTGAAACCTCTTTATCTACATGATCTGACGTGAATTGCTGCCCGATGTACCTGCTTGGGTTAACACACGTACGCATTAAATGCATATTAGGGGTTATTTAACATTTAAAGGAAATAGTGATATTCGCTATTTTTCACTTCATCTGATGATATCAAGATTCATGCAAAGTCGCACGTATGAGTAGAGTTAACTCCGGGTGTACTTTAGGGGAAAGCGAAAATTTATTGGCCCTGTGGTAAGGTAAAAAAAACGAGGAAAATATCCTAACCATCGTCTCAACATTTTTCAGCATTTTCAGTTGATATTCGTCAGTTTCATTTGGAGTGGACTAGAGATTGTGAAGCTATTAGAGAGCTTTGTCTAAGTCTTTACTTGATAGATTCTGTTCAAGAGATCAGTTATTATCAGCAAAAGTTATTTGGCTTTGACGGTCAATTATCCTGGTTCGCAGACAGCAAACCCGCAAAATGAGTTCCTGCTAGTTACCGGAACTATTTGTAAGGGAACCGGGGGTTTAAGAAGACCGAGAATGTAGAAACTGTGAAACCCGGAAAGGATAAATCGCTAGCGCATACCCAGCAATTCCATTGCGTGCGTAGCTCCTTGTTGATTTCCAAACTGCAGATAACACCTCGCTTTTCTATCCCACCACACCGTCCACTTTTGACCCAAAGTCTACTACCACCCATAGCTTTCAAACTGAACCCCTATCCGTATGCGTTTCCTTTCCATTCTCACACGTGGAGAGCGAAGTCAGCGAAGGAAACACAAATATGACAGCGACCCTCCTCGCGCAGCAAGAAACCGCTTCGTTATCGTAATCAAACAATGAATCAGCTTGAAGGATGATGACCAGAATGGGGACCGTGCCAAATTCCCATCAGGATAATCACGGACAGTCCTGGTACGTGTCCTTTCCAGAGTCCAGCCTTCAGGTCAGAGACCATGGGTCCAGACGCGTGCACGGCTGCTCCTCTCGCTCTGCGTGGAGCACAGGCGAGTGCACAAACGGATTGTAAGAGGGTCCTACGAGGACAGTCAGGGCACCATTGACTGGAGAGAATGCGCGCAGCTGGTTTTACTCCTGCCGGTGGCTGACGATGATGGTGATGGAACAGTCAAGGGACGAGCAAGGGCTGTAGGCGCTTTTAAGCTTACTAGTGGCCTAAATTTGGTGCCAGATCATGGAGTAGTGGGAGGGACGAGAACACGAGAGCCTTCTTGTCTTTAGTAGATTTACGAAATCTCCAAATGCAGGAAGGGAGAGATTCTCTCTCCCTTTCGTTCCTTGAAAAGGACGACTCCTGTTTGCGCCCACCTAGCCCCACCAGAGATCCAGGAGAGAATTTTCTCGTGTGGTTTGCACGAGTTCGTGACTAATTGCTTGCAGTGGCCTGACTCTTTGCTTTTTCAGAGATTCTTTTTTGCCTCGCAGTGGAGCCCGAAGTCTGTTAAGCTGTCGCTGTTTAGTCTCGTAGAAAAGTGTCCGTTTGTCACGCACGAGGTTAGCTCGCAATAGCAGTTGGATTGTTTCGTAACAGCCTACTTCTGTGTTAGCCATTGAATATATTGGGATGGATCTTCAGTAACATTCCTGAAGCGAGCTTACATTGTCCTTTCGATTTGGTGGGTGACTTCCTCAAAAGCAAATTGTGGTAATCGGAAAGCTGAAGATAGAAACCACCTTGTTTCACTATGGAGTTCTGCGCTGTCCAGCAAATGATCAGCAGTCCAGGACTTGCTGGAGTGGGAATTTTCAGACCTGTTGTTGATTGCACCAGAAAGTTTGCAGTAAACGGCATTGCACTCAATTGTTTCAGCACTGGAAAGGGTGAAAGCACGACTTCAAAATGTGGCGGCAGGTTATCACATTCAGCTCTGGGGAGTACAAACGATTTTTGTACCTTTACTGGAAAGCGAGTTGGCAAGGTGTATACCTTCAACTCATGTAGCACGGGAAGTCTAAGAATTTGCCCAAGAGCGTCGAGGACCCCTTTAAATTCTGTGCAGACAGAGGAATTTAGGATCACAGTGGAAGCGGTTCAGAAATCTTTCTGGGAGCTACCGTCTCAAAGTGTACATTTGCTTCAACAGGCAACTACCACTGTTGCAAATTCCCAGGCTTTAGAACGACTCGGCTCCTCTGCTTCGAAACTTGTCTCTAGTCTTGGTCATTTAACCTCTGAAGTAGGCTCTCAGTTACGCGATTTGACAGGTGGTGCCACTGAAGTAGGCTTTCCGTTACGCGATTTAACCGGTGGTGCACATACTGAAACGTTGGAACTGGCTAATGCAGCAGAGCAAGTAGGACTTCAGGTGGGAGCCTACTACGATGGTTTGGGTCTCAGTGCATCTCCAGTCACCGCCACCGCTCTTGCGGTTGCTACTGGCGCCGCTGTAGCTTTGGTTTCGTCCAACTGGGACAAACGTATGTTTGTCGAAGGCCAAGATATTCCTCTGAAATACGATCCTGTAGCCATTGTAGCGTACTTTAAGCAGAGACCTGTGGATGTATTTTTACGGGCAGTGAAGATTATGTTGGATTGCTCCGCCTTAACTGTAAACATCATACTCGATACGACCTTTGATAAGTACTCGGAGAATGAGAAACTCCGGGCAAGGCAACTTGTGGACCTTATATCCAAACTCGGACCAACAGCAATCAAGGTTGGTACCCTCTAGTCAGGAAGTTAAGAAGATCGTCGACAGTCCGTCGACACTCGTCGAGCTGGCAGGTGTTATATCTGTTACACTTTTGTCATTCTGTGTTCACCACATGGTCACTTAGACAGCAGTTGCTATCTCCCACCTTCTGTAAAACTTTTACTAACATTGGTGCAGGAGTGCTTTACGGGACTCGGATTGTACCACATGACTAATACGTTTCTGATCTCATCTGTTGATACATTTTCTGCACAGATTGGTCAGGCCCTGAGCATCAGGCCAGATTTGCTATCTGTTGCCTACCTGGAAGAGTTGCAGAAGCTTCAAGATAGAGTTCCGCCTTTTGCAAACGAGGATGCTCGGAAACTGATCTCTAAGGGGTTGGGAAAACCTGCAGAAGAGGTCTTCTCCGAAATGTCAGAGGCACCCGTAGCTGCGGCTTCTCTTGGTCAGGTATTTGATAGTTTTTCTGCTTCCTGTCAATCGCAAACCTAAGCAAGAAGATAGGTAGGCTGTGTTTTCGTTGCTTCTGAACATCGTTGCAACCTATGAAGTAGCTGTGTTTTTCATGTTTTATACACAACATGCTTGCCCTTCAGTCTTAAAGCCGTAAAGAATTGTTGCTCATGAAACCTTCTAATCACTGCGACAATCATGTCTGGCTGCTGTTTAGGAAGGGGCATTGGAACTGTAACGGTACTTATATTTATATTTGGATGACAGGTCTACAAAGCAAGGTTACGGGGAACAGAGGAGATGGTAGCCGTGAAAGTGCAGAGGCCCGGTGTGCTAGAGGGAATATCCATGGACCTTGTGCTGTTGAGAGCTGGGGCATACCTGTTTCAGGCACTGCCGGGTGTTCAAAGTGACTTGATTGGTCTTTTAGACAACTGGGCAGTGCGCTTTTATGACGAACTCGACTATGTCCAAGAGGTACTTAGTACTTCCTAGAGAAAGATGCTTGCATGAAGTTTTGTTTGTCTATTTGTTGCTCGACTATGGGATAAGAAGACGCTCGGTCAGGGTCTTAGTTGTCTAAGCGTTAGATGAAATATTGGTATTGTTTCTACATGCAGGCGAAGAATCAGATACAATTTGCAGAAAATATGAAGTCACTGCCAAAAGTTACTGTACCAGCTGTTTATATGGAGTATACTTCTCGCAAGGTATTGAGTTCAGATCTGCAGTAAGTGGTAGACCTTCTTAAAACTCGATTGTGAAGTTAGTGGCAATCTCATTCGAGTAGTGGCTTGTGTAGCAGTAAAGACGTTGGGATTGTATCGCTTGTTTGTGTTTTGAGTTTGAGAAGTACCTAGTAGTATGGGGAGCTGGTATTCATGTCTAGTGTTACAGTTTTACGTGGAAACCTAGAAGTTATGATACTTTGCAAACATACAGTTCCGTGCAGAACCAGGAATACAGGAAACTCTAACATTGACTAAAGCGTTCGACAGGTTCTTACAACTGAATGGGTAGAAGGAGAAAAGCTTTCTGAAAGCAAAGCAGATGATCTACTACCTTTGGTGTCAACTGCCCTGAACTGCTACCTGGCGCAGCTCCTTGAATCCGGTTTTCTCCACGCTGACCCGCATCCTGGCAACCTTCTAAGAACTCCAGACGGGCGTCTTTGTGTTTTAGATTTCGGTCTCATGACGCAGGTGCGAACCAGTAGTAAATTGCTGTCCTTCGAATGCTATTGAGACTCTTCTGCGGGTACAGTTCATATGTTGGACAAGTATTCTTGTATGTAACCTATCTTGCCGTGCAGGTAACGGAAGATCAACGATATTCTTTGATTGAGTACATCTCGCATCTGGTTTACTCCGACTACGAACGGGTTGCAGAGGATCTGGTGAGGCTTGGGTTTGTGCCAGCTCATCTGGAAGACCCAGAGAAGACAGCTGCAATCGTTCCTCAGCTCAGCAAAGTGCTTGGTCAACTAGTGCAGGGAGGGGGTGCTCGCAAAATTAACATTCAGGAGGTCTGGTTCGTCTCCACTGTCCTTTGTCAGGATTGTAGATCATCGGCAACTAAATATTGACAGTACACTATGATTATTTAGTCGGATGCTCATCGCGGTAGTTTGAACAGTGGGGAATTTATATCTCGCTTGTTACAGAAGAAGAAAGAGTTGTGTTGAATGTAGATGTGAATGTGTTGTTCCATTGCCCCTTCTAGCAACATCTTCCAGACGCTCGTAACTTATTCAGTCGATCTGCAAAATTTTATGCTGGACGTTCTGAAAGCTAAATCCTTTTGAGAAAGTATTGCCTTTACAGGTTACGGATGAACTGGTTGCTATGTCGAAAGAGTATGTGTTCGTCCTTCCACCGTACTTTGCTCTTATATTAAGAGCGTTTTCGGTCCTGGAGGGAATTGGCCTTGAAGCCGATCCGGATTATACAATTGTTGACGAGTGCTTCCCCTACATCTCAAAGCGACTATTGACAGATGACAGGTACACTGATGAAGAGTGCAGCACTGTTAAGGTTTGAGTTTGCCCGCTTTTACAGTTACAGAAGTCACCCAAGTACCGTCTCCTCAAGGATTAAATGAAGTTATGTAACGTATTAAATCCAGATTTGGTCCGCAAATCTTTCTGCTCCATATTGTTCAGCGAACTCCTCAAAACTGGTAGCAGCTATGGCGGCATGTGTTTTCCGGAACATCACTACTTTGTGGATATACTGCGACCAGTTTTTACTTGTCTTTGACGTCGTGAAACATCTGATTTTCACTTTTCTAAATGCTTTCCTGTTTACTGATATTTTGCCATTGTGTTTCAGTCCAAGGGCTCGAGCTGCTCTGAAGTACTTCCTGTACGGAGGTAAAGGACAGTTGGATGTTTCAAGGGTTGAAGAGATTGTTGGTGGTTTCCAGTCGTTCCGTGAGTCAATGGCAGTAGCTCGATCTGTTGAAGGGCCGGGACGAACCCCAAAGAATATTGACCCGTCTACCAAAGAAGCCTTGAAATTGATTTTTGCTCCTGAGGGTAGCTATGTTCAAGAATTGTTACTAACCGAGGTAATTCGTAACTTGTTGCATCTGTTTTGGCTCCATGTTGTAATAAGATTAGATTGGTATGACAATTGACTTGTAATATGTGCTAGCAATATGTTTGCTAGCAACCACTCGTGATTTTTATGTGACTCATTAAGCTTTTCGTCCACAGCTTGCACGATCGATCGATGCACTTTCACGGGAAGCAATAGCAGAGTTCTGGCGATTGATCGCTTCCACTTTTAGGATACCGGGGATTCCAGTTCCGGCGTCTCTCCTAGCTCCAAGATCTTGGCCTCTTCCTGGTCCAGGTCTTTTCTTTGGTATTACTACGGTCGCAACACTATCGGAAGAGGATCAGAGATGTCTTGATACAGTTAGGAGAGTCTGGGCGCTTACGGAGCCAATCTTTGCTCAACCATCAGCGCTAGGTAACAGTTCTTGCACAAGAATGAACAGAATGGTATTGAGATGTGTGTCAACAACTCTAAGTGGGGAGCGTTGGAGTTATTGATTGATTGGTAAAGGGAATAGATGTTATAGCGGAGAAGATCGCGCCTTGCTTAATAGGACTGTCAGTGCTTTTGTATTATGCGTTAGCTGAAGTGAAGGAATGCCCATGCTCTGACTAATTTGATTCTGTCGATACAGCGGAATTATCTAAGATGATAGAAATAGAGGCTTTTAGATTGAGGTATACATTTTGTTTGTTGATTAGAAAACTAATACTAGGTGGTCATTTTCCGGATGAGTTGGTAGCAGGTTACGAGAGGAAGTACGTGAATTAGTTGAGCTGGATGAGAAAGCTAGCTTGAGATTTGAGCAATCATTCCTATCTCCAAACAGACAGATCTGTTCCTCTGTCCGTGTGCCAGATAATGTCCTGATTCCTTATAGCGAGGTGTACACGACTTTCAGTTTCATGAAACCAAGTCAGTTGGGCTAACTTTTGGACTCTTCTTTCCAGATATCGTGGCGAGCAGTAAGGAGAGTTGGCCCTTCTTTCTTGACTTACTTCCGGGTGTAACAACAGCAGCTCAGCGGTTCGTAACCATACTACTGCAAAGACAGGTACTGCGTTTTGCGGATGACCTCGATGGGACCAACTCGGTGGAGGAGTGGAATAAGGATGCCATGGCCGCTGCACGCAACATCCAACCTCTAAGACTCTTCTCTTTGTTGCCGAGAGACAGATTAGATTAGAGAGAATAGATGTTCAGGTCTACTCTGAAGTGTTCCACTGTCCTCCAACGGTAAAAGGAAGTTGAAGAGTAAAGATGAGTGTAGTTTATGCTGAAGATAGTGTAATTTATGCCGAGTGCATCTGTAGATTCCAGTCTGTACAATACTACATGAAAAAGTAAAATTTTGAAAGCTTTGCTGAATCGAGAAGCAGGGCACCTCCGCTGTACGTTGAAGAACGGCTACGAGTTGCCCTAATGAGGTTCAGTAGGTATGTACTACTTGATGATTACTAACTGAAGTTTTTGGCTCGTATCACCGCATTTAGATTGCAGCAGGTTTAGTAACCTGTTTCAGAGAAACGCAGACACGATAACTTCGGGACGAGCTTTGTAGTGAAGGACTTCGCCATGATTGTCAGAATCGTCGAATCTTAAAGGCTCACCGCGCTACTCATTCAGCTTTTTACTTCCTCAGTCCCCCGGATGGACATCTGGTCTTCCTCAGACCCTCGGTGTTCAAACTATTTCCCTCAGTCCCCGTGCTGGCTACCGGCCGTTTCTGACACCGGTCACGCGGTTGAATTGAAAATCTCTGTTAATAGAGAACTGTGCGAGCAAGGTAGCGGATTAATAATGCAGGCATCGACAGTAGAACGTCAGGCCAGTGAGGTCAGTCTTATTCTTTGAGACCGGGAAATACTGCGACCTATGCTAATACGGTAGTGTAGCGACGAGCGAAAAATTTAGTTCTTGTTATCAGTTCGACCCGATTGAGCAACACATTGAACTCAGCGAGGATAGCGTTTTTGTGGAGGATGTAATAGATATGGTTTGATTACTATTTGCTGCATTTTTGTAATGACAGGAGATGGTGCATGCCGAAGCGTATGTCGCTTATATGTTCTGCAATTGTCGCTTCAAATTTTTAAATTATAAGAGTCAGACACCAGGCTCTGCAAAGCAATGCCAGTGGAAGTGAGGGTCGCCGCTGTGCTGTACAGGTTTGTTACAGGAATGAATTATTTTAATGTGGTGGAGAGATTCGAAATAGGTTCTAGTACCATTCAGGAAATAATGCACGAAGTTGTCAAAGTTGTAATACATAAACTAAGATCTCGGTATTTACAGTGATCTCGAAACTCGCAGATGGAAGTTGTGTCGGCAAAATTCTTTCGCAAGTCATGTATGTTTGAGAGCGCTTTTGCGCGATGCAGCTATGTATTTCAACAGAAAACATTTTCATCCTATTCTTTTGCAAGCCGTCTGTGATACTGATGGCTGTTTCTTAGATATTTCATGTGGTCTATCAGACCACACCAACAATAGGCAAGTCTTAAGGAGGTCAGAGGTTCAATGAGAAGGTGCAAGATGCAGTCACCTGTCTTGAGTATTAATGGAGGGTTTCAGCTCAAGCCTTATGTGCTAGGTGATGCCGGGTACATTATGCATCCGTGGCTAATGATGCCTACAGCACGAACCCAAATTCGACAGGCTTGCAGGTACTGTTTACTGAGCGCCAAATAAGAGGCCGGATGTATATAGAACAAGCATTTGGTATCTTAAAAGCACGATGGCAGATATTTCAGGTGGGCATTACATCTTCTATTCATTGTGCAGCTCGTATAGTTCAGTGCTGTTGTGTGCTTCACAATGTTCTTGTGAAGCATCGAGTCCAGATGAATGATAAGCAAGGAGTTGCTGAACAAGTGCCGCAACCTACTCTGTATACGAACCCCGGAGTGAATCGAGAACGAGTGGGAGATTCAGGCAACGAAGTTCAAGCTGCCTTGTGTGAATTTCTTGCCTTGCATCGCTAATAAAAAGCTATGAATCTTCTCTTCAGTTCAATCATTGTTGTTCCGGTTCCTGCTATGTATTTCGTGCTTTCAGTAACAAGGGTTCTCGATATGCCCCGTTCTCGATATGCCTCGATATATACCCCGTGTCCATGCTGGAGCTTCGATGGGGTTCAATCCTTCATGTGGACTTTGAGTATGTGAGTTACAATGCATACGTCCTCAAGCTGTCGTAACCAAAGAAACCGCAAATCTACGTTGCAAAAAGACAAGTGGAAGGAGTAATCGGAGCCTCCCAGGTGAACACATGTTGATTGCACAATTCCCTCACCTTGCAAAAGGATATCTCTATGAAACCGAGTTCGGTCACGTGTTTAGATCAGCGGAAGTCGGAAACTTGTGTTCGTGCGGACTGACACCCAGCGTTGCAAGAATGCCACCGACTGCCCCTCCCTGATGCGTAGTGCGGTGAGCCTCTGAGTCCTTCACATGGTTGTTAGAATCGTCGAATCTTTGCTTGACGGGCTAGAGGAAACCTTAGCAGCTCAAATTTCAGCTCGAACCTAGAAGACATAATCCCCAGCAGGTAATCAATCTAAATGAACGAACAATATAGGAAGATTTAATAACTGATAGGAGTTCTTCCCACATGCGGGCGTCAGTTCCTTGACTGAACATATATCGTTAATAAACTATCACATTAACTTCTATGCTAAATCGGTAAACACTGGAAGTATTCTGTTACAAAAATGAAAACATTCCAAACTGATAGATTCAAAGTGGAAGTCTCACACTTCAACATCTTATCATCTAAGGTGAAGTTCCAAATTAGATATTTTAGTTTGTAAATATTTTATATTACAAATCTATTTTGAAATGATTGATTGTAACCTGAGACAATAGTAACATCAACCACATTCCATTAGAACACATATAACTTTAATGTCCTCGTTATGAGATTCTTGTTTATTAGATAAATTCCTCAAGAATGATGAAAAAGTCTAAAGATCAAGTCTCAAGAATGATGAAATAGTCTAAACCAGTTCTAAATAAGAATATGCATCCAAAGTTACGTTTTGGGGGAGGGCAGAAAAATGACAAAATGGAGATAACAGGAGAAAATATAGAAGGTGGATTTGCTAACCACACTGAAATCTATAAATATCTTTGACAGCGTAGAATGAGATAGAAAATTATTTTCTGATTATTTTCTAATTTTATTTATTTATTATAGGTATACAGATATATTATATAAACTTAAAACTTAAACTAATATTTAGTTTTAAATATAAATAATGAGAAAACACAGAAGAAAATACAGAAAACGGAATGGCTCACCAAAGTGAAGTGTGCAAATATTTTCTGAAGTGTAGAACGAGATTGAGAAATATTTGTTGATTCTTCTATTTATTATAGATATATATAAAACTATTATATAATTTAAACGAATGAAGAATCACGACAACATCCAAAGAAAAACGATAAATGACTCGCTTCCGAGAATACAAGATCAGGGCCAAAAGCCAAAATGCAGAGAGTCATCAATTTATGATAACTCTTATTATTTAACCCTTCCGTCGAGAACCGTCAGGTGAAACGATGGGGGCATGCCACCATCTCTGGAAGATGTAGAGGATGGACATGCATGCCTAACATGAAGATGTATGAAGATTAATTAACGATGTGCATGCATTTTGACATAATCCAGCAAGCATATGCTGGGATATTCACAATGCCAAAGGTGAAAGAATATTGTACAAATAACTTAAGGAGCACGTGAAGGCACGCTTACGCCTGTGAGAAGGCACCGACGCTGATTGGATTATGACACGATTGTCATTACTGTGTACGATTCAAGGAACAATCTGTCCAACGATGACACGACGCAGAATGCCATGCGTGTCGAAAATCCGGCTTCCGGCTTACTCGTCCTCTGCGGCGGCGATAGGTTCACTGCCCTGCCACGTGTTTACTCCTCGGCGACTGCGTGACACGAGGACCTCCATCTCTGCGCCTATACTACTTTTCATGCAGGCTGCCACTCCAAACTTGATGTAGCTTCTCAGCTCCTCCCCACGTGGTGGTCGGTATTCCGAGCTCTGCACATCAGAAACCTTGAAAGAAAACCGTCACCCAATGACTAGCAAACGGATGGGAAGACCCCATCAAGCCTTACAAGAGAAAGCAAACCGAACCGAAGGGTCAAGCAATAACCATACCGACGGGGAGAACACCGGGGCTAAGTCTCTCTATCAGTAGCTCTAAAATCGCGAGTCGTATTTATAATATCAGATATAAAAAAATCAGTATCTCTACGCACAACAGGTGCACCTGAAGAAGCATCACCTATTGCGATTGTCCTCATGTGAATGACGCCTGCTAAAGCTATTATGTAGAGTAATGGAAACCCGCTATCTGAAAAACATGGTGCATAAAGAAAGAGAAAGTGGTATCCTCTGGCGTCTCTCATGGTAAGCTCTGGCGTAATCTCGCAGAAAGACGTCGAACTCCAAAGCTGTCGATCCGTATATCTCCAAGGCTAAGGGGATGAAGTGATGTCTCACCTGCATACTCTTATACTTGTATACCTTCTCTGCTGCCGCCACGCCTGCAGTCCATCTTGGGAGATGAGTGATCACCTTTGCCACCACTGAGTCTCGTGTCGGATCCGTAACAACCACATCAACCACTGAGACCTGATCCTCGCTCATCATGTATAGGTCTGCTCTCATTGATCCTCTTGTCTGAAAGACATACCAACACTCTCTCCACGTCATGTGACTGCTCTCCCGTGCTAAGGAAAAGATGACGTCCATGATGGCATCGTGGGTAGCTATCCGCTCTCCACCATGAGGACATCGAGCAAGGTGACGACCCGAGGTGTCGAGTGAGACACCGCACTCGTAGGTGGACAATGCTGAAGCAACGGACTGGACGAAGTCTAGGTGGAACCTCATCGCTGTAGAGAAGATAGTCGGTGCGAGTCGGAACGCTCTAATGCAAGATCGAGATATGAGCCAAGAGCCTGCGTCCTTGCTCGAACAAGAGCGGAGTCGAGCTCTAGTATCCCGTGAGATGGAAGGATCCACTTAGAGCGCATGGAGAATCTGCTGGAAGTGATGTCTCGTCAGAGAAGACTGTAGTCCGCGAGATCCACTAAAGTAAGATATCTAATCGAGGGTGTGCCTCACGTGCCTCAAGAGTCAAATTATCTCTTGTCTCACGAAGACACATCTGTAGTGGATAAGAACCATCCTTCACCTCTGTCACATAGCTCTCCAGAATAAGTCTATCTCGTACGAAAAAACGACCACAGAGCCAAGATGCTGAGAGGGCCGAACTATCCAAAAAAGCTGCCGGAGCAGTCTCTTCCATGGATAATAAGCCCACCCCGTCACATGATATTGGCAAAGATGTCTGTCTCCGTGCGAGAGGTCCTGCCACACAGTCAAATGTCTCCGGTCCTATGATGTCGTCAAACATCCCATGATCCTCTTATCAAACTCTCTAAGGCGCGGGATGAAGATAGGAGATGAGGGTACTGTGCGGAATAAGTAAATAGGACGTCGTGCAATGGAAGAAAAAAAGATACCAAAGACAACATGTGGGTCCTCTAACATAAGGAGATCCTCGATATGCAAAACGTCCTCCGCAAGAGCAACATCTAAGAATCGGGAGATAAAGTTGTCTGTACCCACGGATACTCCGAGGATGCGTAAACCATCAGTAAGGCTAACAAATCCCTCTGGGAGCTGTAGGTCCGACGATATATGAGAGACCAAGCCTTGCACTTTGACACCTTCACCCTCAGCCCTACCAAGGCCAATTGAGAGACAAGGTGATCAAAGATAACACTGACTTGGTCTGCCGGATCTACGATGTGCGTATCATCAGCTAGAGAAGGAAAGACACAACCTGGAGCAGCCAATGCGGTGGTCAAGAGAGCTCTATAGTGAGCTAAGGCCAAGAGGGATCCACCCAAAGGGTCTCCTTGACGAGTCCCTGCAGCAGAGCTGATGAGTGTAACCCCCTCTATTGTATGACCGTGCTGGTAATAAAGAGAAGAGGAAGAACCATAGAACGGTCGCACGAAGGGAACGAGACCCGTCAGAGATCTTTCGCCATCCATGAGCTCCCTAAAGATGAAAGCGCGGGAAACACTATTAAAAGTATTTTCTACGTCCACTTGTAGGACAATCCAATCGGGATGGATGTCCAAGAGAGCTCTAATGCCGAAAGACACAGACTCACAACCTCCCGACGTCGCAACTCCAAACTGATGTGGACAAAGGTGATCCTGAAAAGTATCTCGAAGCTGAAGGGCAATGATTCGACTGATAAGTCGTAAGAGAATCTCTCTGATGACTATCAGTCGAATTCTTCCACCATCCTTCGTCATGGTCAAAAGTCTAGCTGCTCCAAGTACTTGAGCTATAGACTGAGATATATGTCATTGAGCTACTGCTGTCGCTACCTGAAAACGCTCCGTGAAACCACTAGAGGGATCGTATGTCTGAAAACAATCCCGTAGGTGCTCGTAGACCACCCCAGACAGACCTCTAGAAGATAGACGTGGAGTTGTACACAAGACCTGGGCAAACAAGGATCTATCGAGACATAATGACTCTTCAGGTTGATAGTCCTGAACCTCAGGTGGTGGGGATCATCTGGTGAGGAGTGAAGAAAACGTAACGCAGCGATTGTCTCCTCAGTAGGACATGTCAATGACAAAGGATGCAATGCTCTTGTAGCTCTGCTATACTCTCCCACCTGACCTAACATCCTACAACGTCGTATGCGAGCAGAAGATGAGACATCACGTGTAGAGACAGACTCACTCTTATCTCGTACCGCACGGACTGATTTGTCTTGTAAGACCGTCCAATCACCTGCACGGAATCTCCGAAGACGAGCCGCCACCTCCCGATGTCCTCCTCTGCCACCTCGAGTATAATGGAGACACCAACGAGGAAGTAGGAGGAACAATAATCACGCCGCCTCGTCTCTGGTGTTCTGTGTCAACATGTCGAGGGATAAACAGAATGCATGTCTCACCTTGTCATGAAGAGCACGAGGTAACCGATGGAACAAACGCGGACAAGAGAAACTCGTCTCGAACAAACTCAGAATAGTGCAAGAGTGAGCTCTCAAGCACTCCCACGTCTCTGGAGGAACTCTAGGAAGAAGGGCTAACGGTGCCATAATGACTGCACGTGTAGACCTCTGTTCTCGACTAACCTGGGCATCCCATGTGGTCGTATCATAGCTCTTGTGCATCTTTCTCACATGGATTTTATCCCTTGCAAGGTAAATAACTGATTGCACACCGGATATGGTGTGTCTGGAATCAGTCTCGATCTCATGGAAGAGAGTATCCATAGCTAGAGAAAAGACGATATCCGATCAAATGGTACTCATAATAAAAACATCTCCTAGAAAAGAAAAAAACAAGAAAAAAAAGAAAAAGAAAAAGAAAAAAAAAGAAAGAAGAAAAAGAAAAGAAGAAGAAGAACTCTAACCTGATACGTAGAGAGGAAGAGAATAAATACAAAAAATCTTGAAACAGACATTGGACCTTTGCGCAACAGTGTGTCTGGGGAGCCACGTAAGTTGTTACTTTGAATACCGTACGGCTACTTTCTATGCTGCTCGACTAAAGTCTAGTCAAGTATATATACAGTCCCACTCTCTTTAAGTGGATGCTCACCGGGTAGCTTATCAGCGTGCAGATAAAGAGAGCTTGCAGTAATCGATAATCGATAAGTGCAGTTTTGCAGTTCTCCATAATTGCAGGGAAGCACAATCCTGTAATTAAACAAGGTGTGTTAAAATGAAGCATGAAACAAGAACTCAGCTATTATATCGTCTACTCAAAATACATTCAATTCTTGTTTTTGTTTATCTGCATTTTACACTCTTCCACCAAGTGTGAGTGAATAATTGCATGCTTCTTGAGTTTTAGAGCAGAGAAGCAGAAAGACAAGAAGAAAACAATGAAAGAATTCTCGATGGAGATTGGTTCTGGTAATGGTTAAGACTAGGTTTTGTATTCATAATAAAAAGAAAGTCTCTTAAATAGATTAATCTCAGTTGATATCATGTTTGATTTGTGTTATTAGTAAATAGATGAATATTTTATAACTTGTAGAATAAACTAAAATATTAAATTATATTTTGATAAATATTAAATATTAACCGAATAGAGTGATGTGAACAACAAGAGTTAACCCATGAGGCATGAGCAGATTGGTACGCTTCAAAGAGTACAAGTCCTAGAAACTAATTATACATTAATACAATGTGTGTTATCTAACCCCTCATGCAACATCAACTTCTGAGATCTCTTGTCCGCTTGTTATTATAGGAAAATACATATGTGTTAGATGAAAATTATAGTCTAAGTTAATAAAAAAGTTCAGAATATATATAATTATTAAATGTCATAAGTACAAAAGGTGTCGGCCCGGATATGCAGAAGGTGGACGCGACTGTGACTTGAGAACCTCCAACTATAATGAAAATGATGCGACAGTTCTTAGCACTGGCGCAGTTCTACCGTAAGTATGTGAAGGGGTTTTCAAAGATCACAAAGCCACTAACGGACCGGATGAGAAAAGACGCACATATAAATTGGACCAGCGAGGTGAGTGATGCATTCCGAACGATCATATCCATTTTGACAAAGGCAGTCCACAGATAGGTCTTTTTTGGTTTCTTCGCTACGGGTTTTGCTCTTTTGAGTTCGTTAGAGTTCTGTTTGGCTGTATACAGCTTGTGGTAGCTAGCTTTAGCTAAGAGCTTATACATGGATGTGCTTTGGACTTGAGTTTGAATCGCGTGATACTGCTGTGGCTCTATTTGTTAGCAAAGAGAAGTTTCTCTTGCTTTGAGCTACGCTTCGGTGGTTTTGGGTCAGGGTTGCGATTCAAGGGTTGTTTTCAGGGCTTTTGAAGCAGGTTACAGACCGCTCTGGTCTGTTTTTCAATTCTGTGCTGTTAGGAGAAAGAAACGGCAGTGTACATACATTTGGAGTGGTATATATTGCGCGTTCATTTTCGTGGTTGTTTTTCTTTGTCTTGTCTCTGTTTCAACACACAACATCTCCACAGCCAGGAACCTCGCGTTTTCCTGGACATCCTTCACGCAATATCCGACACGACAACGTGCGTACAGTTGCACCGTCTTCTACTTGAGGATGTCGTCTTCTGCTGTGGGAAGAAGGCTTCTTTCTTCTTCTCTCGTTGCTCCGACTACTCTATCTTCTGGGATCCCTTATCCCTAAGACCGTCCGTACGTAGATCCGAAGTGCTCTACTGGACGAGCCAAGCTGCGAATCTGCACAACTGCTGACAGTCACCGCCACTCAAGAAGAACGCTTCCCATGCACAATCGGGAGTGAACCCAAGAAAATCCACCATCCAGAAGACATGGACAAAGCTTCTGCACTCAAATCATCAATCCATTCTCCGAGAAGAAGTCACATTGGCATTGGGAAGCTCACTCCCTCTACTTCCTGCTCCTACTCCTCGACACACCAGTTTAGCCAACAGGACTGCACGAGGATGCCGTTCCCTGTTCCTAAACTGTCCACTATCTCTATCTACATCTTCGAACCACTGTTGGTAACGAGCATGCAGACCCCTCCGGTATAATCCCAGTCTATTCGTATGTCTCAAACATCGGGTGTAGTGTGTGTGCGCACAGTACACAACAACGTACTTAATGCGCCCTTCAAATGTGTACACTCTGTCTAATGTGTCATGAGTCTACACCGTAAAATGTTTGTGTGTGTGAAGAACTAGATTTCTTACTCTTTGATCGTACTTATGTCATCTACCACGAGAAAACAGAGGAGACGACCACCAAGGAGAGATGGGCGCTGTCAAAAGGCTGCCACCCCACATGCAAGCCGTTTCTCTTTTCCGGTTTAGTCCTCTACTTTGCTGTTCCTACGCTACCTATGCTGCCACATGGTATCCTAACTAATTTTACACTGAAAACTGCCACCCTTAAGATAACATGTTCGGTCCTACTAAGTTTAGAAATGTCAACGTCGGTTGTGGTTACTATCTACTTTGATTGCTCGGAGGCAATCTCTTCCTGATCTGCTCCTACCGGAGCTCCTAACGCGGCTTTTGATAAGCTAGGAAGCCCTGCGAACACCTCGAGTAACACTGAGGTGGCTTCCTCCTCATCGTTCTTCGCTGGCCCTGCTGTCGCTGCTGCTGCTTCTTCCTTGGCTTCTGCTTCTGCTTCGGAAGACGGAAGCGTCTTTTGGGAAGCGGAGTCGACTGGTGCTTCCTCGCTCTTCTGGAGCATTAGTTCGATACTAGGGACCATGGCGACCTCATAGGGGTCCGAGGAAGTCGCTTCCTCCACGCAGAATACCTGGGAAGACGGTTCTTCTTCCTGTCTTCCAGAAGACATCTTGTCTTCCGGGGCTTCTTCCGGAGTCTTCTCGGCTTCCAACGCTGTCACTACCAAGTGCACAGCGAGGTCGAACTCCTCCTTCTCCATGTCGGCACCGATCGATGGTACTAGGACTTGGGAAGATGTAGTTACCGGTGGCGGAGTCGAGGGAAGTCCATAGAGTGTCTTCATCTCCTCTATCTGTCTATCCAAGTACCGGAACATACTCTCCTTGCACTCTACCAACATCGCCTTGGACTCATCGTCCCACTCTCTAGCCAAGATAAGCAACTTCCTACCCGCGGCGAAGTTGAACTTCTTCCGAAGCGCTTCCACCGAATGTGCTAGCATCTCCTGCGCACGAGCTTCCGCTGCTTCCCGCTGCATCTTCTCGGCTGCAACTCGCGCTTCTGCGGCTTCTCGCTGCGTCTTCCATGTCGTCTTCTCCTCTGCGAGGGCGGTGATCTTCCCCCGCACTCCGAGAACCTCTTGGTCGCGCTACTGTAAACGCGCCTGCAACTCTTGATTGCTCTTCCTCAGTTGGGTCAGCTCCTTGGCAGAAGCGGCTGCTTCCGCCTTGTACCTCGCTGCGAGCTTCTCCGTGCTGCGAAGACTAGCTTCCAGCGCTTCTGCCTTCTTCTGGCCTTCTTCTTGACGCATCAAGGTGCGCAGACCGAATCCAGGCTGTAAGGGCTTCTCCTGAGCCTTCATAGCTGGCTGGATCTCTGAGTGGAAGAAGGCACTGAACTCTTCTAGTCTTCTTCCTGCGGAAGACAAGTTCATCTCCACAATCCGATCGGAGGTGTCGACCTTGTCTTCTAGAGGCAAGGATGCCTCTTCCACCACTATGATCTTCAGCTTCTGCGCACGGGAAGAAGCTACTCTTCTCATCTTCCGGGGTGGAAGATCTCTCCCTATGGTAGAAGCGGTCCTCTTTACTGCGTTTCCTCGCATCGCAGTAGGAGTATCCATCCATCCTTCGTCTTCTGGAGTCTTCGGAAGACTCCTTGGTGTGGCAGAAGTGGTCTTCTGCTCCGGTCGGGTACTCAGCGGCTCTTCCTGCGAGTCAGACTCCGATCTTGAATGAATGAGGGAGGTGGTCTTCCTAGGTACTCTTCTAGGACCCATCTTCCTTGGAGACGTGGCGTCTTCCGATCCACTGGAGTCGTCTTCCCTCACCAGAAGCTTCTTTTGATGAGTGCCGGACCTCAGCTGCAGCATCAGAGTGGGAGGGGGAGTTACGACTGCTGCTCGGTCGTCTTCTTCCGAGGTCTCACCTTCGTCTCACGCTGCCCTGTTGGTCCATACTTCACCAACTGATCTTCCGTGAGATCCCCCATGGCTATGTACAGATAACAGAGGAAAGGTGTCAAGTGTCCTCTTGCCGGGGTACCTAAGTACGCTAGCTCCGTCTGTACATATATGTGGAAGAATGCGCTCCAGTTGACGGGCACTCCTTCCACGCATACTGCTTCCAGGAACTCCACGTCCTGATCTCCAAGGTACCTCGTCTTCTGCGCTTTCCCCTTGGGAAAGAGATGCAGAAACAGCTTCGCCAGAAGTCGCTTCTTCGGCTCCCGTAAGATTCTACCTTCCATCCGTTCCTTCCCTGCCTGTCCTCCATGAAGAGGCAAGTTGTGCTTCTAGGCACATGCCACTCACTCGAGATCCTAGGTAAGATCTTCTTCTCGGGCCAATAACCTCGGTCCTCGGATTCTGACATGTGGAAGGCCCTGCGCCACCAATCTTCAGACCAAGAAGATGGTCTTCCTCGAGCTACTCCTGCCTTTGCAGGTACACGGTTGCGAGGCGGTAAAGCTGCCCAAACCTCCTCCAGAAGATCCTGGTCGGCGAGGTTCCAATCCCACAGGAAGAAGTCGAGACCCAACTCCTTGAGGAAGGGTTTGGCCTCGGCCAACTCCGCTGCGGGTAACACCAATCCTCGAGGATGCATCGACATACTTGAAAATCTGTTGCACTAAGCCACACGCACTTACTGTGAGCTGAAGGCTCAGTCCTTCCCAAGTGCCCCCAGTCTAGCTTCTACTTATCAAAAGACGAAACTAGTCTTCTAGAAGACAGCTACTCCGTCTTCCGGGATTCTAACAGTGCTTCCTAGATAGCTCTCGTCTTCCGAGCTATATCTAAACAATCCTAACTAAGCAAGACCTCGCATGGATTCCTCCGAAGACAACCCACCTTGCATTACATCCTACTTCCTATCAGAAGATGGAAAATGTGCGAGAAGCAAAGCGTATGAACAAGTTCCAGAAGATGATCGCGGCTCCTGCGGTGACAGTGGTCTCTGGGAAGACTCCCGGGACAGCTTCCGATTCAATGTCTTTCTCGGAAGACCTCCCGAAGTCAGACTTCCCTTCACTGGTCTCACCTGTCTTTGGCTTCCGACTCGCAATCTAACCTCACAACAGACACGAAACCTTCATACTCTGTTCTTTCAACCCCTGCCTCTCATACGCACTCAGAAGAAGCTTGCTGCATGATGGGAAGACATGACCCTCGACCATTCTCTCCAGATTCTGTCAGCAAGACTTCTCACGACTCTCTCTTAAGTTCGGGAAGAAGAAGGAATGGGCTACTATGGGTCAGACAGAAGAGACCCGAAATGGATCCTCACGTCTTCTCGCGCATTTTGCCAGCCCTTCTTGTCTTCTAGTCTCTCTAGGAAGATGTGGATTTGAGAAGCTTGGAAGATCGGGAGGCACAGGCCTAGTTCCCAGCTTCCAACTTCTTGAAATAACAAACAACTCACTAAGTCTCACAGGATTCGTACCAAGCCTCTCTTAACACAAAAGCAAAGCAAATCCACTCTTGATACGAATTGTATACAGTCGTCTTCCGAAGACAGTCAGGCTTCTGAAGCGTCTTCCGAAGATGTTCAGATCTTCCAAAGCGTCTTCTGTTCAAAGTTTCAGGAGTAGAGGGATGATAGGATAGGGAAATTGATAGCTGGGATCTCCAATTTGAGGACGATGGGTAGGGAAGCTCGAATTGCACTTGGGAAGAAGCAAGGAGATGGCTGTCAGAAATTGGACAGCGCTTTCGCACCCAATGTCTTAGAAGGAAAAATGTGGGGAGGGAATTGATCGATCGGGTCGTCTGCAAACAACCAGGGAATCGCGGGGGATACCAAACAAAAGGTGAGAAGCGGTGGGAAAGGAAGAGAACATGGGAAGAGCCTCTACTATCTTCTGTTTGCTTCCCGAGCTGTCTTCGATCTTCCGTGCGCTTCCGGCTCTGGTCCTAGCTCCAATGCGACCCCACAAAGCTGCTTCCGCCGTCAGCTCCTGACTACGCCTCAATCGATCAAGACTTCCATCTTCGATTCCACTCAGCCGTCCTCCAATGTCAGCTTCCGGGAGTTCACAGAAAACTCCTTCAGCTCGACACGCTTCTGCTCTCAATAATTCGACCTTGCCTTCTTTCTAGCTTCGAATCAATCCTGACCTCTCTCAATTTCACCTAGCTGCTTCCTCACTCAAGGCTCACCCTCGAATCGATCTTCTAACCAAAAAGCGCCTTTGCTGCGGGAAGCTGAAATGTGCTAATGCGCTTCCTGCGCATCTTCCCCGCAGTTTAAGGGTTTCGACCCTCCCAACCTACCTAACCTATTTGGTGCTACCTGGTAGGTGCACCTACTTCTTACATGGTGAAGCTTCCGCGGTTGCCGTCTTCCGGAAGATACGTGTCTTCCGTCTTCCGTCTTCCGCCGTCTTCCGTCTTCGGAAGACACAACCGAGAAGACGCTTCCCGGAAGACGGTCGTCTTTCGAAGAAGTCAGCTTCTTATTACAAAAAGCTCGTAAGATCATCTTCCTTCTAAGGAAGCCGTAGTCTTAAGTAACAATGCTTCTTCAGTTATACAGACAAGTTATTATTCTTAAAAATTTCAAAAATTCGTGAATCCTGTAATTTGTGGGCACCACATACGCCCATCCTCACATGTTTGCGTCCCCTCAAACATCAGCGCTTCAGCACTTCTGTTCACGTCCAATACTTCTTTACACGCCACCCATTTACACGAGTGGTCATCAACGTACCGTCTAACTCTTCCAACTGCAAGGAACCATTGGTGAAGACCTCCAAGACGCGGTAAGGACCCATCTAGCGAAGATGAAGTTTCCCAGGGAACTTAAGATGTCGATTGTTGTAGAGAAGAACCAAGTCTCTATCTACGACGGTCACCTTCTTCAGCTTGCCATCATAGTTCATCTTACGTTGCGCTTGTACTTCGTACGTCTTCTCCAAAGCTGCATTCCTGTCTTTTTCAAACTCTACAAAGTTTAGAAGACGCTGCTCTTGGCTTTTCTCTTCTTCCATGCGTTCGGTTACGACTAACCGGTAAGTAGGGACCTCTAACTCGATGGGCACAATAGGTGTCATGCCATAAGTTAGGTAGAAGGGTGTCTTCTGGGTTGTGACTTTGGGTGAAATCCTGAAAGCCCATAACACAGATGGCAATTTCGTGTCCCAATCATACGCATGGTTAACAGTTACCTTATTCAGGATATTACATAGAAGACCATTCGACTTCTCTGTTGTCCGTTTGCTTTCGGGTTGTACGGTGTCGTCTTCCGATGCTTTATCCTGAAGTATTGAGTTAGGAGGGAAATAGTCTCATTTAAGAAATGAGTACCCTTATCTGATACCAATTCCAGCGGACATCCGTATCGAGTGATAATGTTGTGCCAGAGGAACCTGGCTACCACTGCGGCGTCGTTCTTCCTTGTGGTTTCGTCTTCCACCATCTTGGTAGCATAGTCGGTAGCTATCAAAATATACCGTGCTCGTGTTCTTCTAGCCACCGGGGCGATAGATCCAACAAAGTCGATTCCCCACTTTTCAAAATGAGCAAGCGAAAGAATGAGAGTAAGATGCCACTTAGTAGTAGCTGTTGGTCTTCCCACCCTCTGGCACGCATCACATTTCTTGATCTCCTGAAAAGTGTCTCTGTACATGATCGGCCACCAATAACCGGCGTCCAACATCTTCTTCACTGTGATCTTCAGCCCGTAGTGACTCCCAGCATCTTCGTAGTGAAGACCCGTGATCACTGGCTTAATCTCTGAAGGCTCAAGGCATCTCCTTAGCTTCTCATCATGTCCTTTCTTGAGCATGATACCCTGGAAGATGGCGTAAGGACCTGTCTTGTGTAAGAAGACAGCCTTCTACTCTGCATCCAATCCCTCGGGATACTGTTGGTCTTCCAAGAACTTCCTCAAGTCCTTGAAGATCGACTCTTCTGTGGAAGTCGCAAAGACTGGATCAGAAGATCTAGTCTCGTCTTCTGGGAAGCAGGCGGTACGCCCTCTCAGATGAAAGTGTCTTTGCGAAAACTGAAAATAGTTTCTCGTCAAGGAACTTGTCTTCCACTTCATCTTCTCGTCGTTCCGTCTCCAATCTGGATAGGTAGTCAGCGTTAACATGCTATCTTCCAGGCCTGTACTCAACTGTGTAAGTTAATTCTTGGAGTAGAAGAATCCACCTAGTTATCCTACCAGATAAATCTGCTTTCTTCACAAGATGTTTCAAAGAAAAATGATCCACATAGAAGACAAATGGGTTGGCTAGAAGATAGTGCCTAAACTTTCTACAAGAGTAAATCATGCTAAGACACTCCCTTTCAGTTGTAGAGTACTTCTTCTCTGCATCACTGAGTTGTCTTCTCGCATAGTAGATGGGATAATCCTTCTTCTTCTCATATTTCTGACTCAATACCACCCCTATGGCGAAAGCAGAAACATCCACATAAATATGGAAGACTCTCTCCCAATCAAGTGATCTTAGGACAGGGGATTCCGACAAAAGCCTTTTCATTTCTTCGAATGCTTCTTGCTGCTCAAAAGACCAAATGTAAGGTTCGTCCTTCTTCAGCAACTTGGTAAGTCTTCCTGCTACCTCTGCGTACCTGTCAATAAACCTCCTGTAGTATCCTACGTTGCCCAGGAAGCTTCTCAACTGAGTCAGGTTAGCAGGTGGGTGAAGTTTCATGATGACTTCCACCTTAGCACAGTCGACTTCTATACCTCTTCCAAAAATCCTATGTCCTAGCAAAATTCCCTCTGACATACCGAAAAAGCACTTCTCAGGGTGAAGAGCCAAACGATGTTCTCTACACTTCAAAAAACACTTCCTTAGAAATATCAGGTGGTCTTCTTTCGATCCAAACACACAGAAATCATCCAAGAAGATCTCCATGAAAGTGCGAAGATACTCCTTGAAGATTGTAATCATCAATCTCTAGAATGTGGCGGGCGCGTTCCATAAACCAAACGGCATTTGATTGTATGCGTATGTACTCCAATCAATAGTGAAAGTGGTTTTCGACTTGTCTTCTTCTCTGATTGAAACTTGGTTGTATCCAGAATACCCATCCAAGAAGCTGTAGAACTCATGTCCTGCTACCTGGTCTAACACAGAATCGGTGAACGGTGTCGTATTGTACATAGGTCTATACAGTGAAAAGTATTGCAGAGAGACTTTTTTCTATATTGTGGAAGCTGCCCTGCAGCTTAACAAGCTAGGCAGGAGCTAAGCTGGGGCTATGCTTGACAAGCTGCCCCCAAGCTTGGGTTAGAATATCACCCCTAAAGGAGTCGAGAGACACCAGAATGCAAAGCTCGACAAGGAGAGCGACCTCATGCTTCTAGTTTTGACAGAAAGTGTTTTAAGCAATAGTTAGTACGAGTTATAGGCTGTGAAATATGTGAAAGAGGGAAATCTGTCAATTCTGGTTCGTGACTCGAACTCAGAATCGGATAGCGTGAGCGTGTAGGTGTTCACAAATACTATAGTTTTGACTCCTTGTTCATTAAAAACGGAGTTGTATAGAGAAGTTAGTGTAGGAAAGACTAGTAAAGATCTTACAGAAAAATTTCTTCAGGTAAACATATGTACAAAAGTTTTTACCTTCTTGAACGGAACCAAAGGCCATCCCAGTGATAGGGCGCCTGCCTAGGAGGGAAGTGGTCTCAGGATCAATCCCCCCTGGCCTCTGGTTCCTATTCCGGCATGTTGGCCTCCTGGAAGGGAGTCTATGTTGGATATGCAGCCACGTCCTGCATATCTAGGGGCGGGAGACCGGTATCTCCCTTAATCGTGGGCTTCCTGGCCTAAGCCTCCGCATGCCATCCTGAATATACTATGGGAGATACCTGGTGCACATATGGGGGGGTTGTGAGTCCTGTGGGGCAGCCTCATAAGTGTTGGGGCTTCGGCCTACATTGGATGGCTTGTAGTATATTCAGGGTGGCATCAAGATGGCATCGAGGGCACGGGAAACTTTTGCTGAATATTATGTACGCATAAGGACAGCAGAGGAACAGCTTTAGATGGGGCCTTAAAATTAAAGCGAAAGATTACAGTGGAAGCGGAAGATTACAACGGAAAACTGAAGCGGAAGATTACAGCGGAAGCGGAAGATTACCGCGGAAGCTTGAAGCGGAATATTACAGCGGAAGCGGAAGATTACCGCGGAAGCTTGAAGCGGAATACTACAGCGGAAGCGGAAAACTACAGCGGAAGCGGAAGATTACCGCGGAAGCTTGAAGCGGAAAACTACAGCGGAAGCGGAAGATTACCGCGGAAGCTTGAAGCGGAATATTACAGTGGAAGCGGAAAACTACAGCGAAAGCGGAAGATTACCGCGGAAGCTTGAAGCGGAATATTACAGCGGAAGCGGAAAACTACAGCGGAAGCGGAAGATTATCGCGGAAGCTTGAAGCGGAATATTACAGTGGAAGCGGAAAATTACAGTGGAAGCGGAAAACTACAGTGGAAGCGGAAGATTACAACAGAAGCTTGAAGCGGAAGATTACAGCGGAAGCGGAAAACTACAGCGGAAGCGGAAGATTACCGCGGAAGCTTGAAGCGGAATATTACAGTGGAAGCGGAAAACTACAGTGGAAGCGGAAGATTACAACAGAAGCTTGAAGCGGAAGATTACAGCGGAGGCGGAAGGAGGAGAATTAGAGTTTAAGAGGGGGGCAGCTTAGCTAAGGCCCTGCTTCTGATAAGTGACTGCGCTGATAAGGACAGCAGGGGGGCAGCTTAAGCTGGGGTCTTTACTTTTAGGTAAAATACCTACGGCGACTGGGGATCGGGGAGGACAGTTTTTTTGGAAAAAGGAAGGTTTTCTGAGAGAGCGGAAGCGGAATACGCAGGAGAAGCTAAGAAGCTGGGGGAAGATCAAATTGCTGACAAATTGAATTGGGAGAGCATCGTAAGAGAGAGAGGCATGATTTTTAGGCTTGGACGTTGTTTAAATAAACTATTCTGGGGAGAAATTACTCTCAGGAGACAGTTCTATTGAGAGATCGTTTGGAAATCTACAAGGGACTTTTGATCGACGTTGGATCAGATTTCCGAGAGTTTCAGTTGGGGCAAGGAGAGGAATAAGATTCAGGGGTCCGAATTTCTCTATTAGGTTCAGATTGAGACGTACTGGGTAGACTTTTGGCTTGACGGGTGAAGACAGGTGCGCAGGAGAGGAAGAGAGAGATTTTCTGTACAGTTGGAGAAATTGGTGGTGCAGACGACACTGTAATAAAGTTAATTGAATCTTGAGAGACCTATGTGTGTACCCAGGGTGTGTTTGAGTGCTTGTTTTTGTAATTGGTGAGCACAAGGAGCAGTGTTTTGAGATCACATCGTCAGCAGCAACCTATTTTCTTTTCTGGTCATTTTTCTCTGATCGATCACAGTCAGGAGGTCCGCCCTCCCCAAGAAAGACTCTCAACTCGACAACGGTAAAGGATGATGATCCTTTTTTGTGGCCAAGTTCAGCTTCCGGAAGTCCTGACACACTCGGATCTTATCTGTCTGCTTCTTTGGCACGATGACAATAGGAGCTACCCACTCACTACTGAGTACTGGGAAGATGACTCCCGCCTTCAAGTATTGGTCGATCTGGTCCTTCATCAGAAGCGAGTACTTGGAGTTGAGCCGATATTGCTTCTGTCGTGCAGGAACAACGCCTTCCAGCAAGTCAATGCGATGCTCTCCCAACTCTCGAGGTATGCCCTTCATGTCTTCTATGGTCCACGCGAAGACATCCTGGAACTCCGTCAGAAGTTCTGTAAAGTCTTCCAACTGCTGGCCCTCGATCATCTTGGAAAGCTTCAGCTTCTTCCCAGGAGCAACCTCCATTTCTTGAAGATCATCCGGGTTTACCATTCCTTCAGTGTGACTGTACTCACTAGCACCAAAGTATTCCGGTTTGGGAGCTTCTTCTGGTTCAGATTCGTCTTCTGGAAGACCAACTGTCGGATCTTCCGAAGGGAAGACGGTATCTTCGTCTTCTGGAAGACCAACTGTCGGAGCTTCCGAAGAGAAGACGATACTTTCGTCTTCTGGAAGCTCTTCTTCCGCAACTTCGTAGCACTCAATGTATCCACAAATCACTTTCTCTGCTATCTCTGTTACTTTGTTAGTACACAAATTATTCACCACAAACTCATTGTATCGTTCATCCATGTCAGAAGACGCAGCTGAGTCTTCTGAAGTGTATCCCTCTGTCGTAGAAGGAGTTTCACCTTGGTGTCCAATCTTGATCCAAGGAAGCGAGACCTTAGTCTTCTCACCGGGCTTGGGTGTAAGATTGAGAAATCTCAAACGATGTCTTTTCCAATCTGTATTTACATTTGCAGCATACAGCCATGGTGTTCCTATCACACCTGATATCCAACCCTAGCTACAGGTCGCAAAATGATGTAAGTGAGGTAAAAAGATACTTCCCCAATTACCGTCAAGACATCTTTCAGTTGCCCCAAAGGTCATCTTCTGGTCTGGTCCGCCATTCTGAGGATTCTCGGAGTAGGCTAGAACTCAGTGAAGCCTAGGGCATGCGCCGTTTCTTCAATCATGATGTTAACTCCAGAATCGGAATCAATGGGTACCTTCTTCAGAAGACAGCCATGGATCTCCATATCAAGTTCTGGGGCTCTCAAGTCCTCATGCTCTATCCTTAGGATCGGGATGCTCTGGAGAAGTTTAGCTGTCCTTCTCTTCCTCGATCCTCGAAGCACGGATTGTAACAACTTCCTATAACCAGCGTTGTCATCCAACAGCTGTTGGAAGGTTACATCCGCCTTCTGATTCCACAAGTCTCGCAAGAAGTCGTAAGGGGATCGCTTCAGAAGAATGACTGGTGTTTCCAACAGAGAAGATGTAGTAGCTGCTTCCTAGGGTGGAAGACCAAAATGGTGTCTTCTCTCGACTGGAGGCTGTTCTGTGACCCTCAAGCTTGCTACCGGTCCTGTCTCTCACCCAGGGTAAACCTCTGATGGTCTTTGAGGAGGCGCATCATGGAACTAAGAGGCCTCGGCTAAATCCAACTCTCAACATTCTCATATCTCTTCCTCATTGGGAACGAGAACTCTCATGGAGACGCAGAGATGAAAAACACACCCTTTATAGATATGGTCTAACGGCTTCCAAATACAAGGCAAAGGGAGGATGAGGGATCACTCCACAACCCCTCTATTTATACTACTGCAGATTTACCATGGTAACTACTTGTAAATCTGATTTACTGCAATTTACCGAGACCAAGTCAAAGGTAAAAGTCCTAAGTCAAGAGTAGATTTCTCCTCCTTTGACTCTACTCTAATAATTAAGATCCTTCTAGAAGTATAAAGAAATCTTTGAAAAGAATCTCGGATTGCTCCTTATAAGACAAAATACTAACACATAATTGAGCCAAAAAGGTCAACAACCCTCTTGATTGTTTGACCCTTAAGTCTCTACAACCAATAAAAATCAGTCACGCATAAGACAAGAGTGTATTATTCACATCTTTGTCATTTTATGCACAACCAAACAAAATAGTAGTTCTCACACTTTAGAATATTCTAATATTCTGCTCTCAAATACCTCCAACTCTAACTGTGACTACTCTTAGTTATCTGTCACTAACTTAGAGTATGGTCTAGCCTTGGGACTTATTTAGAAGACTCACCACACATAGTTATAACTTATCACATATTCACTACTATGCAACCCCTGGTGTTACATTTACCCCCGGACTAAGTTTTCACTCCGTCCTCGGAGTGAACGGTGACTTTCCTTTGATGGAAGAGCTTGAGCTTGTCGTGATTCACCCGGTCAAACCTCCGTCCTCCTAGCTCTTTCAAGTCGTATGTAAAATTACCCCATACCTTCTCGACAATGAAAGGACCAAAGTAACGTGGAAGGAACTTCTTCCTAGCTCTCTTATACCTAATGGCATAAAAAAGCATTACCATATCTCCTTCCTTGAACGGCTTCATTTCTCTCTTACCGAGACGCTTGTCGAGACCTCTTTAACCTCTTGTGGACAGTTTGAAAGGTAGATAAATCAAACTGTATGGGCAACTTCGATTCCACACCGTAAACAAGATGAAAAGGAGTGTACCCCGTCGAAGTCTTCGTAGTAGTCCTATACTCCCACAAGATTGCATGTAACCTCTTATCCCAGTTGTGCTTCGCGTCCTCCATATCAGCATCCTTGGCCAGCATCGCACACAAGGTATGATTGGTCTTCTCAGCTAACCCGTTAGCGTTCGGTTTGTAAGAAGTTGTCACTCGCGGCTTGATGGAGAAATGTTCCAACATAGCGGTTGTGATGCTTCCCACAAATTCACCACCCCTATCAGAAACCAACTCAAGAGGCATCCAAACCTAGTAATGATCGGTTCTCATAAGAAACGACCAACCTCTTCCTCACTTGTGTCTTTAAGGGGCCTGGCTTCCACCCACTTGGTCAGATAGTTGGTTGCAATCACGATGTATCTGTTGCCACGAGGGGTTTTGTTTAAAGGGCTGACATGATCAATTCCCCACTTCTCAAACGGACCTAACACAGGAACTGATCTCAAGGGAGGAGTGCTAGTAGACTTCTTGGCAAAGGCTTGGCACACATCGCAAGTTCTGCAATACTCCAGACAGTCCTTGAAAATACCCTTCCAATGATATCCAGCGTCTAAGATTTTGAAAGCCGTCACCTTACCAGCAAAGTGACCACCACATACAGGTCCATCGTGGAACTCCAGCATCAACCTTGCAGCTTCCTCCTTGCCCACAACTCGTCGTAGCAATCCATCTGCACCTTGATGGAAAAGAACTCCTTCAACAATGGTGTATGGCTTACACCTCCTCATTAGAGCATTCCTCTCTCTCGCTCGCATACCTTCAGGAAATGATCCGTCAGAAAGGAAATTCCACACCTCCTTGTACTCTTCCGGCACCTCGCTGCTCAACGTGATGGTCATCAAGTCTTCATCCGGAAAAGTATCATCTAATGGTTCTTCCCCCAATTCATCGTAAGCTCTAGACAACAAATCTGCGTTGGCATGCTTCCTTCCCGGTCTATCCTCAATGACGTAATCATATTCTGCCATGAGGATCTTCCATCGAGCTATCCTTCCCTCCGCGTTGGGCTTATTGAAGATGTACTTCAAAGCTTTGTGATCAGTCACTATAAAAGATTTTCCTCCTAACAAATAGTGCCGAAACTTCTTCAAAGCAAAGATCACGGCCAACCCTTCTCTCTCTGTCACGGAATAGTTCTTCTCAGCCTGCACCATCTGCCTACTAGCATAAGCTATTGGATGGTCGTGTCCATTCTCATCTAACTGACTCAAGGTACATCCAATCGCAACATTGGATGCATCAGTATAAACAATGAATGACTTGCTCCAGTCAGGTTTGGCGAGGATTGGAGCTATCACCAATGCCTTCTTCAATTCTTCAAACGCCTCCTTAGCCTTTTGATCTTGAAGTATCAGCTCGAAGACTACACCCTTCTTCATGTAGTTGGTCAACGATTGAGCTTTATTGGAAAAAGATGAGATGAATCTACAATAATATCCCACCATCCCAAGAAATTGTCTCAACTTGGTCAAGCTAGTAGGGAATGGTAGTTCGACTATCTTCTTCACCTTGTCTGGATCCACTCCAATTCCATTTTTGGAGACGATGTGCCCCAACAGCAAGCCCTCCTCGCATCCAAAAATGCACTTTTCTGGATTCAGGGATGCATTAGCTTGCTCCAGTCGCTCTAAGACTTTGATCAGATGATCAAAGTGATCCTCCTTCCGCCCATACACACAAAAGTCATCAATGAAGTCCCTAACAAACTTCCCAAGAAACGGTTCGAACACTTTGTTCATGAATCGTTGAAAAGTAGCTGGGGCATTACATAATCCGAACGGCATCACGCGAAACGCAAATGTACCCCACGGAGTAGTGAAAGTTGTTAGATGTTGATGCTCAGGTACTATATGGATCTGGTTATATCCACTATAACCGTCTCCAAAACTGTACCATTCATGACCTGCGACTTCTTCCAAGATCTCATCGATGAATGGCAACGGGTAGTAATCCTTCTTCGTGACCGCATTCAATTTCTTGTAATCCACACATACGCGAAGCTTACCGTTCTTCTTCTTCACGATCACGATGGGTGATACCCATTCTGAATTCTCCACTTCATAAATGAACCCAGCTTCCTTCAGTTTATCAATCTCTTCTTTGACGATCACTGCTGTTGGCGGGCTGATCCTTCGTTGCTTTTGTCGAACAGGTCTCGCGTCCTCCTCCACGTCGATCCGGTGCTTCTCCAATGTCACCTCCTTCAGATCTTTATAGCTGAAAGCAAACACGTGGATGTACTTCCTGAATATCTCCAAGAATCTTCTCTTCTCTTCTGAAGTCACCCTGGGACCAAACTTGATGGTTGCTAGTCTTCGCTCTAGCTCCTCTCTACTTAATTTTGGTTTGTCCGGATCCTTCTCAACAGATGGACGAGGGAGCAAATCAATTGCTCCAATATGAGGTATGATGCAATCCATATCAAACTCCTCACCTTCTGACATCTCCTCGTCAGAAGAACCACCCGTATCTACTCCGGAGACACTTCCACTGTCTTCAGTTTCTGATTCCCAATAGTCGCTGGTTGGTCTATCAGAATCAGAAGTTACACAGCCACCACTTGAGAGAGGCACCTTCACTCGATGGTCGCTAGGTCCTATCCTCAAGTAACCTTTGTGCCATTTATCAGTTGTACGAACGGCTCTCAACCAAGGAGGTCTTCCAAGGAGGTCTTCCAAGGAGCAAGTCATAGCTGGAATCTTTCAGAATTTGAAAAGACATCAAGGTTTGTACCCCCATAACCGACACCACTACTTTCTCTAGGACTCCGAGAGGTCTCACCCTTTGCTTGTTTGCCATACCAACAATGATGCTCGCCGGTCTCGTGGGTTTCATCCCCAACCGCTTCATCAAACGTTCAGATATCGCATTCACAGCAGAACCTCCGTCCACCAACACATCAGGTACAAAGTGTCCATTCAAACGAACCTCGATCTTGGATGCTTTAGTGCATACCTCAGAGGCCTGAGCATCCACTACACCAACTCCCACACTTGAGACGTTGATCTTGCCCTTAGATTTCTTCTTCTTGGTCCTTCTCGAGCTCAATCCGCCTCGAAGCTCTCTCCTCAAGCTTGGGTTGAGTGCGATCAATTGACCGACTGTTATGTTGGCTTTTTGCGTGCCAACATCCTCCACTACGTCATATCTAGGTTGAGCAGCTGAAATGGTGAAATCCTCCATTCCCAGCTTCTTCCTAGGCTCCTTCTGAGAAGAAGACATAGTGCTGGAACGAGTGCTCCTACTTTGAGAATCCCCAATGATCATAGGTTCCTCTGAAAACCTCGTCCTCTTCCTCTCGTGAGCTAAGAGTTCCACTTGAGAGTAAGAACATTCTCCTCTCTCGTAGACATTTGGTACCTTCACCGCATCAATTGTGGCAACGCCTTTGTCTTTGTTTTGTGGCGGAACTCCTCCTCCTAGATTTCCTCTTGCACCTTCATTGTTTCGTCCTTCATTTTGGATGGAGTGTGGACAATTCCTTTGAAAATGAGGACCACCACATCCGTAGCACGAGATACCACCGAATTCATTTTGAGCCCTCGATTGAAATTTCCTCCATAACCTCGTTGGCCTCCTCCTCCTCCTTGGTTCCTCCGCTCTTTCAACTGCACTACATTGATCTTCAGATCCGCCAACGTTTCTGTTATTTGTCTTAGTTCATCTTGAAGATTAGGCGTCGGAGGGTTGACAGCAACCACAGCGGGTGTGTTAACCACAGCAGGCGTCGGGATTCTTTGAGCAGCTCTACCACCGAGTGTAATCCCTGCAACACTTGCCGCCTTTGCTTCTCCTAGAAGAACGTCATCATCTTCCAAACTCTCTTCCATTCGAACCGCAATTTCAATCACCTTCGCCTTAGTGGTGGGCTTCTCGTACTTCACCTGAGTTCTGATTTGAGGCTTCAGACCTGCCACAAAGTTCTTGGTAAGCATGGCCACAATTCCCACCATTGTAGCCTCCACATTATCACCGCTCTTCTTCAATATAGTCTTGAAACGAGCCTCCAACTTCTCGGTTCTTTCTGCGTAAACCCTCACCTTCTCAGCATCTCCTTGCTTCAAGAAGGTCACCTCGGTCATGAGCTTCTCATAGCTCTCATCCGGCAGAAAGTTCTCAATTAGAGCCTCCGTCAAGCTTTCCCATGTATCCATCTCAGTCTTGTTCCTTCTGTATTTCTCATACCAAGTCAATGCGGTATCCTCTAGGAAATCAGGTAATAGTGATGCCCACTCTTCCTTCTTCCTCTCATGGTTTCCTATGCATGCTCGCTTGAAATCTCGCACAAAGGTTTCTACATCCTCACCATCCTTTCCATAGAAAACCGGAAGCTTCCCCATCTTAAATTGATGTCTTCTCCTCTCCTCAACACGATGTCTCTCTTCGTTTTCTAGTATAGGATGAACATTACTAACTCCATGCGAGCATAATCGACCATTGGTAGCAAGAAAGGAAAAGGTTCCATCATAATCGCCTGCGCTATCTCCTCACCGAACGTATGCATGAGTCGCATCCTCATCGTCACCTTCTCCACCATCCGGATTATCATCTCCATCATGCGTTAGCTGAATTTTCGTCTGAAGATGACAGCTTCTCCGTTTCAACTCCTTGCTCCTCTCTCAATCTTCTAGACGTAGATGCCAACAGTGCGATCACGTCTCCACACTCGTGCTCCTTTGGCAAACCTTCAATCCCACAGTTTGAGCAGATGTTCTCGTCCTTGAAAACGCGTGAAGGAGACGACGGACCTACTCGAAGACCTAGATCAATAGAATTCCTTCTCTCACGAGGATTTTCTCTCTTGAATCTCACGGGACAACTTGCTGCATAGTGTCCCAACCCTCTACAAAAGTAGCACCACGATTTTGTTCTCAACTTCTTCTTGGAAGAGTCTTGTCTGTTTCTCTCCGTCCTCTCTTCAAATTCGACCTTTAACTCTCTAGAACGTTCGTCCACACCCACTATGACATCAAGATTTTGAGGGAGGTTCCTAAGTCTCACTACCCACTCTTTCTGACCCTCCATGATCTTGACTTAAATTCGACCCCATGCAGATTTTGATCGATTGGACTACCAGCTGAACTTCTGACAGCGATATCTTGAGCTCTAATAGCTCCAAAACTAGTGATCTTTGGATCAATAGATAGATCAGGAGCTTTTCCAGTCCGTCGTGAAGTTTCAAGGACGTCCGAGAAATACAAAGAAAATGACGGTGACTGTAAACTCGATCAGAAAGTGAATCGTCTACACCTTCAGACTCTTAGTCTCTCCTCCTTTTAGTCTCAACAATAAGGACTATCACTCAAAGAACCTGATAAGAGTGATCTGATCCTCTACCCTCATGAACATATAGGATTATATGAACCACTCTACTCTCAGATTTGAACTCTAACACTCGACACGTTCTCTTCAGCTGATTCTAACATCCTATGTGTACAGAATGTACAAGATGACCTCAAATGCATCGTAGATGACAACCGGATACACGAATGGCTCTAAGGTCTCTAGCATGGCAGTAGCTCTAGCCTCTCCAAGAGTTCTCTCGATATGCTCTCTCATAACGTCCTTCTGTCTGATGTAAAACTGCACGCGAAACATATCTCTCAAGCCTCCTAGTGAGGTCCCGGCAACGGAACCAAAAATGTGACCCTCAAGCTTGCTACCGGTCCTGTCTCTCATCCAGGGTAAACCTCTGATGGCCTTTGAGGAGGCGCATCATGGAACTAAGAGGCCTCGGCTAAATCCAACTCTCAACATTCTCATATCTCTTCCTCATTGGGAACGAGAACTCTCATGGAGACGCAGAGATGAAAAACACACCCTTTATAGATATGGTCTAACGGCTTCCAAATACAAGGCAAAGGGAGGATGAGGGATCACTCCACAACCCCTCTATTTATACTACTGCAGATTTACCATGGTAACTACTTGTAAATCTGATTTACTGCAATTTACCGAGACCAAGTCAAAGGTAAAAGTCCTAAGTCAAGAGTAGATTTCTCCTCCTTTGACTCTACTCTAATAATTAAGATCCTTTCTAGAAGTATAAAGGAATCTTTTGAAAGGAATCTCGGATTGCTCCTTATAAGACAAAATACTAACACATAATTGAGCCAAAAAGGTCAACAACCCTCTTGATTGTTTGACCCTTAAGTCTCTACAACCAATAAAAATCAGTCACGCATAAGACAAGAGTGTATTATTCACATCTTTGTCATTTTATGCACAACCAAACAAAATAGTAGTTCTCACACTTTAGAATATTCTAATATTCTGCCCTCAAATACCTCCAACTCTAACTGTGACTACTCTTAGTTATCTGTCACTAACTTAGAGTATGGTCTAGCCTTGGGACTTATTTAGAAGACTCACCACACATAGTTATAACTTATCACATATTCACTACTATGCAACCCCTGGTGTTACAGTTCCCATGAGACAAGGGCTACCGTAGTCAATGGAGGAAGCTGCTGTACTATCTTCCGTCGCTTCTCCAGCTCTTCTTGCATGATCGCTTCAACTTCTTGCCTAATGTCATGAGCAAAGTACTTTGGATCTTCTCGGTCGTAAGTAGGAGAAGAGGGCCGCTCAGGAGAAGATGACCTCTCCTTTCGCTGCTTCTTCTTCTTGATCTCCTTCTGATGGGATTCTGACTTCCTTTTGCTTTTGGTACTTACCTTGAACACCGCTTCATCCAGGACTTCTTCTGGAGGTCAACTGTCTGAATCCGGACTAGGACTCCAAACGGTACCATCCGCCAAAGTGAAAGAAGAAGCTGCCTCAAGTGACTTCGTCTTCTGAGCTGCAGTCGTCTTCTGCAGCTGAGGTTCTTTTCCTTCGCGCTTCCCGGGGTCTAGTTCGTCTTCCTCGATATGGAGACAATCCGTACAATCCTCAGGATCTTCTTCTTCTACCGTGATGTGCTGTACCACTGCTAACTCAAGTTTAGAAGCTGATGCAGCTTCTGCAGGAGGCGTGGTCTCTGCAAATCTAACCATTTGTCGTGGCCGTAAGGTCTGAGGACAATTTTCTGTGAAATGACCTGCTTCCTTACAGTTTTCACACAAGGGCACTTGCCCAATCTGTCTTCTTGGATGAGGACAGGTGGACCACCAGTGTCCTGTCTCTCCACAGTTATTGCACGCTCCAGGAAGAGGGTTTAGAGGTCGTTGTGATGAAGAAGGTTGCCAGGACGTCCTGGTCTGTACATTACTAGCTCTATCCCTAGGTACATAACGATTATATTGGGCGAGAGGAGTAGGAGTGAAGGGTTGTATCGTCTCGATCCTATAGCAAGTTTTCCCACTGGGATCGTGTAGATATCTCTCATCGTCTTTTTCCCAGCCTGCCCAGTTGACAGCTTGGTCCTGCGTACACTGATCTCTGGTGTGCCCGGAAGAGTTACAAAGGTTGCACCAAAGGTTTGGCTGGGAAGCCGTAGGTTGCTTCTGCTTGTCCTTCTGGTTCAGAAGATGAACTTTCAGGTCGGCAAATGAACCTTCATCGATCCGAGGATCAAGTGCAGACTGAATGATCTGAGTCTGAGGCATCTTCTGCACAACTTCTTCCCTTGATCGTGTCTTCTCCTTCTTCTTCTTCTATGTCTTCTTCTCTTGTTCAGATTCAGATTCTGAACTTTCGACCGTAGACTCTTCAGAAGTAGAGGATGCTTCCGAATCATTGTTATCAGTTTCAGTGGACTTGGACTTCCTCTTGGACTTCCTAGAAGACTTCTTGGACTTCTTGGACTTCTTGGACTTCTCCGAGGTCTTTCCTCTGTCTTTCGTCATATTCCGAGTGATGCTCGAGGTTTCATACTGCTCGGCATGCTTCTGTACTTCTACTAAATCATCACCTCCTCCTCTTCTGCAGTACAACTCCATATCCTGAAACAATCCTCCCAAGTACCAGTCCACGGCTTGCTGGGCACAATAACCGGGTCTTCCTTGGTTCTGAGGGATGTGATCCAGGAGGTCTTCAAACCTCTCGGTGTAATCCCGCAATGTCTCTTTCTTCTTCCGTTCGAGCCTCTGAAGTTCTATGAGGGTCATCCGATCATAGCCCACTCCTCTGAACCTCTTCAGAAAAGCTGCCTTCAGAGTAGCCCAAGCGGCCATTACTAACCCATCATCCAACATTTTACTCATCCATTTCCTTCCCTTCCCTATGATCAAACTGGGAAATACACGGAGTCTGTCGACATCCGAGTCTTCCTTGTTGGAGCGAGAGATGGTCTCGAACATCGTGATGAAGTCGTCTGCGTCAGCATCATCGTCATACGGATGGTACTTCTGCCAAGTGTGGGAAGCCATGTCGATTGTCGGCTGGTGCGACTGCCAACTTCTTCCTCCCTCAGGCCCAGGTGGTGGAGATGGTCTTCTCGAAGGTCCAGGCCTGTCTGAATCACGAAGGTCGTCTTCTGAGTCAGAACTACTGTCGCTGTCGCCTTCTGAGACTATGGAACGATCTCCTCTAGTCTTCCTTCACCTTGAGAAGCTTCTTCCGCACTTGGGAAGACGTCTTCCGAGTAACCAGTACCAAAATCTACTTTATACACGTGATCACCCGGTTGGCTTCTGTCTTCTCCAAAGATTATGCTCGAGATGGAAGGTTCTTCCAACTCTACTGATCGGATCTTCCCGAGCTCTTCTTCTTTCTTTTGGTGTCTCAAGGATATCCGCTGCTCTCTAGAAGCGGTTCGCTGGGGTGAATGTACCCACTCAGGATATTTACTCGTGCGTCTTCTGCTTCTTCCTCTGATCGGAGGCATCCACCTGAGTGCTGAGAAGAGATGTCTCTCTTCTTCTAATACTAGATCCGGCAGACCGAATGACTGAACAACCGATCACAGGTTCGGAACGTCTTCTTCCCCTGCTTCTTGTTGTACTCACTGCAATCTTCCAAGATCGAGTCTTCCAAGAAACTCTTGGAAACGGGGAAGCGGCTTCTTCTAGTTCCCCCTGATGTATCTTATCAGCTTCTGGTTGCGGTTCATGTCTTCTAGCAAGATAGAGTCCCACAACACATCCAACTACAATCGAAGTTAGTTCGAAATGAAACTAACTACTGGCACACAGATCCAAGAAGCTTAAAACAGAAGTTACTAAGATGAAATCCTCGGCAGCGGCGTCAAAAATGGTGCTCACTATATGTAGTGTCGCAGGATTACCCCTTTTGTCCATTTAGTATACAAGATATCATTCCCACAGAGGATTTGCACAAGTAACGATGCTCTAAGTTCTAAGATCTGTTCAAACACACAAACACACAGATTTTGCCTAGAAATCGCATCTTCTCACAAAAACCACGCGTCTTCCAGACCCGCCAAAAGGTGCTCTAGATCTAAACAAACAACTACTAAGTAAAATATCACACAACTATTCACAGAGAAGCTCGAGAAGACACTTCCTGCTTCCAGATCATTTCTTCTGGTCTTCTCAATACCATCTTCCCGAAGCAATTCTCGGCTTCTGGGGGTTCAACTCGGCTTCTCACACCTCCAGAAGACTGCTCCTGCTTCGCAGAAGTCGACTAGCAACGGCTGTTACACCTTACTCACTCTCACATTCCAACGGGTTAGATTAATCATAGGGTGTATGCCCCCTGTAGCCTTCCCAGGCTTCTGCCTACGGAAATGGTCTTCTTGCAGCACTACAATGACATTCACCTTCACGGAAGCTCAATAGAAGTCTCGGAAGCTCACTAGAAGAAGATAAGAAGATGGGGAAGATGAGGAAGATGGGAGAAGATGGAGAAGAAGAGAAAATCCAAACAAGAGAAAACAAGATGAAAAGGAGAAATTAAGATTCCGACATGCTTCTAGTCCGGATCCTGACTAACAAGCCATCCCTGCTTGTAATAGTTTGGGGAGGAAGACAACAAACGTGGATGTCGTCTTCTGCTGTGGGAAGAAGACTTCTTTCTTCTTCTCTCGCTGCTCCGACTACTCTGTCTTCTGGGATCCTTTATCCATAAGACCGTCCGTACGTAGATCCGAAGTGCTCTACTGGACGAGTCAAGCTGCGAATCTGCACAACTGCTGACAACAACAACCCTTCCGCGCATACTGCTTCCAGGAACTCCACGTCGTGATCACCAAGGTACCCCGTCTTCTGCGCTTTCCCCTTGGGAAAGAGATGCAAAAACAGCTTTGCCAGAAGTCTCTTCTTCGGCTCCCGGTAAGATTCTACCTTCCATCCGTTCCTTCCCTGCCTATCCTCCATGAAGAGGCAATGCTTACAAGCAACTGAGCCAAAGGCTCAGTCCTTCCCAAGTGCCCACAGTCTAGCTTCTACTTCTCAGAAGACGAAACTAGTCTTCCAGAAGACAGCTACTCCGTCTTCCGGGATTCTAACAGTGCTTCCTAGATAGCTCTCGTCTTCCGAGCTATATCTAAACAATCCTAACTAAGCAAGGCTTTGCATGGATTCCTTAGAAGACAACCCACCTTGCATTACATCCTACTTCCTATCAGAAGATGGAAAATGTGCGAGAAGCAAAGCGTATGAACAAGTTCCAGAAGATGACCGCGGCTCCTGCTGTGACAGTGGCCTCTGGGAAGACTCCCGGGACAGCTTCCGATTCAATGTCTTTCTCAGAAGACCCCCCGAAGTCAGGCTTCTCTTCACTGGTCTCACCTGTCTTCGGCTTCCGACTCGCAATCTAACCTCACAACAGACACGAAACCTTCATACTCTGTTCTTTCGACCCCTGCCTCTCATACACACTCAGAAGAAGCTTGCTGCATGATGAGAAGACATGACCCTCGACCATTCTCTCCAGATTTTGTCAGCAAGACTTCTCACGACTCTCTCCTAAGTTCGGAAAGAAGAAGGAATGGGCTGCTATGGGTCAGACAGAAGAGACCCGAAATGGACCCTCACGTCTTCTCGCACATTTTGCCAGCCCTTCCATTCTTCTAGTCTCTCTAGGAAGATATGGATTTGAGAAGCTTGGAAGACCGGGAGGCACATGCCTAGTTCCCAGCTTCCAACTTCTTGAAATAACAAACAACTCACTAAGTCTCACAGGATTCGTACCAAGCCTCTCTTAACACAAAAGCAAAGCAAATCCACTCTTGATACGAATTGTATACAGTCGTCTTCCGAAGACAGTCAGGCTTCCGAAGCGTCTTCCGAAGACAGTCAGGTTTCAGAAGCGTCTTCCAAAGATGTTCAGATCTTCCAAAGCGTCTTCTGTTCAAGGTTTCGAGAGTAGAGGGATGATAGGGTAGGGAAATTGATAGCTGGGATCTCCAATTTGAAGACGATGGGTAGGGAAGCTCGAATTGCACTTGGGAAGAAGCAAAGAGATGGCTGTCGGAAATTGGGCAGCGCTTCCGCGCCCAATATCTTAGAAGGAAAAACGTGGGGAGGGAATTGATCGATCGGGTCGCCTGCAAACAACCGGGAAAGGAAAAGAGAACATGGGAAGAACAAAACAAAAGACGAGAAGCGGTGGGAAAGGAAGAGAACACGGGAAGAACCTCTACTATCTTCTGTCTGCTTCCTGAGCTATCTTCGATCTTTTGCGCGCTTCCGGCTCTGATCTCAGCTCCAATGCGACTCCACAAAGCTGCTTTCGTCATTAGCTCCTGACTACGTCTCAATCGATCAAGACTTCTGTAGTGTCGCAGGATTACTCTTTTTGCCCATTTAGTATACAAGATATCGTTCTCACAGAGGATTTGCACAAGTAACGCTGATCTAAGTTCTAAGATCTGTTCAAACACACAAACACACGGGTTTTACCTAGAAATCCCGTCTTCTCACAAAACCACACGTCTTCCAGACACGTCAAAAGGTGCTATGGAACTAAACAAACAACTACTAACTAAAATATCACACAACTATTCACAGAGAAGCTCGGGAAGACGCGCTTCCTACTCCCAGGTCACTTCTTCCGGTCTTCTCAGTACCGTCTTCCCGAAGCAATTCTCGGCTTCTGAGGGTTCAACTCGGCTTCTCACACCTCTAGAAGACTGTCCTGCTTCGCAGAAGTCAATTAGTAACGACTGTTACACCTTATTCTCGCACTCACATTCCAACGGGTTAGATTAATCACAGGGATGTCCTCTGTAGCCTTCCCAGGCTTCTGCCTACGGAAATGATCTTCCTGCAGCACTACAACGACATTCACCTTCACGGAAGCTCAATAGAAGTCTCGGAAGCTCACTAGAAGAAGGTAAGAAGATGAGGAAGATGAGAGAAGATGGGGAAAGAGGAAATCCAAACGAGAGAAAACTAAAAAGGAGAAATTAAGATTCCGACAGGCTTCTAGTCCGGATCCTGACTAACAAGCCATCCCTGCTTGTAATAGTTTGGGGAGGAAGATAACAAACGTGTGTACAGTTGCACCGTCTTCCACTTGAGGATGTCGTCTTCTGCTGTGGGAAGAAGGCTTCTTTCTTCTTCTCTTCGCTACTCCGACTACTCTGTCTTCTGGGATCCCTTATCCATAAGACCGTCCGTACGCAGATCCTAAGTGCTCTACTGGACGAGCCAAGCTGCAACTCCACAACTGCTGACAGTCATCGCCACTCAAGAAGAACACTTCTCATGCACAATTGGGAGCGAATTCAAGAAAACCCACCACCCAGAAGACACGGATTAAGCTTCTGCACTCAAATCAGCAATCCATTCTCCGAGAAGAAGTCACATTGACATTGGGAAGCTCACTCCCTCTACTTCCTACGCCTACTCCTCGTCACAACAGTCTAGCCAACAGGACTACACGAGGATGTCGTTCCCTGTTCCTAAACTGTCCACTACCTCTATCTATATCTTCGAACCACTACTGATACGAGCATGCAGACCCCTCCGGTATAATCCTAGACTATTCGTATGTCTCCAACATCGGATGTAGTGTGTGTGTGACTAACGAATTCATGTGTCTCTGTCTGCACCTGAAAAATGTGTATGGGTGTGCAGCAGCAGCCCGAATTCCTACTCTTCGATCCTACTTATGCATCTACCACAAGGAAACAGAAGGAACCACCACCATGGAGAGAAAAGTTGCCTCTCCACATGCAAACGATTTCCCCTGCCTATTCTTGCGCTTCCTACTCTGCCACATGGCTGCCTACTAATTTTACACTAAAAACTGCCACCCTTAAGATAGCATGTTTGGTTCTTACTAAATCTAGAATTGTCAACTTCGGTTACTATCTACTCTGATTGCTCGGTGGCAATCTCTACCTGATCTGCCCCTATCAGAGCTCCTAACGCGGCTTCTGATAAGCTAGAAAGCCCTACGATTACCTCGGGTGTCACTGAGGTGGCTTCCTCCATAGTCGTCGCTGGTCCTACTGTCGTTGCTGCTGCTTCTTCCTCGGCTTCGGTTTTGGCTTCGGACTCTACTTCTACTTCTGCTTCGGAAGACGGAAGCGTCTTCTGAGAAGCTGGGTCGACTTGCGCTTCCTCGCTCTTCTGAGGCACTGGTGCGGTACTAGGGACCATGGCGACCTCATAGGGGTTCGGAGAAGTCATTTCCTCCACGCGGAATACCTGGGAAGACGGTTCTTCTTCCTGTCTTCCAGAAGACATCATGTCTTCCGAGGCTTCTTCCGGTGTCTTCTCGGCTTCCAACGCTGTCACTACCAAGTGGACAGCGAGGTCGAACTCCTCCTTCTCCAATCCGGATCCAGTCGATGGTGCTGGAGCTTGGGAAGATGCAGTTGCAGGTGGCGGAATCAAGGGAAGACCACAGAGTGTCTTCACTCCCTCTATCTGCCGATCCAAATACCTGAACATGCTCTCCGTGCACTCTACCAACCTCGCTCTGGACTCCTCGTCCCACTCTCTAGCCAAGGTAAGCAACTTCCTACCCGCGGTGAAGTTGAACTTCTTTCGAAGCGCTTCCACCGACTGTGCTAGCATCTCCTACGCACGAGCTTCCGCTGCTTCTCGCTGCATCTTCTCAGCTGCAACTCGCGCTTCTGCGGCTTCTCGCTGCGTCTTCCATGTTGTCTTCTTCTCTGCGAGGGCGGTGATCTTCCCTCGCACTCGGAGAACCTCTTGATTGCGCTGCTGTAGACGCGCCTGCAACTCCTAGTTGCCCTTCTTCAGTTGGGTCAGCTCCTTGGCAGAAGCGGCTGCTTCCGCCTTGTATCTCGCTACGAGCTTCTCCGTGGTGCGGAGACTAGCTTCCAGCGCTTCTGCCTTCTTCTGGCCTTCTTCCTGACGCATCAAGGTGCGCAGACCGAATCCAGACTGTAGCGGCTTCTCCTGAGCCTTCGCTCTCTTCTCCAGCAACTCCATAACTGACTGGAACTCTGCGTGGAAGAAGGAACTGAACTCTTCCAGCCTCCTTCCTACGGAAGACAAGTTCATCTCCACAATCCGATCGGAGGTGACGACCTTGTCTTCTAGAGACAAGGATGCCTCTTCCACCACTATGGTCTTCATCTTCTGCACACGGGAAGAAGCTACTCTTCTCATCTTCCGGGTGGAAGATCTCTCCCCATGGTAGAAGGGGTCCTCTTCACTGCGCTTCCTCGCATCGCAGTAGGAGTATCCATCCATCCTTCGTCTTCTGGAGTCTTTGGAAGACTCCATGGTGTTGTCGAAGCGGTCTTCTGCTCCGGTCGGGTACTCAGCGGCTCTTCCTCCGAATCAGACTCTGATCCCGAATGAATAAGAGAGGTGGTCTTCCTATGTACACTTCTAGGGCCCATCTTCCTCAGAGGCGTGGCGTCTTCCGACCCACTGGAGTCATCTTCCCTCACCAAAAGTGTCTTCTGATGAGAGTCGGACCTCAGCTGCGGCATCAGAGTGGGAGAGGGAGTCATCGCTGCTGCTCGGTCATCTTCTTCCGAGGTCTCCTCCTTCGTCTCATGTTGCCTTGTTGGCCCATTTTTCACCAACTGCCCTTCTGTGAGATCCCCCATGGCTACGTACAAGTAGCAGGGAAAAGGTGTCAAATGTCCTCCTGCCGGGGTATCCAAGTACGCTAGCTCCGCCTGTACATAGATGTGGAAGAATGAGCCCCCAGTTGACAGACACTCCTTCATCCCACACTGCTTCCAGGAACTCTACGTCCTGATCTCCAAGGTACCTCGTCTTCTGCGCTTTCCCCTTGGGAAAGAGATGCAGAAACAGCTTCGCCAGAAGTCGCTTTGCCAGAAGTCGCTTCTTCAGCTCCCGGTAAGATCCGATCTTCCACCCGTTCCTTCCCTACCTATCCTCCAGGAAGAGGCAAGTTGTGCTTCCAGACACATGTCACTCACTCACGATCCTGGGCAAGATCTTCTTCTCGAGCCAATACCCTCGGTCCTCGGATTCTGGCCTGTGGAAGGCCCTGCGCCACCAATCTTCAGTCTAGGAATATGGTCTTCTCGAGCTACTCCTGCCTTCGCAGGTACACGGTTACGAGGCGGTAATGCTGTCCAAACCTCCTCCAGAAGTCCCTGGTCGGCGAAGTTCCAATCCCACAGGAAGAAGTCGAGACCCAACTCCTTGAGGAAGGGTGTGGCCTCGGTCAACTCTACTGCGGGTAGCATCAACCTTCGAGGATGCATCGACATACTGGAAGATCTGTTGCACTAAGCCACACGCACTTATTGTGAGCCAAAGGCTCAGTCCTTCCCAAGTGCCCACAGTCTAGCTTCTACTTCTCAGAAGATGAAACTAGTCTTCCAGAAGACAGCTACTCCGTCTTCCGGGATTCTAACAGTGCTTCCTAAATAGCTCTTGTCTTTCGAGCTATGTCTAAACAATCTTAACTAAGCAAGGCCTTGCATGGATTCCTAAGAAGACAACCCACCTTGCATTACATCCTACTTCCTATCAGAAGATACAAGATTCGTGGAACGTAGAGTGCATAACAGGTTTAGAAGATGGTTGTGAGCTCCTGTGATGACAGTGGCCTCTGGGAAGACTCCCAAGACAGCTTCCGATTCAATGTTGTTCTCGGAAGACCTCCCGAAGTCAGGCTTCCCTTCACTGGTCTCATCTGTCTTCTTCTTCCTACGCGCAATCTATCCTCACAACAGACTCAAGACAATTGCACTCTGTTCTTCTGACTTCTCACCTCTCATACACACTCAGAAGAAGCTTGCTGCATGATGGGAAGACATGACCCTCGATCATTCTCTCCAGATTCTGCCAGCAAGACTTCTCACGACTCTCTCCTAAGTTCGGGAAGAAGAAGGAATGGGCTGCTATGGGTCGGACAGAAGAGATCCGAAATGGACCCTCACGTCTTCTCGCGCATTTTGCCAACCTTTCCAGTCTTCTAGTCTCTCTAGAAAGATGTGGATTTGAGAAGCTTGGAAGACCGGGAGGCACATGCCTAGTTCCCGACTTCCACCTTCTCGAAATAACAAAACAACTCACCAAACCACTCGGAATTCGTACCAAGCCTCTCTTAACACAAAACCAAAGCAAACCCACTCTTGATACGAATTGTGTACAGTCGACTTCCGAAGACAATCTGGCTACTGAAGCGTCTTCCGAAGATGTTCCAATCTTCCGAAGCGTCTTTTGTTCAAGGTTTCGGAAGTAGAGGAGTAGTAGGGTAGGAAAATTGATAGCTGGGATCGTCAATTTGAGGGCTAGAGGTAGGGAAGCTCGAATTGAACTTGGGAAGAAGCAAGTGGATGTCTGACGGAAATTGGGCAGCGCTTCCGCACCCAATGTCACAATAGGAAAATAAGGATGGGGGATTGATCGATCAGGCTGTCTGCAAACAATCGGGAAGCGCGGGGAATGCCAAACAAAGGCGAGAAGCAGTGGGGAAGGGAAGAGAACATGGGAAGAACCTCTACTGTCTTATGTCGACTTTCCGAGCTGTCTTCGATCTTCCGCGCGCTTCTGGCTCTGGTTCCAGCTCCAGTGCGACCTCACAAGGTTGCTTCCGCTGTCAGCTTCTGGCTACGTCTCAATTCCACCTTCGATTCCACTCAGCCACCCTCCAATGTCAGCTTCTAGGAGCTTACAGAAAACGTCTTCAGTTCACTACGCTTCCTGCGCTCAGTAGTTCGATTTCGCCTTCCTTCTAACTTCAAATCGATCTTGTCCTCACTCGATTTCACTCGCTGCTTTCCTCACTCAAATCAACTTGCTGCCTGAATAGATCTTCTCAGTCTCTAATCTCTCGATGCGGGAAGCAGGTAGGTTTCTGTGCTAATGCGTTTCCTGCGATGTCTTCCCCGCAGTTTAAGGATTTTGACACTCATGACCTACCTAACCTGTTCGGTGCTACCTGGTAGGTACACCTACTCCTTACGTGGTTAAGCTTCTGCGGTTGCCGTCTTCCGTCTTCCACCGTCTTCCGTCTTCCGAAGATATCACCGAGAAGACGCTTCCCGGAAGACGGCCGTCTTCCGAAGAAGTCAACTTATTATTACAAACAGCTCATAAGATCATCTTCCTTCTAAGGAAGTAGTAATCTTAAGTAACAACGCTTCTTCAATTATACAAACAAGTTATTAATCTCAAAAATTTCAAAAATTTGTGAATCCTGTAATTTGTGGGCACCACAACTTCCATCTTCGATTCCACTCAGCCGTCCTCCAATGTCAGCTTCCGGAAGTTCACAGAAAACTCCTTCAGCTCGACACGCTTCTGCTCTCAATAATTTGACCTTGCCTTCCTTCTAGCTTCGAATCAATCCTGACCTCTCTCAATTTCACCTCGCTGCTTCCTCACTCAAGGCTCACCCTCAAATCGATCTTCTAACCAAAACGCGCCTTTGCTGCGAGAAGCTGAAATGTGCTAATGCGCTTCTTGCGCATCTTCCCCGCAGTTTAGAGGTTTCGACCCTCCCGACCTACCTAACCTATTCGGTGCTACCTGGTAGGTGTACCTACTTCTTACGTGGTGAAGCTTCCGCGGTTGCCGTCTTTCGGAAGATTACGTGTCTTCCGTCTTCCGTCTTCGGAAGACACAACCGAGAAGACGCTTCTCAGAAGACGGTCGTCTTCCGAAGAAGTCAACTTCTTATTACAAAAAGCTCGTAAGATCATCTTCCTTCTAAGGAAGCCGTAATCTTAAGTAACAACGCTTCTTCAGTTATACAAACAAGTTATTATTCTTAAAAATTTCATAAATTCGTGAATCCTGTAATTTGTGGGCACCACACGTGGAGTGAAGTTGCAGAACATGCAGTTGAGATACGAATTACTCATGTTCAAGCAAAGTTCGATTTATGTGATACAAGGAAGACTTAAGACTAAGTTGCTTAAAGAATGTCATGATACGTCCTTATCAGATCATAAAGAGAAAAAATCCACTTTAGTAGTGATAGCTAAAAGGTTTTATTGGTCCTACATGAAAAAAGATGTTGCCCACTTTGTGAAAACATGCGTAATCTATCAAGCAAACCGAGGTTCTTATGCAAAGAAAGAATGGTTACTTCATCCTTTGTCATTCCAGCCAGACCTTGGAAAAACATCAGTATGAACTTCATAACGTCTATTTGACTCAAACGGATACAACACAATCTTTGTGATAGTTGACCAGTTTAACAAACTAGTCAAGTTTACCTCGACCTTGGATACCACGATAACGTTCAAGACTCGGCTGTTCTTAGATACTTGGTGACGTTCACATGGATTATCTCGGAGTATTATTTCATACCAAGACTCCAAGTTCACAAGTGCCTTTTGGAAACACTTGTTCCAAAAGTTGGAGACTAAGTTAAAATTTAGTACCGCTTTTCATCCTGAAACGGATGGACAAACAGAACGAGTTAACTCGATTCTGAATCAATTCTTGAGAAATTATGTGAGCACAGACCTAAGTGACTAGACAGAGTTGCTCAGTCTTGTAGAGTATTGCTATAACTCCAAGAAGCATTCAGCAACTGACGAATCACTGTTCTTGCTAGTTTACGGACATGAGCTAGAAGAGCCTCTTGCAGAAAATTCTACATCGGCACGATCGAGAACACGACAAACATCAGCTGAAGTTGGTGGTAGAAATGCAACAGCACGAGGAGCAAGTGCAAAAGAACCTCGACAAAGCGCAACAAAAGTTACAAGAAGTAGCTTAACAAGCATTGGTGTCAAGTGAAGTTTCAAGTGGACAAGGAAGTATGGTTGCGTACGAAGAATTGCACCTTTCCTAAAGGAATATCGATAAAGTTCTCATCGAAGTTTGCAAGACCTTTTGTGATTGTCAAGAATCCGCACAAAGATGTCTATACTTTAGACCTTCCTTCCCAGTGACAAACTGCATCAAACTAAGGTAGAATGTCTTACGAACTATCGTTTATTTTATATCCAAATTTGGTGACAAGGACCATTTGGAGTGGTTTTGCAAGGGGAATTCCAAACGATCTGTTTGGAGTCTAGTTGGGTTCATGGTAGCTAGATCTACCTACCAGAGATGACGAATATCCGATGTGGTGCCCACAATTTACAGGATGTATGAATTTTTGAAATTTTTGAAGTTAATCACATGTCCTTGTAATTAAAATAACCTTGTTGCTTAAGAATACATCTTGCTTAGAAGGAAGATGGTCTTAAGAACTTTTTATAAGAGAAGTCGACTTCTTCCGAGAAGACGTCTTCTCGACTAGATCTTCGAAAGACAGAAGACGGAAGACAGCGACAACGACTGCATAGGCCTAACCGCGCACCACCCAGTAGGAGGGTAGGTGTACCTACCAGGTAGCCCAAGGTAGTAGGTAGGTCGGAGACCCCTAACTGCGCAAGAAGATACGAGAGAAGCGCATTAGCGTAGAATCGTCACATGCTTCCAGCATTGAAGACATTAGCGCATAAGATTGAATCAGGAGGTGCCGAATTGAGTGAAGAGGGCCAGCAGAGTGAGTTCGAAGATAGCAAAGATCGAACCGCAGCTAGAGAGAAAGCGAGGACCAATTTTTGAGAGTAGGAAGCACCATGGAGCTGAAGGAGTCTCTTGTAGATTCTCGGAAGCAGACATTGAAGGGCGATTGAAGAAGAATCGGAGGTGGAACTCTGATCGATTGAGAAGCAGCAGGGCATAGCACAAGATTGACGATAGAAGCAGCTCTGTGGGTCGCGTTGGAGCTGAGGTGGAGCCGGAAGCGTACAGAAGACTGAAGGTACTACGGGAAGCGTATAGGCCAACATGGCAGCACGAGGTAAAGGAGGAGACCTCGGGAGAAGACGACCGAGCAGCGGCCGTGACTCCTCCTCCCACTCTAGTGCCGCAGATGAGACCAGGCACTCATCAGAAGATGCTTCTAGTGAGAGAAGACGACTCCAGTGGTTCGGAAGATGTGACGCCACCGAGGAAGATGGGACCTAGAAATATGCTTAGAAAGACCACCTCCTTCCCGATCATTCACTCTGGATCGGAGTCCGACTCACAGGAGGAGCCACTGAGTGCCCGAGCTGCGCAGAAGACCACTTCTGCAATTACAAGGAGTCTTTCGAAGACTCCAGAAGACGAAGCTTGGATGGATATTCCTACTGCGACACGAGGAAGCGCAGTGAAGAGAACCGCTTCTGCCGTGCGAATGGATCTTCCACCCCGAAGATGAGAAGAGTAGCATTTTCTCGTGCGCAGAAGCAGAAGACCACAATGGTGGAAGAGGCATCCTTGCCCCTGGAAGACAAGGAAGACACCTCCGATCCGATTGTGGAGATGAACTTGTCTTCCGCGAGAAGAAGGTTGGAGGAGTTCAGCGCCTTCTTCCATTCGGAGATTCAGCCAGCTATGGAGTTGGTGGAGAAGCGCGTGATGACTTAGGAGAAGCCACTGCGACCTGGATTTGATCTGCGTACCCTGATGCAGCAAGAAGAAGTCCAGAAGAAAATGGAAGCGCTGGAAGCCAACCTCTGCACCACGGAGAAGCTCGCAGCGAAGTACAAGATGGAAGCAGCCGCTTCTTCCAAGGAGTCAACACAGCTGAGGACGAGCAACTAGGAGTTGCAGGCACGTCTACAGCAGCGTGACCAAGAGGTTCTACGGGTCAGAGGTAAGATCACCACCCTCGCAAAGAAAAAGATAACATGCAAGACACTACGGGAAGCCGCAGAAGCACATACTGTAGCAGAGAAGACGCAGCGAGAGGCAGTCGAAGCTCGCGCGCAGGGATTGCTAGCACAGACGGTGGAAGTACTTCGCAAGAAGTTCAACTTCACCGCTGTCGTGTTGTACATGGATCTGTACAGTGAAAACTAGTTGCAAAGAGATCTTTTCTCTGTTGTGTGAAAGAAGCTGCCTTGTAGCTTATCAAGCTGGGCAGGAGCTAAGCTGGGGTGGTGCTTGACAAGCTGCTCCCTAGCTTGGGTTGGAATATCACCCTAAAGGAGTCAAAACACACCAAAATGTAAAGCTCGACGAGGAGAGCGACTTCATGCTTCCAATTTTGACAGAAAGTGTTTTATGTAATAATTAGTACGTGTTTTAAACTGAGAAATATGCGAAAGAGGGAAATCCGTCGATTCTGACTCGTGACTCGAACTCAGAATCTAATTGCGTGAGTGTGTAGGTGTTCACAAGTACTATAGTTTTGACTCTTTACTCATTTAAAACGGAGTTGTATAGAGAAGTAAACGTACAGAAAGCTAGTAAAGACTTTACAGGAAGATTTCCTTAGTAAAGCATATGTACAGACTGTAAAAGCTTTTTGAACGGAACCAAAGGCCATCCCAGTGATAGGGCGCCTGCCTACGGAGGAGGAGGTCTAAGGATCAAATCCCCCTGGCCTCTGGTTCCTATTCCGGCATGTTGGCCTCCCGGATGAGAGTCTATGTTGGGTATGCAGCCATGTCTTGCATATCTAGGGACGGGAGACCGATATCTCCTTTAATCGTGGGCTTCCTGGCCTAAGCCTCCGCATGTCATTCTGAATATACTATGGGAGATACCTGGTGCGCATATGGGGGGTTGTAAGCCTTGTGGGACAGCCTCATAAGTGTTGGGACTTCGGCCTACATTGGATGACTTGTAGTATATTCAGGGTGGCATCAAGATGGCATCAAGAGCACGGGAAACTTTTGCTAATTAGTTAAATAACCATCGAGTCGGCTTGCGATGGAGAATGAGGCTATGAGAACCTTTATTAGTGAAGAGGTAGAGTTTGTGGAGACAACTGTGAAACTTGTATTAAAAAGGGGCCAAACTTGTAAATAAAGCTTTGTATGCATAAGGACAGCAGGGGGGGGCAGCTTAAGCTAGGGCCCTGCTTCTAATAAGTGACTGCGCTTATAAGGACAGCAGGGGGGCAGCTTAAGCTGGGGCCTTAAAACTTTAGGTTAAATACTGCGGCGGCTGAAGATCGGGACACTTTTCAAATAGTTTTTCTGAGAGAGCGGGGGCGGAAGGAGGAGAAAAGAGGATTAGGGTTTGGGGGGGTTCAGGACACGCATGAGAAGCTTGGAGAGAGGGAGAGAGGAATTTTTTGGACAGAATTGAGAAGTTGGACGGGGAGATCGTGACATAGGGACAGACAAGCGTTTGGAGGTGGGAGCTTCATTTGATATACAGATTGGGGTTTGGAGGCAGTAGAACTGAACGGACAGAGGCGGTTTATTTGAAGAAGATAATTTTTTTGACAAGGCTTTGGTTGTCGTGAGATCAAATTCCTTGGAATTTTCAGCTGAGAGGGACTCAGGAGAGGAGGAGAGAGATATTTTCTTAATAGTGAAGCAGTTGACAGTGAAATAAAGCTATTTCTAGTCTGGAGAGATCTATTTGTGTACATGAGTGCGTGCTTGAGTGTTTGTTTTGCAATTGGTGGGCACAAGAAGCTGTGTTTTGAGATTTCATCGTCAGCATCAACCTATTTTTCTCCTTGGGTCGTTTCTCTGATCGATCACAGTCAGGAGGTCCGCCCTCCCAAGAAAGGCTCTCGCCACGACATTTGGTGCTTCCATTGAGAGCAATTGGGGTGATCGATTTGGAGAATTGGTTAGATTGGGTGGAAAATGAATCACAGTGCTGCTGTACAGGGTGCGGCTGCTGCTCATGGTGCTCCTATCCAAGGGACTCCTGGTCAGGATGGAATTGACTCTCAAGGAGGACCTACGGTGGTTCCAACAGCAGTAGCACAGCCTGCCATAGACACGTCTCAAATTCTTCAGGCGTTGGCTGCCCTTGATTCAACAGCAACCTGCAATTGGAGGAGTTGAGCGAAATCCACGAAGACGTTACAAGCAATTGTTGGTCGATGTGGACAATTTGATGAGAGAGATGTTACTAGGTACCTGCGGGAGTATGTGGGTGAAATGGAGTTGGTCAGGGCACCTGAAGTTGAGGTAATTCTAAGCTTTGAGTTGACTGTTGTCCCTGAATTGAGAGAGAAGGTTAGAATTTTACAGAGAAGACATTTAGGTGGGTGGACTCTGTTTGAACGTGCACTGAGAGAAGAATTTCTAGAAGAGGACTCTGAAAGAGTCACCAGAAGAACCCTCATGGACTGGATAGAGCGTCAGCCTGGACGTTCCATGGGATTGAATGAAGTGATCCGTGAATTTGAGAAGAGGTACTCTCAGCTTTCTGGTCTAGAGAGGTTGACGTTGGATGCTAAGAAGACAGAGTTGTTCTTAGAGGCTCTGGATGAGTTCACAGCAGATAGGCTTCGTTTCATGTTGATTGATCGAGGGGCTGAAGGGGGAGTTACATCTGATTGGAGGAGAGTAGAGGAAGCAGTATCCACCCTTGCTAGACAGCGTCGCGGTAGGATGGTAGTGCAGCTAGAGACCTTGCCAGAGCAGAGAGTGGCTCTTCATGTTCTTGTAGCTCCTCCTGCAATACCTCAAGCACCTATTGTGATTCCTCAAGCACCTATAGTGGTTCCCCAAGTGGTTCCTCAAGCGCCTGCAGTACCTATCCCAGCACAGAGAGGACCTAGACAGCAGCAGCGACCTGTTGAGAACCGAAATCAACATAACTTGATAGAAGAACTTATTCAACAGTTGAGAGATTTGAGGGTTGAGATGACAGACTTGAGGAGAGATCAACGACCCGTTGCACTAGGTGCTCGACCTATAGGAGGAACCTTTACCAGGAGATGTATTTGGTGCGACAGCCCAGATCATCTCAGAGGAGACTGTCAAGACTTGGCGGTTGCCTTGCGAGAGGGCGTAGTCAACTATCAGAACAACAGGTTGTATCTAACCGCCACTGGGCAGCCTCTGAACACATATTTTGGAAGAAGAGGAATGAGGAGTTCTCTTCCAGCACTTACTGGTGCGAATACTACAGCGATGACTGCGGGTTCTGCGGAGGCTGATGTATATACTGAGAGAGTTGAGGTGCGCTCTAATCCAACTATGGTTGAGCAGGCTGTTGAGGTTCCGGTTGAAATGATGAAGAGAGGTGTTGAAAGCATTAGGAGAGCTACTGGATGGAGAGACCCAGTAGATGCAACTTCTGTTCGAGCGTTTTTAGAGACGAGTGGTGAACAAGATGCCATGATCGAAGACAAAAGAAGACGGGACGCTTCTGATTTAGATGCAGGAGTACCAGAGGACAGTGACCGTCGGAGGGTTACGAGAAGGAGAGCAGCGGAACCATCACCATCTGTACCAGCTGGTAGATTTCCTGCTGCAGAGGATATAACTTCTACCTCTACAGCTCCACCACCTGCAGTAGATCTTATGGAAGGTGTACAGGACTTGCCACAAGAGACTACTGCTTCAGATAGAGTACGGGGAAAGAGGTTTACAGCATAGGAGAAAGGGAAAGCTCCAGCTTACAAGTTAGCGGCAGATATCGAAACAACAACAGACTTACGTGCTGTACTATAGCACGCATTTTGGATGCTAGAGTTGAATTTACTCTTCGTGAAGTGCTTGGTATCGCAAAGAGAGAGTTTCATGAGTTGATAATAGACATCATGAAGAGAAAGAGACAGGTATTGACTGAACAAGTAAGTAGTCAGATGGTTGGAGCAGTAGATGCTATTGGTGTTGATCAGTTCAGAGATGATAAGTATGAGGCATGGGTTCCTGGTCCTGCTGTTATTGAGAATGAAGACGAAGAGTTTGAAGAGGATAGGTCAAGCGCAGACAGCGATTTCAAAGAGAAGCACTAGGCGAGAGCGACAACAGAGACGCAGGTTCGGCTTGGAGGACTTTCTGAACCAGTACCTACACTTGTGGATCACGGAGATCAACATCATTTCCAAGGAGGTGTATGAGAAGGGGCAGTGGCCAATCGAAAAGAATCATGGTTGGGTACTTCATGCTGCAAATAATCAAAAGGGTGAGTTGTACGGAGCTTGTCCCAATATGCGTGTAAGGATTGGAGATGTAGAGGTTGATCAGCATTTCTTTGTACAGTCGTCTGCCTCCTATCCTGTCATACTGGGCCAACCATACATCACCGCTGTTCGAATGGAAACAAATGTGATGAATGATGGGTCTCATTATGTCAAAGTTCGGAGTCCTGATGACAGGTACTCAGTACAGTTTTTGACGGTTCGCTCAAGACATGAGCGGAACCGACAAACCCTTAGAGATTCTCAGACGAAGAGATGTAAGGGTTTTCGCAGTCCACTCCTGTAGAGCGGGAAGACAGGGGTGTAGAACCTACTGTTGAGATCCCTTCAGAGTTGGAAGCGAGACATGTATAAAGATCTGGAGACAGATGTAGTGTACAGAGTTGGCAGTCTGGATTGCTGATGTTTGAGGCAGATGGGTGGAGTCGATTTACAAGAGTTGAAGATATGAGGAAAAATACAAAAAGATGGATGGTGAAGCAGATATCAGAGTTGTGGCGTGTAGGAGTTCTACCTGAAGACGAAGTGGTTTCTGGTTTGTTTGAAGAGTTTATGTCTGTACAGTCAGTTGTCGGTTGGTTAGACAATGTGAGTAGATTGGTAGAGGGGAAAAATAGTGTGACGGTGATCTCTATCCACTCTCGACGCATATATGAGGAAATTGCTACATACGTGCAGTTCCTTCCTCATCCGATGCAGAATAATGAAGGGAGAGAAGCGAGTTGTTGATGTGCACTCCCTCAGGATGCAGATGTCCATGCGAAGTACAAATCTGTACTGAGAAAGGTAAGACCAGTAGCAGCTCAACTACCTGCTAACTCCCAGCAGCAAGTACAGTTATTGAGGATTGAACCTATATTGCGTGATCATAGACGAGTAGGGCACCAGTTTACTGAGGAGACATTGAAGGAGCTCCAGATAGGAGGGGTGATTTCTTGACTGAGGTCGAGAAGACAGTGTTTGAATAGATGATACTGAAGCATGGTAAAGCATTCTCTTTTTCAACAGGGGAGATAGGTTGTGTGGACCCAAAGGTTATAGCGCCTATGGTTATATTCACAATCCCTCATGTGCCTTGGGACCTGAAACCGATCCCAGTTCCTCGTGCTTTGTTACCTAAGCTCATCGAGTTGTTGAAGGAGAAGGTACAGATGGGGATACTTGAGCCGTCTATGGGACCATATTTTAGCAGGTGGTTCACTGTACCCAAGAAGTCAGGAGCTTTGTGTTTTATTCAAGACCTACAGTCTGCGAATAACGTAACCATTCGTAACGTTGGGACGGGTCCTGTGATCGAAGAGGTAGCAGAGGCATTTGCAAGGAGAGTTATCTATTCGATAAGAGATCTATATTCTGGTTATGATCAGTTCCAACTGGCTGTGGAGAGTAGAGATTTAACTACTATGCGTATGCCCCTGGGATTGATGCGGATGTGTACTCTTCCACAAGGAGCGACAAACTCGGTGGTCCATATGTAGAATGCGATGCATAAGGTACTAAGGGAATTTGTGCCTGATGTTACCATTCTATTTCTAGATGATATTTCTATAAAGGGTTGCGCGGTTGAAGACAAGGATGAAGCAGTACTTGCGAATGGGTGTAGAAGGTTTGTTGTGGATCATATCAAGGATGTAGACATATCTTGACTCGCTTGGAGGAGGTACATCTTACCCTATCGGGAGCTAAGTCAAAGTTTGGTGTGTTTGAGATTTTAGTGGTTGGACATCTGTGTGGAGCTTTTGGAAGGCGACCAAACTCGGAGAAGGTTGAAGCCATAGCTAGGATGGCAGACTGTAAGAATATCACGGAGGTTCGACGCTTTCTAGGTGCTTGTGTATTTTATCGTTTGTCCATCCCTCATTATGCTCATGTTGCTGAGCCTTTGTATGCATTATTGAGGAAGGGTAGGAGGTTTGTGTGGACCTCAGTCCATCGAGAAGCTATGAATAGGCTGAAGGAGGCTCTACAGTCTCCACCCGTTTTGAGAAGAATAGACTACGGGTGTGGGAGACCTGTCATTGTGACAATAGATACTAGCCCAAAGACGATTGGTTGGGCGATAGGTCAAGATGATGCGGATGGGTTGCGGCTTACCTCTAGGTTTGGAGCTAGAGATTATCCTCAGGTGAAGCGTGAGTTGTGGGGAGCGGTGACAACAATGAAGACAGATCGTGAGTTTCTGATTGGTGCTCATGTAGTCTTAGAAACGGATTGTCTACCTCTACTAGGCATGATATCCAACTGTACCACGCCAGACATAGCAATGTTACGTTGGATTGTCTATATTAGAAGCTTGAATCCAAAGCTGAAGCATATAAAAGGAAAGGAGAATATGGTCGCAGATATGTTGTCAAGGGCTCGATTTGTGGATGAGGATGTCATGATTTCAGAAGCTGAGGAAGAAGAGAGAAAGGATGCTCAGTGTCAGGTTAATCGACGGGCTACAAACTTGGAGCCGTTGATGTTTAGAGAGGAGCTTTACACAAGTAGACTTCGTGACATAGGGTATTATCTGAGCTTGTTGGAGAGGCAGGAGAGGTGGAGCAAAGTAGAGTTCAGAGAGATAAGGAAACAAGCTTACAACTATCTTCTGCGTGATGGGTATCTTTGGAGACGGCCACAGAGGAGAGATGGAATGTTCATACGAGTAGTGGACGATCTGCAGACTCAGCAACAACTAATGAAGGAGTTTCATGATACCTTGTGGGTCGGACATTGAGGGATTTGGACACCTACGTCAAGTTGAAGGAAAGGTATTGGTGAAAAGGTCTGTATCAGGATGTGATGAACTACGTCAGTTCTTGCTTGCATTGTCAGTTCTACTCAAAGATCCGGTATAAGGACGGTCTTGTGCCAACTTATCCGCCTTGCATTCACTTCCAGTGGATTCTCGACTTGGTGGTAATGCCTCTGGGGTTATGGGGCATGCGATATTTGGTTTTGGCTCGTGAGGATCTCTCCAACTTTGTAGAAGGACGAGCTTTTAGGACGAAGACCACAGAGGGGATATGTAAGTTTGTTCTTGAGGATATTATCTGTAGATATGGGTCTGTAGGAAGACTAGGGGCAGATAGGGACGAACTACGTGGTACAGAAGCAAAAGAGTTTTTTGCTCGATATGATGTGAAGCTCAAGCTTACTACTGCGATGAATCCAGAGGGGATTGGCAAGAGCGAACGAGGACATCCATCAATAGTTCAGGCTTTGATGAAGGCGTGTGACAGTAAGCATAGAGAGTGGCCTAGGTTACTCCCTTTTGCTTTATGGGCAGATAGAACAACTCATTGTTCTACTACAGGGTACATGCTTGTTGAGTTAATGTTAGGGCAGAAACCGATGATGCCAGCAGAAGAGGACTTTCCTACCTGGGCTACCTTGCCATGGAAGGACAATGTGGACCGTGTGCAACTTCTCTCACTACGAATCAGACAGCTAGAATGTAGAGAGGAGGATCTCGCTGAAGCGCAGCGACGGCTGAAGGCGGCTCGACTTGGGAACAAGGAGAGGTTTGATAAGACTCATAGACTTTGGCCAAAATTGATACAAGTTGGGGACTGGGTGTTGGTATACGACAGCACATTGGAGAATCAACACTCTAAAGTTCGAAAGTTTTTGAGAAGGTGGTTTGGCCCGTACCTTGTCTCGGATGTACATCAGAATGCTACATATTCCTTGCAAGAGCTAGATAGCACGCCTTTAAGACTTCCAGTTGCTGAGAAACGAGTGAAGTTATTCAAAAAGAGAGGGGAGACTGTGGAGCTAGCTGAGTTCTTAAGTTCAGAGCGGACAGGAGCAAATGAAGACCTTTCTTAGGCGGTCGAGGAGAACGAAGACGATTTCGAGGACCACGACGATCGGTGATGGATTGGCACATACCAGAGGATGTGCAAGTTTGGAGGGGGTGAATGTCGTGTTGTACATGGATCTGTACAGTGAAAACTAGTTGCAAAGAGATCTTTTCTCTGTTGTGTGAAAGAAGCTGCCTTGTAGCTTATCAAGCTGGGCAGGAGCTAAGCTGGGGTGGTGCTTGACAAGCTGCCCCCTAGCTTGGGTTGGAATATCACCCTAAAGGAGTCAAAAGACACCAGAATTTAAAGACCGACGTGGAGAGAGACTTCATGCTTCCAGTTTTGACAGAAAGTGTTTTAAATAATAGTTAGTACGTGTTTTAAACTGAGAAATATGCGAAAGAGGGAAATCCGTCGATTCTGACTCGTGACTCGAACTCAGAATCTGATTGCGTGAGTGTGTAGGTGTTCACAAGTACTATAGTTTTGACCCTTTACTCGTTTAAAACGAAGTTGTATAGAGAAGTTAGCGTACAGAAAGCTAGTAAAGACTTTATGGAAGATTTCCTTAGTAAAGCATATGTACAGACTGTAAAAGCTTTTTGAACGGAACCAAAGGCCATCCCAGTGATAGGGCGCCTGCCTAGGGAGGAGGAGGTCCAAGGATCAAATCCCACTGGCCTCTGGTTCCTATTCCGGCATGTTGGCCTCCCGGATGGGAGTCTATGTTGGGTATGCAGCCATGTCTTGCATAGTTAGGGGTGGGAGACCGGTATCTCTTTTAATCGTGGGCTTCTTGGCCTAAGCCTCTGCATGTCATTCTGAATATATTATGGGAGATATCTGGTGCGCATATGGGGGGGTTGTAAGCCCTGTGGGGCAGCCTCATAAGTCTTGGGACTTCGGCCTACATTGGATGGCTTGTAGTATATTCAGGGTGGCATCAAGATGGCATCAAGAGCACGGGAAACTTTTGCTAATTAGTTAAATAATCATCGAGTCGGCTTGCGATGGAGAATGAGGCTATGGGAACCTTTATTAGTGAAGAGGTAGAGTTTATGGAGACAACTGTGAAACTTGTATTAAAAAGGGGTCAAACTTGTAAATAAAGCTTTGTATGCATAAGGACAGCAGGGGGGCAGCTTAAGCTAGGGCCCTGCTTCTGATAAGTGACTGCGCTTATAAGGACAGCAGGGGGGCAGCTTAAGCTGGGGCCTTAAAACTTTAGGTTAAATACTGCGGCGGCTGAAGATCGGGGACACTTTTCAAATAGTTTTTCTGAGAGAGCAGGGGCGGAAGGAGGAGAAAAGAGGATTAGGGTTTGGGGGGGTTCAGGACACGCATGAGAAGCTTGGAGACAGGGAGAGAGGAATTTTTTGGACAGAATTGAGAAGTTGGACGGGGAGATCGTGACATAAGGACACACAAGCGTTTGGAGGTGGGAGCTTCATTTGATATACAGTTTGGGGTTTGCAGGCAGTAGAACTGAACGGACAGAGGCGGTTTATTTGAAGAAGATCATTTTTTTGACAAGGCTTTGGTTGTCGTGAGATCAAATTCCTTGGAATTTTCAGCTGAGAGGGACTCAGGAGAGGAGGAGAGAGATATTTTCTTAACAGTGAAGCAGTTGACAGTGAAATAAAGCTATTTCTACTCTGGAGAGATCTATTTGTGTACCTGAGTGCATGCTTGAGTGTTTGTTTTGCAATTGGTGGGTACAAGAAGCTGTCTTTTGAGATTTCATCCTCAGCAGCAACCTATTTTTCTCTTTGGGTCGTTTCTCTGATCGATCACAGTCAGGAGGTCCGTCCTCCCCAAGAAAGGCTCTCGCCACGACACCGCTGGTAGGAAGCTTCTCATCCTAGCTAGGGAGTGGGGCAACGAATCCAAAGCGATGCTAGTGGAGTGCAAGGAGAGTATGTTCCGTTACCTGGATCGGCAGATTGAGGATGTGACGACGCTTTATGATCTTTCTTCGATTCCACCACCAGTGACGACATCTTTCCAAGCCCCAGGACCAGCGATCGAGATAGATTTGGAGAAGGAGGAGTTTGACCCCGCTGTCCACCTGGTAGTGACAGCGTTGGAAGTCGAGAAGATCGCAAAAGAAGCCCCGGAAGACAAGGTGTCTTCTGGAAGACAGGAAGAAGAGTTGTCTTCCCAGGTGTTGGAAGAGGTGACTTCCTCGGACCACTGCGAGGTCACCATGGCTCCCAGCGTCGAACCAGTACCATAGAAGAGCGAGGAAGCGCAAGTCGACTCAGCTTCCCAGAAGACGCTTTCGTCTTCCGAAGCCACACTAGCTGAGCCAACCACGAATGTTGAGGAGGAAGCCACCTCAATGACACCCGAGGTATTCCCAGAGCTTCCCACCTTATCAAAAGCCGAGTTAGGAGTTCAGGTAGGGACAGATCAGGAGATCACATCCGAGCAATTAGAGTAGATCACAGGCACAGAAGACAAGTTGACTTGTCTAAACTTAGTAAGAACCGAATTTGCTATCTTAGGAGGTGGCAGTTTCCATGTAATTTTAGAGGACTACCCATGTGGCAGAATAGGCAGCGCAAGAGTAGCAAAGTAGATGACTAAACCAAGGCAGGGAGCCGATTGCATGTGAGGTGATGGCCTTCTGACAACGCCCCATCTCCTGGATTGCAAGTGAGGATTGGAGGAGAACTCCCCCTGCGCATCAAGGTGGTAGTATAAGTTAGAATGCAGAGTAAGATTCAATGCGCACTAAACACATTAGACTCATTGTGAACATAGTGTATACACACTACATGTTATTGAGATTACACCGGAGGGGTTTACATTCTTCTGTTGCCAACAGTGGTTCGAAGATATAGATGGAGATAGTGGACAGTTTAGAGCAGGGAATGGCATCCTCGTGTAGTCCTATTACTAAGCTGGTGTGCCGAGGAGTAGGAGCAGGACGTAGAGGGAGTGAGCTTCCCAACACCAATGTGTCTTCTTCTCGGGGAATGGATTTTGGATTTGAATGCAGAAGCTTTGTCTGTGTCTTCTGGGTAGTGAGTTTTCTCGAATTCATACACAATTGTGCATGGGAAGCATTCTCATTGAGTGGCGGTGGTTGTTAGAAGCTGTGCAGAGTCGAAGCTTGTCTCATCCAGTGGAGCACTTAGGATCCACGTATGGACGGTCTTATGGATAAGCGATCTCAGAAGACGGAGTAGTCAAAGCAACGACAGAAGACGAGATTTCTAGATAAAACCCGTGTGTTTGTGTGTTTGAACAGATCTTAGAACTTAGAGTAGCGATACTTGTGCAAATTCTCTGTGGGAACGATATCTTGTATACTAAATGGGCAAAAGGAGAAATCCTACGTCACTACATCAGATCAAGCGATCCTTTGGATGGTGTGTGCAGTTTTAAGCCGCAGGGAGGAGTTTTTGAAGATTCGGTCACCTGCGACAAAAAATCGGTGATATCTCGGCTGTCGAGAGTTAGATCTGAAGGTTTCTTGGACCAACGGAGTCAGGGAAGAAGACCCTACAGACATCTGAAGACCGTTTGGCAAAAGGAGAAAGTTCTCAGACAGGCTTTTTTCGGTTCCTTCGCTACGGTTTTTGGCTTTTTGAGTTCGTTAGAGTTCTAGTTAGTCGTGTATAGCTTGTGGTAGCTAGCTTTAGCTAAGAGCTTGTACATAGATGTTGTTTGGACTTGGGTTTGAATCGTGTGGTATAGGTGCGGCTCTGTTTGTTAGCAAAGGAATGTTTCATTTGCTTTGAGCTACACTTCGATAGTTTTGGGTCTAGGTTGAGATTCGGGACTCGTTTTGGGGGGGTTTTTGAAACAGATTACAGACCGCTTTGGTCTGTCTCTCAGTTTTGTGTTCTTAGGGAGAAAGAACCGGCAGTGTATATACGTTGGAAGTTGGTGTATATTGCAGTGCTCGTTTTCGTGTTTGTTTCTCTCTTTCTTGTCTCCGTTCAGCACAGTATATCTCCACAGCCAGGAACCTTGCGTTTGCCTGGACATCCTTCACGTAATATCCGACACGATACGGTGGTGAACTCGACGTGAAAGTCTGTGGTGGAGATTTCTTCTATGTTTGAACTTTGAAGAAGAGATTGGTAATCATAAGTGGAGACGGGAACGGTGATGAAAACGGAGCTAGTGGTTCGGGTGGATTGTCGAAGATACAGTTGGATCCGGCGACTGCATCGATGTTCCAAGCTTTCACTATGTTCTTACGGCAGCAACAGTCTGATGAGCGGAAGGAAGCTTTGGCAACAAAGACGCTTCAAGCGGTGGTCAGCAAGATTGACCAGTCGATGAGAGAGATTTCTCAAGATATCTGAGGCATTATGTGAAGGAGATGGAGCTGAACCGGATCTCAGAAGATGAGATGATTGAGACGTTTGAGTTGGCAGTAGCTCTAGAGATTAGAGATCATGTTAAAATCCTAACGAAGCATTTTAACAAGGATTGGGAGATGTTTGCTCGTGCTTTGATGGATGAGTACTCTTGGAGAACTCTGATTGGGTCACCAAGAAGTCATTCTTGGAGTGGGTTGAGCAACCAAGGAAGGGCTTACAAGCTACAGAGTTACTCAGATGAGAAACTGCAAGAGAAGCTGGAGGTACTTCTGGAGGATCGGGAGGAAGACGATGGCTTGACCAGTAGTTGGAAGAAGGTTGAGGAAGCGGTTGGTCTGCTTACGAAGAGGGAGCGAAGACGAGATAAGGTTCTTGTTAAGAGACTAGCACCAACACTGACTGCTGTAGCACCTGTTCATGTAGTCCGATCAATGGTTCATGTTGCTAGACAGATGATACCAGTTGTTCTAGTTGTTTCAGTTGTCCAAGCGGCTGTAGTGTCTCCAAAGAAGGAAGATTCAAGCCTTAAGGAGATCATGCGTGGAATGCGAGACCTGCAGATCAAGCTCACAAGATTGGAGGAGCAAGGGTCTACAAGCAGAGTGAAACCTGTTGGGAAGTAAGGTCGGATCCAACGATGTATCTGATGCAATGGTACCGATCATCCACGAAGAGATTGCAAGGAGTTCACTGATATCTTCCAACAAGGGGTGATCTTCTAGAAGGATGGGAAGGTAGCGTTGAGAGACACGAGTACACTTCTTCAGACCAACTTTGGTAGAGGGATGAAGAAGTTGGTTGAGGACCACTTATCAACGCAAGGAATTGCAATCGTGGAGGTTCCACAAGGGTTGAGGATCAAGCTGAGAGGAATTTTAACGAGCATGTTGAGCCGAGTGGATTGTGGTCATCTGTCATCTCCATGAAACAGAAAGGAAAGATGACACGCGAGATATTGTTGAGGACACTTGCTACGATCATAAGGGATACTGGATGAGAAGATCCGATAGAAGCTCTATCGGTGTATGCTTACATGGTTAAGAACCAACATGAAGCGTTGTTGGAAGAGAAGAGAAAGCGAGATTCAGAGGATGCAGGAGAAAGAACTTCTTCCAAGAGACATACTCAAGAGGAGAAGGTTCGTCAAGAGCTTCGAGATGCAGGAGCTCAAGATCTACCGATGGATGATGTTCCTCTCCATCAAAAGAAAGAGCAAAGGAGTTTCATCACAGTCACTGGGCTCGAGCTATGACGGAGATGCTGGTGAGGATCGGAGACTTGGATGAGCCGGTGGTTGCTCTAATTGATCATGGATGAGAAATCACCATCATGTCGAAGGAGTTGTACAAGAAGAAGAAGTGACCAATCGACATAGAGCATGGGTGGGTCATAAGAGCAAACAACAACACAAGAGGAGATTTGTATGGAGCTTGTCCAGACATTAGAGTGCGCATAAGTGATGTTGCTATTGAGCAAAACTTCTTTGTTCAAGAAGCAACATCATACCCGTTGATTCTTGACCGACCTCTCATTACAGCAACCCGGATGGAGACAAGGGTACTAGACGATGTCGTGTCGTGGACCGGCTCCTACATGAAATTCAGACTTCGATGCTTGTCGCTCCAAAGACACTCATGAGAAAAGCAAGCTAGGTCCCAGCTTACGGACTTTTGGCACAATTTCGGATCTCCACTTTCATCGCATCAGTGGATAGAGCTCTTTGTCACCACTCCATATGCACTTCGTCTACTTCGTTTGGACGCATAGTGGAGAAGTTACAAGACTCGAAAGATGGATAAAACAAGCTAGGCCTCAGCTTACGGGCTTTTGGCACAATTTCGGATCTTCACTTTCATCGCATCGATGGGTAGAGCTTCTTGTCAGCTTTCCATGAGCATCTTGTTTATTTCATTTGGACGCCTAGTGGAGAAGTTACGCGACTCGAAAGAAGGAAAATCAAGCTAGGCCCTAGTTTACTCTGCTGATTGGGTATTTGCGGCTCCAAGCGCTATACTAAGGCCGCAAGGGGCCTACTTCCTCATTATCTGAGAATTCTTGTACGTGCAACGTCTGACGTAAGGGAGCTGCTTAAGAAGTCAGCTTGTTTTTGCGATCTGTCGATGGACCGTTTGAGGATTTGGGAAGTCTAATACACGCACGCAAGGTGTCATTGGGTTTAGATATGTGCAGGCTACGCACGAGTTAAGACAGTTTGTGAAGAGACAAATTAAGGGATGTGTTCCGGGAGAAATTGAGACGCAGGGAGAGGATTTGAGAGATTCAATGACCTGTGAAGGAGAGTTGGACCGTTTGGGCCGTTCTGGAGTCCAAACTTGCTGTCCTTGGATCCATTGGGATCAGAACAACGAGTTCTTCAGAAAATTGAAGATGCTACCAAGTTTCATCAGGAGGTTTGGGAGTTCTGAATGAAATTGGCTCGCATGGAAGCATTAACGTCAGATTTTTGTTCGCTTACGACTTGAGATTGGTTTGTTCTTCGCGATTGATGAGCCAAGCTTTTCGTTCTTGGTGCCTACGCGATCAAGAAGTCTTCATCTACGCATAGAAGAAGACCATGTGTGGATTGGATTGTTGGTTTGGATGTCAAACGGCTTGTTTGGAGTCTCGTTGAGTTCAAGATAGCTGGATCTACCTACCAGAGAAGACGAATATCAGATCAGGCGATCCGTTTGAGCGGTGTGTGCGGTTTTAAGCCGCAAGGACGAGTTTTGGAAGGTTCGGTCATCTACGACCAAAAATCGAAGATATCTCGGCTGTTGGGAGTCGGATCTGAAGGTTTTCTGGGCCAACGGAGTTAAGGAAGAAGACCCTATCGACATCTGAAGACCGTTTGACGAAAGAAGAAAGTTCTTATATAGGCTTTTTTCGGTTTCTTTGCTACGGGTTTTGCCCCTTTGAGTTCGTTAGAGTTCTGGTTGGTTATGTACAACTTGTGGTAGCTACAATGTTGACAAGTATTAGTGTAGGTCACACTAATTCTGAAGTTAACTTTTTTAACCCAAAATTGTATATAATGTGGGTCACATTAATTATGAACCCACATTATAAGTAGTGAAAATTTAATTAGTGTAGCCCACACTAATAATAATATGAAGATATAGTGTGGATAAAAGATAATTTATGATTCAACAATTATAAGACAAATAGTATTCAGTTTTTAACATAATATTTTTATAATACAATTTGTATAAAAACCTGAAACTAATCACTCTTTATTGATTTGAATCCAAAATGAATTCTCTACATAGCGGGAACAATTTCTTCGTCTACTGTAACATCTTGATTGTGACAGTAGATTCTAGCACAGGTTCACCATCAAAATGATGTTTATATTGTTTAATTATCTCTTGAAAGTTTCCAAGAAATAGTGTAGATGATTTCAAATATTTCGCGCTTACACAAATAGTGTAGACCACACTAATTTGTAACCCACACTATTCAAGTTACCACACTAATACTTGTCAACAGTGTAGGTTTAGCTAAGAGCTTGTACATGGATGTTGTTTGGACTTGGGTTTGAATCGTGTGATGCTGGTGCAGCTCTTTTTGTTAGCAAAGAGAAGTTTCTCTTGCTTTGAGCTACGCATCGAAGTTTGGGATTCAAGGACTTGTTTTAAGGAGTTTTGAAGTAGATTACATACCGCTCTGGTCTGTTTCTTAGTTTGTGTTCTTAGGGAGAAAGAATCGGCAGTGTATGTACATTGAGAGTTGGTATATATTGCGACGTTTGTTTTCGTGCGTGTTTGTCTCTTTCTTGTCTCTATTCAGCACACTACATCTCCACAGCTATGAACCTCGCATTTTCCTAGACATCCTTCACGTAATATTCGACACGATAACGACAGATCTGCTTATGCTAGGATTCGAAGTCAAGATGAGAAGAGAGCAGTACAATTCTTGACTGTACCGTCCAATCACGAGCGCAATCGAGATCGCCTGAGGGAGAAACCGCTTCCAAGGGTGAGTGAAGAGTTCAAGGATTTTTGTTGAGTATCACTACAGAGCGAGATTGTGGTGGTGTGCAAGAGAAGGTACTCTCGCTTGAAGAGATAGTGCCTTTTGGTGCCTTTCCGTCTTCTCTGGTAGGTAGATCCAACTATCTTGAACCCAACGAGACTCCAAACAAGTCGTTTGACATCCAAACCAACAATCCAATCCACACATGGTCTTCTTCTATGCGTAGATGAAGACTTCTTGATCGCGTAGGCACCAAGAACGAAAAGCTTGGCTCATCAATCGCGAAGAACAAACCAATCTCAAGTCGTAGGCGAACAAAAATCTGACGTAATGCTTCTCTACGAGCCAATTTCATTCAGAACTCCCAAACCGCCTGATGAAACTTGGTATCGTCTTCAATTTTCTGAAGGACTCGTTGTTCTGATCCCAATGGATCCAAGGACAGCAAGTTTGGACTCCGGAACGGTCCGAACGGTCCAACTCTCCTTCACAGGTAACTGAAATCTCTAAATCTGCTTCTTGCGTCTCAATTTTTCTCAGAACACAACCTCCGATCCGTCTCTTCAAGAACCGTCTTAACCCACACGTAGCTTGCACAGATCTGAACCCAACGACGCCTTGCGCGTTTGCATTGGACCTCCAAATCTCCCGAACCGTTCGCTTACAGGTCGGAGGTGCCGATGAACGGCATCGTCTTAAAAGACGATGCCGTTCTTGGATGACATCCCCATCAAAGGATGTGTGGAAGATGAGAAGGATGAAGCATTAGATCAGAGGGGGTGTCGGCGATACGTCACCGATCACATCGCAGACTGTGAGAAGATCTTATCTCGACTTGAGGAAATTCATCTTACGCTGTCAGGTGTGAATTCTACATTTAGTTTTGATCGTTGGTCATTTGTGTGAATCGTTTGATCGGAAGCCAGATCCGAACAAGGTGGATGCAATTGGAAGGATGAAGGAGGTTCGCAACTCGTTGACAAAAGTAAGAAGATTTTTGGGTGCTTGTGTATTCTATCACATTTGGATTCCTCATTATGCGCATGTGACGGATCCGTTGTATGGATTGTTGTGTAAGGGTCATAAGTTCAGATGGGAGGAAGAGCATACTCATGCGGTAAGGAAGCTGAAGTCTTTACTATCATCTCCTCCAGTTCTGGGAAGGATTGATTACAAGGGTGCTAGGCCGGTGGTTCTTATAGTGGATATAAGTCCAGTTGTAATTGGATGGGCAGTCGGACAGGATGATGAGGATGGAGACAGGTTTGCGGTTAAGTTCGGAGCGAAGGTGTTAAGTGCTCGACAACGTGCTTACCCGCAAGTGAAGAGAGAACTGTGGGGTATTGTTTCAGCTATGAAAACTGAGAAAGAGTATTTGACTGGAGCAGTAGTGGTGGTTGAAACTGATTGCTTGTCGTTGGGATGATCATGAATTGTTCAACTCCTGATATTGCGATGTTACGATGGATCGCATATATCAAGTCGTTGAACCCGGAGTTTAGACATATTGTAGGGAAGGATAATCTGATGGCAGATATGTTATCTCGAGCTCGATATGATGGGGAGGATGAGATGGTTGAAGATATTGACGACGTGGGTGCAAAGTTCTGCAAGGTCAGATTTGATCAGCGGCATCGTTTGAGACCTAGAGAAATCAAGGAAGGTGATTGGGTATTAGTCTATGACAATAGTCTAGACAACCAGCATAGTGCACTCCGGAAGTTTTCCAGACGATGGTTTGGTCCGTATGTGGTGAAGAAGGTTCATGACAACGCAACTTATGTCCTGCAAGAGTTGGATGGAACGAGCTTGAAGATACAAGTGGCAGGTAAACGTGTCAAGATTTTCAAAAAGAGAGATGAGGAGGTCGATCTAGCAGATATCTTGACGGAGTTTCAGTTTGAGGATGAGGATTATGCAGAAGACCTTGAACGTGAGGTTGGCTACGATGGGAAGTAGGACGATAAGCCAGTCCACTCCTTGGTTGGTATCTCTGGTGCATATCGGATGCACAGGTTCAGAGGGGGTGGATCTCGTGTCGTGGACCGGTTCCTACTTGAAATTCAGACTTCGATGCTTGTCCCTCCATAGACACTCATGAGAAAGACAAGCTAGGCCTTAGCTTATGGACTTTTGGCATCATTTCAGATCTCCATTTTCATCGCATAGATGGGTAGAGCTCCTTGTCAGCTTTCCATAGACACTTCGTCTACTTCGTTTGGACACCTAGTGGAGAAGTTACAGGACTCGAAAGATGGAGAAAACAAGCTAGGCCCCATCTTATGGACTTTTGGTACAACTTCGGATCTTCATTTTCATCACGTAGATGGGTAGAGCTCGTTGTCAGCTTTCCATGGGCATCTTGTCTACTTCATTTGGACACCTACTGGAAACGTTATGCGATTCGAAAGAAGAAAAAATCAAGCTAGGCCCTAGTTTACATGGTGACTGGGTGTTTGAGGCTTCAGGCGTTATATCAAAGACGCATGGGGTCTGCTTCATTATTATCTCATCGATGAATGAGATGAATCGAGTCCCTTAGAACTCGATTCATCTCATTCATCATGTGTGCTACCGAGTTGGTAGCTCCCTGTGGTAAGGTACACATCCTAATCAACCCCAAAGCTGTCCTCATTGTCGTGAAGCTTCTGCTCTCCTCCGCTAGTTGAAACTGATCATACCCTGAATAAATATCTCCCATTGAGTAAATTGCTCTTCCTGCAAACGCTTCAGCAAACTCATCCACAATCGGTCCCACCGAAACATTTATGATTGTTACTGCGTTCACCGGTTGCATGTCTTGGATGAACCGCAGCGACCCATTCTTCTTAGGCACTGTAAACCATCTGCTCGAATACGGTGCAAACAACAGCTCCAAGATCTTCATCTGCATCTTCTCCTTCAACAACTCCACTAGTTTGGGCAAGTGAGCCCGCGGTACTGGAATTGGTCTCAGGTTCCATGGCACATGCGGTACCGTGAAGATAACCATCGGGGTAACAACGTACGGGTCTACACACCCAATCTCATGTGGCTCAAAAGCAAATGCTTTCCCATGTCGTGAAAGCATCTCCTTGAAGCACATCCTCTCTTCTGATAGAAGAGACTCATCAGATCCAATCTTCAGCTCTCCAAGGGTCTTCTCTGTGAACTTGTGTCCTATCATTGCAGGATCTCTCAAACTCTTCTCCCTTGAAGCTCGATCTATCTGTTGGTTAGTGTCTTCCGGCAAAGGACCAGCACTGGCTTTATCTTCTTATCCACTGTCTTGTATCTTGTCTCAACTCGAACCTCCGGTGCACGGAATGATTCGATCACCGAATAGACCTCCCTTGAATGAATCTGCACGACCTTATCCATATCCTCCCATCCAATAGACATGATCTCTCGCAAAGGATCCTCCAACTCATCCTCTTCATAAACACTAGAAATCCATTGATCCCTTTCTAGCTCACCCAACTCTTTCATCATCAACTCAACATCACGCAAATGTTTTTGTTCTTTTCTTCTCAACTCTTCCACCTTCTTGTAAATAGCAACCCCACACTCTGAAAACCCAACAAACCATGTACAAAAAGCACTATCTCCATCAAGCGAGAGTACATTCTCCTGCGCATCATCACAATCCCGCTCTATAGTGGCACTCAACGAAAATTGTTGAACTCTTCACTCACCCTTGGAAGTGGTTTCTCCCTCAGACGATCTCGATTGCGCTCGTGGTTGGACGATACAGTCAAGAATTATACCGCTCTCGTCCCATCTTGACTTCGGATCCTAGCATAAGCAAATCCGTCGTCCAGTACCTTTGTCTCCATCCGAGTTGCTATGATGAAAGGTTGACCAAGAATGAACGGGTATGATGTTGTTTCCTGAACAAAGAAGTTTTGCTCGATAGCAACATCACCTACGCGCACTTTGATGTATGGACAAGCTCCATACAAGTCTCCTCTTGTGTTGTTGGCTGCTCTTATGATCCACCCATGCTCTATGTCGATCGGTCACTTCTTTCTCTTGTACAGCTCCTTCGACATGATGTTGATTTCTGATCCATGATCGATCAGAGCAACCACCGGCTCATCCAAGTCTCCGATTGTCACCAACGTCTCCGTTGTAGCTCGAGCTCAATGACTGTGGCTGTAAAGACTTGAGCTCTACTTCCCATCCTCCTCTTCAGCCTCAAAATGTACCTTGCATCTTCGATCTCTTTCCTCCTCTGAAGAATAAACACTGCACTTTGCAAGCTCTCTCTCCTCATCCATAGACATCATAGTATCCAAGGCATGCGATAAACCAGTCTCACCCGTAATCTGTCGCTTCTGTTTGATGACATCGATGATGACATCATGAAACTCACGCTTAGCAATGCCCAACACTTCTCTCAAGGTAAACTCCACCTTCGCATTCAGAATGCGATCTTCCAAGACTCCCTTCAAGTCTGTTGAAGCTTCGATGTCCGACTGTAGTTTCTATGCAGCCGGCTTATCCTTCTCCTTCTGAGAATCTTTCACTCTTTCCTTCGATGGAGAAGGAGCATCATCCATCGGTAGATCTTGAGCTCCTACATCCTGAAGCTCTTGACGAACCTTCTCTCCTCGAGTCTGTCTCTTGGAAGAAGTTCCTTCCCCTGCATCCTCTAAATCTCGCCTTCTCTTCTCTTCCAACAACGCTTCGTGTTGGTTCTTGGCGATGTAAACATGTACCGATAGAGCTTCTAAGGGATCTTTCCATCCAGTATCCTTCTGGATCGTAGCAGCTGTTCTCAGCAACGTCTCACGTGCCATCTTCTCTTTCTATTTCATGGAGATGGCAGATGACCACAATCCACTTGGCTCAACTTGCCCGTTAAAACCTTTCTCAGCTTGATCCTCAACTCTCGTGCCATAGGTTCCAGCTTCCATCATTGCAACTGCTTGCGCTGATAGGTGGTCCTCAACTAACTTCTTCATCCCTCCTCTACCAAAGTTGGTTTGAAGAAGTGCACCAGTATCCCTCAACGCTACCTTCCCATCCTTCCAGAAGATCACTCCTTGCTGCAGAATATCAGTGAACTCCTTGCAATCCCTACGCGGATGATCAGTACCATCGCACCAGATACACCGCTGGATCCAGCCTTGCTTCTCAACCGGTCTTGCTCCGCTTGTAGATCCCTTCTCTTCCAATCTTGTGAGCTTAATCTGCAGATCTCGCATTCTATGCAAAATCTCCTCAAGGTTTGAATCATCCTTCTTCGAAGATACCATAGGTGCCTGAACAACTGGAACAGCTGGAGCAACTGGTACTACATGTCTAGCAACATGATCCACTGGTCGGACTACAGGAACAAGTGTTACAGCTGTAGCTGTTGACGCCAGTAGGAACCTTCTCTCGTCTCCGCTCCCTCTTGGTAAGCAGACCAACAGCTTCTTCAACCTTCTTCCAACTGCTGGTCAATCCATCGTCCTCCTCCCAGTCTTCCAGAAGTACCTCTAGCTTCTCCTGCAACTTCTCATCTGCAGCCCGAAGAAATAGCTCTGTCTTGTTGGACTGCAACGTCAACTTCTCCATCCTGGTCAGCCGTGAAAACTGCTTCTCAAACTCTCTGAGCAACTCAGTAGCTTGTAAACCCTTCCTTGGTTGCTCAACCCACTCCAAGAATGACTTCTTGGTGACTCGATCAGAGTCCTCCAAGAAGTACTCATCCATCAAGGCACGAGCAAAAGTCTCCCAATCTTTGTTAAAATGCTTCGTTAGCATTTTAACATGATCTCTAATCTCTGGAGCTGCTGCTAACTCAAACGTCTCAATCATCTCTTCTTTTGAGACTCGGTTCAGCTCCATCTCCTTCACATAATGCCTCATATATCTTGAGACATCTCTCTCATCAAACTGGTCAATCCTGCTGACCACCGCTTGTAACGTCTTTGTTGCCAAAGCTTCCTTCCGCTCATCAGATTGTTGTTGCCGTTGTCGTGTTGTGGATTGGCTAGGGTGTGAAACCACCACATATCCTTCGTACGTGTTTGGTGTTGAAGAGCCACTGGGACCTTATCGTGTCAAAAGATAAGGCTCCACGTGGACGATCCATGTACTCTTCGCTGAGTGGAGATAAGAGTAGTACTCTTGTCGTCACATGTGAGATTGATGTATAAGAAGAGAGGTGCGCGGAGCTTGAGATATAGAGTGTAGAGTATCCAAGTCTAGTGGAGTGTGATCAGTAACATCGGATGAAGTAAGCGGCAGTGCGAGTGGTAGGCATGAACGGAGAACCCTTTCGTGCTCCTGATCTTCCACTTGCGCATCCGTTCGTCATTAAGATCCATTGTCTGCCGCGAGATCACTTTCGAGTATTTATGGTAGCTCATTGGGGAGAGTCGTTTATGGCTGCGGTGATGGCTACTTCGGATCCTATCGTTCTTCCCATTGTCACTTACGACGCTGTTTGGGATCTTACTGTCTACATCTTGCTTTGATGTGGTATGGATCCTCCGTTGGATCTGAACTTCCCAGCGAGAGTTCCGTTCAACACCTGGGTCGAAATACGTTGTTACAGTCGACCAAAGGTGGTGCATCGAGAGTTTGTCGTGAGGAACTTTGGTGAGGATTATTACAACCAGATAATAGCTTCATCAGTTCCTTTTGTAGTCCCGTTTATTGTCAACCGTTTTAGAGTCGGGATTCTGACTCTCTATTGAGTGTAGTTTGTACTTCGTGTTTACGTGCTTCGTTGCCGACGGCATCGTCAACGGCACGTGTTTGGAGTTTGTTCAATATAAACTTTGAGGCCTAAATGGTACTCTTGGATAAAAATTCGTTCTTTGTGTGTTTGTCATGTGAGTGAAGACAAAAACCTTTTTGTCAACTTGTTTCTCATTGGTCGAAAGTTTGACCAATCACCTTCTACCAAGTTCCTTTCACGTTTTCGAGGGTAGAGACACTTCCAGTGGTCCATTCGCGGAGTGTGAGCTATGGTTGGAAAGCTTGGGAGACGAGGATGCCCGTGGACTCAATGGTTGCTGGATTTGAAGCACGGATGAGAAAGTTACGATCAATTGAAGCTGAGGGGGTCAAATTCATGACCAATTTCATTTCCGTGAGGTCTTTCTCGCTTTCTGGGAGTTCTGTGAGGTTGCTGGAGATGAATTGACTGTTGCCGGAAAGCTCTTGAGATGGGCTTGCTGATGGACTCAGAGATCGATCGATTCCAAGCCGGAGTGAAAAAGTTATGGCCAGCTGAAGTTGGGTGTCTCAAATCGGAGGTTATGATAGTAGGCGACTGTAAACATGAGACATTGAGAGAAATATGGGGAGTTTGAGGTCGAATTTTGCTATGAAACCTCCCCGGGTCTGAGAAGGTACAGTCAGCTACCTACCTGTGAAATTTTGGATTATTGGGTTGAAGAGAAACGTTGTTTTTGTGCACAAGGGTCTGCATATCGCCTTGTGTCATTGACGAAAAGGGCTTGGATCATTCCGAGAGTTTGGTTGAGGATCTGCTGGTGAAACTTTACAGAGTGGTAGTGATGGTGACTCATTAGCTTCTTGAGAAGTTTGAGCCGTTTTGATCGAGCGGTTTGTGAGGAATCGAACAGCAAAGTTCTGTCGAAATAGTATCATGTTATAAAAACATCGATAAAGGCTTGATCGTTCGGAGAGTTTGGTTGAAGATCTGCTCGTAAAATTTTACAGAGTGGTAGTGATGGTGACACATTAGCTTCCTGAGAAGTTTGAGCTGTTTTGATCGAGTGGTTTGTGAGGAATCGAACAGCAAAGTTCTGTTGAAATAATATCGTGTTATAGAAACAGCGAACTTTGGAAGGACATAGATGTCAACTCAGAGATGATCTCTCTGCATGTAATACCTTAATAGAGAGATTATTCTACAGGCTATCTGCTGGCCTTGGTTTCATCTCATTCTGAGCAGTGGTTGAGGAGTGACAGCGAGGTAAAGTTGAGAGGTTCTTGCTCCGAAAGGCGCAAGAGTTAAGACTCTTTTTGAAGAACAGGTCGACCTGGAGGTTTTGCCAGTGCTTCAGAGCACTTGATCATGGGTATGGAGAGTTGTTGACTGTATTTCCTGTGTTTGGATCCTCTCCATACCCGCATGCCTGTTTGTACGCCCAGTTGGTTTTGATTGGATTTGTGTGCGGGCGTTGCGCTTAGGTTTCTTTTCTATTAGGAGTGCTGGTATTTCTCTTGTGGTGAGGCTGGAGTGATGACCAGCAGACCCAAGAGTGCTTGCGGTGATGGCAGGAACAGGTTGCCCGTGCTTGTTATCCCGGTTCTATTCCTAGTCGAGTAGGAGAGAGATCTGCCGAGAGGACGTGAGGATATCGTAGCGAGAAAGGTTCAAAGTGTACTTGGAGATCAGAGAGAGGTTTGGGTGGTCACTGGTTCTGAGTCACGGAGTGAGACACGTACTCTCTACAGCTAGATACCCGGTGTATTCCCAGATAAGAAAGCACGTCACACGACACCGTAAGAACATAGTGAAAGCTTGGAACATCGATGCAGTCGCCGGATCCAACTGAAACTTTGGCAACCCACCTGAACCACTAGCTTCATCTCCATCACCTTTCCCATCCCCACTCATGACTGCCAATCTCTTCTTCAAAGTTCACACACAGAAGAAATCTCCATCCCAGACCTTCACGTCGAGTTCACCACCGTATCGTGTCGGATATTGCGTGAAGGATGTCCGCGAGGTTCCTGGCTGTGGAGATGTTGTGTGCTGAAACAGAGACAGACAACCACAGCGAAAACGAGACAGAAAACAGAGAAAAACAACCACGAAAACGAACGCTGCGATATATACCAACTCCAAATGTATGTACACTGCCGATTCTTTCTCCTAAGAGCACAGAACTGAAAAACAGACCAGAGCGGTCTGTAACCTGCTTCAAAGTCCTTAAAAACAACCCCTAATTCTCAACCCTAACCCAAAAACACCGAAGCGTAGCTCAAAGCAAGAGAAACTTTCCTTTGCTAACAAGCAGAGCCACAACAGTATCACGCGATCCAAACCCAAGTCCAAACCACATCCATGTACAAGTTCTTAGCTAAAGCTAGCTACCACAAGCTGTATATAGCCAATCAGAACTCTAATGAACTCAAAAGAGCAAAACCCGTAGCGAAGAAACCGAAAAAGATCTATCTGTGGACTTCCTCCTTTCGCCGAATAAACTTCAGATGTCGATAGGGTCTCCTCCGCTGACTCCGTTAACCCAAGAAACCTTCAGATCCGACTCCCAACAGGCGAGATATCGTCGATTTTCGGTCGTAGGTGACGAATCTCCAAAAACTCCTCTCTGTGGTTTAAAACCGCACACAGCGCACAAACGGATTGTCTAAACTGATATCCGTCTTCTCTGGCAGATAGATCTAGCTATCACGAACCCAACGAGACTCCAAACAAGTCGTTTGGAATTCCCTTTGCAAAACCACGCAAGAAATTTGGTCGCAGGTTGCAAAAAACTGACGTAAATGGACTCCCTGCGGCTCAAACTCGCTCACCTCGCCCAAACCAACAATCCAATTCACGTACGGTCTTCTCCTATGCATAGATGAAGACTCCCTGATCACGTAGGCACCAAGAACGAAGAGCTTGGCACACCGATCGCGAAGAACAACCTAATTTTAAGTCGCAGGCGATGAAAAACTTGACGCAAGCGCTTCCCTGCGAGCCAATTTCACTCAGGACTCCTAAACCGCCCGATGAAACTTGGTATCGTCTTCAATTTTCTGTAGAACTCGGTGTTCTGATCCCGATGGATCCAAGGACAGCAAGTTTGGACTCCTGAACGGCCTGAATGGTCCGAACGGTCCAACTCTCCTTCACAGATAACTGAAATCTCCAAATCTGCTTCTTGCGTCTCAATTTCTCTCAGAACACAACCTCCGATCTGTCTCTTCAAGAACCGTCTTAACCCACACGTAGCTTGCACAGATCTGAACTCAACGACGTCTTGCGCATTTGCATTGGACCTCCAAATCTCACGAACCGTTCGTTTACAAGTCGTAGGTACAAGCTAGTCCCTTAAGCAGGTCCCTTACATCAGTCTCGGTACGTACAGTTTTCTGTGATAATAATGAAGCAGACCCCCTGCGTCTTTGATATAACGCCTGAAGCCTCAAATACCCAATCACCAAGTAAACTAAGGCCTAGCTTGATTTTTCCTTCTTTCGAATCGCGTAACTTTTCCACTAGGTGTCCAAATGAAGTAGACAAGATGCCCATGGAAAGCTGACAATGAGCTCTACCCATCTATGTGATGAAAGTGAAGATCCAAAGTTGTGCCAAAAGTCTGTAAGCTGAGGTCTAGCTTGTTTTCTCCATCTTTCGAGTCCTGTAACTTCTCCACTAGGTGTCCAAACGAAGTAGACAAAGTGCCTATGGAAAGCTGACAACGAGCTCTACCCATCTATGTGATGAAAGTGAAGATCCGAAGTTGTGCCAGAAGTCCATAAGCTGGGGCCTAGCTTGTTTTCTCCATCTTTCGAGTCTTGTAACTTCTCCACTAGGTGTCCAAACGAAGTAGACGAAGTACCTATGGAAAGCTGACAAGGAGCTCTATCCATCTATGCGATGAAAATGGAGATCTGAAATGATGCCAAAAGTCCATAAGCTAGGGCCTAGCTTGTCTTTCTCATGAGTGTCTTTGGAGCGACAAGCATCGAAGTCTGAATTTCAGGTAGGAGCCGGTCCCCGACACGATAATGGTCCGACTCCAGTCCGGACCAAACAGAGTTAAGATAAGTGGTGCATGGACGGTAACTTGTGTTTGTCGTATGCAGGTTAGTGGTGTGAAGTTCGTGACCTACTGAGCAAGAGCTTCCGGTGGCGCAACAAGGCGATACGTGCGTGAAATGTGATATCAGAGCCAACGCTTTGGTGAGCGAGAACTTGAGGTGACGGTTGAAGGTTGGACGCTTGAGGAGGGACGCGAGACACGAAGCGGATCAACGTTTCTAGATGAACACTTGGAGCAATGGCCGACTAGGACAGAGTTCCAAGAGATAGACCAAGAGACGACTGACGACTGACACCGGGACCAGATCGACTCGAGCTAGCTCCAAGGCATAGTCAGGGGACGATAATCGACAACCTTCGCCCCAATGTCAAGGGAGCCTAGTACCAACTGCGACACCGGTGCAGCAAGATGGAGTCTTGCCAACGATGTCCAACGATTCAGGCGCGAGAAGTCAAGGAGCCTTGTATGCGGAACTCATCAAGATGATGAAGACCATGGAGGAGGGTATGGTTTCCAAGGATAAACGTATCGCTGTGCTTGAGGCAGACCAAGAGAGTTCTACGTCTACCAGAAAGCTTTGTAAGATAAATTTGCCGACCCCGTTTTCAAGTATAAGACGAGCTCGCAAGGTTAAGGATTTCTTAACTGAGCTGGTGCAACAGGCTCAGGAGTCAGACAAGATGAGAGCAGCGGTTACTTTCCTGAAGGATCATGCGCTTCTCTGGTGGACTGCATACAGAAATGAGCATGCTTTGACCGTCTCGGCGCTTGGTTGGAAAGAGTTCAAGGTGTTGCTCGCCGGACGATTCACTCCGGAGTATCAAAGGATTCGGATGGTGTCGAGCTAGTTAGGCTGAAGCAGACGAGGACCTTAAGTGCTTATGTGCGCGAGTTCAGTGCCAAGCTGGATTCGTTCTCCAAGTAGACAGAGGAGACCAAAATATGTATATTTATTGGGGGACTCAAGTCTAGCTCGGAGAAGGCTCTCTTCCGAATGCCGAAACTACCTGTGACAAGTGCTAAACTTTTGAAGCTAGCGGAGCGAATTGGGGATGACGAAGTCCAACAACAGAAACCTTTTGAACCACGCAGCACAAACAAGTTCCAAAAGAAGAACAAGGACTTCAAACGACAGTGGGATGGGGGTGAGAAGGATCGAAAGGATTCTTCTGCCTCGGCAACAAAGCGACAGCAAACAGGAGCAAAACCTAAGAGGCAAACACCTTAAAAAGGCAATGGTGCTAAGTTTACTTGCTACAATTATGGCAAGGCGGGTCATATTGCTAAGGGGTGCATGAAACTTAAGGTTAGTAACTGTAGCATGAATGCGTTTGTTGCAAAGGACTTGTTGGAGGGTCAGATGACTGTGATCTTGAGAACCACGAAGAAGACGCCGAGATTGATGTTTCTACAAGCCAAAGTTGCTAACCGTGATGTTACTTTTCTTGTGGACTGTAACGACCTATGTTACACATAAGAAGTTTGTCTATTAGTAAGGTATTTAGTTATAACTAAGTGTTGAGAATGTTTATTTGCTGCCCAAGTACTTTAAGGAGGTATCAAGTTAGTCATGACTAGCTAAAGTTAGTTATGGTTAAAATTAGTTGTACTTTTGACAGAATTCAGATATTTCCTAAAGAGTGAGCACTATTATCTTGTCATCTTGTCTAAAAGGTAGAAAGGAGGTGGAAACTATCCCTTATCTCCTTTTTGACTTGATATTAGTGGTTGGATTAAAGTTGTGGACTTTGTGGGCATTAAAAGCAAGAAGAGATTCCACATGTTTCTTTTTTAGTGGGTTCTAGTGTAGAGGGGGTGGAAATTCGAGATTCCTTGAGAATATTCCAAAATCCTTCTAGAAGTTGTTGACTATGAAGGAATAAGCCCATGTGAAAAGGTAAGAAGCCCATGTGATTAATGCTTTAACCTTAAGTAATATCTTAGTAAAACCCGGTAAAAGTAGTTACGGCTGAGTTACCGGAGGGTACCAAAGTAGAATGTATAAATAGAGGAGTAGAGAAGAGCTCCTCATCCTTGTTTTCACATCGTCGTAATGACAACTTGAGTAATATAGAGAGTGTGGGATATTTGTAACATGTGAGAACTTGAAAGACGTCGTTAGAATGGAGGATTTTAGTTGATGAGTTTATGGAGATTTTTAGTTGATAAGTTTGTGGGTGTATGAATGAGTGCACTTTAGCATTTTTCTCTTCAAGATTCGTGGTGTGCTTCCATCAAAGCCATCAGAAGTGACCCTTGAGTGAGAGACAGGCCCGACATTTGTAGATTCATCGATGACGATCGTGGAGGTTGAGAGATCGGGGGGTAGTTGATCGATAAGAGGGAGGAGGGTTTACATTTTTGGTTCCGTTGCGGGGAGCTCACTTGAAGGGATCATTGAAAATGTTTAGATTTCAGTTCTATATTAGACAAAAAGAGATTATGAGAGAACACATGGAGAGAACGTTGGGAGGAGACAGAACTAACGCGATGTTAGCAACATTAGAACCTTTAGTGTATCCTGTAGTGATCTATAACGCATTCGAGGTTATTCTTTACATCTTGTTCACTTAGAAAGAGTTTGAGGAGAGTTGAAAGGAGATGAAACAAGAGTTGTAGATAAAGGAGGAGAGAGAAGTTATTAGAGGAGAATAATTTTCGAGTTTGAGGATTTCTGCTCTTTGGAAAAGTTTTACAGTCATTGTCAGATTTTCTGTGAATTTTATTTTCCAGTGAAACTTTCCAAGACTGTAGCTTGGCTGATAATCTATCTACGACAAAAGAAATCATAGGAAAAGTTGGTCTAGAGAGGGAGCAATGAATTTTCAAAGTTGAGGGGGTCTATTCGTGAGAGTTGAGGAATTCTGTTCTCTAAGTTTACAGTCATTGTCAGATTTTTTGTGAATTTTATTTTCCTGAGAAACTTTCCAATGTTTTAGATTGGCTGATAAGCTATCTAGGACAACAGAAATCAGGAGAAAAGGTGGTATGGAGAGAGAGCCATGAATTTTCAAAGTTGAGGAGGTTGAAAGTCATGAGAGAAGTGAAAATATACAAATTTCAGTTCTCTGAAAATTTGTACAGTCAGCACCATCTCTTTTGATTAAAGAATTTTCTATTGAAACTTCATTAGTTAGTAGCTTGGAGGTTGAGCTACTGGAGATCACAAAAATCGTGAAGAGATCTCTTATTGATTAAGAGATATACGGTTCGACATACAAGGAGATCTTGACGATACGTCATGAGGAATCCAGTTCGAGTGCCGAGGTTGAAGAAGAGACGTTTGAGAGTTAGAACGGAGACGGAAAAGCCAAAGTTAAGTATAGAGGCGTTGCGATCAAGCATCTATTGCAGTTGTGGTGCCCTTTTTGCTCTATATCAAGAAGCTTCTGCGAGCATCGGCGCAGATGCGAAGAAGATTGAGTTCAAAGCAACATTCACTGTGGAGGTCACGAATGCTCCTGGCGAAGTAGAGTGTGATCTTTACAAGAGTGACTTTAAGATGTCTGCTAGGATCAGTACAAACGATGGTCATGAGGATATCATCATGGACTCTTAATTTTAGATTGGATTTTATTTCGTGTATAGCATGTATAATACACGATTTTCAATATAAAGCCCGAAAGAGTTAAGAAAGTGATGTAGAATTATTTTCCTCAAAGATATTTTGTTCACTTAATGGTTGAGAAGGTGCAACATGAGTGGAAGTTCGAAAGATTGGAAAGTTAGACTTAGAAACCTTCCTCAAGGTTTAGATGTCATAGTAAGCGTCGGAGAGAGCTCGAAAGAGATTATCGTTGAGTTTGAGAATCCTAGCACAAAACCTCAAGTAGAATCTCCAAGGAGAAGAGTAGAAACCGACTTGTGGTGTTATTTCTGTAGAGAGTTGGGACATAAAGTAGTGAATTGTCCAACTAGAATCAGAACCGAGAGAGCTAAAGGGAAGCGGGAGTTTACTGATTTCAGTCTTCGAGTGGGTCCATCGTCACCAGCGCCAATTCATCTTCTAGGAGAAGATCCTTGTCCAAGTTGTGGAGTGGGTGATCTATCAAGAGGACACAAGTGCGTCGATGTGACTGCCCTACTTACGTCAGTAGTCGAGAAGTTGGACGAGACTCAAAGAGCTGAGACGGAGAAGTTGTCGACTTCAAAAGAGGACTCGGCTGAGTTGTGATGGAGATCGTCATTCGGATGGTGGAGAAGACGGTGATGCGACTCAAGCTCATGATTACCTTGGGAGAAGAGATGGCACAAGAGGTGTTGTTACAACCATTTCTTTTTATTTTACCTATGGTAGATTATTCGCGAATGAAATTGGTGATGTTCGTACTCTTTTAGCGAGTAGTTATTGCACAAAAATTAAAAAGATAAAAAGAATAGTTACAAGATGGGGAAGTTACCAGTGTTTCATGGGAAGGACAATGAAGATGTAGAACCATTTGTACGAGACTTCAAAAGGAGTTGCAACGGAAACAACGTGAGAAGGAAGGAAGAATGGGTGTTGTTACTGCCAGAGTTTTTAGAAGATTTTGCTCTTACGTGGTATGAAGACCAAGTGAAGAGCAAGACACCTGGTGCAGTTGAGGACACATGGGAGACGTTGAGTAATGCACTCATCGAAGAATTTCTTCCAAAAGAGAGTTATGAGAAGCTCATGGTGGAGCTTATTCATTTGAAGCAACGAGACGACGAGAAAGTTCGGCAATATGCCGAAAAGGTGGATAAGTTGGAGCAACGGTTTCGGACGGTCCTACGGAAGAGTGGAGACAATGTGGAGCTAACGATGGCGGGGATTGGAGCAGTGTTGACCAAGAACTTGGTGGGAGGGTTGAGACCTTCAATTCAAACCCAAGTGAAGTACGAGAAGCCAGCAACCAAAGCGGAGGCCATCAAGATTGCGACAAATATGGAAGAGAGTTTGGATGAAGGAGATATCATCCAACCTCATCATGCTGCTGTGGTGTCGACTCCGACTCTTGGTGTAGCCACAACGATCGCACCTGCACCATCACAATTGATGATTGCTTCAACGTCAGCTCCTACTCCAACGGTGGTGCCAAGACCGTTTGTCCCAACAACGATGTCTACTGCCACCTCTGAATTTCATGCCGAGCTGAAGAGCATCACCGATACTCTTGCGGATCTCAAGATAAACGTGGTGCAGTTACGAGAATGGAGGAACAAAGGTGGAGGAGGAGGTCAAAGAGGTTAAGACAACAATCCCAACCGAGGAAATCAAGGTAACTTTGGAGGCAACCAAGGTAACTTTGGAGGAATCACTTGTTGGACGTGTGGAGGTTCTCATTTCCAGCGAAATTGTCCTAACAACAGAGCAAGAGGTGCCGAAGCTGTCAGAATGAATGTGGGTGGAGGAAATCTATCACAAGGACGAGATAAGGGGGTGGCTACTATCGATGTCGTGCGAGATCCCATCTACGAGAAAGGAGAGAGTTCAAACTCTTCTCATGCACCGGTGGAGCTTTTAGCTCAAGAAAGGGAAAGAACTCAATTTTCTGATGAACCGGTTTTCATGGAGGAGTTAGCAAGTAGAAGTACTTGTTCGAGTAATGTTTCGAGTACACCAAGGGAGCCAAGAAGGAAGCTGGGGATGGCGGATTTCACCATTTCATCTTCTCAAGCGGGATATGATGTGGTTGAAGATGTGGGTGCTTAGAAAGTCAACATCACTGTTGGACAACTGATCGCACTTAATCCCAGCTTACGAAGGGAACTCAGAGGAGGACTGAGTTCTAAGAGAAGCAAGAAGAAGAAACCCAAGAGCAAGACATCAAAGTCTGTGGGAGTTGGTGTGGTGGATGTGCATGCTTCAGAGGTATGCACTAGGGCTTCAAAGATTGAAGTCTGGTTGAATGATCACTACGTCTCTGACGTATTGGTGGATGGAAGGTCAGCTTTAAACACCATATCGGAGAGATTGATGAAGAAGTTGGGGATGGAACCAACTCGCCCGGCTAGCATTGTCGTGGAGATGGCTAACAAGCAACAGGTAAGACCTCTTGGTGTGTTAGAGAAGGTGGTCGTGTCTGTGATGGGAGTTCAAACATTGATGTCCTTTCAAGTGTTAAAGGACTCTAGTTATGATTTGCTCCTAGGTAGGCCTTGGTTGAGAGCTGTGCGCACCACTGATAGGTGGCACAAGGGATACTTACGGATTGGATCTAGAGATCATAGAGTGATAGTTCCTCTCTCGAGTGTTGGAGTTGTGACTTCTGACTCTGATAGATCCACTAGTGACTACTGGGAATCTGATACGGAGGATGATCAAAGTGTCTCAAAAGTAGATACCAGAGATTCTTACGATCAACAATCCTCGTCTGAGGACGAAGGATTTGGTCGAGATGAATCATTACATCAGCTTAGTGCTATTGACTTGTTGCCTCGACCAGCAGTGGAGAAAGATCATGACAAAGAAGAGTTGAGTGAGGCAGAGATTGTGAGAAGACTCTCTACCCTGAAGTTTGGTATCAATGTTACTCAAGAGGAGAAAAGTAGATTCCTAGATATATTTCGAAAATATATCCATGTGTTTGCTTTCAACTACAAGGATTTGAAGGAGGTGACTCTCGAGACTCATCGAATCGAATTGGAGGAAAACGCAAGACCAGTTCGACAGAAGCAGAGAAGGGTCAATCCTACAACAGCAATGATGGTCAAGGAGGAGATAGACAAGTTGAAGGAGGCGAGTTTCATCTATGAGGTGGAGAACTCAGAACGGGTTTCACCCGTTGTGATTGTCAAGAAGAAGAATGATAAGCTACGAGTGTGCATAGACTATAAGAAGTTGAATGCAGTTACCAAGAAAGATTATTATCCTCTACCATTTATAGATGAGATTTTGGAGGAAGTTGCTGGTCATGAGTGGTATAGCTTTGGTGATGGTTATAGTGGGTATAACCAGATCAAGATAGCACAGGAGTACCAACAGTTGACTACTTTCACTACTCCTTGGAGAACATTTGCATTTCGGGTGATGTCATTCGGACTGTGTAATGCTCCGGCCACGTTTCAAAGGTTCATGAACAAGGTGTTTGAACCATTCATAGGAAAGTTTGTTCGGGATTTCATTGACGATTTCTGTGGTACGGAAGAAAGGAGGACCACTTTGATCATGTGATCAAAGTTTTGCAGCGGTTGGAGCAAGCCAACGTTTCTCTAAATCCAGAGAAGTGCATCTTTGGCTGCGAAGAAGGTCTACTGTTGGGACATATCATTTCCAAGAATGGAATTGCGGTAGATCCTGAGAAGGTGAAGAAGATTGTGGATCTTTCATTTCCGATCAACTTGACAAAGTTGAGACAGTTTCTTGGCATGGTTGGATATTCTCGTAGATTTGTCTTTTCCTTCTCAAACAAAGCAATAGCTTTGACTATGTACATGAAGAAGGGAGTTGATTTTGACTTGATAGTGCATGATCAGAAGGCAAAGGAAGCATTTGAGGAGCTGAAAAAGACATTGGTGACAGCTCCTATACTTGCTAAACCTGAGTGGAGTAAAGCATTTATTCTGTATACGGATGCCTCCAATGTAGCAATCGGATGTACATTAAGTCAGTTAGATGGAGACGTGCATGATCATCCTATAGCTTATGCTAGTAGGCAGATGGTTCCAGCAGAGAAGAATTACTCCGTGACTGAACGAGAAGGATTAGCGGTGATCTTTGGATTGAAAAAATTTTGACACTACTTGCTAGGAGGGAAATTTTCCATAGTCACAGATCACAAGGCTTTAAAGTATATCTTTAATAAGCCTAATGTCGAAGGTCGTATTGCTCGTTGGAAGGTCCTTCTAACAGAATATGATTACGTGATCGAAGATAGACCAGGGAAAAAGCATGCGAATGCTGATCTTTTGTCGAGGGCTTATGATGATGAGAGAGAAGAACGGTTTGATGATTCATTTCGGGACGAACATCTGATGACCATCACAAGCATTGAGGAGATACCGGACGAGTACAAAGAAATCTGGAGTTTCCTTGCAGATGGCTCTTTTCCAGAAGGTATGCATACCCGAGAACGTAACGCGTTGATCAAGAGATGCAAACCTTACACCATGGTGGAGGAAATTCTGTTTCATCAAGGAGCAGATGGGTTACTAAGGAGAGCAGTTGGTCAGAAGGAGGCATTCAAGTTTCACGACGGAACTGTTTGCGGAGGTCACTTTGCTGGTAAGATAACAGCCTTCAAGATTTTGGATGCGAGTTATCACTGGAGAGAGATTTTCAAAGAGTGTTTAGACTATTGCAAAACTTGTGACGTATGTCAAGCATTTGCTCTAAAGTCTACTAGAACACCTCCGTTAAGATCAATTCCAGTATTAAGGCCGTTTGAGAAGTGGGGTATTGACTTTGTAGGTCCTCTTAATAAGACACCTTGAGACAATAGATACATTCTAGTCGCCATTGACTATTGTACCAAGTGGGTAGAGTCTAGACCTTTGAGAGAGACCAATGAAACAGAAGTCGATAGATTCCTATGGGAGAGGATCATCACAAGATTTGGATGTCCGTTAGAGTTGGTCTCGGATAGAGGAGGAGAGTTTGTAAGGAGCATGACCACTGCTATGCTACAACACTTTTCTATCAAGGCACGAGTAACGACCTCATACAAACCAAATGCTAATGTTCTTGCGGAGAAGATCATCTTACACTTTGTATGATGCTCGTCAAAGATGCTGGTGTTGAGACTACGAAACATACTTGAGATAAGAGACTACATGCCATCTTATGGGAGTACCGAACGACAACAAAGACTTCTACTGGGTACTCTCCATTTTGACTGATTTATGGAGTGGAGTCCAAGTTGCCGACCCAATTCGAATTGGATACTTTTCAAACTATTCAACGAAAGTTGAAAAGGTCGAGGGGAGAAGACGTGGTCAGATCAAGAAGAGAGCAACTCATGGAGTTGGAAGAGACCCGAGCCGTAACAATGATCCGGATGGAACGAGCTCAGGCGTATCAAAAGAAGAGTTACGACAAACGATTGGACAAGAGAGAGGTAAAATCTTTTCAAGTCGGAGATTGGGTTATGTTGTATGATGCTATCAGATTCAAGAGGACTAGGAAGAAGTTTCTTCCGAGATATTTTGGTCCTTTTGTTGTAGATAAGGGTCCTTCACATATGACCTTCAGGAGCTGGGAGGAAGGAGATTCAATCGGGTAAATCATGACAAGTTGAAGTTGTTTCATCGACGAAAGTTCTCTCTTCACTCCGAGGACGGAGTGAACATTTAGTCCGGGGGTAAAATGTAACGACCTATGTTACACATAGGAAGTTTGTCTATTAGTAAGGTATTTAGTTATAACTAAGTGTTGAGAATGTTTATTTGCTGCCAAAGTACTTTAAGGAGGTATCAAGTTAGTCATGACTAGCTAAAAGTTAGTTATGGTTAAACTTAGCTGTACTTTTGGCAGAATTCAGATATTTGCTAAAGAGTGAGAACTACTATCTTGTCATCTTGTCTAAAAGGTAGAAAGGAGGTGGAAACTATCCCTTATCTCCTTTTTGACTTGATATTAGTGGTTGGATTAAAGTTGTGGACTTTGTGGGCATTAAAAACAAGAAGAGATTCCACATGTTTCTTTTTTAGTGGGTCCTAGTGTAGAGGGGGGTGGAAATTCGAGATTCCTTGAAAATATTCCAGAATCATTCTAGAAGTTGTTGACTTTGAAGGAATAAGCCCATGTGAAAAGGTAAGAAGCCCATGTGATTAATGCTTTAACCTTAAATAATATCTTAGTAAAACCCGATAAAAGTAGTTACGGCTGAGTTACCGGAGGGTACCAAAGTAGAATGTATAAATAGAGGAGTAGAGAAGAGCTCCTCATCCTTGTTTTCACATCGTCGTAATGACAACTTGAGTAATATAGAGAGTGTGGGATATTTTTAGCATGTGAGAACTTGAAAGACGTCGTTAGAATGGAGGATTTTAGTTGATGAGTTTATGGAGATTTTTAGTTGATAAGTTTGTGGGTGTATGAATGAGTGCACTTTAGCATTTTTCCCTTCAAGATTCATGGTGTGCTTCCATCAAAGCCATCAGAGGTGACCCCTGAGTGAGAGACAGGTCCGACATTTGCAGATTCATCGATGACGATCGTGGAGGTTGAGAGATCAGGGGGGTAGTTGATCGATAGGACCGCGGAGGGTTTACAGGACACAGGAGGGACTCACTCCTTCATAAGTCCAAAGTTGGTGAAGAAGTTGGGCTTGTCTACCTCCAAGGTAGACAAGTCTATTCAGGTGCGTTTTGTCAAGGGCAAGACGTACCAAACTTCTGAAGTGGTCTTGGACGTACGATTTGCGTGTGAGAAGTTGGAGTTCACAGAGAATTTCACGGTGTGCGAGATGGATGATATCCATGCGGTTTTGGAGAACAATTTCTTGGACAAGTTTGAAGTGGAACTTAGGCGGAAACCTTTAAGGTTGAATGTTAGAGTTAAAGGACGGAAGTTGGGAGTGAGGCTGATCTGAAAGGTAAGGAAAATTGACGATTTTGCGATGAATTTGATCAAAGGTAAACAGATGGACTTCAAAGACGGAGTCATGTGTTTGATGCGGGTTGCAGATTTGATGACGGGTGGCGGACAAGAAGAAACATCAGGAGACGCGTCTAAACTTCCGAAGGTGCTTCGTGAAGTGATTAAGGAGTTTGAGGATGTCTTGACGGATGAGTTACCTGCTGAATTACCTCCAAGGCGGGTGGTGGATCACAAGATTGAGGTCTTACCAGATCAGAACCACCTTCCAAAGCCCCTTACCGACTCAATCAGGTGGAACTCCTTGAGTTGAAAAGACAACTCGGTGAGCTATTAGCGTGAGGATATATTCGAACCAGCAAGTCACCTTATGGAGCCCCAGTTCTTTTTGCAAAGAAGAAGGATGGGAAGCTACGACTCTGCATAGATTATCGTGCACTCAATAAAATGACGGTGAAGAATAATTATCCTTTACCAAGGATAGATGACCTCTTTTGACTCTTTGGGTCTTCCGGGCTTGATATTCATTCATTCATTCATTCATTCATAGGCTAGCGGGCGCAAAGTACTTCAGCAGGATAGACTTGAAGTCATGATATTACCAGATCTGGATAGCTGATCCAGATGTTGAGAAGACCGCTTGTCGAACCAGATACGGATCGTTTGAATTCGTTGTGATACCATTTGGACTCTGCAACGCCCCTTCGACGTTCACTATATTGATAACACAATTTTTCACGAGGAGATGGATGAGTTTGTCATCGTTTACATCGACAACATCTTAATCTACTCCAAAACCTTGGAGTTGCACACGGAGCAGCTAAGGGTGGTGTTGATGAAGCTGCGGGACCATAAGCTGTTTGCCAACAAGAGTGAGTTTGGTTTGAAACGCATTAACTTCTTGGGACATGTCATTAGTGTAGAAGGAGTTGGCTCGGATATGCAGAAGGGGGACGCGATTGTGACTTGGGAGCCTCCGACTACAGTGAAAGGGATACGGCGATTCTTAGGATTGGTGCAGTTCTATCGTAAGTATGTGAAAGGGTTTCAAAGATCGCAAAGCCGCTGACAGACTGGACGGACAAAGATGCACATGTAAGTTGGACCAAGGAGGTGGATGATGCGTTTTAGACTATCAAAGCTATTTTGTCAAAGGCGCCAGTTTTGAAGCTGTCGGAGTTCGACAAATCATTCAAGGTGCACACGGACGGGAACGACTATGCGATTGACGGAGTGTTGGTGCAGGATGGAAAACCTGTAGCATACGAAAGCAAGAAGTTATCTGAGACGGAGAGTCGATGATCGACTCACGAGAAGGAACTGTTTGCGGTGGTTCATTGTTTGAGGAAATGACGGCATTACTTAAGACTTCACAAAACCCAAGTGTATATTGATAATATTTTGCTCAAGTACTTTGAGACACAAGATCGGATGACGCCAAAGCAACTACGGTGGCATGATACCTTGGCGCTCATGAATGTGGAATTAGTCCACAAAGCGGTATCGTGTCGGATATTTTGCGTGAAGGATGTCCAGGAAAACGCGAGGTTCCTGGCTGTGGAGATGTTGTGTGCTGAATAAAGACAAGACAGAGAAAAACAACCACGAATGCTGCAATATATATCAACTCCAAACGTATGTACACTGTCGGTTCTTTCTTCTAAGAGCACAGAACTGAGAAACAGACCAGAGCGGTCTGTAACTTGCTTCAAAGCTCCTAAAAACCACCCCTGAATCACAACCCTGACCCAAAACCACCGAAGCGTAGCTCAAAGCAAGAGAAACTTCTCTTTGCTAACAAACAGAGCCACAACAATACCACGCGATCCAAACCCAAGTCCAAACCACATCCATGTACAAGCTCTTAGCCAAAACTAGCTACCACAAGCTGTATATAGCCAACTAGGTCTCTAACGAACTCAAAGAGGCAAAATCTGTAGCGAAGGAACTGAAAAAAGCCTATCTGAGAACTTTCTCCTTTCGTCAAACGATCTTCAGATGTCGATAGGGTCTTCTTCCTTGACTCCGTTGGTCTCAAGAACTATCATATCCGACTCCCGACAGCCGAGATATCGCCGATTTTCGATCGCAGATGACCGAACCTTCAAAAACTCCTTCCTGCGGCTTAAAACCGCACACACCGCACATCGGCTCAAACTCGCTCACCTCATCCAAACCAACAATCTAATCCACACATGGTCTTCTCCTATGCGTAGATGAAGACTCCCTGATCGCATAGGCACAAAGAACGAAGAGTTTAGCTCACCAATCGCGAAGAACAAACCAATCTCAAGTCGCAAGCGAATAAAAATCTGACGTAAGCGCTTCTTTGCGAGCCAATTTCACTCAGAACTCCCAAACCGCCCGATGAAACTTGGTATCGTCCTCAATTTCCTGAAGAGCTCGTTGTTCTGATCCCGATGGATCCAAGGACAGCAAGTTTGGACTCCGGAACGGTCCGAACGGTCTGAATGGTCCAACTCTCCTTCACAGATCACTGAAGCTCCCAAAATCCTCTCTTTGCGTCTCAATTTCTCCCAGTACACACACCCCGATCCGTCTCTTCAAGAACCGTCTTAACCCACACGTAGCCTGCATAGATCTGAACCCAATGACACCTTGCGCACGTGTATTGGACTTCTCAATTCTCCAAAACGTCCATCGACAGATCGCAGAAACAAGCTTGACCTCTTAAGCTGCCCCCTTACGTCAGTCTCTGTACGGATCAGTTCTCTTCAATAATGAGGAAGCAGGCCCTTTGCGTCTTTAATATAACGCATGGGGCTGCAAATACCCAGTCAGCAAGTAAACTAAGGCCTATCTTGATTTTCTCTTCTTTCGAATCGCATAACTTCGCCAGTAGGTGTCCAAATGAAGTAGACAAGATGCCCATGGAAAGCTGATAACGAGCTCTACCCATCTATGTGATGAAAGTGAAGATCCGAAGTTGTGCCAAAAGCCCGTAAGCTGGAGCCTAACTTGTTTTCTCCATCTTTCGAGTCTTGTAACTTCTCCACTAGGCGTCCAAACGAAGTAGACAAAGTGCCTATGAAAAGTTGGCAAGGAGCTCTATCCACTGATGCGATAAAGGTGAAGATCTAAAGTTGTGCCAAAAGCTCGTAAGCTGGAGCCTAGCTTGTTTTCTCCATCTTTCGAGTCTTGTAACTTCTCCACTATGCATCCAAACGAAGTAGACAAAGTGCCTATGGAAAGCTGACAATTAGCTCTACCCATCTATGCGATGAAAATGGAGATCCGAAATGATGCCAAAAGCCCGTAAGCTAAGGCCTAGCTTGTCTTTCTCATGAGTGTCTTTGGAGCGACAAGCATCGAAGTCTGAATTTCAGATAGGAGCCGGTCCACGACACGACAGCGGGAAAGGACAATGTGGTTCCTGACGCCTTGAGTCGCAAGGAGGAATATCTTTCATCATCAACATAAATTTTGCGAGCTATGTATCCTAGGAGTCAGACTTGGAGAGGCGAATACGGAAAGGTTATATGAGTGACGACCAAGCGAAGGTGTACTTGGAACAGCTCAAGCGAGGAGTGAAGTTGCCGAATATGCAATTGAGATATGGCTTACTCATGTTCAAGCAAAGTAGGGTTTATGTGGGACAAGGAAAACTTAAGACTAAGTTACTCAAAGAATGTCATGATGCGCCCTTATTAGGTCATAAAGGAGAGAAGTCCACTTTAGCAATGGTAGCTAAAAGTTTTATTTGCCCCACATGAAAGACGATGTCGCTCACTTTGTGAAAACATGCGTAACATGTCAAGCAAACCGCGTTTCTTATGAGAAAAAACAAGGGTTGCTTCATCCTTTGCCGATTCCAGCCAGACCTTGGGAAAGCATTAGCATGGACTTCATCATCTCTATGCCTGACTCAAACGGATACAATGCAATCTTCGTGATAGTTGACCGGTTTAGCAAACTAGCGAAGTTTATACCGACCTTGGATACTGCAACAGCATTCACGACTTCTCGGTTGTTCCTAGATACTTGATAGCATTCACATGGATTGCCTCGGAGTATTATTTCAGACCGAGACTCTAAGTTCACAAGTGTCTTTTGAAAACACTTGTTTCAAAAGTTGAGGACTAAGTTAAAATTCAATACCGCTTTTCATCTTGAAACGGATGGACAAACGGAACGAGTTAACTCGGTTCTGAACCAATACTTGAGGAATTATGTGAGCACGGACCAAAGTGATTGGGCAGAGTGACTCAGTCTTGCGAAGTATTGCTACAATTCCATGAAACATTCGGCACCCAGCGAATCGCTTTTCTTGCTGGCTTACGGACGTGAGCCAGAAGGACCTCTTGACTTGACTCTTACAAAGAGTTCTACATCGGCACGACCAAGAACACGGCAAACATCAGCTGAAGAGTTGGTGATAGAAATGCAGCGACACGAGGAACAAGTAAAGAAGAACCTCGAGAAGGCACAGCAACGGTACACGAAGCAGGTAAACAAGCATCGGCGGCAAGTGAAGTTTCAAGTGGACGAAGAGGTATGGTTAAGTACGAAGAACTTCATCCTTCCGGAAGGGATATCGGCGAAGTTTTCATCGAAGTTTGCGGGACCTTTTGTCATAGTCAAGAATCCGCAGATGCCCTTTGGTTTGTGTAATGCTGTAGTGACGCCGGATTACTCCTTTTGCCCATTTAGTATACAAGATATCGTTCCCATAGAGGATTTGCACAAGTAACGCTGCTCTAAGTTCTAAGATCTGTTCAAACACACAAACACACGGGTTTTGTCTAGGAATCCCGTCTTCTCACAAAACCACGCGTCTTCCAAGTACGCCAAAAAATACTCTGGATCTAAATAAACAACTACTAACTAAAATATCACACAACTATTCACAGAGAAGCTCGAGAAGACGATCTTCCTGCTTCCAGGTCACTTCTTCCGGTCTTCTCGATACCATCTTCCCGAAGCGATTCTCGTCTTCTGGGGGTTCAGCTCGTCTTCTCACACCTCCAGAAGAATGTCCTGCTTTGCAGAAGTCGACTAGCACGGCTGTTACACCTTACTCTCGCACTCACGTTCCAACGGTTTAGATTAATAACAGGGTGTATGTCCCCTGTAGCCTTCCCAGGCTTCTGCCTACGGAAATAGTCTTCCTGCAGCACTACAACGACATTCACCTTCATGGAAGCTCAATAAAAGTCTCGGAAGCTCACTAGAAGAAGGTAAGAAGATGGGGAAGATGAGAGAAGATGGGGAAGAAGAGAAAATCCAAACAAGAGAAAACAAGATGAAAAGAAGAAATTAAGTTTCCGACAGGCTTCTAGTCCGGATCCTGACTAACAAGCCATCCTTGCTTGTAATAGTTTGAGGAGGAAGACAACAAACATGTGTACAGTTGCACCGTCTTCTACTCGAGGATGTCGTCTTCTGCTGTGAGAAGAAGACTTCTTTCTTCTTCACTTCGCTGCTCTGACTACTCTGTCTTCTGAGATCCCTTACCCATAAGACCGTTCGTACGTAGATCCCAAGTGCTCTACTGAACGAGCCAAGCTACACTTCCACAACTGCTGACAGTCACCGCCACTCAAGAAGAACACTTCCTATGCACAATTGGGAGCGAATTCAAGGAAACCCACCACCGAGAAGACATGAACAAAGCTTCTGCACTCAAATCCACAATCCATTCCCCGAGAAGAAGTCACAATGGCATCGGGAAGCTCACTCCCTCTACTTCCTGCGTCTACTCCTTGACACACGAGTCTAGTCAACAGGACTGCACGAGGATGCCGTTCCTTGCTCCTAAACTGTCCACTACCTCTATCTACATCTTCGAACCACTGCTGGTACGAGCATGCAGACTCCTCCTGTGTATTCCAAGACTATTCGTATGTTTCCAACAACGGGTGTAGTGTGCGAAGAACTGTCTATCTTGTGTCTCCTCTCTAATGTGTCTCGTCTGCCTGCACCATCGAATCGATATGTGGGTGCAGTAGCTACAGAACTCTATCTCCTACTCTTCGATCCTACTTAACCATCTGCAATGAGAAAACAGAGGAGGTGACCGCCAGGGAGAGATGAGCGTTGTCAAGAGGCTGCCACCCCACATGCACACAATTCCCTTTCAAGCTTTAGCCATCTACCTTGTTTACCCCTGCGCTGCCTACTCTGCCACATGGTCACTTTATCTAAAATTAAACTGGACATGCTATTTCCTAATATAACATATTTAGTACTTCACTAATTTTGGACAAGTCCCTGGTCTTCTGGGCTTTGCTTATCTACTCTAATGGCTCGGATGTCCTTTCCACCTGATCTACTCCTACCTGAACTACTAAAACGGCTTCTGATACGTTGGGAAGCCCTGTAATTACCTCGGGTGTCGCTGAGGTGACCTCCTCCTCCACGTTCGTCGTTGGCTCTGCTGCTGCTACTTCGAAAGACAGAAGCGTCTTCTGGGAAGCTGGATCGACTTGTGCTTCCTCGCTCTTCTAAGACATTAGTTCGACACTAGGAGCCATGGTGACCTCATAGGGTTCCAGGGAAGTCGCTCCCTCCATGCAGAATACCTGAGAAGACGGTCTTCCTTCCTGTCTTCCAGAAGACGTCTTGTCTTCCGAGGCATCTTCTGGGTTCTTTTCGGCTTCCAACGCTATCACTACCAAGTGTACAGCGAGGTCGAACTCCTCCTTCTCCAAGTCTGGTCTTGTCGATGATGCAGGTGCTTGGGAAGATGCGTTTATTGATGGCGGGATCAAGGGAAGACCATAGAGTGTCTTCACTTCCTCTATCTGTCGATCCAAGTATCGGAACATACTCTCCTTGCACTCCATCAACATTGCTTTGGACTCATCGTCCCACTCCCTAGCTAAGGTAAGGAGCTTCCTACCCGCGATGAAGTTAAACTTCTTCCGAAGCGCTTCCACCGACTGAGCTAGCAACCCCTGCGCACGAGCTTCCGCTGCTTCTCTCTGCGTCTTCTCGGCTGCAGCCTGCGCTTCTGCGGCTTCCCGTAGTGTCTTCCACGTCGTCTTCTCTTCTGCGAGGGCGGTGATCTTGTCCTGTACTCGCAGAACCTCTGGTCACGCTGCTGTAAGTGCGCCTGCAACTCCTGGTTGCTCTTCTTCAGCTGCGCTAACTCCTTGGAAGAAGTGACATACTTGTTGTGAGTCGAAGGCTCAGTCCTTTCCTAAGTCCTCACAATATAGCTTCCACTCTCAAAAGACGAATCTAGTCTCTCAGAAGACAGCTACTCCGTCTTCTGAGATTCTAACAATGCTTCCTAAGTAGCGCTCGTCTTCCGAGCTATATCTAATCAATCCTAACTAAGCAAGGCCTCGCATTGATTCCTAAGAAGACAACCCACCTTGCATTACATCTTGCTTCCTAACAGAAGATACAAGATATGCGAGAAGTAGAGTATAAGAAAGGTTCAGAAGATGGTTGCGGGCTCCTGCGGTGACAGTGGTCTCTGGGAAGACTCCCGGGACAGCTTCCGATTCAATAACGTTCTCGGAAGACCTCCCGAAGCTAGGCTTTCCTTCACTGGTCTCACATGTCTTATGCTTCTTACGCGCAATCTATCCTCACAACAGACTCAAGACATTTGCATTCTGTTCTTCTGACTTCTCACCTCTCATACACACTCAGAAGAAGCTTGCTGCATGATGGGAAGACATGACCCTCGACCATTCTCTCCAGATTCTGCCAGCAAGACTTCTCACAACTCTCTTCTAAGTTCGGGAAGAAGGAGGAATAGCTGCTATGGGTTGGACAGAAGAGACCCGAAATGGACCCTCACGTCTTCTCGCTCATTTTGCCAGCCTTTCAATCTTCTAGTCTCTCTAGGAAGATGTGGAGTTGAGAAGCTTGGAAGACCGGGAGGCACAGGCCTAGTTCCTGACTACCAACTTCTCGTAATAACAAAAGAACTCACCACACCACTCAGGATTCGTACCAAGCCTCTCTTAACACAAAAGCAAAGCAAATCCACTCTTGATACGAATTGTGTACAGTCGACTTCCGAAGACAGTCAGGCTTCCGAAGACAGTCAAGCTACTGAAGCGTCTTCCAAAGACAGTCTTCCGAAGACAGTCTTCCGAAGACAATCTCCTGAAGATGTTCCAATCTTCCGAAACGTCTTCCGTCTTCCGTCGTCTTCCATCTTCCGAAGACACCACCGAGAAGACGCTCTTCGGAAGACGGTCGTCTTCCGAGGAAGTCAACTTCTTATTACAAAAAGTTCATAAGATCATCTTCCTGCTAAGGAAGCCGTAATCTTAAGTAACAACGCTTCTTCAGTTATACAAACAAGTTATTAATCTTAAAAATTTCAAAAATTCGTGAACCTTGTAATTTGTGGGCACCACATACGCCCACCCTCACATGTTTGCGTCCTCGCAAACATCAGTGTTTGAGCACTTCTGTGCACGTCCGAAGCATCTCCTCAACTTCTTGTCATGTCCTTCCTAAACAGGATACCCTGGAAGATGGCATAGGGGCCTGCCTTTTGTAAGAAGACAGCCTTCTACTCCGCATCCAATCCTTCGGGATACTATTGGTCTTCCAAGAACTTCCTCAAGTCCTTGAAGATCGACTCTTCTGTGGAAGTCGCAAAGATTGGATCAGAAGATCTAGTCTCGTCTTCTGGGAAGCAGCCGGTACGCCCCCCCTCAGATGAAAGTGTCTCTGCGAAAACTGAAAACAGCTTCTCGTCAGGGAACTCGTCTTCCACTTCATCTTCTGTCTCCTTCTCTGATTGAAACTTGGTTGTACCCAGAATACCCATCCAAGAAGCTGTAGAACTCATGTCCCGCTACTTGGTCTAACACAGAGTCGGTGAATGGTAAAGGATGATGATCCTTCTTTGTGGCCAAGTTCAGCTTCCGGAAGTCCTGACACACTCGGATCTTCCCTGTCTGCTTCTTCGGCACGATGACAATAGGAGCTACCCACTCACTACTAAGTACTGGGAAGATGACTCCTGCCTTCAAGTATTGATCGATCTGGTCCTTCACCAGAAGCGAGTACTTGGGGTTGAGCCGATACTGCCTCTGCCGTGCAGGAACAACTCACTCCAGCAAGTCAATCCGATGTTCTCCCAGCTCTCGAGGTATGCCCTTCATGTCTTCTATAGTCTATGCGAAGACATCCTGGAACTCCGTCAGAAGTTCTCGAAAGTCTTTCAACTGCTGGCCCTCGATCACCTTGGAAAGCTTCAGCTTCTTCCCAGGAGTAACCTCCATCTCTTGAAGATCATCCGGGTTTACCATTCCTTCAGTGTGACTGTACTCACTAGCACCAAAGTATTCCGGTTTGGGAGCTTCTTCTGGTTCATATTCATCTTCTGGAAGACCAACTGTCGGATCTTTCGAAGGGAAGACGATACTTTCGTCTTCTGGAAGACCAAATGTCGGATCTTTCGAAGAGAAGACGATACTTTCGTGTCGCGCCTCTCATTCTCAAGATCGGGCGCAGACGCGAACAACAGAACCCTAGCGGACTTGCGCTAGGTTGTGAACGCTGCGAGTAGGACTTAACGGCGTGACCGGCAAGTCGGGATCAGATGAACCCTAAGTGGTTCTCTGAACCAAGGTTGGAACCTTGGGTTAGGACATAAGGGCCTACCCCAAGAGGGCCCCAGACGAACGCTGACCTAAGGGAGCGAGTCTGAGAACGGACTGAAACATGAGTCTCAGACATAGGTCTGAGACGTGGGTCCGAGACGCGGGACCGAGACGTGGGTCCGAGACGCAGACGAACCACAGGTTTCGACCCTGGGTCTGGACCACAGGTTTTCGGAAAAACTGCTAAGTGTTGGAGCTCCAAGGACGTTTTAGGTCGTGGACGGAGCTCCACGTAAGATCTCGAGGCGAGTGAGGTATCATTAGAAAGATCTCGTCGAGAGCTTTCCAGTGATATATAACACTCCTCAATCTGACCTCCGAGCTGGAAGTTATGGTCGAACCACAATCGGGTTGTGGTATAATTTTCAGGGACCAAAGAGGAGGGCGGGGCCGCCGATCCCCAGAAGTATATATGAGGGGGGCTCGATGCCTGGGTGGGCCAGGACGAGTCACCCGACCCCAGGGTTCGGCGGGCGGACTCTGGGGGCATGAGGTGATGGCTGGGCCAGTTCCAAGGCACGTTCCGATCTAGACTTGGACGGCTAGACTTAGGAACGATGTAAGGGCTGGGGCAAGACTAGGGAACGAGTCGGCGGGTTAGACCACCGTTCGGGAGCCTGGACCCAGACGGACATCATGGGCGGTTGGGCCGCTAGGTGTGCTGGAGGCACCGTTTAGGACCCTGGACTTTATGGGAAGTCCGCCCCAAGTCATATTGTGACTTGCTCATGTTTGGGACCGACTTAGGCGGATCTAAGTCGGGACTTAGGATTGCTGAGCTTGATGATTAGGGAGACGGTCCGGCTCCGGTCCGGACCAACCAGAACTAAGGTAAGTGGTGCATGGACGCTAACTTGTGATTGTGTTTGCAGGTTAGCGGTGTAAAGTTTGCGACCTACTGAGTTAGAGCTTCCGCTGGCGCAACAAGGCGGTAGGTGCGTGAAATTTCGTCTTCTGGAAGACCAACTGTCGGATCTTCCGAAGGGAAGACGGTATTCTCGTCTTCTGGAAGCTCTTCTTCCGCAACTTCGTAACACTCAATGTATCCACAGATCACATCTTCTGCTCTCTCCGTTACTTCTGTAGTACACAAGTTATTCACCACAAACTCATTATACCGTTCATCACTGTCAGAAGACGCAGCTGAGTCTTCTGAAGTGTACCCCTCTGTTGTAGAAGGAGTTTCACCTTGGTGTCCAATCTTCTTCCAAGGAAGTGAGACCTTAGTCTTCGCATCTGGCTTGGGTGTAGGATTGGGAAATCTCAAATGATGTTTTCTCCAGTCGGTATTTACATTTGCAGCATACAGCCATGGTCTTCCTATCAACACCTGATATCCAACCTTAGCTATAGGTCGCAAAATGATGTAAGTGAGGTAAAAAGATACGCCACCAATTACCGTCAAGACATCTTTCAGTTGCCCCAAAGGTCTTCTTCTGGTCTGGTCCGCCATTCTCGGAGTAGGCTGGAACTCAGTGAAGCCTAGGGCATGCGCCGTTTCTTCAGTCATGATGTTAACTCCAGAGCCGGAATCAATGAGTACCTTCTTCAGAAGACAGCTATGGATCTCCATATCAAGTTCTGGGGCTCCCAAGTCCTCATGCTCTATCCTTAGGATCGGGGTGCTCTTGGGAAGTCTAGCTGTCCTCCTCTTCCTCGATCCTCGAAGCACAGATTGTAACAACTTCTTGTAACCAGCGGTGTCATCCAACAGCTGTTGGAAGGTCACATCCGCCTTCTGATTCCACAAGTCTCGCAAGAAGTCGTAAGGCGATCTCTTCAGAAGAGTGACTGGTGTTTCCAACATAGAAGATGTAGTAGCTGCTTCCTTGGGTGGAAGACCAGAAGAGTGTCTTCTCTCGACTGGAGGCTGTTCCCGTGAGACAGGGGTTGCTGTAGTCGGTGTAGGAAGCTGCTGTACTATCTTTCATCTCTTCTCCAGCTCTTCTTGCATGATTGCTTCAACTTCTTGTCTAATGTCAGGAGCAAAGTACTTCGGATCTTCTCGGTCGTAAGTAGGAGAAGACGGCCGCTCAGGAGAAGATGACCTCTCCTTTCGCTGCTTCTTCTTCTTGATCTCCTTCTGACGAGATTCTAACTTCCCTTTGCTTCTGGTACTTACCTTGAACACCGCTTCATCCAAGACTTCTTCGGGAGGCCAACTGTCTGAATCCGGGCTAGGGCTCCAAACAGTGCCATCCGCCAAAGTGAAAGAAGAAGCTGTCTCAAGTAACTTCGTCTTCTGAGTTGCAGTCATCTTCTGCAGCTGAGGTTCCTTTCCTTCGCGCTTCTCGGGGTCCGGTTCGTCTTCCTCGATGTGGAGACAATCCGTACAATCCCTAGGATCTTCTTCTTCTACCGTGATGTGTTGTACCACTGCTAACTCGAGTTTAGAAGTTGATGCCGCTTCTGCAGGAGGTGTGGTATCTGCAAATCTAACCATTTGTCGTGGCCGTAAGGTTTGAGGACTATTCCCTGTGAAATGACCGGCTTCCTTACAGTTCCCACACAAGGGCACTTGCCCAATCTGTCTTCTTGGATGAGGACAGGTGGACCACCAGTGTCCTGTCTCTCCACAATTATTGCACGCTCCAGGAAGAGGGTTGAGAGGTCGTTGTGATGAAGAAGGTTGCCAGGGTGTCTTGGTCTGTACATTGCTAGCTCTATCCCTAGGTACATAACGATTATATTGGGCGGGAGGCGTAGGAGTGAAGGGTTGTATCGTCTCGATCCTATAGCAGGTTTCCCCACTCGGATCGTGTAGATATCCCTCATCGTCTTCTTCCCATCCTGCCCAGTTGACAGCTTGGTCTTGCGTACACTGATCTCTGGTGTGTCCGGAAGAGTTACAAAGATTGCACCAAAGGTTTGGCCGGGAAGCCGTAGGTTGCTTCCGCTTGTCCTTCTGGTTCAGAAGATGAACTTTTAGGTCGACAAACTACTTCAGAACTTCATCGATACGGGGATCAGGTGCAGACTGTATGATCTGAGTCTGAGGCATCTTCTGCACAACTTCCTCCCTTGCTCACGTCTTCTCCTTCTTCTTCTTCCGCGTCTTCTTCTCTTGTTCAGATTCGGATTCTGAACTTTCGACAGTAGACTCTTCAGAAGTAGAGGATGCTTCCGAATCACTGTTATCAGTTTCAGTGGACTTGGACTTCCTCTTGGACTTCCTAAAAGACTTCTTGGACTTCTTGGACTTCTTCGAGGTCTTCCCTCTATCTTTCGTCATATTCCGAGTGATGCTCGAGGTTTCATACTGCTCGGCATGCTTCTGTACTTCTGCTAAATCATCACCTCCTCCTCTTCTGCAGTACAATTCCATATCCTGAGACAATCCTCCCAAGTACCAGTCCACGGCTTGCTGAGCACAGTAACCGGGTCTTCCTTGGTTCTGAGGGATGTGATCCAGGAGATCTTCAAACCTCTCGGTGTAATCCCGTAGTGTCTCCTTCTTCTTCCGTTCGAGTCTCTGAAGTTCTATGAGGGTCATCCGATCATAGCCCACTCCTCTGAACCTCTTCAGAAAAGCTGCCTTCAGAGTAGCCCAAGCGGCCATTACTACACCATCATCCAACATCTTACTCATCCATTTCCTTCCCTTCCCTACGATCAGACTAGGAAATACCCGGAGTCTGTCGACATCAGCGTCTTCCTTGTTGGATCTAGAGATGGTCTCGAACATCGTGATGAAGTCGTCCGCGTCAGCATCATCGTCGTACGGATGGTACTTCTGCCGAGTGTGGGAAGCCATGTCGACTGCCGGCTGGTGCGACTGCCAACTTCTTCCTCCCTCAGGTCCAGGTGGTGGATGATCTTCTCGAAGGTCCAGGTCTGTTTGAATCACGAAGGTCGTCTTCTGAGTCAGAACTACTGTCAATGCTATCTTCCGAGACGTCTGGAACAATCTCCTCCAGTCTTCCTTCACCTTGAGAAGCTTCTTCCGTACTTGGGAAGACGTCTTCCGAGTAACCAGTACCAAAATCTACTTTATACACGTGATCACCCGGTTGGTTTCTGTCTTCTCCAAAGATTATGCTCGAGATGGAAGGCTCTTCCAACTCTACTGATCGGATCTTCCTGAGCTCTTCTTCTTTCTTTTGGTGTCTCAGGGATATCCGCTGCTCTCTAGAAACGGTTCGCTGGGGTGAATTTACCCACTCAGGATCTTTACTCGTGCGTCTTCTGCTTCTTCCTCTGGTCGGAGGCATCCACCAGAGTACAGAGAGCAGATGTCCCTCTTCTTCTACCACTAGATCCGGGAGACCGAATGCCTAAACAACCGATCACAGGTTCAGAACGTCTTCTTCTCCTACTTCCTGTTGTACTTACTGCAGTCTTCCAAGATCGAGTCTTCCAAGAAACTCTTGGAAGCAGGGAAGCGGCTTCTTCCAACTCTCCCTGATGTATCTTATCAGCTTCTGGTTGCGGGTCCTGTCTTCTAGCAAGATAGAGTCCCACAACACATTCAACTACAATCGAAGTTAGTTCGAAATGAACCTAACTAATGACACACAGATCCAGGAAGCTTAAAACAGAAGTTACTAAGATGAATTCCTCGGCAGCGGCGCCAAAAATAGTGCTCACTATATGTAGTGACGCAAGATTACTCCTTTTGCCCATTTAGTATACAAGATATCGCTCCCACAGAGGATTTGCACAAGTAACGCTGCTCTAAGTTCTAAGATCTGTTCAAACACACAAACACACGGGTTTTGCCTAGGAATCCCGTCTTCTCACAAAACCACGCGTCTTCCAGGTACGCCAAAAAATACTCTGGATCTAAATAAACAACTACTAACTAAAATATCACACAACTATTCACAGAGAAGCTCGGGAAGACGATCTTCCTGCTTCCAGGTCACTTCTTCCGGTCTTCTCTATACCATCTTCCTGAAGCGATTCTCGTCTTCTGGGGGTTCAGCTCGTCTTCTCACACCTCCAGAAGAATGTCCTGCTTCGCAGAAGTCGACTAGCACGGCTGTTACACCTTACTCTCGCACTCACGTTCCAACGGTTTAGATTAATCACAGGGTGTATGTCCCCTGTAGCCTTTCCAGGCTTCTGCCTACGGAAATAGTCTTCCTGCAGCACTACAACGACATTCACCTTCATGGAAGCTCAATAGAAGTCTCGGAAGCTCACTAGAAGAAGGTAAGAAGATGGGGAAGATGAGAGAAGATGGGGAAGAAGAGAAAATCCAAACAAGAGAAAACAAGATGAAAAGAAGAATTTAAGTTTCCGACAAGCTTCTAGTCCGGATCCTGACTAACAAGCCATCCCTGCTTGTAATAGTTTGGGGAGGAACACAACAAACATGTGTATAGTTGCACCGTCTTCTACTCGAGGATGTCGTCTTCTGCTGTGGGAAGAAGGCTTCTTTCTTCTTCACTTCGCTGCTCTGACTACTCTGTCTTCAGAGATCCCTTACCCATAAGACCGTTCGTACGTAGATCCCAAGTGCTCTACTGAATGAGCCAAGCTACACTTCCACAACTGCTAACAGTCACCGCCACTCAAGAAGAACACTTCTCATGCACAATTGAGAGCGAATTCAAGAAAACCCACCAGCGAGAAGACATGAACAAAGCTTCTGCACTCAAATCCACAATCCATTCCCCGAGAAGAAGTCACAATGACATCGGGAAGCTCACTCCCTCTACTTTCTGCGTCTACTCCTCGACACACCAGTCTAGTCAACAGGACTGCACGAGGATGTCGTTTCCTGCTCCTAAACTGTCCATTACTTCTATCTACATCTTCGAACCACTGCTGGTACGAGCATGCAGACCCCTCCTGTGTATTCCAAGACTATTCGTATGTTTCCAACAAAGGGTGTAGTGTGCGAAGACCTGTCTATCATGTGTCTCCTCTCTAATGTGTCTCGTCTGCCTGCACCATCGAATCGATATGTGGGTGCTGTAGCTACAGAACTCTATCTCCTACTCTTCGATCCTACTTAACCATCTGCCATGAGAAAACAGAGGAGGTGACCGCCAGGGAGAGATGGACGTTGTCAGGAGGCTGCCACCCCACATGCACACCATTCCCTTTCTAGCTTTAGCCATCTACCTTGTTTACCCTTGCGCTGCCTACTCTGCCACATGGTCACTTTATCTAAAATTAAACTAGACATGCTATTTCTTAATATAGCATATTTAGTACTTCACTAAGTTTGGACAAGTCCCTGGTCTTTTGGGCTTTGCTTATCTACTCTAATGGCTCGGATGCCCTTTCCACCTGATCTACTCCTACATGAACTACTAAAACGGCTTCTGATACGCTGGGAAGCCCTGTAATTACCTCGGGTGTCGCTGAGGTGACCTCCTCCTCCACGTTCGTCGCTGGCTCTGCTGCTGCTGCTTCGGAAGACAGAAGCGTCTTCTGGGAAGCTGGATCGACTTGTGCTTCCTCGCTCTTCTGAGGCACTAGTTCGACACTAGGAGCCATGGTGACCTCATAGGGGTCCGGAGAAGTCGCTCCCTCCACGCAGAATACCTGGGAAGACGGTCTTCCTTCCTGTCTTCCAGAAGACGTCTTGTCTTCCGTGGCATCTTCTAGGTTCTTTTTGGCTTTCAACGCTATCACTACCAAGTGTACAGCGAGGTCGAACTCCTCCTTCTCCAAGTCTGGTCTTGTCGATGATGCTGGTGCTTGGGAAGATGCGTTTACTGATGGCGGGATCAAGAGAAGACCATAGAGTGTCTTCACTCCCTCTATCTGCCGATCCAAGTATCGGAACATACTCTCCTTGCACGCCATCAACATTGCTTTGGACTCATCGTCCCACTCCCTAGCTAAGGTAAGGAGCTTCCTACCCGCGATGAAGTTAAACTTCTTCCGAAGCGCTTCCACCGACTGAGCTAGCAACCCCTACGCACGAGCTTCCGCTGCTTCTCTCTGCGTCTTCTCGGCTGCAGCTTGCGCTTCTGCAGCTTCTCGTAGTGTCTTCCACGTCGTCTTCTCTTCTGCGAGGACGGTGATCTTGTCCTGTACTCGCAGAACCTCTGGTCACGCTGCTGTAAGCGCGCCTGCAACTCCTAGTTGCTCTTCTTCAGCTGCGCTAACTCCTTGGAAGAAGTGACGTACTTGTTGTGAGTCGAAGGCTCAGTCCTTTCCTAAGTCCTCACAGTATAGCTTCCACTCTCAAAAGACGAATCTAGTCTTCCAGAAGACAACTACTCCGTCTTCTGAGATTCTAACAATGCTTCCTAAGTAGCGCTCGTCCTCCGAGCTATATCTAATCAATCCTAACTAAGCAAGGCCTCGCATGGATTCCTAAGAAGACAACCCACCTTGCATTACATCTTGCTTCCTAACAGAAGATACAAGATATGCGAGAAGTAGAGTATAAGAAAGGTTCAGAAGATGGTTGCGGGCTCCTGCGGTGACAGTGGTCTCTGGGAAGACTCCCGGGACAGCTTCCGATTCAATAACGTTCTCGGAAGACCTCCCGAAGCTAGGCTTTCCTTCACTGGTCTCACATGTCTTCTGCTTCTTACGCGCAATCTATCCTCACAACAGACTCAAGACATTTGCATTCTGTTCTTCTGACTTCTCACCTCTCATACACACTCAGAAGAAGCTTGCTGCATGATGAGAAGACATGACCCTCGACCATTCTCTCCAGATTCTGCCAGCAAGACTTCTCACAACTCTCTTCTAAGTTCGGGAAGAAGGAGGAATAGCTGCTATGGGTTGGACAGAAGAGATCCGAAATGGACCCTCACGTCTTTTCGCTCATTTTGCCAGCCTTTCAATCTTCTAGTCTCTCTAGGAAGATGTGGAGTTGAGAAGCTTGGAAGACCGGGAGGCACAGGCCTAGTTCCCGACTACCAACTTCTCGTAATAACAAAAGAACTCACCACACCACTCAGGATTCGTACCAAGCCTCTCTTAACACAAAAGCAAAGCAAATCCACTCTTGATACGAATTGTGTACAGTCGACTTCCGAAGACAGTCAGGCTTCCGAAGACAGTCAAGCTACTGAAGCGTCTTCCAAAGACAGTCTTCCGAAGACAGTCTCCTGAAGATGTTCCAATCTTCCGAAACGTCTTCCGTCTTCCGTCGTCTTCCATCTTCCGAAGACACCACCGAGAAGACGCTCTTCGGAAGACGGTCGTCTTCCGAGGAAGTCAACTTCTTATTACAAAAAGTTCATAAGATCATCTTTCTGCTAAGGAAGCCGTAATCTTAAGTAACAACGCTTCTTCAGTTATACAAACAAGTTATTAATCTTAAAAATTTCAAAAATTCGTGAACCTTGTAATTTGTGGGCACCACAAATGCTCCAGCCACATTTCAGAGAATGATGACAAACATTTTCCAGGAGTATCTTAGGAAGTTCTTAGAAATTTTTATAGATGATTTTTGTGTTTTTGGTCCAAGGGAAGATCATATAAATTCCTTGGCTGTAGTTTTTCAGCATTGTAGAGATGCTCAATTGACATTACATCCAAAAAAGTGTTTCTTTGCCATGACAAAAGACATCCTATTAGGACATAGAGTCTCGCAGCGAGGCATTGAAGTAGATGTAGATAAAGTCCAAGTTATAATAGCTTTAGATCCTCCCTCTAATGTTAACGAGTTGCGAGGATTCTTAGGGCATATGGGTTACTATCGGAGGTTTATCAAAGATTATGCAACCCTGGCAGCACCACTAACAGAATTGTTGAAGAAGTCTATTGAGTAAGTTTGGCAGGAACAAAGACAGAAGGCTTTTGAAACGCTGAAGACAAAGTTGATTGAAGCTCCAGTCATGAGAGCACCGGATTGGAGTCAACCTTTTCAAGTGTATGTGGATACATCAGCATTCGCTATTGAAGTGGTACTAAGTTAGAAAGACAGTGAAAAGAAGGATCACGCGATTTACTATGCAAGTAGATAGTTGTCTTCTGTAGAGAAGAATTACTCTACCACAGAGTGTGAAGCTCTAGGAATGGTGTATTCAGTTAGAAAATTTCAACACTACTTGTTGGGTTGCGAGTTTGTATTCTACATGAATCACTATGCTTTAAAACATCTAGTGCAAAAGTCTGATATGTTGGGAAGAATAGCACGATGGATGTTGTTACTACAGGAGTTCAAATTCACAGTTCAAACTCAGGCAGGTAAACATCATGAGAATGCAGACTACCTGTCCCAATTGCGAATAGGAGAAAGACAAGATAACGTAGCATATGATTTTTCAGATGAAGAACTCTTTCAACTGACAGGAGCTCCTTCGAGTAGGTATCATGAGATATACATATACTTGTCTACATTGCAGTGTCCTGAAGGAATAGATGTTGAGCAGCGCACGGTGTTCATACACAAAGTCGGACCGTATGAGCTGAAGAGTGGTATTCTGTTCAAGAAGGAGACCGGTGATGAACTACGAAGATGCCTGGAGGAGGAAAGAGTAGGAAAAGTAGTGGAAGCCATGCATTCTGAATCAGCAGGAGGACATTATGCCTTTTGCAACACAGTGAAGAAGATTTTGGATGCAAGATACTGGTGGCCCACCATGTACAAAGATGTGCAAGCGATCATTAAGAGGTGTGACTATTGCCAGCGAGTAGATAAGCCTACTCGAACTACTCAGTGGCCACTCCATCCTATCTTACTTCTTGCACCATTGGAGAAGTGGGAATTGATTTTGTGGGACCTATCAGCCAGCAACAAAGAAGACACGCAGAAGATACATATTGGTGGCTACAGATTATGCAACCAAGTGGGTGGAAGCTGAAGCAACAAAGAAAGATGATGCGATGACAGTGGCAGCTTTTGTACATAAGAATATCATCATCAGGTTTAGATGTCCATTGGAACTGGTGAGTGATAGGGATACACATTTTTTTGAACAGTACCATAGAGGCATTGACAGAGTATTTTCAGATCAAGCATCCAGGTAAAGACTACTTCGTATAACCCTAAGACGAATGGACTTACTGAGAAAAGTAATGGGTTGCTGTGCAAGATTTTGAACAAAGTGACTGTCAATCATGCTTATGATTGGGACACCAAGTTGGATGCAGCGCTGTGGGCATTCAGAAATACAGAGAAGATAACAACGCGACAGACGCCGTTCTTCTTAACTTACGGAATGCATCCCATTATGCATATTGAATTCAAAACCCCTACTTACAAGATTCTGTCGCAGGATAGATTGTTTGTTGAAAATAGTCAGCTCATCAGACTGCAAAATTTGATGGCATTAGAAGAAAACCGTGAAGCATCTTTGGAGTTAACTAAGGACATACAAGAGAAACGCAAAGAGATATACGATAAGAAGTTGAGAAAAGTAGATGTGAATAACGGAGATTTAGTCTTGCTATATGCTAGTAGACATATTAAGTTCCAGGAAAGTTACAGCTACGATGGATGGGACCATACAAAGTTTCAGAATGTTACGGTAATGGATCAGTCCAACTTGAAGACTTGGAAGGAAATCTTTTTGCTACTCGAGTAAATGGAGGAAGAATCAAACGGTATTACTGCTGATGTGTTCGCAGGGTCGCTCACATCTGGGAGGAGAAGTATGTAGAGCCCACTTTTCAATTTTTGATAGAAGAAATAATGAAGATAGAAGACGAATAGCGTAGTTTTAGTGAAGAAGAGCAATTGTGAAGAGCCTTCTTAAGAAGAGTCTTCGAAAGAAGACATTCACAGAAAATATCTGAAAATAGAAGATAGAGAAAGAAGACTTCTTAAGAATGCATTCCTTGAGTATAATCTCTTCACGAATAGTCAGTAGGATTTATAGAAGAGAAGACGGTCGGAGTAAGATAGAACAAGCTATCTAGCCGAAGAGAGACAGTAAATGCATAGTGACGAAGACGAAGAGAGTGCGTATACCTTTGTCAGGTCTGTAACGAGGAACGAGTGACGACTTCGACACGTGTGAGGAGTTCGGACCTAACTATATACTCAGAAACCCAGCTCATTATCCAAATCTACTTTTAGCGCACAGCGATTTTACATTTGCGGAGAGAGTTCAGGCGGAGATAGTGAAATTGGGCGAATGCTCACATCTGGACGAAGGCTAATTTGAGCGAAGGCTAGCGCATTTAGGCGAAGATCATCCTAGAGTCCATACAGCCATCTTTGTAAGGTGCGATGTCTGTCACTTTGAAGTTACCACGCATTCGAGTCTTTGAGTTAGACAAGGAGGAGCTAAGGCATCTTCGGCCGAAGCTGAAGGAGCTAGGCTTGAGCTTCTTGACATGAAGAGGTTGGACCCGAGTGTCTGACAAATTTATCAGCCAGATACGAATGTGCGAAGATCATGGTGACGAAGACGGATATGCTAGACTCAGGAACTAGACGGTTGAGAATTGGAGAAGGTCTTGCTCGACGAGGCGAGCGAGAAGAGAGATTTGCTCTTCGACCATACGTCGATGAAGAGCTTGGTGAAGGAAGGCCAAGACTATGGATAGCTCTTCGCATCCAGTTCATCCGACGAATGATTACAAGTTGACCGATTATCGAGATCCAGTGAAGAGGAAGATCACCGAAGCGGTGATGTTGATTTTGAGTCTAGGATGGACAACATACTTATTTGCATGGAAGGTATGTTTCTTCGAGAACATCTTCGCCGATGTCGCGCTACTTGGCGGCTACATGTTACATTTCTACTCTGACACTTGAGTTTAGTAGTTTTAGAAGTTAGCTCATATTACTTCTAGTCGTTTATGTATATGTTTGACATCTTTGCATACGGTGTTAACACTATTTTGAGTCCTAGTAGGCTGATAATATGCTAGTTATCTTGTTCAAGTATTTGTGCGCTTGTGCAAGTGACTTCTTACTTGTCTATGATGTTCAATGTACATAACTTAGATTTATCATGTTGATAGGGTTTAAGCTCATGGGTTGTACTTACGTGTTGTCCATGCACGCTTTTTAGCTGGTTTAAATTTACTTTCAGGACTGCGTGTCGTTTTAGGTAGTTTAAGATTTACGCTGGTACTTTAGAGAACTTGACGTGGTAGCCTATGAGTGGAATTAAGTTACCACATGGTTTAAGGCACAAAAGGACAACCAAGTGGAGCTACGAACTCCTATTGGTCTATTTTTATCTTTTATAAAACTCTAAATTTAGAAACAAAGATCTAACGGAAATTTTGAGCATTTGATGAGGACACTGCGAAATCTGAGAACACATGAAGGTAGAGCTCGTCGTGCCAGTCACTATCAGTGAAATTCTTGATCGATTTGGAGCAATAAAGAAGGAGTTATGTCAAATTGAAGTTCGGATTGAGTTGAAACTGCGTCACTTTTGTTGATTTTGAGGTTTTGAGTGTCAACAGCAAGAAAACTCCCACCCTAGATTTTCACGTCGAGTTCACCAAAAAGAGAGTATGTCGGAGTGTGATCCGTCTACTTAGGAAAGCGCTGAGCTTCTGGCTGTGGTTGTTTACTCAAGAGATAGGTCTTTCAGGTTACAACAGGGCGCTATAAGCACTCACACAGGTGTTTAAGATCCTCTAATATGTTCAAAAAGTGAAATTCAGATCTACCTAGTAGTAATAGGATCAGGCAGTGAACTTTAACACTCAAGGAGAGGAAAACTATGATGGTTCTGACTTCTAAACTCTCCTACATGTAAAAGAGGCCCTACTGAGTACACACACGAAGTTTCAGCTTGAGATCGAATTCTAGCACTGAGATATGGACAGAAACATCTTGAGTGAGGAAATTACGATAATTTTTGGCACCCAGATGGCTATTTCGACCTAGAACAGAAAATTGGCTTGATCACTTTCGAAGATTCTTATAGGATTTGGAGCCTACAAGATGCTGAACACCCCTGTGAAGTTGGACCTCCTGATTGTACATAGTTCTCTAGATCTCGTTCTCTGAAGTTGCTGTAGATTGAGAGCTTTTCAGACCTTCTCTGCTTCAGCGGTCGCCCTGAATTACTCAATCACTCAAATGACATGAAATTTTTTGGACAGTCGTAGCCCAGCTGACAGTGAACACAACCACGCAGGTTTGAAACGATTATCTCTTTTCTGCTGATCATGGCCAGCCAAGGATCATCGAGTGGAGGTGTTGCTGCTGCTCAGCAACTTGTTCAGTTTGATGCTGCTACGATGAAGATATTCCAAGCTTTTCACATGTTTATGCAGCAGCAGCAGAGCACAGAGAGGAAGGAGGTATTAGCAACCAAGGCGTTGCAATCAGTGGTGCACAAGATGGACCTGTTCAAGAGGACACATATTTCCAAGTACGTGTGATACTATGCTAAGGAGATGGAGGTGAACAAGGTGTCTGAGAAGGAGATGGTGGAGAACTTTGAACTTGTTGTTGTCCCTGAGATTCGTGGGCGTGTGAAGGAGCTCAAGCAGCAGCAAGGACAGAGTTGGGAGAGCTTTATGCGCACTTTGAAGGAGTACTACACTGAAGATTCAGAGACCAAGAGAACGTTCTTGGAGTGGGTGGTTAAGCCTAACAAAGGTTTGTCTGTAAATGAGTTGTTAAGGGAGTTTGATCGTCAGTATGCTCAGCTTTCTAGGACAGAGAAGCTTACACTAGAGGTGAGAAGACATAGCTTTTCTTACAAGCAGCGGACGTGACTATTCAGGAGAAGCTTGAGTTGTTGTTGAAAGACAAGAGTGAGGAGAGAGGATTGAAGACTGATTGGAAGGAGGTTGAAGAGGCTGTCTCTTTGCTGACCAAGAGACAGAGAAGAAAGGACAAGGTGGTGATAAGTGAAGCAGCACCTCTGATTATTCCTGTCAAGCAGTTGCCTACTAAGCTCGCTTTGGTAATTGCTAGAGAGGAAGACTCACCGCTTGATGAATTTATTAAGGGTATGAAGGAGCTTAAGCTTAAGCTCACTAGGTTAGAAGAGAAGGATCAGAATGTACAGTCTGCTGTGCAGAGACCTCAGATGAGGGAAGGCTTTGTTCAGCGTTGTATATGGTGCGATAGCTTAGACCATGTAAGAAGAGATTGTGGAGAGTTTTCAGATGCATTGAGGAAGGATCTTATCTTCTTCAAAGATGGTAAGATCCATTTGAGAGAGACTAAGATGATGCTTGGAACCAACTTTGGCAAGGGTGGTATGAAGAGACTTGTGAATGAGATATCAGCATCACATGCTGTTTCTCTTGTGAATGCTGCTACGTGTGGAGTGAAAGTAGAAATGGAGAGAGAGAAAGAGACTACTAGGTTGTGGTCTGATGTAGTGAGGTCCATAGCTAGAACAGAGCTAGACAAGGATGTGCTACAGAGGGTTGGTAACTCAATTCGAGAAACTACAAGATGGAATGACCCTGTGGATACTATGTCAGTGCATGCTTATGTTGCACGAAGTCATCATGAAGCTATACTAGAAGAAAAACGCATGAGGGAGGATGCAGGTGAGGCTTTTACAGCCAAACGGCCTGCTACAAGGAGTGAAAGGGCTAGACCAGAGACAAGGCAGGAGACAACACCTACCCGGGAGGAGACTATGGAGGATCTATCACCTACAACACCCAAGGAGAAGGAGAGAAGCAAGGAGAAGGGTAAGATGCCTGCATACAAACTTCAGTCTGACATTGAGATTGCTATAGACCTGAAGCAAGTGTTAGAGAATCGTATCTTGAATGAGTATCCCAAAATTAAAGGTTTTCAATCAGCAATTTCGACATAGTGTAAAACCTTCTCTGATTATGTTCTCCATGTCAAATTCATAACATAGCTCTCTTGTCTCACTTGCAATATCTCTAAGAAATTCCACCTCTAATCTCCAAGTCGTTTGTTCAAAGCCAACCAAGAGATGTAGGTGAAAAAACTCTTTTCCTTCAAAACTATCACGTTGTAATCTGAACTTCGACAACATGTTGCTCCCATTGAGCTCAAACTTTATAGGAGATTCTCTTTAGTCTCTCATCACTATTCTCTAAAATTTTAGCTTCAAACTCCAAACCAATTGCTTGAAATGGACCAAGCTTTTTGCTTGTGCTAACTTATGAGCTTTACAAACCCCGGTGGCTAAAATCCACGACCTCAACACCTTCTCTTAACCAAATGAGCTGAAATTTCATATATAGTAAGCTGATAAGGCACACTCCAATCCTTGATATTGTGACTAAGAGATTCAACCTTATGCTCATCAAACAACTCAATCCTTGAATCCAAGCAAAACGGTTTTACTTTTATCTCTCAACTCTACAGCCAACTTCAGTCGATCATTTCGGGATCAAACTCAATCCAAACGTATGACTATTTAATGTTTTGCCCAGCATGATGTCCACTATCCAATCTCCTTGACAATACAAATATCATCTCTCTAAAAATCTCGAGGCGCTCAGAAATATACTGATTCACCCTTTGACTCTGAACGATCATAACACCTCGCTCAGAGCTCCAAATCGATCAATCTTCCTCTCCAAATTGTAACCTCTCGAGAGCTTTCCAACGAGACTTCACTCTCCAAGAATGATCTCTATGAAGACCTCCGCAACCCCAAACCGTACTTGGAACTTGGATGAACTTGATTGGTCAAAAATAGACCAGTGAAAGAAGATTAGAGATCACTTTATCTCCTACTTGGCACTATAGATTGAGTTGTAATCCTAAAACACTTTACACCTTCAAAACTTGAACCAAAATACTTCAGACCCCAATCTTAACATAGGATAATCACCCTCGTCGGATGATAGAGATAATAATGACATAAAATATATAAGATCTAATACAAAGTCAAGATAACGATCTTGAACCGATCTACGGTGAAAGATACGACAAAAAGAAATGAGGAAGCCATCACTTGGTTACAATATTCCTCACCAAAGTTCTTTGTGATCCACGCATGATGGTTGATCTTCCATCGACAGTGACATCAAATATCAACGCAAACATTGAAAGTAACGTTGGTTGAAAGTTCAGGTACATTCATCCGTCAAAGTAAGATGTATACAGTCAAGTCTCAATTCTCTCACAAAAATATCACGTAAGGAAGAATGCGTGAACTACTTCCTTACTTTGCCGAAGAAGTTCACGCAAATGCCCACGGATCATTGAGCATGCACGTCTCATTATCGTACTATCTCACGTCCTAGATAACCATGAACGTGGCAACTAATACGTCATCGTACAAGTTACACAAAAAGTTCATGGAATACAGAAATCAACACAATACAAGTTCTACACTAAATTCACATGTGAGCCATGTCAGAACACGACATCCAATCCTTCTAAACCTGCATATTTTTTGACATGCGTCACAAACACTTACAAGTTGTGGACGACATTACACAACTTCTTCGTCCTCCTGAATGATCTCCTCGTTATCAGAATTCTCAAAAACCAAATCTTCTTCATCGTCATTCAAGAGATCAAACTCCACTCCGACTTCCTCCATGCTTATCTCTTCATCTTATTTCTTGAAGAGTTTCACACACTTCCCTGCAATGAGAACTTTGAGCTTTGTTTCATCAAGCTCCCGAAGCAAATATGTAGTTGGCATGTACACAAGTACCATATATGGCCCAAACCACAGCTTCGAGAATTTTCTAAGCATATTATGTTGGTTGTCCAAGCTATTATCATACACCAACACCCAACCGCCTTCCTTAATCTTCTTCAACCGTAATTGATGACGCTCATCAAACTTACCCTTATTCTTCAACCGTGCTTTCCTCAACCTATCAGGTGAAGTCTCTATGTCCTCTACTCTTCTTTCCAACTGACGAATCCAAAGTGTAAGAACATCTTCCGTAGACATATTATCCTCTCAAGGTAGAACGCTCTAAGTATGTATTTTCTCTTCAATGGGCATGATAGGTTTTTTACCCTACATTAGCTTCGCTAGCATGTACCCAATCACTGAACTATGCGTGTAGAGATCAACCCGTAGAGCAAATAATAAGAGCTTTGGTCACTCCTTTGTCTTTTCTCTATAAGCTTTCACAATGGCTTTCACAATAGGAGGATGATCACGCTCACTCTTAGCATTTCTTTTTGGATTGTAAGTCGTAGTAAGAGTTAGTTTGACCTTGCATATCTCGAGGAAGATGCGAGGTCTCGGATGAAAGATCCAGAACTTGGACCAATCCTCCATCTATAAATACAACTCTCGTAGCTATTCACCTTTCATATAAGACACCAAGAAACACTTGCAAAAACACCACGTAAGGAATAATGCTCCCATGAAACCTCGACCCTCTATCTTATGTCCAAATTTGATGACAAGAGTCACTCTCGCGAATATTCACAGATCACTGAGCTATCACGTCTCATTATCGTGTGAGCTCACATCCTAGATAAATGTGAACCTGACAACTAATACGCCGTCAGGTGAGTTACACAAAAAGTCCACAGAATAAAAAACATCAACACAATACAAGTTCTACGTTAAATTCCGTGTCAAAACACGAGCGATCTCGTTCTCCTCTATGGTCCTTGAAAATTATATCACAATCTGATCACGAGATTGATTATAATTCTCAGCTCCGATGTCAGTTTGAGGAGTTCTTAGTATCAGTGGAAAACCCTCGCTGGGACCTTTCTAATGATACCTTAATCGTCTCGAGATCCTACATAGAGCTCCATCCACGATCCAAAACGTCACTGGAGCTCCAACACTTAGTATTTTTCTGATGAACTCTAGTCCAGCGTCAGACTGGGACCTTTTGGTTCGGACCAGCACTCGTCTAAGCCAGACCCACGTCTCGGTCCACTCAGACCCATGTCTCATACTTGCATTTGGGTCCATTTTCAGACTTACTCCCTTAGGTCAACATTCATCTAGGGTCGTCTTGGAGTAGGACCTTATGTCCTAACTCAATGTTTCAACTTTGGTTCAGAGAATCACTTAGATTCATCTGTTCTTGACTTCCTGATCAAGTCGTTAAGTCTTACTCATAGCATTCACAACCTAACGCAAGTCCATTATGGTTCTCTTGTTCACGTCTACGTTCGATCTTGAGACTAAGAGTCGTGACACTCATCCTCATTTTGGAAGTTGATTTGTCATCAACAACGATCCTTAAGTTAAAGCTAAGTTCGAAATGAGTAGCCAACCTTTTGACGTCTGAATTGCATTCTAGTAGTTAACTCGTAATTCTCTTCTTGGCTTGAGTCTTAAGTTGTCGCTAGAATACTTAGAAAATTCCAACTAGTCTCTTTGGTCACCTCTAAACAAAACTAGTTGACAATTTCTAAACATTATACTTAAGACTCTAACTTGCTAACTTATAAATATTCACACATACTTACTAGGTCTCCAGGAGCCCACTTTATGGTTGCAACCTGATTTGACTTAGACGCGTGACTAAGTTTATCTTCCAGTTAGGACTTGGGGTGATACCTGTAAAGCAATATCATCTCAAGTCCCAAGACAAGTGTAAACATTTCACACTTGCTTTGCCAACACGAAAGTAAACCAAAGTCTTGACATCGAGACTTAGTCTTGCAAGATTTAGATGCTTACTCACAACCAACTCGCTTCCTTTGAGTGTGCTTTGTTCCTCCTCTTGACAACATCCTAGGCATCTGATCACAACTAGTCATAGCCATGCATCACCATTACACTTAGACAATTTTCAAGAAATAAATTCTTTATTTCTACAAAATACAAGTCAAAGATACAAAGTCCATTGGTCTAAATCGTCTCAAGTTGCTACTCGTATAGTTCATCATTCCTTCACTCCTTGCTGGAAGGAGATATCATCATTTTGCTAACGTCATTTTTGTCCTTCTCCTCGTTTGAAGAGGTCCAATACTTCGCTTGCATGTTCCGGATCTTCCTCTGGCACCCAAGTTGCTTTCTTCAAATGGTAACCACGCCATTTGACCAAGTACTCCGTTCGGTTGGATTTGCACTGTGATCACAAAATGATCTCCACCTCGTACTTTGCTTCGTCTTGCACTACATCAAGTTGAGGTTTGAGAACCTATTTTGCGCTCCGGTCGGAAATCATCCTTGTAGTACTTCTTCAATAAAGAAACATGGAAGTGATTCCTGAAGATTTCTCGGTGGTCTGCATGGAGGAGAGAAGAACTGCAGGAGTGGTGGTTATGGACGAACATTTGATATCGGCTCCGGATCTTCTTTTCTCGAATCCGTTTCACATCAAGCTTCATTGCATCCACGGCGATCACTTTCAACAATGATTAGTTGCATATTTTGACGATGAATTCATGAGGAAGGTGATGGACTTACAACTTTCGGTGATCCTTCCTATTGTTACATACGAAGAGACTTGAGATCTGACGGTGTACATCTTGCTGTGACAAAGAATGGATCTCAACTACCTAGCCAATGTTCCTTTTAACTTCTAGGTCGATATTCGGTGTCACTGCAGATGAATGATCAATCATGGGGTATGGATCGTGAGGAACTTTGAGGAAGAGTATTTCAATCGAGTGATAGCTTCACCATTTCTTTTTGTCGTATCTTTCATTGTAGATCATTTTCAGGTTATATAGACTTTGTATTAGTCTATGATTGATTGTTCCATTCTGGTTGAGCGCTTCGATGTAGTTACGGTCCACAGAGAATCTTTCGACATGTCTCAGAAATTTTCTGATTTTTCTAGTCTTATTGGTGTCTAGTGTTTCCTTGGGTGTTATAAGTCATTCTAATGATAAAAGTTGAATGAAGAAAAGACAAACCAAAAGTTCTTTTTTCTCTCATTGGTCTACTTTTGGACCAATGGTGTTCTAGCTGATCCTTATGACGTTTTCTGCGATTTCGAGAAGCTTCGGAGGTCCATTCACACGAAGAAGGATATGATTGGAAAGCTCTCGAGAAGGGCTACAATCTAGGCTGAAGAATCGAGTGATTCATGGAGGATTCAGGGCGCTATGATTAATTGAGTGGAGGGGGGTGTAATTCATATCCACTACGGTGTTTTTGGTTGTTCCGAGAGACTTGTGAGGAGTTTTGAGGAGCTGTCAGTGAGGTTGAAGAGTTGACGACGAGCTGGTCGTTTTGATATACATTTCAATCGATTCTTGATCGATGTGGATTGTGAACCGATCGATTGAAGTTGAGAAGTGCAGACGTGATGAGATGGATATTACGAACTGTGACAATCATGGAGAATTGACTATTTCTCGAGTTATGGATCGAATTTCTAAGTGAAACTTTCCAAGATTGAAAGATGCCTTATAAGTAAGATATCTGAGAATTTTCATCTCGAATGATCTAATAGGTTGTTCAAGGTCTTGGATCAAATGTACTTGGTTCTGTAAAGCTCTTAAGTTAGCACAGATTACGGGTTGATCCATATTTGAGAGTTGGTTTGAGGTTTCGACCTGAAAATTATTCAGGTTAAGAATGAAGGGTCCAATAAAGCTTCTTGTGAAATTTGGTAACCATTGATTGACTGAATTGAGAGAACCGAGGTCTCAAAGTTCAGAGAAGCTTCTGTTGTTAGCGGATTCTGATTTTCGATCACATCTATTGTGATCTTTTGGTTCATTTCAAGCAATTGAGGAGGAGTTTGTTGCTGAAACTACCATGTCTGCATACATCTCAACATTGTGAAGGTGTGAAGCTGATTTCAGCTCTTTGTGATGAAGGAGAATAGAGTCGCGATGAGTCATAAATCGTTGTTTGGGTTTTCGAAGCTTCTAAGTATTGTCATCATTGGTGCTATGTTGTGATCTGAGTAGTGTCTTGAAGCATGCATGCTTTACCTTGTTGGAATGCTTAGGAGACCAGGGTGTGAAGTAAGTTGTATTGGGACTCTATCAAGTTTGGTTGAGCAATCTTATAGCATCTTTCGATTGTATTAGATAGAGTTGTGATAATCAAACTAATGGATAGCTAGTGTCGCTGGAAAGCTATTAAGTCATGCTTCCAATAATATAGAGTTACTTTCAAGTAGATAGTACAGAGCTGAGTATTCAGATAGAGTATAAAAGGATATGTTTGTAACACAATTTTCTACAGTTTATACGTTGTCGTAGCGAGAGCTTTTTCTTTGAGAAAAAACATACCTTATAGCTGTGGTCAATGATTGATGCACATTGAAGCGACTAGTATCTTACAATTCCTCACAAACTTCTCGATAATCTAAGCACTTCTTTTCTCTCAGTAAAGATTTAAGATAATCACTCAAAAATATTGAATGATCATCAGTACGACAAATGAAATGTGTGATGACATAATCTATTTGTAGTATTCCTCTCCGAAGTTCCTTACTACTAGGGCTTGGTACATGGCTTTGGGTAGGCAAATGTGCCTTATCTCGCACTCAGTGTTAAAGTTTACTGACGGGAGCTGATTTAGATCTATCTCTTGTCAGATGAGGATAAAAATAATAAGATCATATTCTTGATCATAAGTGACGACAGGTAGGATCACAAGGACAGACGAGAGCATAACTTGCGCGACAAAATTATGCCCAAAGGATCCTATCAAGAACTGTTGGAAATGAACTCGCTCAAGGTACATCAGTTTGATCTGAAATGGATTTCGGAATGAAAACCTTGGCGGTAGATAGAGCCCTTGGTCCATCTCTCACGACATCCTCACTCAATCTACATCCATAAAGTATCGATACTAACACATACTCATACGCATAACATCACTACGATGTCCGTCCACGAGTAATCTCTTGAATCTCTTAAGTAGAATGTCCTCCACATGTCACTCTCTTTTGCTTTTAAGTTTATGAACACAAAACAAGGATATGTGCAAATACATCAACCAACGACACACGGATCGATGAGATAGCACACATGCACATCGCATGTTTGATGCCATCTTACTCATCCTCGTATAGATTGTTTCGGTGGACAATTCTAGCGCTTGCACAGTAATACATCTGATCATTAGTCACTAAGCTAAACAAGTAGTCGTCTTTAGAAGTCAAGAATCACATTGTCACGTTGAGTGTGAAACTGACAATCACATGACGCGATCACAACGTAGATCACTATAGTCTTTTCTATGACTTGTATATTCCTAGCAATACAGATGTCACACCAGATGCTTTTCTGCCAGCTGTCGCTAACAAGACTCGAGATCTAGACTAGATATCGTTGTCGAATATAACTCGACAAAAAAGCAACGAAGTATCACATATTTTAGTTTCAGATCTAAAGCTCAATCTTCTCTCGAACTTGCCACGTAGGTAGAATACTAAGATTTCTACTTACAGGTCAAATTTCAGAAATATCTGACGGCTAGATCTTCTCGCACAATAATACAATTTTGCAGAAACTTACACGCACTTCTAATCTCAGATTCCAAACAAAAGTTTCATCGCCTAAATGAACCGTCTACTTCGATTCAAACTTCTTGTGCCAGCAAATCACAAGGTAAACTCACTACTCAAGAAATTCTAGCAGACTTGACCATCCGAATCACTTTCCATAAATCTACGAACTTGCTATTCCAGATTGAAATCTTTCTGCACCCCTCTGTCTTCAAATTGTCATTGCGCTCAATTCGCAAAACATCCGGTGATAAAAAATAGGGTAAGAGCTTAAGCAATTGACAGACTACAAGCTCATGGAATTTGGTCTCAATCTGACGGCGCACTCACTCAAACTCATCAATCTTTCATTCGAAAGAGAAAGCTATGTACTTTTCTCACTCTACGAACTTCAAATGATCATAACGTATGTCCTAGACCTCCAAATCGAGTGAAATTTGAGCTCAGGTTGCTCCTCCCGTCAAGAGCTCTCTGTCCATATCTTTTGATCTCCTAAATCCCTCGTGAAAGTGCCTCGTTTTTCTCGAAGTGCTCACCTAGGTAGATGATAACTTATCTTCGCTTTTTGATGGACCAATAGAAATTTAAAGGACTCAACCTTATCTTTTTGCACACCTTGGGGACCTCCAGCAAAATTCAGAGCGTTCTAAGCTCATAAGAGTAAGACTTTTCACCTCATTACATCACAAATTATACAACTGTACGCAAAATATATTTATACGCGTAGTTTACATATTAATTGATTGTACAACAAGACAACGTATCTTTGGATCGTAATAAACTTTAACCTTGAGTTGAGAGATACAAGATCACTTGTGTTAGAAGAGTAGATAGAGAACATTAGGATAAAAAGATAAAAGTTTAGAATCAACAGATTCAAACCACATATCTCTATACAACTATATGTCCAATGTATTCCTGGACAAAAAATACATTATACGAAAACGTGCTTTGACAAGTTGGATATGAGCACGTCTTGCCATGTTTAGAAACTCAACAAAATTGAGCAAGCAAAATTGCTTGATCGGACCCCTGCGAAATAGTACTCATGCGAAATCTGTATAAGCGGTTTGTATAAGCGGTTTGTTCTTACTCCTCGTTAATGACCATGAGCAACTAAATATTGACTTAACACCACGATAATCTTCTATACTTATACTTATCTTCTATCCTAGCTTACGGTCCGATGGTGTTTGCTTCTGAGAGCTAAATTATTTAAACAGATTCGTAATGTACTGTACTTAATCGAGGACAACGGAACGACGCTTCGCACCGGAGCCGACTATCAGGCATACGTCCGGCGACGGTCTTACTGGTAATTTGGACGAAAGTGCCGAGTTCCGGCAGCCCCGGCCTGCGAGATCACCATGAGAGCACTGAGAGCTCTCAGAGAAGTAAAGAGAACTCGGAGTATGAGACGACAGTGAGGACGAGGAGACGAGCAGACGAGGGGAAGACCGACTATTGAGCTTAACTTGCAAGTACTTGCGAGCTTCTGCACTCAAGTGCTTGCTCCATCGACGTATTGTTAACTTACAGGAAGCGAGGAGGACAAGAAGTTACTGCAATGGCAGACGGCTTCCACAGCGAGGGCCGATTTCACTTTCCCCATCATCACGAGGGCCATGTGACTCCCCCTGCTCATCCACCGAGCACGCCACTCAGCGGTGAAATTGTTAGATTCTTTTGTCACGCCAGGCCAGACTACAGCCTTGCTGTGCGACATCACCAAGTTGTTCTCGTCCCCGGTGATGACAACGATCCTTATCAGGTTTACAGTTGACCTCACATAAAACTCATCGTGTTCCCTTTGTGCGCGCGTTGTTGTTCGGAATCTTGTGATGCCCTGCTGATGAAGATTTAGTTAACGTGACTACTAAATTCTTGGATCAGTTGTCGATCAGGATCTCAGGATCTCAGGATCTCAGGTGATCAGTTATCGTTCGCCTGTAGTTAAGCTCACGTACTCATATGTTTTGCGCCTTACAGGCTCTTAACACCCTTACTCCAGCTGATCCCCTTGCGTCCTCCTCCCGAGTCTGCTGAGGAGATTCGGCTAGCTTGCATACGCATGCAGAGAAGAGTTGATGATGTTGAATTACATGTGCGTTACGAAAAGATTGCTGATTACTTGGCTGCATTTGTCCCAGCCGTCTGTTGTTATCTCTCTATAGCAGCGGCCCGGAATTTCCAGCGTAGTGTTAAGGGGCAGGATCGAACCAACCTTTCTGTGAGAAAATTTCAGTCGGTGCAGTCTGATGGTTTTACTAACTCTACCTGTCAACTTGATGCACAGCAATGGATCAAGGACGATTCCTGGGCCAGCAAAGATTTATCCAGTTTGACTTTCATATCAGTTACATAGATCAATCACCCAGCCGCTATTTTCGTCATTTCTGAGTGCTGTGGTGTCTTTTTCTCTGCAATAATGGATCTGATGTTGTTGCATGCTCCGACCGACCTGTTAGTCATTATTTTTTCAATCTCCATCATCGGCAGGTCTGACATACAAGTCTGACATGCGTTTGTATCAACTTGCAGATGTGGATCAAGGATGAGTCCTGGAGCACAAAAGTGAAGGACTCCGCTGGCTTCCCCGCATTTGCTTTGATCAACAGAGGAACAGGAAAGGCTCTGCGTCATGCCGAAGGTTCAGAGGCCCCGGTAAGGATTTTCATTTGATGTACTCTTGTCGACTCAGGTTGATGGTGTTGGCTTGTCGTTGACATTGATTGCTTCCCTAAAGCGAAGTTAGCTGAAGGTTCGAGCAGCACCAGATGGTACTTGTACTTCTTCGAATGACTTCTTCCTTTTGAGAATGAAAAGCTCGTCATAAGAATGAAAAGCTCGTCAATTCCCCTTTTATTCCCGTTATCAGTATATTATTGTATTTTGGAAATGAAGCTTAGTAGTTTGCAAACTAGTAGTGCAGAGAGCAATCAGTTTTAGTCAAAATCTTCCATGACGAGTCTTGACTTGGTGGTAAAGATTCTGTTTCATTGTTATTGTTCACGCCACATCAGCTGATCATTATCGTCTACTGGTGTTTCCAGCATTTTCGAGCAGGGAGGAGACTGGGCAGTTTAGTTAACCTTGTGTCCTGTATCATACAGGTATTGTTGGAAGAATACGAACCGAATGTCCTGAACGAGGTAATTCTGTGGACGGCCAGTGCTGACGTTGGAGATGGTTACAGAGCTATCCGCCCAGTGAACAACATTCATCTCAACCTTGACGCTGACCATGGATTAGAGCAATACGGAGGTGTGAAGGATGGTAACAAAGTCATTCTTTTCAAGTGGAAGGATGAGTCCAACCAGAAGTGGAAATGGGCCACCATCGGTAAGTAGCAAGCTAACAGAAGGTTGACGCCACAGTGTTTGGCAGTGAAATGGATGATACTGATGATAGTTTAGCTGCATTTCTAAAAACTGGAGAGGAGGCTACATAGAACATCCAAGATCCGCAGTTCTTAGGTTCCATGTATATATTTTTGACGGAGAGAACATCTACTTACATAAGCGTATCGCCTTCTGTGCCTGCTGCGTTGTCCCGCAGGTCATACCGATAGTTATGGTGCTACTCGGTGATGTTCAAGAGCCCGAGGGTCATACCGAATCAGAAGATTACTAACAGGTTGCTAAGAGGTTACTAACAGAATTTGCCTGATGCAGAACTTCGTCATGACCACCACTCTCGTCCTCAGGAATACGGAATACGTTCTAATGAACGACATGATCATCATTCTCAAGCTCGAGAATACGAGCATCACGGCTACACTCACATCGGATATTGAAAGATCTGCTTGAAATATGGAGCCATTGGGTCGTGTTTTTATCTTACCGTCTTCATGTTTAGACGTGTTCAAGGTTGGGTTCTGATTAACTCCACTCAGCACGTTGCTTTTGGAGTGAACGGAGCACACACTCATCATCTCGGAAGAGTGAGATACATGATTTGAGCTTCAAACGTGTAGTATAGACCGGGCGAGCTTTTCACTGCAGTGAGGTAGTCTTTGTGATATACTGCTTGGGAGGTGAGCATAGGATGTACAGTATGTACCAGTTCTCGGTTGAGTCGACTGCTTTTGTAAATCAGGTCTTTTCAAGACAATGAGGTCCAAAACTGTAATGTTGCTCTAAGCGTACTGCAAGGGAGAGCACGGTAAATTGCGACTTCCCTTGCAACACTAATTTGACCAGAAATTTGCATCCATCATGGTAGGATGGAAGGTATCACATCACTGTGTCTATCAGTCAGTCACATCACCGACCGAGAGACGTCAGATAGGCGTCGACTGAGCATGGCTTAAGTCGACGCAGGTCGTGCAGGTGCAGGCCTATATTGTTCAGTCAATTTTCGATAAGTTTTTGGAGTATGTGAAGCAGCACCCGACTAGGAACGTCTAATGAATGCACTTAAAGGGAAGTTGCACACTGGCTTTTAATCAAAGGATTTATAGCCAGGATTTTGAGTGTAATTTGACATACTTTAGCATGTGAAAAGAATTTATTTAACGAACTAACAGCACAGTGTCTTAAACCTCGAGTGTCCTTATAAGCATTTGGTAACATAAGTACTTGTTTTTTCAGGTTCGTCTCCAGAAAACGGTAAATTGAACCGTTAAAGCATAGAATCCTTTTCATGACAAACCTTTCATGCGAGAGATCCTTGAAATAGTGACTTCAATCGGTGTTTTCCACGAGCTTTACACTTCGAAATTCACCTCTAAGCAAAGTGATTAGTACTGGTTGAGAAATATAAACAGGAAAATATAGAGTTTCTTGGAACCAAACTGGATATTCCCTGCAACTTAAATACACGAGTATGAACAAAGAAAATTACTTTCCTTGCTTTTATACCCTCACTGGGATTTTAAGCTTGGGATATGAATATGTGAGCCGAAACATACATCCAAAACGAACTTTTGCAAGACGGAAGGAAACAAGGGGTTAAATTTTTAATGTTCTCATTTATGATAATGTAATTATGACTGTATTTCCTTAGTGACCATATTCATTTATGACAATGTAATTATGATTATTTAATTAGTGATCATTTATTTATCCTTGTATGTTTATTTTTGGAATCAAATATTTAAAATAAGATTGATAATAATAAATCGATTATAAGATAAGATTGATAATGAGTAGATCTATTATCTGATCGAGTGGGTCTCTTGAGAAATGTGATAGAGTGGGTCTTTTGAGAAATATGATAGATTGGTATGTTGAAAAAAAGTTCAGTGTGACAGAAATAATATATTTAGGTGTGAATTATAATTATATATATACATATATAAAGTTGTCATAGTGATAAGATTTTTAGTTTAGAAATGTGACATTGAAAGTTCAAATCTCTCACTATTCATCTTAAGAATGGAAACAAAAGAAGTATAGAAATATACTCTTCCGAAGAAAACTTAAATAGATGATTTTATATCAATGATCTCTACGAACAAAAGAATGTCGTTTTAGAATAATAATGATTTTAATACTGAGATATTAAATGTATCAATAGTAATCTAAGCATTTAGTGGGGTAACTCTTTGATACATTTAATCACTTAACCAAATGTAAATTGTGTCCGTAGTACATGAAGATCACATTTGATTCATATTGAACAAAAATAATTCATCTTCAATAATCAGAAGACATTGTGATATATGAAGTGAAATGAACTCAGGTAAATATTTATGCATGTTATGCACGCTTTATAAATGAGAAAAAGATACTAGAAGCAACAAAGTGAGCGTGGAAGAAAGGATAAGAGCAAACGGAGAGGTGAAGGAGAATGAGACTCATTGGGTTGTATGTAGTATGTACTCAGTTATCTGTAGCTCTTTTATTCCTTCACACTGCTGGCCATATTAACCCATTGGGAGGGAGTGGGGGATGCAATTTCTCGCCCATATAGCTAGTGTGGGTTAACTAAAGTAGTGCAAGCGTTGAAACAATGTAGACTGCACATTCATGTGTTGGAATGAGGTTTGTCTAAGTGTAAAGTTAAGTACAGCAACTAGTTTAGGATATTTGGGCTCGTGTCCTTTGGTAGCACTAGCTTGCCCTTGTACCAAAGTATAAATAACTGGCTTAGGGACCTCCTACCTCATTATTCAGTAAACAATTGGCTTACACATACTTGCTATCTCTTGCATCGATTCTCTCTATCTCTTTCCTATATGATATCAGAGCTTCAGGTTGTTATTTTCTCAGCACAATAACATAGGCTTTAGGTAGACTCTAGGCATAAGTGAAAGAACAATCAGGAGACACCTTGATTGCTAAGCGCGAAGGATGCTCTTCGCTCAGACAATCGCAACGCTCAATAGAACAATAGTATGTCAATGACATCTATGTGATGACGAACATCTTCAGCACGAAAGGCTAGATAAAGTTTGATGGGACGCACTTTACATACTGGAAGCATACGATGAAGCTCCAGCTACACTTGGAAGGTGTCCTTAGAATTGTCGATGGTAGCAAATCTCGACCAGTTGCCACTCTTGGAAATACTCTACTTACAACCGGAGCAGGTAGCATCGTGGAGTGAGAGCGTCAGAGCAAGAATGCTCTTACGATGATAAACCAGTGTTACGGAAATGTTGTTAGATCACATTATTTCTTTCCCGCCGTGTGGAACACGTTGACTTCTAACTTTGCTGCTCAAGACACTATGACATAAATACAATGAAAAGAAAAGCTACGAATCGTCAAGATGAAGACGAATGACACGGTCACATCGCACATGAACACCTTCAAATCCATCATTGAGTAGCTGGCTCCACAGTTGTGCAAGTAGGCGCACAAGAGCAACTACTTACACTCATGGACAACATGCTTGATAGCTATCAAATGTTCTTACAAGTGATGAGATGCAACACCAACTTGACGTTGCAAGACCTCATCTCTGATTTTCTTACCGAAGAAATCTTTTGTCGAAAGATGCAACACTAACTTTCGCATTGTGTGCAGGAAAGAGGTAACCATCCGAGCAAGAAAAGCACGGCAACCGCTCCAGATGGAATCAGCCTAAGAAGCGGCCACCAAACTCCAACATTCAGTGTTTTGGGTGCAATTTGACTGGACATTGTATCCAGAATGGTCCCAATCAAGCTTCCAGCAGCAACGCTCCGCCTAATCAATCTCAGCGGCAAGGTGGCAATCAAAACAAAAATTAGCACTCTCGAATTCAGAAAAACTGCTAGCGCAACAACAACAACAACAACATAAAGCGCGTACTGATGACTCAGCTTCACAATGAGTTTATATCCTGAGTCGTGGACCGTCACATTAAAGCAAAGGAGAGTGACCTGTGATAACATTTGATCTTAAGAGATTCAGGTGATTATTCGTAAATATAGATCGGAGTGGTCTTATGTGTGTGAGTCTATTTTAGTCGATACTTTATGGATCTCTTTGTCGTGTAGGCTGAGTAAGGATGTCGTGAGAGATGGACGAAGAGTTCTATCTACCGCTAATGTTTCTATTCTGAAATCTCTTTCAGATCAAACTGATGTATCTTGAACGAGTTCGTTTCTAATAGTTTCTGATAAGATCTTTTGGACATATCTTTACCGCGCAAGTTATGCTCTCACTTGTCCCTGTGATCTTACTTGTTGTCACTTACGGTCAAGAATGAGATCTTACTATTTTTAATCCTCATTTAACAAGAAATGGATTTAAATCAGCTCCTGCCGGTAAACTTTAACACTGAGTGCAAGATAAGACACATTTTGCCGACCCAAAGCCATGTTCCGAGTCCTAGTAGTGAGAGACTTCGGAAGAAATACTATCGAGAGATTGTTTAAGCACCTATTATGTTTATTGTACCCATGATCATTTTATATTTTCGTGTGATTATCTTGATCATTTGCTGAGAAAAAAATGCTTAGATTGACGAGAAGTTCAAAAGAATTATAAGATACTAGTTGCTTCAGTGTACATCAACCGCTAACTACAGCTAGAAGATCTGTCTTTTCTCAAAAAAAAAAGATCTCGCTACGACATCGGTATGAGCGCTTTTAGTCCGTATGGAGAAGGTTTTGACGGTCCAGTCACTTGCGACCGAAGCTAGAAATATGTTGAGGAATTGATTTGGTGGTACTTGGTGCCATTGGAGTAAAGAAAGTAGCCACTATCCATGTCTCAAGTCAAAATATTTCATGTGAAAAAATGAAAACTTTCAAATACAAAGAACGGACTTAGCTCAAGTGACTATGGATCCTCAACATACTAAAGATGTGAACTTTGGTAGCATATTTATTCATCATGATAGAAGCAAGAAAGCATGAAGGATGCAAAAGTTCAACAATTAGTCGTCTGCCAAATTCTAATCCAGGTATATATTACCCCCTAACTTCTCCAAACATATACTCGGTTTATGCACGAATGGTAGGAACATACATGTCAGTGAATGTTACACGATAGTGGCGACTGAATCACCACTATCGTTCCAGTCGCTAGTGTTGGTCTAAACGAAGATAAGGGCCTTTCCAAAATTCGGAGCCCGATTATTTATGAATCAAACCATCAGTTACAAACTTGAATTGAACCAAGCTACTTTCGAAAACCTTAGATCACATTAGTTGTGACTTTTTGTCAACGAGTTTCTGGACTTTTGTTTGATCATAACATAGTTTACATGATGTTGTAATGTTCAGCATACAATAAAATGTCCGTATCTGTTATCTGTTAACTGAATATTTCAGAGATTATTCATTTGACAAACCAAACTGTTTCAAAATCCATATTTACACAATTTTAACCAATACTATTTTCTAACGAAACAGAACCGAATCAAAAAAAATGATTCGGGACGCAACTGTTCACAGGCTTGGCCGAGAGAATGTGTGTCAAAGCCTTGTGAGTTTAGAGTTTTTGGACTGGCCTTTTCCCCCTTTTTTCCTTTTTCTTTTTATTTTTATTTACGAGGTCTAGATGGATAAACTGTAGTCAGACACGAACGTTGAACTGAATGATTTTTCTATCTAATGTACGGTAGTTTATAAATAGAAGGATGGAGACATACTGTGGTATATTATCGACGATGCTTCTGAACTTATAGGCTTCTAATGGTTGTATTCTATCAGACTGAGGTTGATCATGTTCACAATACTCATATACATGGTTTAAGGCGCAGAAATCTTTAACGGTTGTAGTCTGTCATGATAACCAACCTTTCCCACCGAGGCTTACGTCATACATAAGAATCTTGCATCACCAACCGCTTCCTCTTTTAAAGGGGCAAAGAGACATTTAGTGGCTTTTCAGCATGAAAGGTAAATAACCACAGATTTCAACTGATAACCGAACAGATCTTCTTAGAAGTGGCCGCGTGTGGTAACTACAAACAACTAAAGGGGAAAACAAAAACTGGGTTAACTGGATGCGAGGAATAGAGTCAATGCCCTTCGGTTTCATTTCTATACATAATCCATTCACAAGCTTGACGGCTCAGCTCGTCATGCAGATCTGTGCAGAATACTTGCATGATTAAATCAAACAAGTACTGGAATCAAAGGGTCTTGGGGAATTGTGCCAGCCAGAGTCTTACTACACCCATGAGCGGCTTCATAACCTCTCATAGCACTATGCCTCGGTTACACCCTTAGACTGTGTAACTTTCTGCCACCGAGACATTAGCCTGCGTTCCTGAAGACGAATTTTAGACGCAATCTTAAGTAATGCATATTCCGCTTTGTTAAAATGTCGTCCGTTTTGAAGGAATCTTACAGACTGCATGAATGTTAAGTGGGGCGTGCTAAGTTACGTGAGATAAGGTACTCCGAAACTACAAAGGAAATGAGAGTGTTACGGTACACCTGAACGCCTGCTGATGATTGAAGTATGTTGTGACTGCAAAGGCCCAGCCGACAGCTGAGATCGTCCGGAGACTTGGAGGACACTATATATATATACATGGAACGATGAGGTCACACAGTGGTTATGTATTTCAGGAAGCCCTGCATCATCTCGTAACTGCATCCTCCCTCTGACACTTCCGCCAATAGTCGCTTCTTTTCCTCCTCTGCATTCTTTCTCAACTCTCGTCCGACATCGTCAAACATCAGGGCCCTGATTGCTTTCTCCACGGCAGTGCTTTTGATTTCGTAGCCATCATGCTTGTATCCTGGTGTCAGTGGCACCCCTACCTTCCACTTCTCTGATATCACTCTGCATTGTGGATAACAACCATAAAACCACAGACGGACTATTATATGTTCAAGTCCATTTCTCAATGGTAGAAGCGAGTAGAGCTCACATTTGCGGCCGCCCTGGAGTTCCCTTTGGGATCACTTTAGGAGTGAATTCGTCCAACTAGAATCAGTGAAGAAGCATAACAAGTGACACTAAACACTAAGCAATCCCGGAGTCCCAGTCTCACTTCTTTGAGATCAAACAATGTCCTAACTGTTAACTAAGTCACAATCATGAATCAAGAGTAGCAACGCATTTGCACCAAGTCATATTCTTCTGCATCAGTGGATTTCCTCAGTTCAAGGACCACGGGGCACTATGAATGCTCACACGCTGAAGTAGTTATAGCGAATAGAAAGTCTGTTGTCATTCTCAAATTCTGCGATGACACAAAATACTTCGTAGTACCAGCCAGAGAGATATACACATACCTTGCGTTCATGCATTGATCGGCAAAACAAGGACTAGCGATCAATGGGATGCCTGAACATAAACTCTCTGTTGTGGAGTTCCAGCCGCAGTGTGTCATGAACCCACCTAGGGCTGGATGCTGTAGAATAGAAACCTGCGGGGCCCAACCTGTCAACAGATATCCGCGATCCTTTGTCCGCTCGAGAAATCCAGCTGGTAGCATTGCTGCAACTGTGCTGGTGGCTGGGATCTTCAGATTCCATAAGTAAGTAGCCCCGCTAGCCTCCAGTCCGCTTGCCACCTGCATAGTCTCCTCTGGTGTCAAGTTTGCCAACGTCCCAAAAGCTATGTACAAAACTGACCTGGTGGTTTGCTTTTCCAACCATTCCAAACACCCGTCATCTGCTGGTTTCGCGGGTGTTAATTTCGATCTGTAGTTGGTCCCAAATCCTGGGATCTCATTCCTCGGGCCGACTGTGTAGATTATTGGTGTTTCCTGCACAAACAGTTCCAACTCTCCTATCAGCTTGCAAAGACCGTCATCAACCTTTTCAATCTAATGATAAATCAGTATTTTCAAGTACAAATGAACATTGATTTACTTATGATGTCATCATTTACATCAACTCAACAGTTGGTAAGGGTTTAGAGTTTATAACCACTACGATTTCGCCTTACGTACTTACGATGAGAATGTAACGTTTAACTAATGTGCACTTCGGTGACCACCTTCAAAAATGGTGTTCCAAGGCGCATTGCCTGCCTCTAATCCCCGTGACAAAATGCATGTGGTATGAATTACCTTTCCAGGGGGACAGTTACGTTGGAGGTGGGCTCGAAACTCCGTTATGGCTCCAACAGCGACCTCAAGATACTCTGGGGTGTTGACAAGAATTGCCCCCGATTGTTCAACATATATCCTATGCTCCTCTAGGAACTCTCTGGATTCCCATACCTCGTAGGGCGGATCTGATACATGAAACATTTCCAGGCCTGGAACACCAATATTTTGGGTCGAGTATCTTGGTTGGACGGCAACTTTCGGTGCATAAATGAAGCTTAGACCAAGCCACATGGGTAGTGTGTACAGTGGTATCCACGGAATTCCCAAGTCGTCGCTGAAGTCCTGCACGCATGGACTCAGAGGACGACATTACATCAACAGTTTCTACCCCCTGGCTGACTGAATAGACTAAACACATTCGTTCGGATCATCAAGAGGTCAGTAACTATATCGAAATGCAGTGCAAGTGAGATGGTTGACTTTGCATACTGGCAAAGGTCCTAGAGCTGAATGGGCGTACGATGAACGTACGAGCCAGCAAGTATGGAGACATTGACCTTCAAGTAGGTGTATGAGGATCAGTGACCATAAGTGAAGGATATCTATACAGAGGGCTTCTGCCGAGTAATTCTGCCGAGGAAACACATTCCTCGGCAGCCAGTCCCGTTCCACAAGGACTACGAGTTACCAGGGGTGAAGAAAGAAAGAAAGGACAGGATCAACGCTGGGAACAATAGACAGGATGCGACATTTTCTCGGGAAAGAGGTTTCGGTCCGTAGCCTATTTCAACAGAAGAGAAACTGACGAATTCTTGGGCAGAGATAGCCGGGTGGTTTCCTGGCTGGCTCTTACGGATATGAGGAGAAGGTGAGAACAAACGTGCCTTTGTAAAGTGCAGAAAGCAGTCCGCAATGATGCAATTGGGGGTGCCAATTTCGGTCTCGATACCCGACCTCCTCTGCTCGAGCACCTTCTGTCTGAAGGGTTCAAATTCACGTCTCCACTTGTCACAAGTCTTTGCTAGCATTACCGGCAATTTGGGATTAGTCGTAACACAGTCGTCGATCGGTGTGAACATCGTTATGAAACGCATGTCAAGGCCACCAAAAACTCCCTTTTCGTGTAACTTTGAAATCTCCGTGGTGACCTCCACGGCTGATATCAGTGTTACTGTAACGTCCCCGGCATACTTCAAGCTGAGCTGATGAATCACGTGAACAAAAATTGGAGTGTGCCCCATGAACACGATGGGCATCATGAGAATATTGGGCCGCTTCTTCCCAACATCATCCGTACCCACTGTCATTTCTGCAGACTACGAACTTGGGCCTCGAATTCTACAGCTGATGGTCGGATGAGCTCTTGCTCAAATGCATCGACACCTACAGACAGAGTACGGTATCTCAATATCAGTACCGCTTCAGTACCGCTTCTTTCTCACGGGGAAGATCGACTAAATACGCTCCTTCAGAACAGCCTCCAACAACAACCACACACCCGAAGGAGTTGGAAGTGGAGGTGTCGACTGTCAGCTGGTCACTGCAGTGGCACTCTTGGCTACATTAGCAGATCGTGTATGGTGGCCTTTTGCACTCTACTACATTTCGCAGTAGCCTGGCTGTAAACACACAGTTTCCAGTGCAATACGGCCACGAAGACTGTGGTATAGTGTACCTCTTGCAGTATGCTGTCTTTCTTTATGGACTAGTTTGGACGGGAGTGCAAATTTGCCCCCAGTGCCATTGCAATGGTTTTACTGCACTTTGTTGTTTTCTAGCACTCTTGGGCGTAGTATTAGCACTAGTGTCCATATTGCACCAAACGCAATTAATGTTCGAGTAATTATCGCGTAAAAATTCTTTAGCCTCAATTAGTTTCATCTAATGGAACAAAAACTCGACTGTACACGTAACCATAGCGTGTGGTTAACTGGAGCTGGAAATCGTTGCTTCCGCACCGAAGTTTAGTACTTGAGCTGAATGAATGGGGTGAACCCTCACAAAACAAATGTATAGCCAATTTGGGGGGCATAACCAGACCGAGGGACAGAAGAGCTCTCCCAGAGCTAGACTGGGAGACAGAAAAACAGAACCCAGATTCGAAATAGAGTTTAAGTGACAGTTGACCACGTAGACGACGAGTGACTACGTACTGACTATCGCATTCGCAGGAACAAAATACTCTCCCACTCAACAACATGAAAGGTGATTTTTCTCGTCAAAAAAGCAGAAGAGGTCGGAATCTCTCCAGCACTGGAGACTGGCTATTTCCGGCTGGCTGTGTGAAAATACTAGTGCAGAGGGCTATCATAGTACGGAGGAGAGATACTGAGAAGTGACAGAAAGCAGCAACTGCAATAATCTTAATGGCATTATTATGGCACTAGTTGCAACATTTTCACTCCCGTCCAAACGAGTCCATAAAAATGATGATAAGTTCTGCAAAAGGGCCACCATAGATCCTGAGCAGCCGCTGATTGATAAAACGTGAATATGTCGAGGCTCTGCAAATGTGACTTCGTCTTCAGACTCTCCACGATTGCAGGCACTGCGTTCTATTTGTACACCTGCGAATATGCTCTGCTTGCTTGCTCGTTCGTTCCCCATGCGTTTCGCACGTCCAGATCCATCCATCAAATCTCCCTCTCCCTTCCTTTCGCATCGTTAACAACCATAAACAGACTTGCTTTAGTTGGTGGGCCACCATCTTTTGGTACTATCTTCTACTGGTTTATTCGTAATCATCGTTCTTCTCCTTGAGCGACTATTCGTCGGAGGGGATCCGCCTCAATTATTGACAAACGGAAGAAGAGCACTGATATCACTGACTGCCAGAAGAGGTGGCCACTCGAGCTAAATTTACTACCTACATAACGAAGGGACGTTCTGCAAGTCAACCGGATCCCATTGGATCTTGTTTGGAACTTCGGACCCAATTCCAGGTTCTCATGATCCGACCTTTCCTAACTTAGCTGGTGGAAATTTCTTACACGGTCCGGTTTAGATATGACGTGTCGAGGTCATGATCCTCTAGGCGAGTTGACAGCACACACTGTGTCAACTGCTCTATTGTCCACAAGATACTTCAACAGTTAGGTTACCATGACTTCAAGAGCATGAGGCGGTAGTCGTCGGTAGGAGGCACTGCAGCAAGAGAAGTGCACCCACGAAAAGAGTGGGGCCTGTTGGGAACTCAGTTCAACCATTTCTGAACACGGCTGCCGAAGTTGAGGCGCCCGAGACTTATTAGTACAGCTCGTATCTGAGGAACAAATTCGCGAACATGAAGCTAAGGGTATCGAGGAGCTCAAGTCTAGCGCTGTATTATCCGCCGCTCAGAAGGCACAAAACGGTTTCCAGAAGGACACGTCGACTGCGACTCGCGCACACCTAGAAGCTGTAGACTCGCTCCAGCTACACCAGTTTGGGAGATTGATCGGTGTGTTTGCACGGTACGCCTATTATGTGAGCTCTTGAGCTTGCTGTATCTGGACAATCTCAAGTTGTAGACTTTACCAAAACAGTCGAAACAAGCTTACACATCAAACTGCAAATATGAAATTCTCTATGAACGAAAATACCAAAACGACTCGTTAAGTTGTGAGACCGTGTCCAACCAAAGCAACAAACTCGAACTCGAAAGTCTGCAAACGTCGATGCAAACCAGAATCCCCTCATAATCTAACCAGATGAAGATGTCATTGTTAAAGACGTCCTCGTGGCACGGAAATGAGAACTGCAGAAGGGCCACGTACTACGGAAGGTAAGAACACAGCCAAGTAGTGCTCGACAGCTACTACGTGAATTCGCGAAAGTTGGAGAGTCCATCATTCGTTCAACTTCGTTCGCACTCACATGGACTCCCGTTTGCCTTTTCACGGTATTAATAGTGCGTGCCCAAGCTTATCCCGTAAATGGGAATAGGGTTTGAACCCGTAAGTTATAAATGTCCGAGAATATTAGGGTTGCAGAAATCGCCGAGTATTCCGATTGGAAATTTAAAATTCCTGTAGAGAAAGAAAGCCTACGGCAATTCGGCATCACGAGTATTCCAGTGAAAAGCGATCGGGGTACTTCAAGAGATACTCTGCCATCTATCCGGACGTTATAACAATACTTCTTGTGATGCAAAGAAAACCTCTATCGTGTCATCTAAGCTCCTAGAGTGGAGGAGGTGGAGCAGAAGAGTCAGGAAGCGCAGATGGACTCAACTTCCCAGAAGTCTCTTCTGTCTTTCAAAGTTACTACAGAAGCCCACATTACGAGCATCGAAGAGAAAGCCACCTCAGCCGCACCAGAGGTACCAGCAAGGCTTCTCATGTTATCAGAAACTGAATTAAGAGATCAAGTAAGTAAATATCTCATAAGGATCACATCTGGCGATTAGGACTAGACAGTAGAGGTAAGTAGTCAATTGACTTAGCTATTTTGGATAGAAAGTGGAGTTTGCTATTTTAAAATATGCAGCTCCCTCTGTATTTTTAGATGATTGTCCATGTGATGGGATAGACAACGGTAGGAGTAGGAAAGCAGTTTAAACTGAGAAGAGAACTGAAGCTTGGGAGGTGGTGATCTTCTGACAGCGCCCCACTTTCCCTGGCTGTGGGTTGCGATTGGAAGAGATCTCTTCCTGCAACTTAAAAGCGATTGTATAAAGTAGATCACAAAGTAGGATTTCACACACATTAAGCGCACATTTCTACTGATAGCACGCATTTTCTACACACAAGTGTTACGAGCACAGAGTTATAGAGTAGGCATGTGCCTCTGCTCCTAGAAGGGGATCGGCAGGATGTAGAACAGGAGTAGACAACATAGAACAGAGAACGGTATCATCGTGCATTCCTGCTTCTAAGCTGGTGTGTCGAGGAGTTGTGACAAGAAGTGGATGGAGTGAGCTTTCGGAAACCAATGTACCATCTTCTTTGGGAATTGATTTCAGTTTTGATTGCAGAAGCTTTGTCCATGTCTTTTGGGGAGTTGGTTTCGTCGAATTCATACCCAGTTGTGCATGAGAAGCCTTCATCTTGAGTGGCGGTGATTGTTAGAAGTTATGCAGAGTCCAAGCTTGTCTCATCCAGTGGAGCACTTCGGATCCACATATGAACTGACCTATGAGAGAGTGGTCCTTGAAGTCAAAGTAGTCAGAGCAACGACAGAAGAAGAAAGAAGCTTTCTTTCTACAACAGAAGACGACATACTCGATCAAAGACTGTGTAACTGTAAGCAGATTTGTGATCTTATTCCCCAAATTACTACAAGCAGGAAGGTTTGTTAGTCAAGATCAGGACTAGAAGCCTATCGAAATCTTAATCTCTATTTTTTCTCTTGTTTTTTCTTGTTTGGATTTTTCCTTCTTCCTCATCTTCTTTCATCTTCCCATCCTCCCACCTTCTTCTATTTGATTTCCGAGACTTCTATTGAGTATCCGTGGAGATGAATGTCGTTGTAGTGCTGCAGGAAGACCGATTTCGTAAGCAGAAGCCTGGGAAGACTACATGAGACATACACCTTGTGATTAATCTAACCCCTTTGGAAATTGTAAGATCAATGTGTGATAGAAAAGAGTGATTCGACATCTACGAAGCACATGCAGTCTTCTGGAGGTGTCAAAAGTCAAGTTGAACCCCTCAAAAGTCGAGAATTGCTTCGGGAAGACCGTCGTGAGAAGACTGAAAGTCGTGATCTAGAAGCAGAAAGCGTCTTCTTGGACTTCTCAGTGGATATTTATGTGATATTTTAGATAGTAGTTGTATGTTTGGGTCCAGAGCACCTTCTGAAGGTCTCGAAGTCATGTGGTCTTGTGAGAAGGCGGGATTTCTAGACAAATCCCACGTGTTTGTGAGTTTGGACAGATCTTAGAACTTAGAGCAGCGATACTAGTGTAAATCTTCTTGAGGAATGAAATCTTTTATGCTATAATGGGCTAAAAGAGAAATCTTGAGACACTACACTAGAGTTGCAATAGATCCACACATAATCCATAATCGTAACAAGTGGAAATATATTTTCACAAGACAAGGATACAAAAACAAAACAGACATTAACTTTTACTGGATATTAATATATTAGTTAATTCTTCCTGACAAGAAGGTTAAGTAAAACCCATGCCCACCTGGTGTTTTTTCACTCCATTTTGGGACAACTAGGTTCGGTAATAAGGATGAAGCGCACAATAGTTTTACGTTTTCTTTCTAGACAAAAAGAAAAGAGATACCTTTAGTTATTCAAAAAATGTAATGGGTACCTCGAAGGGCATGTTCCATTTGTAGGGACTCAAATTGCAATTGTGTCTGCCGCGTGTGTATGCATACTCTCGCGCCAGACACAAATGAGCGCAAGAGTGAAACCTGGACCTGAACAGTCAATTCGAAAGAAGAAGAAAAATGCTGCAGTCTGCGCACAAACCTACTTCCAAGGACTGTGGGAGAAAATACCGGGTTGTATCACCGGCTCTGAAAGTCTGGGAAACTGTGGAGAAACTTACGGTATCATATGGGGAAGATAAACACCAGGTGCCCATGGGGCCTAATAAATTAAGAGCATTATTCCTTCTCCATCTGAAGATGGGAAGGTGAAGACGGCACGCCTACCGTGCTGGTCTGGTCCTTGGCCTGGCAAGTCCAGGTCGGGGGTTTGGTGACTGGCGTTGGTTTGGGGTTGGCTTGTGAGAGTCAATGTCGGGAGTAAAAAAATAACCTCTATTTTCTGGTTTTCATGGGCGACTCGGATACTTACGAGCGGGGTGGTGTAATCCGTGTAAATAAAAGCTCTATGACGAAAATAACTCTAAATAAAAAAATCAAAATAGAAATAAAATTTTCCAAAAAACAAAATCAGACAAAAAAATTGATGAGAAGATGATATGCATGCTCCATCTCTTCTCTTTACTTGTAAAGGATGACTTCTTGTTGCTGTATGTTTATTTGAAGAGAAGGAATTCTTGTTGCTATGCGTTAGCATAGTTGTACGTTAATGGTAAGACCGAAACTGTCCTATGCTATACAACGCCAAGCCAGATGCATACCGGACTCACCTGAACCATACGGGTAGCTCCTGTACGTCGATTGTGAAACCCAGAAAAGAAGGGCGAGAATATTTTGTCGGAGCAAGAGACATACCGGATTCATCGGTGTCAACCCGGAAAGGAAGGGGGATATTTTTGTCATATTACCACACTGTTACTAAGAGAGAAGAACGGACGGACGAGTTACATCGGGATACATCGCTAACGAATATTCTTGCGATTTCATCGAAATCGTAACTATTTTGTTGCTATCCGTCAGAATATGCCTCGATTGTGAGAACTAAAAGTAAATGGAGTATTTTTGTCGTGTAGAGTATTTTGTCATATTGAAACGGTTAAGTGACGGAGTGATTGTGAAACCCGTAAACGGAAAAGGTTATAGAACCGGATAATCGCTAACGCATTGCTCTTATTTTTGTTCTGCAGAGAAAGATGTTATGCTTATAGGGTTGCACAGCTGAAGAAGTAGAAAGAGAGAAACAAGCGCCGCAATGAATAGAAAACGGATGAAAAATCTCATCAAGCCTTACAAGAGAAAGAAGGATCCGAAGGATCAAATAACTAACGTCCCGAAGAGAAGAACACCGGGGCTAAGTCCCACTATCAGTAGCTCTAAAGTCATCTGTCGTCTCTATAATATCAGACACGGATAAGTCAAAACTCCTGCATAGAACATGTGCACATGAAGTAGCATTGCTCTCCTGTGGACCGCACCTGCTAAAGCTCTATGTAGAGCAATGAAAACTCGCTGTCTAAAAAATATAGTGCAAAAAGAAAGAAAAATGATACCTCTGGCATCTCTCATGATAAGCTCTAGCACAATCTTGCAAGAAGACGTCGAACTCTAAAGCTGTCGATCCGTATATCTCCGAGGCTAAAGAGATGAAGCGATGTCCCACCTGTATACCCCTATACTTGATCACTTTTGCTGCTGCCGTCATGCTTGCAGTCCATCCTGAGATATGGATGATCACTTGTGCCGTCACTGAGTCTCGTGTCGGATCCGTGATAATCACGTTTGTCACTGAGACCAGATCCTCTCTCATCATGTACAGATCAGCTCTCACTGATCCTCTCATCTGAAGGACATACCAACACTCTCTTCACATCGCTCTCCCGTGCTAAGATAAACTCGACGTCCCTGATGACATAGTGGATAGCTATCCGCTCTCCATCGTGAGGACAGCGAGCAAAGTGTCGAGCACGACACCGCACTCGCATGTGGATAGTGTCGAAGCAACAAGTTAGACCAAGCATAGACGGAACCTCATTGCTGTACAAAAGATAGTCGAGCCAAGAGCCTGCGTCCTTGTCTGAACAAGAGCGGAGTCGAGCTCTAGTATCTCGTGAGATGGAAGGATCCACTAAGAGCGCATGGAGAACCTGCTGGAAGTGGGTGCTCCGTCAGAGAGGACTGTAGTCTGTGAGATCCATCGGTAGCTAAGATATCGAATCGAGGGTGTGCCTCACGTACCTCAAGAGTCAAACTATCTCTTGTCTCACGAAGACGCATCTGTAGTGGGTAAGAACCATCCTCCACCTCTGTCACATAACTCTCAAGAATAGGTCTATCTCGCATGAGAAAACGACAACAGAGCCAAGGTGCTAAAAAGACCCAACTACCCAAAAAGATTGTCAGAGCAATTTTCTCTATGGATAATAAGTCTATCCTGTCACATGATATCGGAAAAGATGTCTGTCTACGTGCGAGAGATCCTGTCACACAGTCAAAGATCTCATGTCCTACGATATCATCAGAAACCTCCATGATCCTCCTATCAAACTCTCTAACGCGCGAGATGAAGATAAGAGATGGAGGTATTGTGCGGAGTAAGTAACCAAGACGACCTGCAATGGAAGAGGAGATGATACCAAAGAGAACCTGTGAGTCCTCTAACATAGAGAGATCTTTGATATGCAAAACGTCTTCCTCCAAGACAACATCTAAGAACCGGGAGATGAAGTCTTATGTACCCACCGGTACTCCGAGGATGCGTAACAAATCCCTCCGGGAGATGGAGGTCCGATGGTATACCTATGGGAGACCAAGCCTTGCACTTTAACACCTTCACTCTCAATCCTACCAAGGTCAATTGAGAGATGAGGTGACCAAAGACAACACAAACTTGGTCCACCGGACCTCCGATGTGAGTATCATCAGCTAGAGATGAAAAACACAACCTGGAGCAACCAAGGTGGTAATCAAGAGAGCTCTATAGTGAGCTAAGACAAAGAGGGGTCCATCCAAAAAGTCTCCCTAACGAGTACCTGCAGCGGAGCTGATGACTGTAACCTCCTCTATCGAAGGACCGTTATCGTGTCGGATATTGCGTAAAGGATGTCCAGCAAAACGCGAGGTTCCTGGCTGTGGAGATGTTGTGTGCTGAAACAGAGACAAGACAGAGAAAAACAACCACGAAAACGAACACTGCGATATATACACTCCAAATGTATGTACACTGCCGGTTCTTTCTCCTAAGAGCAAAGAACTGAAAAAACAGACAAGAGCGGTCTGTAACCTGCTTCAAAGCCCTTAAAAACAACCCCTGATTTTCAACCTTGACCCAAAAATACCGAAGCGTAGCTCAAAGCAAGAGAAACTTCCCTTTGCTAACAAGCAGAGCCACAGCAATATCACACGATCCAAACCCAAGTCCAAACCACATCCATGTATAAGTTCTTAGCTAAAGCTAGCTACCACAAGCTGTATATAGCCAACCAGAACTCTACGAACTCAAAAGAGAAAAACCTAGAGCGAAGAAACCGAAAAAGGTCTATTTGTGAACTTCCTCCTTTCGCCGAACGGACTTCAGATGTCGATAAGGTCTCCTCCGCTGACTCCGTTAACCCTAGAAACCTTCAGATCCGACTCCCAACAGTCGAGATATCGCCGATTTTCGGTCGCAAGGTGATCGAACCTCCAAAAACTCCTCCCTGCGGCTTAAAATCGCACACATCGCACAAACGGATCGTCCAAACTAATATCTGTCTTCTCTGGCAGATAGATCTAGCAATCACAAACCCAACGAGACTCCAAACAAGTTGTTTGGAGTTCCCCTTACAAAACCACGCAAGAAATTTGGTCACAGGTTGTAAAAAACTGACGTAAATCGGCTCCCTGCGGCTCAAACTCGCTTACCATCCCCAAACCAACAATCCAATCCACGTATTGTCTTCTCTTATGCGTAGATGAAGACTCCCTGGTCGCGTAGGCACCAAGAAATAAGAGCTTGGCTCGTCAATCGCAAAGAACAATCCAATCTCAGATCGCAGGCGATGAAAAATCTGACGCAAGCGCTTCTCTATGAGCCAATTTCACTCAGAACACCCAAAACGTCTGATGAAACTTTGTATCGTCTTCAATTTCCTGAAGAACTCGTTGTTCTGATCCCGATGGATCCAAGGACAGCAAGTTTGGACTCCGGAATGGTCCGAACGGTCCAACTCTCCTTCACAGATAATTGAAAACTCCAAATCTGCTTCCTGCGTCTCAATTTCTCTCAGAACACAACCCCCGATCCGTCTCTTCAAGAACCGTCTTAACCTGTGCGTAGCCTGCACAGATCTGAACCCGATGACACCTTACGCGCGTGTATTGGACTTCCCAATTCTCCAAAACGTTCACCGACAGGTCGCAGGAACAAGCAAGCCTCATAAGCAGCCCCCTTGTAACAGTCTCTGTACGTACAAAGTTCTCTCAATAATGAGGAAGCAGGCCCCTTGCGTCTTTAATATAACGCCTGAGGCTGCAAATACCCAATCAGCAAGTAAACTAGGGTCTAGCTTGATTTTATCTTCTTTCGAGTCGCATAACTTCTTCACTAGATGTCCAAACGGAGTAAACAAGATAACCATGAAAAGCTGACAACGAGCTCTACCCTTCCATGCGATGAAAGTGAAGATTTGAAGTTGCGCCAAAAACTCGTAAGCTGGAGCCTAGCTTGTTTTCTCCATCTTTCAGTCATGTAACTTCTTCACTAGGCGTCCAAACGAAGTAGACGAAGTGCCTATGGAAAGCTGACAAGGAGCTCTACCCATCTATGCAATGAAAATGGAGATCCGAAATGATGCCAAAAACCCGTAAGCTAGGACCTAGCTTGTCTTTCTCATGAGTGTCTTTGGAGCGACAAGCGTCGAAGTCTGAATTTCATATAGGAGTCGATCCACGACACGACATCCACCCCCTCTGAACCTGTGCATCCTCCGGTATGCACCAGAGATACCAACCAAGGAGTGGACCGGCTTATCGTCCTACTTTCCATCGTAGCCAACCTCACCTTCAAGGTCTTCTGCATAATCCTCATCCTCAAACTAAAACTCCGTTAAGATATCTGCTAGATCGACCTCCTCATCTCTCTTTTTGAAAATCTTGACACGTTTATCTACCACTGGTATCTTCAAGCTCGTTCCATCCAACTCTTGCAGGGCGTAAGTTGCGTTGTCATGAACCTTCTTCATCACATACAGACCAAACCATCTTCTGGAAAACTTCCGGAGTGCACTATGCTGGTTGTCTAGACTATTGTCATAGACTAACACCCAATCACCTTCCTTGATTTCTCTAGGTCTCAAACGACGTCGCTGATCAAATCTGACCTTGTTCTTCAACCGTGCTTCTCGCAGCCTATCCAAAGCAGTTTGGATATCCTCTAGTCTTCTCTCTAACTGCCTAATTCGAATAGCAAGAAGCTCTTCCCTAGTCAAATTGTCCTCCCAAGGTAACACACTCCATGTCAGAACGTGTTCTTCAATCAGAATGATAGGTTTCTGACTTGTGATGAGTTCCACTGGCACGTAACCTGTCACCGAGCTATGTGTCGTTCAATCTGTCCATAACGCAAACGGTAAGAGTCGAGGCCACTCGTGCACCCTTCCGTTGCAGGCCTTCACCAAAGCCTTCACAATGGGTGGATGACCACGTTCACTCTTGACATTCCCTTCGGGGTTGTAAGCAGTTGTCAGTGACAACTTCACCCCACACGTTGCAAAGAATTCACGGGCCTCGTGTGCATCTAACTCTTTCCGATCTGCAGTGATCTTTCTCATACATCCATATCGACAAACAACCTCTTCCAAGAGAAATCTACATACCCCTTCAGTTGTCTTTGTCCGAAGCGCCCTACCCTCGACTTGATTTGAAATATCTTCTCTAGCAAGTACCAAGTACTCATCTGCCACAATCCAACTGGCATAATCACCAAGTCTACCACTCACTTGAAATATATTGCCAGCGGATAAGTTGGGTGTAATCCGTCATGATGTCGGATGTTCGAATACATCTGACATGTCAAACAAGACTCCACAAAAGATACAACATCCCTGTACATGTTTTTCCACCAATACCTCTCTTTTATCTTTGTAAAAGTGGCCCAAATCTCTCGATGTCCAGCCCAAAGACTCTCATGGAACGCCTTGAGTAACTTCTGCTGATCTTCTTTGTTGCAAATCACCCGTAGCGGTATCCCATCTTTTTGTTTCGGTCGTTTTCAAAGAAACAATCCTGCAGCATGAAGTTGTAGGCCTTCCTTCGAACTCTCCGAAATCTCTCATCCGTCCAACTTGTCTGCTTAATCATCGTACTAAGGTACCTCCCGATATCAAGCAAATCACCATCATACAACCGTTCAACAAATAACTCATCTTCTCTTCCTGTCTGTACAATCGAATAGAACTCTGTACCCACGTCGTCAATGTCTTCTACCATCTCATCCTCCCCATCATATCGAGCCCGAGATAACATATCCGTCATCCGATTATCTTTCCCTGCGATATGTCTAAACTCCGGGTTCAACGACTTGATATATGCGATCCATCGTAACATCGCAATATCAGGAGTTGAACAATTCATGATCATCCCTAACAACGACAAGCAATCAGTTTCAACCACCACTACTGCTGCAATCAAATACTCTTTCTCAGTTTTCATAGCTGAAACAATACCCCACAGTTCTCTCTTCACTTGCGGGTAAGCACATTGTCGAGCACTTAACACCTTCGCTCCGAACCTAACCGCAAACCTGTCTCCATCCTCATCATCTTGTCCGACTGCCTATCCAATTGCGACTGGACTTGTATCCACAGTAAGAACCACCGGCCTAGCACCCTTGTAATCAATCTTTCCCAGAACTGGAGGAGATGATAGTAAAGACTTCAGCTTCCTTACCGCATCAGTATGCTCTATGGCAAAGAACGAAATCTACAAGCCCCCCATCTGAACTTATGACCCTTACGCAACAATCCATACAACGGATCCGCCACATGCGCATAATGAGGAATTCAAATATGGTAGAACACACAAGCACCCAAAAATCTTCTTACTTCTGTCAGCGAGTTGCAAACCTCCTTCATCCTTCCAATCGCATCCACCTTGTTCGGATCTGGCTTCCGACCAAACGATCCACACAAATGACCAACGATCAAAACTTCTCTAACCCCAAATGTAGACTTCGCACCTAACAGCGTAACATGAACTTCCTCAAGTCGAGATAAGATCTTCTCACAGTCTGCGATGTGATCAGTGACGTATCACCGACACCCCCTGTGATCTAATGCTTCATCCTTCTCATCTTCCACACATCCTTTGATGGGGATGTCATCCAAGAACGGCATCGTCTTTTCAGGGATGAAGTCTCTTAGAACTCGATTCATCCCGTTCATCATGTGTGCTACCGAGTTGGTAGCTCCCTGTGGTGAGGTACACATCCTAACCAACTCCAAAGGTGTCCTCATTGTCGTGAAGCTTCTGCTCTCCTCCGCTAGTTGAAACTGATCATACCCTGAGTAAAGATATCTCATTGAGTAAATTGCTATTCCTGCAAATGCTTCAGCAAACTCATCCACAATCGATCCCACCCCAGCATTTCTGATTGTTACTGCGTTCACCTGTTGCATGTCTTGGATGAACCGCAGCGACCCATTCTTCTTAGGCACTGTAAACCATCTGCTCGAATACGGTGCAAACGACGGCTCCAAGATCTTCATCCGCATCTTCTCCTTCAGCAACTCCACTAGTTTGGGCAAGTGAGCCCGCAATTGGTCTCAGGTTCCATGACACATGCGGTACCGTGAAGATAATCATCGGGATAACAACGTACGGGTGTACACACCCAATCTCATGTGGCTCAAAGACAAATGCTTTCTCATGTCGTGAAAGCATCTCCTTGAAGCACATCCTATCTTCTAGTAAAAGAGACCCATCAGATCCAATCTTCAGCTCTTCAAGGGTCTTCTCCGTGAACTTGTGTCCTATCATTGTAGGATCTCTCAAACTCTTCTCCCTTGAAGCTCGATCCATCTGTTGGTTAGTGTCCTCCGGCAAAGGACCAGCAACTGACTTTATCTTCTTATCCACTGTCTTGTATCTTGTCTCAACTCGAACCTCGGGTGCACGGAATGATTCGATCACCGAATAGACCTCTCTTGAATGAATCTGCACGACTTTATCCATATCCTCCCATCCAATAGACATGATCTCTCGCAAAAGGATCTTCCAACCCATCCTCTTCATAAACACCAGAAATCCATTTATCCCCTTCTAGCTCACCCAACTCTTTCAACATCAACTCAACATCACGCAAATGCTTTTGTTCTTTTCTCCTCAGCTCTTCTACCTTCTTGTAAATAGCAACCCCACACTCTGAAAACCCAACAAACCCTGTACAAAAGACACTATCTCCATCAAGCGAGAGTACATTCTCTTGCGCACCACCACAATCCCACTCTATAGTGGTACTCAACAAAAATCCTTGAACTTTCTCCTTTCGCCGAACGGACTTCAGATGTCGATAGGGTCTCCTCCGCTGACTCCGTTAACCATAGAAACCTTCAGATTCGACTCCCAACAGCCGAGATATCGCTGATTTTCGGTCGCAGGTGATCGAACCTCCAAAAACTCCTCCCTGCGGCTTAAAATCGCACACACCGCACAAACGGATCGTCCAAACTAATATCCGTCTTCCCTGGCAGATAGATCTAGCTATCACGAACCCAACGAGACTCCAAACAAGTCGTTTGGAATTCCCCTTGCAAAACCACGCAAGAAATTTAATCGCAGGTTGCAAAAAACTGACGTATACGACTCCTTGTGGCTCGAACTCGCTTACCATCCCCAAACCAACAATCCAATCCACGTATTGTCTTCTCCTATGCATAGATGAAGACTCCCTAGTCGCGTAGGCACCAAGAACGAAGAGCTTGGCTTACCGATCGCGAAAGACAATCCAATCTCAGATCGCAGGCGATGAAAAATCTGACGCAAACGCTTCCCTGCGAGCCAATTTCACTCAAAACTCCCAAACCGTCCGATGAAACTTCGTATCGTCTTCAATTTCCTGAAGAACTCGTTGTTCTGATCTCGATGGATCCAAGGACAGCAAGTTTGGACTCCGGAACGGTCCGAACGGTCCAACTCTCCTTCACAGATAACTGAAAATTTCAAATCTGCTTCTTGCGTCTCAATTTCTCTCAGAACACAACCCCCAATCCGTCTCTTCAAGAACCGTCTTAACCTGTGCGTAGTCTGCACAGATCTGAACCAGATGACACCTTGCGCGCGTGTATTGGACTTCCCAATTCTCCAAAACGTCCATCGACAGGTCGCAAGAACAAGCAAACCCTTTAAGCAGCCCCCTTGTAACAGTCTCTGTACGTACAAAGTTCTCTCAATAATGAGGAAGCAGGCCCCTTACGTCTTTAATATAACGCCCGGGGCTGCAAATACCCAGTCAGCAAGTAAACTAAGGCTTAGCTTGATTTTATCTTCTTTCGAGTCGCATAACTTCTTCACTAGAACTCCAAACGGAGTAAACAAGATGCCCATGGAAAGCTGACAACGAGCTCTACCCTTCTATGCGATGAAAGTGAAGATTCGAAGTTGCGCCAAAAACCCGTAAGCTGGGGCCTAGCTTGTTTTCTCCATCTTTCGAGTCATGTAACTTCTCCACTAGGCGTCCAAACAAAGTAGACAAAGTGCCTATGAAAAGCTGACAAGGAGCTCTACCCATCTATGCGATGAAAATGGAGATCTGAAATGATGCCAAAAACCCGTAAGCTAAGGCCTAGCTTGTCTTTCTCATGAGTGTCTTTGGAACGACAAGCATCGAAGTCTGAATTTCATATAGGAGCCGGTCCACGACACGACACCGTGCTGATAATAAAGAGAGGAGGAATGATCGCATGAAGAGAACAAGATCCGCTAGAGATCCACCAATCCATGAGCTCCCTAAAGATGGAAGCGCGAGAAATACTATTAAAAGTATTTTTCACATCCACTTGTAGGACAATCCAATTGAGATGGATGTCCAAGAGAGTCCTAATGTCAAAAGACACAGACTCACAATCTCCAGGCGTCGTAACACCAAATTGATGTGGACAAAGGTGATCTGGAAAAGTATCTCGAAGTTGAAGAACAATAGTACGACTAATAAGTCGTAAGAGAATCTTATCGATGACTATCGGTCGAATCTCTCCATCATCCTTCATCATGGTCAAAAGTCTAGTTGTCCCCAATACCTGAGCTATAGAATGAGAAATATGTTTCTGAGCTACTGCTGCTGCTACCTGAAAAAGCTCCGAAACCACTAGAGGGATAGTCTGTCTGAAAACAAATCCCGTTGTCGTGTCGTGGACCGGCTCCTACTTGAAATTCAAACTTCGATACTTGTTGCTCCAAAGACACTCAAGAGAAGACAAGCTAGGCCCCAGCTTACGAGCTTTTGGCACAACTTCGGATCTTTACTTTTATCGCATAGATGGATAGAGCTCATTGTCAGCTTTCCATGGGCATCTTGTTTATTTCGTTTGGACATCCAGAGAAGAAGTTATGCGATTCGGAAAAAGACTGTTGCAAGGGGGCTGCTTAAGGGGCTTGCTTGTTCCTGCGACCTGTCGGTGGATGTTTTGGAGAATTGGGAAGTCCAATACACGCGTGCAAGGTGTCATCGGGTTCAGATCTGTGCAGGCTACGCACAGGTTAAGACGGTTCTTGAAGAGACAGATCGGGGGTTGTGTTCTGGGAGAAATTGAGACGCAGGGAGCAGAATTGGGGTTTTCAGTTATCTGTGAAGGAGAGTTGGACCGTTCGGGCCGTTCCGGAGTCCAAACTTGCTGTCCTTGGATCCATGGGGATCAGAACAACGAGTTCTTCAGGAAATTGAAGACGATACAAAGTTTTATCGGGCGGTTTGAGAGTTGTGAGAGAAATTGACTCGCAGGGAAGCGCTTGCGTCAGGTTTTCATCGCCTGCGACCTGAGATTGGATTGTTCTTCGCGATCGGTGAGCCAAGCTCTTTGTTCTTGGTGCCTACGCGATCAGGGAGTCCTCATGTACGCATAGGAGAAGACTGTAAGTGAATTGGATTGTTGGTTTGGGTGTGGTGAGCAAATTTGAGCCGCAGGGAGCCTATTTACGTCAGTTTTTTGTAGCCTGCGACCAAATTTCTCGAGTAGTTTTGCAAGGGGAACTCCAAACGGCTTGTTTGGAGTCTTGTTGGGTTCAGAGTAGCCAGATCTACCTACCAGCGAAGACGGATATCAGTTTAGACGATCCGTTTGTGCGGTGTGAGCGGTTTTAAGCCGCAGGGAGGAGTTTTGAAGGTTCGGTCACCTGCGACCGAAAATTAGCGATATCTCAACTATCGGGAGCCGGATCTGAAGGTTTCTTGGGCCAACGGAGTCAGGGAAGGAGACCCTACCAACATTTGAAGATCGTTTGGCGAAAGGAGAAAGTTCCCAGATAGGTCTTTTTCGGTTCCTTCGCCACAGGTTTCGTCCTTTTGAGTTCGTTAAGGACTTAGTTGGTTGTGTATGGCTTGTGGTAGCTAGCTTTAGCCAAGAGCTAGTGTGTGGATGTGGTTTGGACTTGGGTTTGGATCGCATGATACTGTTGTGGCTCTGGTTGTTAGCAAAGAGAAGTTCCTCTTGCTTTGAGCTACGTTTTGGCGATTTCAGACTAGGGTTACGTTTCAGGGGTTTGTTTTAGGGCTTCTGAAGTAGGTTACAGACCGCTCTGGTCTTTTCCTCAGTTTTGTGCTGTTTGGAGAAAGAATCGACAGTGTACATACTTTCAGAGTGGTATATATCGCAGCATTCCTTTTTCGTGGTTGTTCTTCTCTGTCTTGTCTCTGTTTGGCACACAGCATCTCCACAGCCAGGAACCTCGCGTTTTCCTGGACATCCTTCACGCACAAAATATCCGACACGATACGGTGGTGAACTCGACGTGAAGGTCTGGGGTGGAGATTTCTTCTGTGTGTGAACTTTGAAGAAGGGATTGGCAGTCATGAGTGGGGATGGGAAAGGTGATGGAGATGGAGCTAGTGGTTCAAGTGGGTTGCCGAAGGTGCAGTTGGATCCAGCGACTGCATCGATGTTCCAAGCTTTCACTATGTTCTTACGGCAGCAACAATCTGATGAGCGGAAGGAAGCTTTGGCAACAAAGGCGCTACAAGCGGTGGTCAGCAGGATTGACCAGTTTGATGGAAGAGATGTCTCAAGGTATCTGAGACATTATGTGAAGGAGATGGAGCTGAACCGGGTCTCAGAAGATGAGATGATTGAGACGTTTGAGTTGGCAGCAGCTCCAGAGATTAGGGATCATGTTAAAATGCTAACGAAGCATTTTAACAAGGATTGGGAGACTTTTGCTCGTGCCTTGATGGATGAGTACTTCTTGGAGGACTCTGATCGAGTCACCAAGAAGTCATTCTTGGAGTGGGTTGAGCAACCAAGGAAGGGTTTACAAGCTACTGAGTTGCTCAGAGAGTTTGAGAAGCAGTTTTCACGGCTGACCAGGATGGAGAAGTTGACGTTGCAGTCCAACAAGACAGAGCTATTTCTTCGGGCTGCAGATGAGAAGTTGCAGGAGAAGCTAGAGGTACTTCTGGAAGACCGGGAGGAGGACGATGGATTGACCAGCAGCTGGAAGAAGGTTGAGGAAGCTGTTGGTCTGCTTACCAAGAGGGAGCGGAGACGAGAGAAAGTTCCTGTTAGGAGACTGGCGCCAACACCTACAGCTGTAACACTTGTTCCTGTAGTCCGATCAGTTCCTGTTGCTAGACAAGTAGTACCTGTTGCTCCAGCTGTTCCTGTTGTTCCGGTTGTTCCAGTTGTTCAGGCACCCATGGTATCTCCGAAGAAGGATGACTCAAACCTTGAGGAGATATTGCGTGGAATGAGAGATCTGCAGATCAAGCTCACCAGATTGGAAGAGAAGGGATCTACAAGTGGAGTAAGACCGGTTGAGAAGCAAGGCTGGATCCAGCGGTGTATCTGGTGCGATGGTACTGATCATCCGCGTAGAGATTGCAAGGAGTTCACAGATATTCTGCAGCAAGGAGTGATCTTCTGGAAGGATGGGAAGGTAGCGTTGAGGGATACTGGTGCACTTCTTCAGACCAACTTTGGTAGGGGAGGGATGAAGAAGTTGGTTGAGGACCACCTATCAGCGCAAGCAGTTGCAATGGTGGAAGCTGGAACTTATGGCACAAGGGTTGAGGATCAGGCTGAGAGGAGTTTCAACAAGCAAGTTGAGCCAAGTGAGTTGTGGTCATCTGCCATCTCCATGAAACAGAAAGGGAAGATGGCACGTGAGACGTTGCAGAGGACAGCTGCAACGATCAGAAGGGATACTGGATGGGAGGATCCGATAGAAGCTCTATCGGTGCATGCGTACATCGTCAAGAACCAACACGAAGCGTTGTTAGAAGAGAAGAGAAGGCGAGGTTCAGAGGATTCAGGAGAAGGGACTTCTTCAAAGAGACAGACTCGAGGGGAGAAGGTTCGCCAAGAGCTTCGGGATGCAGGAGCTCAAGACCTACCGATGGACGATGCTCCTTCTCCATCGAAGGAGAAATCTCAGAAGGAGAAGGGTAAGCCGGCTGCGTACAAGCTACAGTCGGATATCGAGGCTTCAACAGACTTGAAGGGAGTCTTGGAAGATCGCATTCTGAATGCGAAGGTGGAGTTTACTTTGAGAGAAGTGTTAGGCATCGCCAAGCGTGAGTTTCATGATGTCATCATCGATGTCATCAAACGGAAACGACAAATTACGGGTGAGACTGGTTAATCACATGCTTTGGATACTAGGATGTCAGTGGATGAGGAGAGAGAGCTTGCAAGGTGCAGTGTCTATTCTCCAGAGGAAGAAAGAGATCGAAGGCGCAAGGTGCATTTCGAGGATGAAGAGGAGGATGGGAAGCGGAGCTCAAGTCATTACAGCCACAGTCACTGGGCTCGAGCTACGACGGAGACGTTGGTGAGGATCGAGGACTTGGATGAGCCGGTGGTTGCTCTGATCGATCATGGATCAGAAATCAACATCATGTCGAAGGAGCTGTACAAGAGAAAGAAGTGGCCGATCGACACAGAGCATGGATGGGTCATAAGAGCAGCCAACAACACGAGAGGAGACTTGTATGGAGCTTGTCCAGACATCAGAGTGCGCGTAGGTGATGTTGCTATTGAGCAAAACTTCTTTGTTCAGGAAGCAACATCATACTCACTCATTCTGGGTCAACCTTTCATCATAGCAACCCGGATGGAGACAAAGGTACTGGACGACGGATCTGCGTATGCTAGGATCCGAAGTCAAGATGGGAAGAGAGCGGTACAGTTCCTGACTGTACCGTCCAACCACGAGCGCAACCGAGATCGTTTGAGGGAGAAGCCGCTTCCAAGGGTGAGTGAAGAGTTCAAGGATTTTCGTTGAGTACCACTATAGAGCGGGATTGTGGTGGTGCGCAAGAGAAGGTACTCTCGCTTGATGGAGATAGTGCCTTTTGTACAGGGTTTATTGGATTTTCAGAGTGTGGGATTGCTGTCTACAAGAAGATAGAAGAGCTGAGAAGAAAAGAACAAAAACATTTGCGTGGTGTTGAGTTGATGTTGAAAGAGTTGGGTGAGCTAGAAAGGGATGAATGGATTTCTGGTGTTTATGAAGAGGATGGGTTGGAAGATCCCTTGCGAGAGATCATGTCTATTGGATGGGAGGATATGGATAAGGTCGTGCAGATTCATTCAAGGGAGGTCTATTCGGTGATCGAATCATTCCGTGCGCCGGAGGTTCGAGTTGAGACAAGGTACAAGACAGTGGATAGGAAAGTAAAGCCAATTGCTGGTCCTTTGCCGGAAGACACCAACCAACAGATGGATCGAGCTTCAAAGGAGAAGAGTTTGAGAGATCCTGCAATGATAGGACACAAGTTCACGGAGAAGACCCTTGAAGAGCTGAAGATTGGATCTGATGGGTCTCTTCTACCAGAAGAGAGGATGTGCTTCAAGGAGATGCTTTCAAGACATGGGAAAGCATTTGCTTTTGAGCCACTTGAGATTGGATGTGTAGATCCGTACGTTGTTACCCCGATGGTTATCTTCACGGTACCGCATGTGCCATGGAACCTGAGACCAATTCCAGTACCGCGGGCTCACTTGTCCAAACTAGTGGAGTTGCTGAAGGAGAAGATGCGGATGAAGATCTTGGAGCCGTCGTTTGCACCATATTCAAGCAGATGGTTTACAGTACCAAAGAAGAATGGGTCGCTGCGGTTCATCCAAGACATGCAGCCAGTGAACGCAGTAACAATCAGAAATGCTGGGGTGGGACCGATTGTGGATGAGTTTGCAGAAGCGTTTGCAGGAAGAGCGATTTACTCAATGGGAGATCTTTACTCGGGGTATGATCAGTTTCAACTAGCGGAGGAGAGTAGAAGCTTCACGACAATGAGGACACCTTTGGGGTTGGTTAGGATGTGTACCTTACCGCAGGGAGCTACCAACTCGGTAGCACACATGATGAACGGGATGAATCGAGTTCTAAGGGACTTCATCCCCGAAAAGACGATGCCATTCTTGGATGACATCCCCATCAAAGGATGTGTGGAAGATGAGAAGGATGAAGCATTAGATCAGAGGGGGTGTCGGCGATACGTCACTGATCACATCGCAGACTGTGAGAAGATCTTATCTCGACTTGAGGAAGTTCATCTTACGCTGTCAGGTGCGAAGTCTACATTTGGAGTTAGAGAGGTTTTGATCGTTGGTCATTTGTGTGGATCGTTTGGTCGGAAGCCAGATCCGAACAAGGTGGATGCGATTGGAAGGATGAAGGAGGTTTGCAACTCGCTGACAGAAGTAAGAAGATTTTTGGGTGCTTGTGTATTCTACCACATTTGGATTCCTCATTATGCGCATGTGGCGGATCCGTTGTATGGATTGTTGCGTAAGGGTCATAAATTCAGATGGGAGGAAGAGCATACTGATGCGGTAAGGAAGCTGAAGTCTTTACTATCATCTCCTCCAGTTCTAGGAAGGATTGATTACAAGGGTGCTAGGCCGGTGGTTCTTACTGTGGATACAAGTCCAGTTGCAATTGGATGGGCAGTCGGACAGGATGATGAGGATGGAGACAGGTTTGCGATTAGGTTCGGAGCGAAGGTGTTAAGTGCTCGACAACGTGCTTACCCGCAAGTGAAGAGAGAATTGTGGGGTATTGTTTCAGCTATGAAAACTGAGAAAGAGTATTTGATTGGAGCAGTAGTGGTGGTTGAAACTGATTGCTTGCCGTTGTTAGGGATGATCATGAATTGTTCAACTCCTGATATTGCGATGTTACGATGGATCGCATATATCAAGTCGTTGAACCCGGAGTTTAGACATATCGCAGGGAAGGATAATCTGATGGCGGATATGTTGTCTCGGGCTTGATATGATGGGGAAGATGAGATGGTAGAAGACATTGACGACGTGGGTACAGAGTTCTATTCGATTGCACAGACAGGAAGAGAAGATGAGTTGTTTGTTGAAGGGTTGTATGATGGTGATTTGCTTGATATCGAGAGGTACCTTAGTACGATGGTTAAGCAGACAGGTTGGACAGATGAGAGGTTTCGGAGAGTTAGAAGGAAGGCCTACAACTTCATGTTGCAGGATGGGTTTCTTTGGAAGCGATCGAAGCAAAAAGGTGGAGTACCGCTACGGGTGATTTGCAACAAGGAAGATCAGCAGAAGTTGCTCAAGGCGTTCCATGAGAGTCTTTGGGCTGGACATCGAGGGATTTGGGCCACTTTTACAAAGATGAAAGAGCGGTATTGGTGGAAAAACATGTACAAGGATGTTGTATCTTTTGTGGAGTCTTGTTTGACATGTCAGATGTATTCGAATATCCGACATCGTGACGGATTACATCCGACTTATCCGTTGGCAATCCACTTCAAGTGGGTGGTAGACTTGGTGATTATGCCGGTTGGATTATGGCAGATGAGATACTTGGTACTTGCTAGAGAGGATCTTTCAAATCAAGTCGAGGGTAGGGCGCTTCGGACGAAGACAACTGAAGGGGTATGTAGATTTCTCTTGGAAGAGGTTGTTTGTCGGTATGGATGTGTGGGGAAGATCACTGCAGATCGGGGAGAGCTAGATGCACATGAGGCTCGTGAATTCTTTGCAAGGTGTGGGGTGAGGTTGTCACTGACAACTGCTTATAACCCCGAAGGGAATGCCAAGAGTGAACGTGGTCATCCACCCATTGTGAAGGCTTTGGTGAAGGCTTGCAACGGAAGGGTGCGCGAGTGACCTCGACTCTTACCATTTGCGTTATGGGCAGATAGAACGACGCACAGCTCGGTGACAGGTTACATGCCGGTGGAACTCATCATAGGTCAGAAGCCTATCATGCCGATTGAAGAACATGTTCTGACATGGAGTGTGTTACCTTGGGAGGACAATTTGACTAGAGAAGAGCTTCTTGCTATTCGAATTAGGCAGTTAGAGAGAAGACCAGAGGATATCCAAACTGCTTTGGATAGGCTGCGAGAAGCACGGTTGAAGAACAAGGTCAGATTTGATCAGCGACATCGTTTGAGACCTAGGGATATCAAGGAAGGTGATTGGGTGTTAGTCTATGACAACAGTCTAGACAACCAGCATAGTGCACTCCGGAAGTTTTCCAGAAGATGGTTTGGTCCGTATGTGGTGAAGAAGGTTCATGACAACGCAACTTACGCCCTGCAAGAGTTGGATGGAACAAGCTTGAAGGTACCAGTGGCAGGTAAACGCGTCAAGATTTTCAAAAAGAGAGATGAGGAGGTCGACTTAGCAGATATCTTGACGGAGTTTCAGTTTGAGGATGAGGATTATGCAGAAGATCTTGAAGGTGAGGTTGGTTACGATGGGAAGTAGGACGATAAGCCGGTCCACTCCTTGGTTGGTATCTTTGGTGCATACCGGAGGATGCACAGGTTCAGAGGGGGTGGATGTCGTGTCGTGGACCGGCTCCTACTTGAAATTCAAACTTCGATACTTGTTGCTCCAAAGACACTCAAGAGAAGACAAGCTAGGCCCCAGCTTACGAGCTTTTGGCGCAACTTCGGATCTTTACTTTTATCGCATAGATGGATAGAGCTCATTGTCAGCTTTCCATGGGCATCTTGTTTATTTCGTTTGGACATCCAGAGAAGAAGTTATGCGATTCGGAAAAAGACTGTTGCAAGGGGGCTGCTTAAGGGGCTTGCTTGTTCCTGCGACCTGTCGGTGGATGTTTTGGAGAATTGGGAAGTCCAATACACGCGTGCAAGGTGTCATCGGGTTCAGATCTGTGCAGGCTACGCACAGGTTAAGACGGTTCTTGAAGAGACGGATCGGGGGTTGTGTTCTGGGAGAAATTGAGACGCAGGGAGCAGAATTAGGGTTTTCAGTTACCTGTGAAGGAGAGTTGGACCGTTCGGGCCGTTCCGGAGTCCAAACTTGCTGTCCTTGGATCCATGGGGATCAGAACAACGAGTTCTTCAGGAAATTGAAGACGATACAAAGTTTTATCGGGCGGTTTGAGAGTTGTGAGAGAAATTGGCTCGCAGGGAAGCGCTTGCGTCAGGTTTTCATCGCCTGCGACCTGAGATTGGATTGTTCTTCGCGATCGGTGAGCCAAGCTCTTTGTTCTTGGTGCCTACGCGATCAGGGAGTCCTCATGTACGCATAGGAGAAGACTGTAAGTGAATTGGATTGTTGGTTTGGGTGTGGTGAGCAAATTTGAGCCGCAGGGAGCCGATTTACGTCAGTTTTTTGTAGCCTGCGACCAAATTTCTCGAGTAGTTTTGCAAGGGGAACTCCAAACGGCTTGTTTGGAGTCTTGTTGGGTTCAGAGTAGCCAGATCTACCTACCAGCGAAGACGGATATCAGTTTAGACGATCCGTTTGTGCGGTGTGAGCAGTTTTAAGCCGCAGGGAGGAGTTTTTGAAGGTTCGGTCACCTGCGACCGAAAATTAGCGATATCTCAACTATCGGGAGCCGGATCTGAAGGTTTCTTGGGCCAACGGAGTCAGGGAAGGAGACCCTACCAACATTTGAAGATCGTTTGGCGAAAGGAGAAAGTTCCTAGATAGGTCTTTTTCGGTTCCTTCGCTACAGGTTTCGTCCTTTTGAGTTCGTTAAGGACTTAGTTGGTTGTGTATGGCTTGTGGTAGCTAGCTTTAGCCAAGAGCTAGTGTGTGGATGTGGTTTGGACTTGGGTTTGGATCGCATGATACTGTTGTGGCTCTGGTTGTTAGCAAAGAGAAGTTCCTCTTGCTTTGAGCTACGTTTTGGCGATTTCAGACTAGGGTTACGTTTCAGGGGTTTGTTTTAGGGCTTCTGAAGTAGGTTACAGACCGCTCTGGTCTTTTCCTCAGTTTTGTGCTGTTTGGAGAAAGAATCGACAGTGTACATACTTTCAGAGTGGTATATATCGCAGCATTCCTTTTTCGTGGTTGTTCTTCTCTGTCTTGTCTCTGTTTGGCACACAGCATCTCCACAGCCAGGAACCTCGCGTTTTCCTGGACATCCTTCACGCACAAAATATCCGACACGATACCGTAGGTGCTCGTAGACCATCCAGACAAACCTTCAAAAGATAGATGTGAAGTTGTACACAAGACCTGGGCAAACAAAGATCTGTCGAGACATAATGACTCCTCAAGCTAATAGTCCTGAACCTCATGTGGTGGAGGATCATCCAGTGGAAGATAAAGAACACAAGGAAGCGATCGTCTCCTCAGTAGGACATGTCATTAACAAAGGATGCAATGCTCTAGTGGCTCTATTATACTTACCAACCTGACCTAACATCTTACAACGTCGTATGCGGACGGAAGATGAGACATCACGTGTAGAGGCAGACTCACTCGTATCTCGTATCGCACGTACTGATTCCTCTTGTAAGGTCACCCAATCACTTACACTGAAATCTCTGAAGACCGTCACCTCTTGATGTCTTTCTCTGCCACCACGAGTATAACGGAGGCACCAACGAGGAAGTAAGAGGAACAGAACAGGCCGTCTCATTCTTGATGTTGATGTGCCAACATGTCGAGAGATAGACGGAATGTTTGTCTCACCTCGTCATGAAGAGCACGGGATAACCAATGAAACAAACACGGACAAGGAAAACTCATCTTGAACAAACTCAGAGTAGTGTCAGAGTGGACTCTCAACCACTTTCACAACTCGAGAGAAACTCCAAGAAGATGGACTAACAGTGCCATAATGATTGCACGTGTAGACCTCCGCTCTCGACTAACCTGGGCATCTCATGTGGTGCTATCATAGCTCTTGTGCATCTTTTGCACATGAGATTTTATTCCTTATGAGGTAAATAACTGACTGCAGGACATGGTGTGTCTCGAATCAGTCTCAATCTCATGAGAGAGAGAGTACTCATAGCTAGAAAAAGGACGATATCCAACCAAACTGTATTCGTAATAAGAACATCTCAGAAAAGAACCCACTAAAATGAAGAACCTTGATATGTAGAGATAAAAACACACTAAATGTAGCAAAGAGTCCCTCAAAATCTCTCAAACATCTTAAACAGAAGACTCTCGAACCCTAAAATCCAAAAATATTCAAAATATTCTATACGCACTCATTTCTTCACATAATGTATCAATTCTGAAACAAAAAAAATAGAAATGAAAAATGAAAAAAATTATTAAAAAAACTTCAATAACCAACCCCACCACACTCCACCCTGCAATCTCTCTCTCGCACTCCGCCTCCGTCCCTCTCCCTCCCGACGGACGCGCGAGCTCAAAAAATAACATTCAAAAAAGCTGTGGAGATCTTAAACCACATCAATGCGGAGTGGCGGTTCCGATCTAAGCACCACCGTCCTCCGAAGTTGCCCCTCAAGCACCCAGTAGAGTCCGAATTCGCAATTCATCAGCCTACATATCACGAGAAACCACAGAAATTTACTTGACTAGCCCCTTGCGCCATCTTTTGAACTTGACCCGCCCCCTACGCCATAGCTTAGACTTGACCAGACCCCTTACCGGCAACAGTCCATCGTCGACCGTCATGTCCGATTATGTCTTCCAAGTTGACGTTCACATGCTTAGTTGGCAAGCACCGTGCAGACAGCAGGAACGGTAGGTGCGGGAACGCTAGAACAGTCGAGAACGCTACTCAAATACTGAGCGAAGACATGCTTTTACGAACAACTGAAATCCTCAAACACATTCCATATGGGAATGTGGTGATACTAGTCGATAGAGTTAAGTGAGTTTGAGTCGAGTTTGTTCTTTTCCTCATCCAAACTGTGCATGGGTTCAAATCCAACATGGCTGCTTAGTAGTAAAAGCTTCTTTGATTGAATTGATTGAATATTTAGAACTTTCTCGTATTTGTGCCATTGAAAGTTATACTTGTTTGCAGACATGAGATGTCAGGATCTGAAGATAAATGTCACCTGAAGTATGATAGTATGTTGTATTGCTTTCTGGCTTTCAAAGAAACCGCATATGGAGTATCTACAGTTTATAGTTTGGGGGCTGAAACCTTGGTCGTCCAGAACACCATATTGTGCATATCTATAGTTATATTTCAAGATTCCATACATTCTGCTTATAATTCCAGAGAGGAAACAATTAGAGATGTGGAGGAAATTAAGTCCAAGAGTTGCTGCCAGCGAAAAAATTGATTCTTCGAGTACTCTCGATCTAGACGCTAGACGTGGAGAAACAATTGAATTTTGAGGTTCTCTCTAGAGTGCTAAATACACGAATGAATAGAGGTTACTCTCCAGTGTTAATACGATGCCGACAGTTTCTTGAGGATACGGTAGAATCAGTGCTTTAGAATGAAGAAAAATAAGTTTACCAGCAAGGAATCGATTAATGTAGTCGTCCTGACTGGCAGGTACGCTTTCACAAACCAGTGGTTATTTCTGCTGTTGAGATCATGGATCGATCGAAGATCACCGTCGTGTTCTCGCGGTCTCGCTTCTTTTCTCTCGCTGAAGACTCCAGTCGCTCGCTCCTTCAAGTCGCCACTCAGTCATGAAAACTAAAGCTGCTCGTTCAATGCTCTCGCTCGCTCGTTCCTGCAAGCTCGAAATTGTGACCGCTGTATTCTCGCGATCTCGACTGTTCTTCCATGTTCGTAGCGTTCCTACACCTCTCGTTCTTATTGTCTGCTCGGTGCTTGTCAACTAAGTCTGTGAACTCCAACGTGGAAGGCATAATCAGACATGACGATCGACGATGGACTGTTGTCGGTAAGGGGTTTGGTCAAGTCTAAGCTATGGCGCAAGGGGTTGGTCAAATTCAAAAGATGACACAAGTAGCTAATCACGTAAATTTCTGCGAGAAACCATAAAGCTTTCACTACAAGTAAGTTCCCTCTTGTTCCTCGTACATGAGAAGAACCTCTTCTACACGAGTGACGCTTCACTTACTGCACTGAACTTTGTGAGCTTCACGATCACGTGGCGCGTTCCCCACCACGTGATACGAATAGAGTAAACCATAAACCTTGTTTTATAAAAGTGATAACACATGACATGACATTCAGCATGACATGAGATACCTAACGATGCTACACATAACCGGATCCCAAGCTCCGCCTCGGGCCCAAACGCCGGGGCTAAAACTGAAGTTATAACGCCATCATGATGTCGACAGCGAGACGTCAGCTTTTCCTCGTCCTTTAGCTTTGGCCTTGAATCCCCTTCTCCTTTACAAAAAGGAAAACGTTATTCGTTCCTTTGTAAGTCCCACGATTCCAAGCTAGATATTTGAGGAATTCGTCTCCTTTTCAACTTCTAGGATAACTGCTCCTTGTGTCTTTTATTCTTATCAAGTGTGTAGATATCTCTCTTAACAATCCCTAGATCTGTGGACAAATCACCACTCGCCTCACCGGTTGATCTCGGCAAATGACGCCAACTGATATTCTGCAGGATGAAATGGACGTTTTCAAAACAATATTTAATTACAAGTTATATTTAGTTATGTTATGATATTTACATCACCAGTAACAAAAATATGAAAAGAGTTTTAATAAACTCTCGTTATAATCACAAGTTGAATAGTCGCAATCGACCTACAGTCACATGTCTCCAAGGAGCGAACTCATTGATTGTTAATCATCTTCGTTATAATCACTATCACACTCTCTACACAAACATCAAATAAAAAAAAGATACAAGTAGTGTGATTAAAATAAACGTTATCAAACAGTCAAGTATAAAATATGATTCAGAAAATTAATATTAACCACAACAATTTCAACGGGGTGTTCCCACTTTATGCTTCGACGTCAGTTGTTATATTCTGAATTGTTTTTTGAAACTTGAAATTTATCTCTCCTCTTTTGTCACGAAATCTCTTCCATGCGACAGGCATATATGTAACCTTAAACCCGGCTCCCCCCTTCTTGGTATAAAAGGGTCCTGCTGAGAATATTCCCATCGGATTCATTTTTTGAATTCAAAATCCCTAGCTGGAAACTAAAACACATAAAAATTCAAAATTTAATAAACTAGTTTCTGATAATACTTTGATGAAAATCAAAAACAAAATTGACAAAAATGCAACTCTTTCCAGTCGCTGTCTAACGCTGCCTACAAGGAATGACCACGCTTCTAGTTCGGTTGTGATTTTTGGAAGTTGAGGGTGGACGACTAGATCCGGTGGAAGTGGATGGAACTTGTCTCAAAACTATTTGCGATAAAACACAAGCGGAAATATTGGAATTTAAAATGAAAAAACCAATAAAATTCTGGTATCCATAGTAGTGAGAGGATATTTCAAGTAAGTCTACCACAACTTGTGAGAGCAGAATTGGAGAAGGAGCTTGAACAACATGGCATCAACAACATAAAATTCAATCGTTTTAAAGTTGAATATTAATAAAAAGTAGAGGAACCATCAAGCAAATCAGAAAACCTTACATTTTTTATGGAAGGTTTTCTGAAATAACCGATTGTTTTCTCGCACAGAATGACATGCTCTTGCACTTTGCTCAGACAGTGTTTCTCGTTTCTAGTTTGACGAGTAATATCCTCATGTCACTTCTAATACTTTTTCAGGTTTCTCCAGACATGCTCAATTTCAGCGAGCACTCACTAATTCACTTGTTACTTTTGAAACATGACTCCCACAACTGATGATCTTTTAGAGCAGAGGGACTATTTTATATCAAGAAAATAACCTAGCACTACATGGAAATGATTGTTTGATACTTTGATCTATTCTTGGTGTAGTTACAATTAGTCATGTTATGTTATGCGGCTGCTAACCTTTGCTTGCTCACTACAAATTTCACATTCAATCAATATCATCTCTCACGGCCTTGTACAGCGATAACAAGTGGGGACCGACCGTAACGTTATAACATGTGCTGTCATTTGCCACCATGAATTTAGCGCTAACTGAGTATTTAATGAGGCGTCCTTGTGGTAACCGACTATTTAAAAGCGCCCTTGTAAGACTCTTTACGTTTTAGCGATAACTGATAAGTAAATCAAGTGACCTTGTAATACTTCGTGACCATCCGTTATGTTCTATCTGCTTACAACGTGTTTCGGCAGAGCGGTGTCCTGTTGTGAAATCAATTAGTATGTAAATTACGCGTATAATTACATTTTGCGCATAGTTGTATAAGTTGTGAAGTAATGAGATGAAAACCATTGCTCTTATGAGCTTAGAATGCTCTATTATCTGCTGGAGGGCTCCATGGGATGCAAAAGGACAAGGTGGAGTCTTTTAACTTCCTATTGGTCCATCAAAAAGTAGAGATAACTTGTCATCTACCTAAGGGTGCGCTTCAAGAGGAACGGGGTACTTTCACGAGGGATTTGAGAGATCAGAGAACATGGATGGAGAGCTCTCGACAGGAGGAACAACTTGAGTTTAAATTTCACTCGATTTGGAGGTCCAGGGCACACATAGCTTTCTCTTCAGATTGAAAGATTGACGAGTTTTAGTGATTGCGCCGTCAGATTGAGACCAGATTTCATGAGCTTGTAGTCTGTCAGTTGTTGAAGCTTTGACCCCAAATTTCATCACCGAATGTTTTGCAGATTGAGCGCAATGGCGATTTGAAGACGGTGGGATGTAGAAACCTTTCTATTTGGAGCAGCAAGTTCGCAGATTTATGGAGGATGATCCAAACGGTCAAAACGGCTGAAATTTTCTAAGTAGTGAGTTTACCTTCTGAATTGCTAGCACAGGAAGTTTGAGTCGAAGTAGACGGTTCATTTAGGAGAAGAAGCTTCTGTCTTGAATCTGAGATTGGAAGTGCATGTCAGTTTTTGAGAATTTGTGTTAATTGTGGGAGGAGATCTAGCCGTCAGATCTTCCTGAAATTTGACATGTAAGTAGAGACCATAGTATCCTACCTACGTGGCAAGTTTGAGAGGAGTCTGAGATGTAGGTCTGTACTTATCATGTGTGAAACTTCGCTGTCTTTTCTGTCGAGTTGTATCGGCAACGGTATCTAGGCTAGGTCCCGAGGCTTGTTAGCGACAACTGACAGAAAATCATCCAGTGTGACGCTTGTTTGCTTTGGAGGGTATACTAGGCTTAGATAAGACTATAGCGACCTACGTTGTGACCAAGTCATGTGGTTGTCAGTTTCGCACTCAATTGGCAAAGTGCGATCTTTGACTTATAAAGTCGACTACCTGTCTAGCCTAGTCACTAGTGTTAAGATATGCCACGGTGCATGCATTAGAACCGTCCACCCAGACGACCTACACGAGGATGAGTATGATGACACCAAACTTTTGCTCAAATTCATGGATTTACAAATGCCAAACATGCGATGTGCATGTGTGCCATCTCATCGGTCCGCGTGGCTTGGGTTGATCGGTTAGTGAGCTTGCACTTATCCTTATTTTGTGTTTGTATCTTTAAAGCAAAGGAGAGTGACGTATGTGGATGGCATTCGATCTTAAGTAAATTCAAGTGATTGCTCGTAGAGATCGTAGTGGTCTTATGAGTCTATATCGACGTTCTATGGATCCATATACCCTTGTAGTTGGAGTGCGAATGTTGTGAGAGATGGACGAAGGGCTCTACTTACCGCCTAGATTCTCTTTTCGAAACCCCTTCTAGATTAAACTGATGTACATGGAACGAGTCTATTTCCAACAGTTTATGATAGGATCCCTCGGACATAACTTCACCGCTCAAGTCATGCTCTCGTCCGTTCTTGTGATCTTACATGTTGTCACTTACGGCCAAGAGTGGGACCTTATCATCTTTATCCTCATCTAACAACGGATGGATCTAAATCAGCTCCCACTTGTAAACTTTAACACTGATTACGAGATAAAATACATCTGTCAACCCAAAGCCATGTACGAAGTCCTAGTAGTTAGAAACTTTGGAGAGGAATACTACCATGAGATCATGTCATCGCCTCGTTTATTGTACCGATGATCATCTAACATTTTCGTGTGGTTATCTTGATCCTTTACTGAGAGAAAGGAAGTGCTTAGATGTAGAGGAAGTCAGAGAGAAATTATAAGATACTAGTCGCTCTACTGTGCATCGATCACTAGCCACAGTAGAGGGTACGCCCTTGCTCAAAGGAAAGGCTCTCGCTACGACATCGATTTAGTAGTAAATGAAGTGGCCTTGTAATAGTTCGTGACTGACTTACAACGTCTTTCGGTGGTAAGCTAACTCCGACGAGAGTGTCAAGTTACAACGTCTTTAGGCAGGATGTTGTCTTCGCCGGGACTGGCAGCAAAGATGTTGCTCGGCTTGCTTTCTTTGTTCGCGTCTCCTCTCCTCGATTCCTCGTTAGGTTGCTACGACCGATTCATCGTTAATCATTTTTACTCATCCTGACTACACAATTTTATGTCATTGATGACTATTTCATCTCTTGTGCGTCTCATCGTCTTGTTGCGAGTGATTCGTTGCTTGCTTGCTTCTCTGCGAACGATTCCTCAATTGTTCGTCTTGTTTCTTCCTCGTTCACTTGTGTCGCGAGGTGTCTGTGGAACTGTTTCTCGGTCGCGCATCGATTCTTGCTGCGACCGATTCCTCGTTATTTTGTGCTCCCTGCTATTCATCGTGACATGAATCTTGGTTGGTAAATCTTGGTTCGCTACTTTTCATTCGAATGACATCTTTCTTTTCACTTCTGCTCTTCTCTTCTGTTCTCATCGCGTTCTCTCTTTGCTCTAACTCGTTATTGTTGTATCGGCATCGGGTCGTGGGATAGTGGGATGATGGAATGATGTGAACCTGTTGCGATGGTGAAATCTAACCCAAGTTATCTTCTACATGTATGCGTCTTCACCTCAATTACATGCATTTCGTCGATTGAGGTCTGCGGCGATGAGATTACGACAAAGAAGCGGCAGCAGATAAGTCTTCCAACTCCAACTCTTTTTCCTAGTTTTCTCTATTGTTTTCATGTCGGACATCATAGCTGATACTACCGAGCTCTCTGCGAATGATGTTCTTGATCTGCTAATTGTCGATGATGAACTTTGTTTATTCTCTCTACTCTCATATCGTAACCTGTAGGTCCTATGAGAGATCGAGATGAGGTGGACGAGAACAGGTTCCACTCCTTCGGGACTGTTTGCTGTCACCAATCTAATGTCTCTAGAGCATGTCATGTCGATCGTTTTTGGAGGTCTCTCAGTTTACCTCCTTATCCTCTTTATTACAAAACTCTACTATCGTTCTCTGATGTTGAGCTGTACAGGCATAGATCTTACATTTATCTAGATTTTCATTATATTCATGTGGCGCCTGAGTTCTTACTTCCCGGACTGGATTATGTCCTTGTCAATAAATCGTTCTCCATATGAAAACTTGTCTTCAGACCGTTATCGGTCTTTTCATTATATCGAACAGAAGGAGCTTGGATTGTCTTGCGGGATTCTAATTCCAGATATTTTTTCTATCTCAAATTTCTTCAATTCGTCATTGATCGTCATCTTTTAGAACCTACAGTCCTTGCTGTATATCGTCTCAACTGCATCCACTCCATTTGCCAAGACGTAGATCTTAAATTCTTCAGATTCGCTTGCAAACACTTCCTTTTTCACATGTTGTTTAGACGAGCAGCCAGAGCACAACGTCTGCACACTGTCACCTCAGACAACGGGAACGCATAGAGTATCCATCCCGAAACGACTTGAACTATCTGGTACAATCAATTACCTCGGGGGGTCTTGATATGGACAAATATTGGTCGGTTCTCTATCGATTCTTTCAAGACGAGTGCAACGGCAGTTTGCTATCTATCGAGAGAGAGGTGGTCTTCTATATTTGCATGTACAAGGTGTTATCTGTCTTGAGATTAGTAGTAGTCTCCATATCAAACAACGTTTGCTGACAGTTCTTGGTTGGAAGAGAGTGAACAGACCAGTCGGAGGAGAAGTTTGTGTTAAACCGCTCACTGACATTAACCTTTCATGGGTATGGTTGGCTACTGTATGAAGGACAAGGCTGAGGCCATCACAAATCGTCAATGAAAAATATTACTGACAGTATGCTTGAGGACGAGGAAGAATTATTTATCCTTTTCTATGCTGTAGATACCAAAAACCACGTGGAATTAAACTACAGCAATATTCTCCAAGGTGCACTCCAGTTCAACAAGTACCGGAGCAGACATCCATTCAGTACAACTTTGAGAACCTGCTTCAGATCGATGATAAGATCCGATAAATATACTCCTTCTTGCAGATGGCTGATGGCATGTGAAATTCAAAAGAACAAGAGTGATTCTTTGTGGAAGACAATAGTTCGTCTTGAAACTATCACAATAGCGGACATTGATAACGTTTTTTTTGCATAAATCCGTGCTCGTTATTTTACTATCGAACAACCTGACTCTGACGCGTGAATGAGGAGGAGTATGTTCTGACGGTGTCTCTCGCTGTGCAAAGAACGAGGATGATACCGAACTTTCAAAATGTACATGCTTTGTCCGAATACATGCCGATATGTAGCACGTTATGGACGTCCATTGGAGGAGTTACGAGACTCGAAAGATGAGAAAAGCAAGCTAGGCCCCAGCTTATGAGCTTTTGGCACAACTTCAGATCTTCACTTTCATTGCGTCAATGGGTAAAGCTCATTGTCAGCTTTCCATGTGAACTTCGTCTACTTCATTTGGACGCTTAGTGGTGAAGTTATGAGACTCGACAGAAGGAAAAATTAAACTAGACCCTAGCTTATTATTGGTTACTGGGTATTTGCAGCTCTTGGCGCTATACTAAGGACGCAATGGTTCTGCTAGCTCATTATCTGAGAAAACTTGTACGTACAACGACTAACATAAGGGGGCAGCTTAAGAGGTTAGCTTGCACCTGCGACCTGTCAACAGACGGTTCGGGAGATTTGGAGATCCAATGCAAGCGCACAAGACGTCGTTGGGTTCAGATCTGTGCAGGCTACGCGTTGGTTAAGACGGTTCGTGAATGTGTTCTAGGAGAAGTTTTTGGGGGGCTTCAGTTATTTGTGAATGAGAGTTGGACCATTCGGTCCGTTCCGAAGTCCAAACTTGCTGTCCTTGGATCCATCGGGATCAGAACACCGAGTTCTTCAGGAAATTAAAGACGATACGAAGTTTCATCAGACGATTTGAGAGATGTGGAAATTGGCTCGTAAGGAAGCGCTGACGTCAATTTTTCATCGTATGTGATCTGAGAATTGGATTGTTCTTCGCGATCGATGAGCCAAGCTCTTCGTTCTTGATGCCTGTGCGATCAAGGAGTCTTCACCTACGCATAGGAGAAGACCGTGTGGAGATTGGATTGTTTGTTTGGGTGTGGTGAGCTAGTTTGAGCCGCAAGAAGTCAATTTATGTTAATTTTTTGCAACCTGCGATCAAATTTCTTGCGTGGTTTTGCAAGGAGAACTCCAAACAACTTGTTTCGAGTCTCGTTGGGTTCAGGGTAGGTAGATCTACCTACTAGAGAAGATGGATATTAGATCAAGCGATCCGCTTGGACGTTGTGCGCAGTTTTAAGTCGTAGGGAGAAGTTTTTGCAAGTTCGATCACCTAGGACTGAAAATCGACGATATCTCGGCTGTCGAGAGTCGGATCTGATAGTTCTTGAGGCCAACAGAGTCAAGAAAGAAGGCCTTATCGACATCTGAAGACCGTTTGACGAAAAGAGAGACGTCTTAGATAGGTCTTTTTTGATTCCTTCACTACGGTTTTCACCTTTTTGAGTTCGTTAGAGTTCTAGTTGGTTATGTACAGCTTGTGGTAGCTAGCTTTAGCTAAGGGCTTGTACATGGATGCTGTTTGGACTTGGTTTTGAATCGTGTGATACTGGTGCAGCTCTTTTTGTTAACAAAGAGATATTTCTCTTTCTTTGAGCTACGCTTCGATAGTTTTAGGTCTGGGTTGAGATTCAAAGACTCGTTTTGGGAGGGTTTTGAACTAGATTACAGACCGCTCTGGTCTATTTCTTAGTTTTGTCTTCTGAAGGAGAAAGAATCGGCAGTGTATGTACGTTGAGAGTTGGTATATATTGCGACACTCGTTTTTGTGCTTGTTTCTCTCTTTCTTGTCTTTGTCCAGCACATTACATCTCCACATCCAGGAACCTCGCATTTTTCTTGACATCCTTCATGCAAAATCTGACACTATAACGTTCATTGCAAGTGTAAACATGACAGCGACCTCCAAGTATATGAGTGCTAAGTAAATAGTCATATAGCAGTAGTCTATGTACTGTGTATTTACACGTTCACTGTAAGCATACACAAACAAAAGAGTACACCTATATGAGTGGTAAGTATATACTGATATCATACTAGCCTATGTAGCCAGGAAGTGGATGTTGTAGCAGTACAGCAGAGTCGAATGAGAGCTCTGTAGCTTACATATTACGGACGAAGTGCAATAGGAAGTCCTCTCAGTTGCAGAGCTCCTCGTCTCTCTCGATATCTTCTACTGTTCCACGCTCAGCTTAGGTCCTTGCATTTGAAACAAGATGAAATGTAGTCTCACTCCAAGCAACGTAGTGTATGGACGATATACTGAATAAAGGATCTTATCTTCATACACTCTGCTGGCTCTGAGATTATGAAATAGACAAAGTGTCCATGGAAAGCTGACAACGAGCTCTACTCATTGATGCGATGAAAGTGAAGATCCAAAGTTGTGCAAAAAGTCTCATTTTTAGTCTCATGAATGTCTTTGGAGCGATAACAGTCAAAATTTGAATTTTAGATAGGAGTCGATCCATGACACGACAACGTGCTTCAAATAAACATACATTGTCATGCACTGTTCTTCTTTATAGCAGCAGGCTGAGTGTATTTCTTGTGAAGTGAACGCCTACTTCATTTGTTTATTTTTGGGAGGAATACGTGGAACAACAAACTTGAAGTCATCCCCTCACGTATGTTACAACCTACCCTTTTACATGGATATAATTCGGATTTAATCTAGACGAAAACCAAGTTTACCTATAACGCAAAAGAATTTTGAAACGATATAATAAAGAGCATAAAAGAACCCCAGATGAAACCAAACGAAAAACCAACCTACAGTTTTAAATGGAAAAATTTCGGAACACAATTTTACCGAAAAGAAGACCAACTTACCGTGTACAGTGATTTTAGAGTACCAAAATTATTTCACTTTCGCTGCACATGCCGAATCTCACTGTACATGGGTGAATATACTTACCTTATATCATACTATTGATTCTTTAACATACTCCAAATAATGTTGATATTCGCGTCTCACTTGTGCAGCAAATTCAACTTGAAGTGCTCGTGTCTTTTCAGATCGCAGCAAAACATTTGTATGATTTTGAATATATCCTAGCCGCTAAGTCTCTTATCCACAGTGTGAATAACTCAGGTCCAAACAATAGAATCAAAAGTCTCCAAGTATTTCACATCTCTCGAGGTAATAGTATCCATTGAAATAATGAGTCTTTTGTATCAGTACATATGCATATCGAGTATATCCATCAAAATGTAAAACATTTTGGATTCTCCCAAATTCCACCATACAACATACAAACCAAGTCGTATATTTTGTTCATCATAAAACAATAGTTAAGAAGATGTTTTTTCAAACACACGATCTATACTTACGTCCATACATATATTCGGTTATAAAGTTTTGCTTGTCAAATCTTTTTGTATAAAACTATGCGAAGACAAATAAATTGAGTTAGATAACATGAAGTTTCTACAAGAAGAAGATATTAATTTTTCATCTTATTCTTTCAGTTTCGTAATTTAATTCTCAAAGTCTTTAATAAAAGATAAAAGAATTATCTATTTTGATCTCTTGTGATCCAATTTGGAAACATGGATAACCCAATATATAATGTTTCACCTTAATCTAATAGATAATGTTCATTTTATTGCTATCGATTTTGCAAAAACAAATGAAGGAATTATCTATTTTGATCTCTTTTGATTGAATCTAGAAGCGCTCATAATATTATAGATAAGTTTTATTTTATTCATAAATATTTTATAATAAATGAAAGATTTTCTATCCTCTGAGATCCAATACGAGAGTACATGTAATCTAACAGATAATTTTTCATTTTATTCTTGTCGATTGTAATTCGATTGACATTGTTTCCACATACAAATAAAAGAGTGATATATTTTTCTCTCTTCTATCCAATAGGGAAGTACAAATAATCGTATAGATCATATATATCACTTTTCTATCAATTTTCTATTTTGATAAAAATTGAAGCACTGAATTCATCACTGAAGCAAAAATGATATATTATAATTCACTTAATAATATCAGTACAACATATATTACAAAGTCTACCTAATTTCTTTGTCATTTTCTCTCCATCCTCCTTCCTTAAAAGATCTTCAGTGGATTTCTTCTATCTTTGGAATCACTTGATCTCTTCTTTTGTTTTCTACCCTACATTTAATCCAAGACGTCACCAAACCAAGCTTTTCTTGACGTCATCAATGTTGTTAAATATAAGAGAAATGATTTTTTTTTTTTAAATCTACTTGTGGGAGGTGTGACTACAACTGACATAAGAACATTATTAACAATGTTAGAACATCTACATGTGTTGTTTAATACGAAAAGTACACAATTCAAGAACAATCAAGAAACATCAAAGTGATCAATGAGATGGAAAGACTCATCTAGCAAAAATATATATATACAAAGGTCATGATTACTATAATGATGGGTAATGAATAGACACTCAAAACTTTATAATCACACTCTTACTATATAGGTTTTTATATGACAATCAAAATTCTAAACAAAGTCACTAAACGTAGAACAAAAATCACTATATGTCTCATACAAGAGATAACTCCCATACTCCATAGAGGATAACTTTCATACCTCTATGAATTTGAAGAATATGTAATCATAAAGATTCACATGTTATAGTATTTTACCATAGATCTTACGCTTTAACTCTTTGGGTTGAGAAATGAAGACATATCAGAAGAGAGCAGACTCATTCAAGCGGTCATATGACTTACTACTATACTTATGTTCCTTTTCACCAAATAGATTCTGATTACATCATCGACTGAAAACGCTTTCAAACTGATCCAAAGAGTTGGACAAGAAGATATTATTAATATGTTTAAAGTCCAGAGGGTTGAATCACAAGTCCACAAGATTGTACACTTCATTGAAAGAATCTATATTCATAACTTTAACGTTCACAAATATTTTCAAATAATTATACAGCATTTTTTTATCTATTTTTACAAAAAGCACAAAATACTTCGCTCTCATGCACTATCTATAAATTTGTTTCTTTCGTTTCTACGTTTTTCAACAACAAGATCTTTACGGGTGTGGATAGATGACAAATCAGTCTGCAACTACAAATTTGATTCTTGTTACTATAACTCTTCAATCCAGAGAGATCAAAAGATGTCTCACTGATGCGAGGAACAAAAGATTAAACACTTGAATGAGCTAGATCTAGAGTCGAATTTCTATCACAAACTTGAGAAGTATATTTAATCATTTATAGTTTTTCTATCTAAGAATACTCTAGATATATGACTCTAGATATATGACTATGCGATTTGAACAAGTTGACTTTGAATTAATCTCTCAGGTCCAAACACTTCACTATCTACCCTTCTCACCCAAATGATCTCATACTCTCTCGACTCAAGGTTAAAGCTTGTTGTGGTCATAAGGTTATGTATAGATTGCAGAAATCTGTGTTACAAAGTTCTATCTTTGGTATTCAACTTTATATTATTTAATCAAAAGCAATTATACATCAAGAAAACACGACTTTATAAACTTTCCAACGACGCTAGTTTCACATCAATACGATCATCACAACCGAAAGATGCATTAGTTTTGCACTTCTACATATTCAATTTTCATAACTTGATCAACTTCACATCTATATTCTTATACCAACCGAAGCTTGTATGATACTCTTGTCTTTTGAGCATCCTAGAAAGATATAGCATGCACGCTTCAACTAATACTCAATTCACAACATAGCACCAATGATACTTGTATCAGTTAGCTCTAAAAAATTGATCAGCAACTTACGACTAACCATAATTTCTTGTTCCTTCATCACTTAGAGTTGAATTCAGCCCCACACCTTCACAAGATCTTCTTCTATATTGGCATGAAAGGTTCTGCAAAACCTTCTTCTCTGAAATACTTGAAAAGAACAAAAAGATGATAGTAGGTTTGATTGAAAGTTTGAATCTGTCAATAATATAAATTTCTCATAAATTTGAGACATCAGTCCTCCTAACTCGGTCAACAAATAATGCTCCAACTTCACAAGAAACTCTACCAGACATTCACTCCCACCTTGAGGAATTAAAAAAAAACCTCAATCCAATCTTTGATATGGATTAAACCATAACATGTGATGATTTTATAGCTTTAAATACTAATATGGGTTTCATCCAAGACCTGGAATAATTTATTTGACCATCCAAAATAAAACTTTTAAGAGTTCTTATTGATTATAGACATGTCATCAATCATGAAAATTTTCACTCAGAAATTCGATCCAAAATTCAAGATATAAGTAATCTCTCATCATTACCATAGTTCACAATACTCGTCATATCACGTCTACACCCTCCAATTTAATCAATCGACAGATGATAAAAAATGATCAAGACTCAACTCCACTTTATATCAAAATGATCAGCTTGTCTTGAGCTCTCCAACCCAACTCATAACTCTTGAGAACTCATCATGAGTATGGAAACAACAAAAAACGTAATAGTGGATAAGAATTTCACTCTCCTCCACTCAATCGATCATAACGCTTTCAATCCTCTATGAAATCGATAGATTTGTTAGTCCATCTTGTAACTCAGCTTGAGAGCTTTTCAACCATATCTTTTTTTCAAATGTCCCCTTGAAACTACAAAAAATGTAGAGTAGAACAAACAGAAGATCAATAGTCCAAAAGTTGAACAATGAGAGCTTTAAGTTTGTCTTTTTCTCAATCAACTATTTTCAATGTGAACGACTTGTAACATCAAAAAACCACTAGACACCAAAAGAGCAAAAGAAACCATAAAATCCTTAAGACTATTTGAAGGATTCTTACGAACACAAGTGTGTATTTGCGTTGAACGAGAAGGAGACAAATGAGTCGTATAGATTCAATATAACAACCTTAAAATGATTTACAGGGAGTAATGACAAATGAAAATGAGAAACTTATAACTTGACTTGAAATTTATCATTTATCACTTGTAATATTCCTCATCATAATTTCAAATGATAAACACCCGATAAGTGATATTTCAGTTACAATGATATCGGTTGTTAACCCAAACATTAAAAGGAACATTAGTTGAGAAGTTAAGATCCATTATTGGGTAAAATAAGATGTACACCGTCAGATCTCAAGTTATTTCGTACATAACGATCGAGACGATCACTGAAATATGCAAGTTCATCACTCTCTCCATGGAATCATCTTTGAAGTAGACAACTAATCATTGTCAAAAGTGATAACAATGGATGAGGTGGAGCTTGATATTAAATGGATTTGGGAAGAGAAGCTCCTAGCAATCCTCTATCTATAACCACCACTATCGTAGCTCTTCACTCCTTCATGTAAAACACTATGAAACACTAACAAAGAAGAATGTCTTCACGAACCCTCTTATATCCTTTTTGACTATAAGAGTCACAAAAATGAAGCATGCAGATTGTTGAGCTGACATGTTACATCACATTGCGGTCACTCATCAGATAATAATGAAACATGAAAGGTTATACCCTTTGGCGAGTTATGCGATAAAGCTTACAGAGCATGGAAAAGAACACAATATAAATTCTATGTTAAATTCACAAAGAAACCACGCCACGACATTAGTGAGGTTATGCAGAAAAAATCAATAAAATACTTGTATTTTTTACAAACGGTACATACTTGAACAGAAATAATATAGAAAAAAAACAACATTCTAATATTTTTGGGTATGTTAGAAGTAAAATAATACCAAAAATAATGAAAAAAATAGATGTACGTAGAAGGATGATAAAAGAGATATGTTTTTTATTATTTTCCTATATGTCGAATTCTCTAATACCTAATAAGCCATCAATGTGAAATACTTGTTTATAATTGATGATTCACTGATATTCTTCCCCTTAACTTGTCATCTCATGGAGAATACAACAAAAAATATCATTGAACATCCAGTAGTCATCTTACCACTCAAGGTGTAAGATGGAAATGCTACGACAAGCAATGCTTATGTATAGTAGAAGTTTTTGAATTGTTCATTTATTATGAAATTCAGCATCGATAATATTAGTGCATGTTGGGTGGAGCGAGCCAGAATTGAGCCATAGGTCATTGATAGAGCCATGGATGGCTTATGTCATTTAAACCATAGTTGATTGAACAAAAAAGAAACTAGATAGACTAGTACATTTAGGAGTACATCTTCTCATACAATCCATGAAATATTGTAGCAATAAATCATCCTCTTGGACCATTGAGCTCAAAGTAATGCACTCTCACTGTTATACAGTTATCAACATTTCATACAATGAGAAAAAACGAATTTCTCGTCCGAACGATTGAGATGAAACACTCTTACTGTCATAGATTCACATCAAAATATGCATGGAAAATCAAAGGATCATAGTCTATCTTTACAATCTCCAAAATCTTGATTGTTTTTAAGTCCGAAGCATCATACTCTTTAAAAGCAAATAAACTATCAGATGATGTGTCTAGTGCTTACAAAATAAGATCTTAGGGCAAATGTATTTAAGGTTCAAATTGAGTATTTTACATCAAGTTTATTAGCTTGTTGAGCAGGAAAATTATTCAGAGCTTAGGGGTGTGACTCTGAGTTCGATTGTGGTATCAGAAGAGGTCTTAGAAAATATGAGAGTTCTCTTGTGGGAATTATTTGTAGTCAAAGTGAGGATGAACTTGGTGCAAGAATATGCATAGCAATCACATACCAATCACTAGATTCCAGAAGACATACAATATTATATTATTATAAAATAACTACATTTGTAGTTATCTTGTTTGTAACCAATGCATCAGAAAAGCTCAGAGAAACATTTGCATGCATGCATCCATGATACACTAGCCATATCACATTATTATGGTTACCAAAAGATCATGCGATTTGGGCTACAACAGAGCCTTATTTATTGATGGATGTTGAAGACATGTTGACGTTTCATTTGGAGGAAAGAGAACGATGGAGAGATAGTCCATGTTACTCACTTTATTGTAGTTTAGTATAAACTACACTAGTAGACTTCACATTGATCACGAGGTAGTTGTGTGAACTCTACTTATTTTTAACCCAACAAATATCGAATGATGGTGATTTGCTATAAGATCACCTAAAGTTCTTATTGAGCTTAAACATAAAGAGATCATCTACTTCAAAGGCTATCTACTTCATGCTACTGAACCCTAAAATTATCCTAAGCACGTGAATTATTCAGAGATTTGTTAATCATTTGTATGTCTATAACAATAAGACAGTTATCGCGTAAAAAATATAGACTATAGTAGAGGGTTTGCAATTGCATTCAGCATCTCATCAGATCAATTCCTTCTTCTTCTTTTTTATCTTTCTATTCTTCTTTGAAGAAAATCCACAAAGAAACGTTCACGTATAGGTTTAGGTTACAGTTTCATCTCAGTGTTTTGTCTTTTGAGTGTATCTAATATATTAGATGAACCTTAGAAGAAAGAGGAAGAATTTAGATTTCGATAAATATCAAATGCATAGCCTTGCAATTTCGCTGCAAGTGTAACACCTGAAATATTACTAAAAATATATATATTTAATAGAAAAAATAAAATATATCTAAAAGAAAACCCATAAGTGAACTGCTGGCTGCAAAAAATCTACAATTTTTATTCTTCTTTAGATTCAAATATAGACTCAACTTGAATTATTTTTACACTTTTAGGACTTTATTCATTTCTTTTGTTAAACTAACAAGGTCAAGTCTTGCTGTTTGATAAGCTACAAAGTGATTTGGTTTGTTTTTTCATGTTTTCGGTTAGAACATGACAACGACCGAACAAAGTGATTTGGTTCATTTTTTCATGTTTTTGGTTAGAACATGACAACTACCGATAAGAGTTGTAAGTGGGTCTAAGATTTTGGTGTCAACTCTTTAGATGGAATAACATTTGTTCAATTAGGTAGTTGGAGAAACGAGCATTGAGATTAAGATTTAAAAAAAACACTAGAGAAAAGTAAACATGATATCACCATGTATATAGACGAAGCGATCACTACTACAAAAAATAGCTTTTTAGACAACAAGGCTGACATTGAAGTGTGAAAAAACATCACATTTTGACATGAAGAATCATGTGAATAGTGTATCGAGAGTGTTAGAAACTGTGTCTGAGCGATATCAAAAAGGCATCTTAAACTGCCTGTCGTAAATCACGGTCTTAAACTGCATGTCTGAATCATGTCAAAAATTTGCATGAAAGTTGTCATGAAAGTACGAACAACCCTTACATCAAGTCCAACACAATTTGTATGGGAAAGTAGGTGGACAAAACTGGAAAACACAATTATTTACCATGTTCGACATATTTACCACATTTTTCTGATGGCAAAGAATGTGTTGCAATTATAATTTCCAACATCAGTCTGACATCTTCTGAAATAGTTTTGAGATTCTCACCAACATAATCAATGTAGAAATTTTAAGTGGTAGCTGTAATAATATTTAGTTTTTGACGCATTTGCCACATCTTTTAGTAATATTCTGACACTTAAAGACATCATATTCGTCAAGTTTTGTTGTTGGAAAATTACTTTTCTCCATTTTATCAACAGATTTCCAACGTGTTTCTGACATCATCTTGATTTACTTGCGGCTGGAAATTAATGTCTTAATTTTAAAATTTTAAGGTTACCAACATTATTCGCATGTTATTCCAACATGTCCATACTAAACAAGATATTCCCAACACCTTTTCAGAATACATGATTCAAGCATATGTACATCGTAATAACTTTATTTATTTATCTTAGTGTTAACTCTATCTATCAGAGTAAATAATATAATATTATTCATCATTATGAAAACGAATAAAATAAACATTATTCATTTTCAACTACCAACATCATCCTCGTCACCACACGTGCTTAAATTTTATATGATGACACTATTACATTGTTGGTATACCCATGAGTCCGTTCAGATACGTTGTGCTCTTGTCCTTTTGTGCATATGACGAATCAAGGAAATATTCCAATCTGCTGCTATGAGCGTATATATACGATCTATTGCGTCACCAGAGCACTTGTAGTCATATGGGGGTTTAAAGAACCAAAAGACGATGATGGTATTCTCACGTGTTTCAAGAAAAATACTTTTGACAAAACCTAAGTTCACATGCATTCTAACTTCAAATTTCTAAGTTATCTGGAGAAAACATTTATCATAAATTTCAAACATGAGCTCCGGTTCGGAAATCATAAAAAGAGATTACAGTTTTAAACAAAAATTGGTATGTGCTCCTGTGGACTAAACCCCATGTGCTACTATTTATTCTATCCACTTTCTATGCCGTAGCTGGATCTGGCTGTTGATATGGTCATGTCGTGTTTCTCGTGGTTGATCTTACTGATACGTTTGACCGTTTCAACGTTTGGATTACGTGTCGGGTAATCGTGAAGTCACTAGTAGCCGAATTGGAGGTGCGGTGGCAGGCTCGGCGTACACATTTGATGGATAACGTCAGCACCCTCGGAGCCTTTTCCAACATTATTGGAATCCAATCAAGTCTCACCTTTCTTTCCGTGCCTTCCCAGTCTTCCCTCTTTATTTGCCTCGGCTACTCTAATAATAACCGCAGTGCGTAAGTGCCGGTCCGTGATCTTCTGTCAATATTGGCAAGTCGCCAGTACAGACCGTGGTATTGTATGTCCCTCTGCTTTTTCTTGGTAATGGAGGGTTTGCGGGCCCTGGTCTCCCCGCTTTCAGAGAACAAAACGGGTGATCTTCTGCCACATAGTCAATGATTCTGTGCTCTCAGCAGAACATGACCCTGACCAAGTCCCAAACATCTAGTGGTCGGTTTGGTTCGGATTCAGTGCCAAAGTGCCTACTCTTCCTCGTTCTCCAGCTAAACTGAGAAATGGTATTGCCTTTATCACTCGTCACCTGGTGTCCGGGTAGGATCCTCAATGCCTCATTCGTTCATATCGTAATTACAGTAGCGTGCTTCCTTTTATACTCGGGTGAATACCATATCCTCCTAGACGAACTTTACCGGAGCAGAGATTTACTCGACCGTACCCCTAATACGTGTGTCGTAACTTGACCTCACCCCTGTTAAACCGCCAGTGCCCCTATAAAAGGGGCGTACTGGAGGTCAGCTGACGTGGCATTGTACTGCGTACAGCCAGGTTGCGTGGCGCAGTGCCATGCCTGGAACTTCAAGTGACTTTTCAAGGGGGGAGCGCATCGCCGAGTTAGGGTTCCGTAAACTTTCGCTCGCTGCTATCTGCGACATCGTCATCGTGGCCACTTTCGCTTCCTCGTCATCGACGTTCTTTGGACTTGTACTTTGTCGACTTTTCTTGGTGGCTGTCAGGCGGTTTTAGTTGCTTTTTCGCAAGCTCGCTTCCTCGCCATCGACGTTCTTTGGACTTGTGATTTGTCGACTTCTCTTGGTGGCTATCAGACGGTTTTTGTTGCTGTTTCAGGTGGTCGTCGTCCTCGTCGTTTTGCGGGGTTTAGTCCATCACTCGCTCTTTGGCGGTTTTCCATGCGGCGGCGTTCGATCGATGGTCTTTGGACATCATTTTCTGTGGCTTTTCTTGGTGGCTGTCAGGCGGACGCGTTGCTCTTTCAAGCTCTCGTTTGTCATCGTTTTGCGGGGATTAGTTCATCACTCGCTCTTTGCTTCTTTCCATGCGACGGCGTTCGGTCGGGCATTTCTGGACTTGCTTGTTTGGCTTTGGACTTGCTTGTTAGGCGGACGCGTTGCTCTTTCACTCTCGGCGTTATCGTTGTTTTGCAGGGTGCCAGCGGGTTTAGACTCGTCGTTTTGTGATGCATTGCGGTTTCAAGAACATTGTATCTCGATGAGTGATGCAGGTTCAGGCCTATCCCAGCCATCGCTGCGGCTTCACGCTCGCTGTTACTTCGTCATTTCGTGATCGTTCTCAGCTTTCTGGTTTCACGTTTTGCAGGTGCAGGTTCAGACCTCTCGCAGCCATCCCTGCGGCTTTACCGTTGTCACTGCGGCTTCACGCTCGCTGTCACTTCGTCATTTTGTAAGGTTCTCAGTTTTCCGGTTTCACGTTTTGCAGGTGCGGGTGCAGGTTCAGGCCTCTCCCAGCCATCGCTGCGGCTTTATCGTTGTCGCTGCGACTTCACGCTCGCTGTCACTTCGTCATTTCTTGTCAGTTCTCAGTTTTCCGATCTCAGTCGTTTTGAGCTTCTCATTGTCGCGGATCTTTATGGTTCTCAGTTGCAGGTTTTGGCTTGTCTCTGGTTCTTTTCGATATATGAGAGATTGAAACTTGTGTTTTTTATTAAGGGGTGCACTGTGAGTGATATCTTCTTTCTGGGTTCATCTTTCTCAGTTCAGATAGGCTCAATGCCTCATAAGGTGAAGAGACGGAGGGTGATGGCTGATGAAGAGTTGAGAGATGTTTGGATAGTCTCGGGCGGCTGTCTTGGTGACAGTCCTCTAACTTTCACAACACAAGAACTGCGAGCATCATTTTCCTACTTATAGTGCAGCTGTGGTGGCTTTTGTTACCTCTGATAGAGGTGCACACCTATGGGATTTTGAGAGTGAATTGATAGCTTGTATTTCTGCTTCCTACACTGAGGATACTTCGAAAAAGAAACGTTTTGCAATTTACAGAGAGCTCTCTTTTCTTCTTGGTTATGTAGAACGAAAGCATATGCCTGAACTCCTTGAAGCTGCAGTAAAATCCGAATTTCATGATGAAAGCGAAGTCTTTGTAAGTTTTCAGAATTGATTTTCATGTTTCTGTTGTCTGGTTGTTTGATGTACAGTTTGTTTTTCATATCTCTGTTTTCTTTTTAGCTGCATGCATTATGCATCCTGAATAGCGGGTCTAGGAGCTGCTGCATCAGCTCCTACGAGATGTTATGCCCAGATGGGGGCTTTCAAGGATTCAACCCCCTGTAGCATGTCAAGAGTCCTTTGAATTATAATGTAAACTCTTGTAAAGAGTTATTATAATTTCATACAGATAGTCTTTGAGAAAAAACGTGCTTACAGGAAAAAACACTCTTTTTGAAAAAACAAACTGAATACGGGCTTACAGAAAAAATGCGGCGCACAGAAAAATGTCGCGAACAGGAAAATTTTTCTGAAAAAACAAACTGAATACGGGCTTTGCCGAAAAAACACGGCTTACAGAAAAATGTCGCGATCAGAAATTTTTTTCTGAAAAAATGCTTATACTGAATTTTCTGCCTTACAGTAAAATCTCGACTTGCCAAAAAACAAGCTTACAGAAAAAACGCGCTTAGAGAAAAAACTAACTTACAGTATAAAGTAGCTTACAAACAAACGAGGTTATAGTAAAATGCCGGAAAAATTTCCAGAAAAAATGCTTATACTAAAATTTCAGGCTTACAGTAAAACCTTTCTCTGCCAAAAAACGAGCTTACACAAAAAACGCGCTTACAGTAAAAATTTACTTACAGTATAAACTAGCTTACAAGGAATTGAGCTTATAGTAAGTCTCCTCCCTAGCATGTCTTCACTGGAAGGACATGATGTTTTCCAACGCGTACAGAAAAAAGGCGCCCAGAAATAATACTAGCAGTAAAAACAGAACGGGTACAAATGAACTCTGTGTTCAGAAAATGCAAGAGAAAAAATATCTAAGTCTTAGTGTGATAAATAGTGTATCTGAGTACACAGCTGAAATCTGAAGTTTGGTAAATAAGTGTGAGCTGTATTGAATAAAAGGAAGCAGGCCCTTTCCTCATTATATCTTTGAAACAATTTGTGCTTATCAAGCGCTTAGGAAATAGTTCATAGAAAACCTGTAAGTATTTGGAGTGGAAGTTGCACAAGGAGGAAAAGAATACCTTATTGTAAACAATCATGATTTGCGACACAACAATCGATGTTCAAAGATATTTATCCTTATACAAAAAATATCAAGTTATATAAGATGATGGAAAAGTGTATGTGGTATGTTGAATATTCAACAACGGTAAAATATGATAAAATGGTACTTTGGTACTTGTTGATCGTTATCTGCGTAGATTAATACTCAAACTGTTAGTTTGAGTATTAATCTACATTCACAACCAAAAGATATATTTTAGATAGTGTGGAATGAAGCACACTCAAACCGTGAACAACCTAGTTTAGTACTTACATAGCAGCTTCAGTATGCTCGCCGAATATCATATCCCTCAACTCAGTCTTCCATGCAGTTGTTCTCTCAGGTAGCTCTCGACGTGTTTGAGTCCAATGGCGCACTGTCGTATGTTGAGGACGTCGTTGATAAATCTTGATGGGCTCTCGACGTATGTTCTCATTCCAGTCCATGCAACAGGTTGCCAATCGAGCTTCATGTGACTTCGCAAAATGCGTCTTTTTCGTGGCAAACTTGTTTACGACCGAATTGAAAGTCTCCGACATATAGTTCTCTCGAGCTCTAGTATAAAATCGCATCTTCACTTGCGTAATGGTCTTCTTCAAGAATTCTACCATAGCTCGATGAGTGGGAGAATCTACAACACACACATCATTTAGGATTTACATCATAATGAAGTGCTGAAGTCTAAGCTAATCTTAATCTAAGCAATTATTCATTATAGAATATTGAGAACATACCTCGTAGATAATATGTGTCCGATGCGGGTCTATTTAAGTCTGAAATATTGCAGCAAGGTCTGTCTCCGGATAGAGTCATGCACGTCTTGTGATCTCCTGCCCAATGATCGGCTGCATTCTGAATGTCCTTGACTAAGATGCTCGTGTCGTCTTCACCATCAGTACGATAACGACCACCAACCATGACTGTCCTCCTCGCATTCAGCTGACAACAAGTGTAGATCCATCCCTTCAGCTTGTCTGCAATATCGTGAGTCATCAGCTCTGGATACATATATCGTCGAGAGCCGACGACCTCACTATCTCGAAGATCTCGTATCCCAGCCACTCGCTGAACCAACACGGGTTTATTTCCCATAGTCGAAGCTCCTTAAGATCGAAGCCATCCTTCCAGTTGTCTCTTTGTAAGGAGCTCAAGGTCTGCAATCACCTCAGCATCAGCAACACCACCGGGAGGACGCTTCTTGGTCTGCACCTCCGCTAAGAACTTCTTGATCACGTTCTTGCACTTGTGCCATAGGTCCTTCTGGCTCACAATGCCGTGTCGACGCAATATAACATCCACCGATGACTTGTCATCATGGACAACCTCGTCAGGAACAATACCACGTGCTAACAATCGCTGGATCCCGATCTCAAATGCCGCATCCTCGATCAACCATGAATTTCCTCCTGCCTCGACTCGAGTCATATTCACCATCTCGATGACTCGACCATCAGACGCATCAAGGAATGCACAAGTGCCATTGTAACCATTTCGGATGGAGTCGTAACGGAGATCAGCATACACAACAAAGTTTCCTAAGACATACAAGACAAATTCAAAAATACATATTTAGGACATTATGAGTAAGAATACTGATGCACATGATATGACAACATGAGTAATAAACAAGTGACTTAGCTCAGTGTGAATACACTCACCTCCCATGGGTACATGGTTCAAGTCCGGAAAATGCCGTGCAAGAACTTCCGACTGAACCTCCTCTTTCTTGATCGACCATCGGTCAAGTGTTGCTTGAATCCATCCTATTCTTCGTCTCCTCCCGCTCTGAAATCCATAAAAGTGCTTTCGTCTTAAAGGATGTAGGCCAACCTCTCGATAGATTGAATCCAATTGTGTATGCTCTAATCCCGCACATAGTGCAGAATGATACATACAACACACGACATCGGGACCCCATAATACAACTCCATCTCCGTCGACAACCAAACAAACTTGTGCTGACACTCACAACTGAACTTCAACTTCCAAGTCTGATGAAAAGCCTTGATTGTTGGAGGTAACAAGAGCTTATCACATCTTGGGTGAGGACACTTCACCTTGAAGTCCTGAAAGAATTCCCGCAATCGAGACAAAGATACAAATCCAACCCTCGGGAGATCCTCGACAAGTATGTCAACTTCTCTCATGTCTCTCTCATGTGGCTCACGATCATCCACTTCATTGGGGATCTGAGAATCTAGTATTGGATCTAATGAGACTTGAGAGTCCAACATGTCATCTGCCACCTATAGATAAAATATGCCAATTCAAATAAGAAAATTATAATGCACACACATTCACAACTTTACATGCATAAGAGTAGATCCAAATCACCCTCCTCTGGAATTACATCTGGAACCTCATTTCGAACCTCTGCCTCTCTGATCATTTGATCAATAACGACCCGAGCAGTTGCAAACAGAAAGTTCATAACTGCAGCATGCCCTGCACCAGGTCCCAAAAGTTGCATCAGTTGTACATACCGCGGAAGCAACGACTCTAGGACCCTAATCAACCCTCCAGGGACCTCCGGACATCCTTTAGGTCTATGTCTATCGTCCGGTCGTGGTGGATGTACCCTAGGAGGCATGAACTCCAAACTTGACAAGTAAAACGGACCTATCCGTCCGGAGGTCCAGTACTCGTCAGTTAGAGACCCAAAATCACCTCAAAAAGAGAAAAATATTGAAATAAAATTATAATAATCTAAACTAAATATAAAATAAAAATATGACCACTCTTATTTTCCAAATCAGAAGAGGAAATATAAGCTCACAAAAACAATCCTAACAACAAAAATTCAGCTATAATTATTTGAGAAGAGAACTGAAATTATAAAACAAAAGACAGAATGACTAAGAGACTTAGACTGAAAAGTGAAAAATAGAAGAAAAAATATATTTATGCGATCTGAAATGCAAAGCTAATCAAAAACAAAGGAAGGCAAAAGGAGAAGGGGAGGAGGAAGGGCGGGCGGGCGGAGGAGGACTCAGCGAGAAAGGGGGCAGTGCGGAGAAAGAGAAAAGGGAAAGAGTGAGGAATGGCGGGCCCACTGCGGGGAACGGCAGAAAAAGCCGCGGGGATTTCCGGTTTCTGCTCCGGAAATAAAATCCGGTACCGGAAACGGGACCGGAAAGCAAGAGTTCGGGACCGGGAAAAAAATCCGGTAAACCGGAATAACGTTTCCGGCAGCATATTCAGGACGCGGCTGTCCTCGCCGACCGGCGTCGTACGCTCCGGGAAAAAAAATCATTTTTTTGCTTTTCAGGTACCTGCTCTTATTTCGAATCCACTTCGTCACAATAACAAAATAATTTCATACTAGAACTTTTTGAAATTCAAAAACAGAATATTTTCGAGATTTTGTCACAGATGCCAAAATTTTCTCTTTGTCTTCTTGTCCACGTCAGACATCCGTTTTGAGTCTGGATTGGTTCAGATCTTAGGTCTCAAAGAGATGAACGTTTTGCATCATAGATGAAGATCAGAGAGTAAGGAATAAATTCGTGACAAGTGTCCGCATTACTGGTGGTAAACCCACCTCCGCCTGATTTTTCTAAGTCACGACTAAAACGATTAGAGGTTGGTTAACCCACCGTTAAAATAGGGGTCCAGGTGGTTTAAGGTGGTATTATTTGTTCTCACCTCAGACTGGAAACAGCAGGTGTTACAAGTTTATCGTTATGTGAATATCTTTCCCCACGGCCTTGTACAGGAAGAGTGGAGGTGAAAAAACTGCGGACTGGTTGGCTACCGCAGATTTAGCCATAAGAACGTGCATTAAGGAGGAGAGGTTGCAGTGTAAAATTATTGGCTTTTTAGTGGAGCGCAATGTCAAATTATTCGGTTCCTCACGGTTCTACGGTCACGAGAAGAAGCGGCGCTAGAGTCATAGTCAAATGACAATCTAAATTTGAATAGTTAAATTTAAACTACTATATATAAAATATTAATTTAAACTTCTCTGTCAACTAAACACATGGATTCTGGAAATCACAAAGATCCATAAGCGTTGTGATTGTTTGGGAACCGCACGTAGTATAAGTCAAGTCGTACTCACCAATAAAGTAAATAATGAGGCATTAATTTAGAGGGAAAAGGGTTAGCTCATAAATTACACCCATGTTCACTTCTAAGTGTACTTGGGTGAATATACAGCCTATCCTTCCCACGGCCTTGTTCGACAAGGAAGAGGACAACAATGTAAGGCGCGGAATAGTAAAGGAGTGAAATACCGGGCCGTTTAGCAAGGGGTTAGCACGGCTTGCAGTACGTTAAAATTAGAAATCTGAGACGTAAAATGAGAGCGCTTAATTGTGTCGTGGCTGTCTCATTTTATTTTCGTCAATTTGGAAGTACCGTCTGATTTCGTAAAAGACAGAGGAAGGGGACGATTTTCTGTTCTTTCTGTCACTTTTGTCCGACGACGTTAGACTATTCCATTAGGCACAAGTGACGGAGACGAGATAAGGAATGGATCCGTAGCCAGTTGCCTCTAGGCGTTAAACTCTTGCATGAAGAGACAGGCAACCCCTTGTTTCAGATCGATACTCGTCCGTCTGTTGTCAGGCAGGCTCGTTACGCACACATTTTTTTCAATCGCTGCGGCGCTCTTCGCTCGATTCGTCGAGAACAGCAGCCCTCTCGTGTCGACCATCTGTTGTCATCTTTTTACCGTTGCTACTCGCTCGATTCTCTCGGAGCACGAGCCATCGCTGTGAAGCACGATACGAGACCAGATAGAAACCAAGGGAGGGAATGGAGTCATGGTAAAAATTGATTGTGGCTCGATTCATGTGGAGCACGAGACGTCTGACGCACCTCCTGTCATTTCTTTCTTCGTGTGAAGGACGAAATGAGAGTCGAAGGACGAAACGAGGAGACATAATCGATGACTCAATCTTACTCACCGTCTGTCTCTCGCGATTGATGTGCGTTGCAGCTTAAGGGACGGAAGGAAGCTCAGGAAGAGATAACACACGAGGCAAGACGTCTTTTTCGACACTGACAGTCGATTAGGTCATCACGAGGAACAGTCATCTGTCAGTGTTTAACGTTTGTGACTGTGTCTAATAGAAACACGCTACGGGACACAAGCGAGTATGGGAGAAACGACAAGTCGATCGATCACTCAGACCGGCTATCGCAATTTTGATCGCACTCTAAACCGAGCAGAGAGTTTCATTTTTCATGTCCAGCGACAGCAGCATGTAATGCATATCATTTTCTTCCGTGTAGGAAATGTATTCGGAGCACATGGACCGGAGGTGAGGACGAGATGGGGTTTGCCAGCCCCGAGCAGACCTCCGATTGAGAGCAGAGCGAGCGATGACGGAAGCGGATGAGTTGGCGATCCAGAGGTCAGCCGGTTTTGGGTTCTTCAAAGTCCTTCTACATTGTCGAATGACAATTCATAAGCTAAGTATTCAACCGCGTTCGTTTTGTTCATATGAAATGTTTAAAACATGTCAGACGACCAGAAGCCTATTGGACTTTCTTTGAACATACTTGTAGAATCGGAAGATAACGAGTCATCTGACGACGATCTTTTGGAATCGGTACCTACAACCCCGCCTCGTTGTTCCGTCTCATCTGAGTCTAGTCCTAGTGAGTACACCATTGTTCCTTCTTTCCCCGTATCTCACACTAATTGTATCGTTGATGCCATTGTACACGAGACCTTCGCTTTTCATCATTTTGAAACAGTTTGCACTCATGAAGACCCTTGCACATTTGATCCGTTTTGGATACCTCAGAGTATACCGCCATAACCACTTTATTCTGGAACCTGCCTCTCTTTTGCAGACATAGAACTATATAAACTTTGAGCATATCTATCTAGATTTTCACTTCTCTACAGTTCCACCGGAATTTCTTATCCCATCCTTAGACTTCGTTTAGATCTGCATTCCCTCTCTACGAAAACTTGTTGTCTGTCGGCACTCGTCGGACCATTTCATTATATTCAGTCCAAAGGAAGTTGGTTGGTGCTCCGAGACTTGAAGTTGTCAGTTTTCTGTTATCTGAAGTTCATACACTCTCTGTGGTGTCCACAATTTGCGAGATTGAAGATTTTTTCAAAAATTTTAAGTTAATGACGTGCCTATATAATTGAAATAACCTTATTACTTAAGATTGTACATTGCTTAGCGGGAAGATGATCTTAAGAGAATTCGTGGGAAGGAGTCGACTTCTTCCTAAGTGAGAAGACGTCTTTTGGAGAGTATCTTCTGAAAGTCAAAAGTTGGAAGCCGGAAGACAGAGCACGCTTCCGAGAAGACAGTGACTACAACCACGGGAGGTACCAACCACACACCGACTAGGTAAGAAAGATAGGTGTACTTGTTGTATAGTCATCTTTGTAGTAGGTATGTCTAAGGTAGCCGAAGTCATTACCTAAATCGCGTAGAGAAGACACGGAAGCTGGAGACGCATTAGCATAGAGCTCTCTTGGCTGCTTCTCGAGATTGGAATTAACTTCGAATTAGGAATTGGAGAGAACATTGGAAGCGCGTATAAGCGAATTGAAGTGAGTGAGTAAGCGAAGATGTCTTCCAGTCAAGAAGCGCACTCAAGGTGGAAGAGTGAGAAATCCCCAAGGGACTAGAAGATTAGGAATTGAGGATCGAGGTGGAAATCGAAAGAGAAGCTTCGGAGTGCAGCACATCGAGCTCGATCGTGGAAGCAATTAGTAGCAGCTCGAGATTGGAGATAGAAGCAGGATCGTGACATGACATTGAGGTGAAATTGAAGTGCTGAAGCGCACAGAAGACTAAAAGAACGATTAGAAGCATAGCTGGAAGCAGTACTGAGGTTCTTTCCATGTTCTTTCTCCTTCTCCATCGCTTTCGTCTTCTGTTTTGATGTCTCCCGCGCTTCCCCGGTCGTTTGCAGGAAGTCCATCGATCATTCTCCCTACCCTGAATTTCCTTTGAGAAAATTGGACGCGGAAGCACTGATCAAAATTCGTCAGCTGTCTTCCTCACTTCTTCCGGAATCGAAACTGAGCTTCCCTTCTCTCCATACCTAAATTCGATGGTCTGACTATCAATGTTTCTACCCTACAGCGCTTCTGTCTCAGAATCCGTTGTCGTGCTACTTGGCGGCTACATGTTATATTTCTACTCCGACGCTTGAGTTTAGTAGTTCTAGAAGTTAGCTTATATTACTTCTAGTCGTTTATGTATGACACCTTTGCATACGGTGTTAACACTATTTTGAGTCTTAGTAGGTTGATTACCATGTTGATAGGGCTTAAGCTCATGGATTGTATTTGTGTGTCGCCCATGCATGCTTTCTAGCTGATTTAAGTCATTTTTCAGGGCTGCGTGTCGTTTTAAGTAATTTAAGTTTTACGCTGGCACTCTAGGGGGCTTGACGTGGTAGCCTATGAGTAAAACTAAGTTTCCACGTGGTTTAGGGTACTAAAGGACAACCAAGTAGAGCTATGAACTCCCATTGGTCCATTTTTGTCTTTTGTTAAACTCTAAATTTAGAAACAGAGCTCTAGAGTGGAGTTCGAGCATTTGGTGAGGTATCTTCGAAATCTGAGAGCACAGGGAGAGAGGGCTCGTCATGCCAAGCACTTCCAGTGAAAATTTTGATCGATTTGAGTCAATAAAGACGGAGTTATGAGCAATTGAAGTTCAGATTGTGCTAGAATTGAATCACTTTTGTTGGATTTAGGGTTTTCAGTGTCACTCGCAGCAGATTTGAGGAAATTGCTTCAAAACTTCGAGGTTGTGTTCTCCGCCAGCAGGGCTACAATTTCACAAAAAGTTTCATATCGATTGAGCAACTTAGTAATTCAGGGCGGCCGCTGAAGCTGAGGGGGTCTGAAAAGCTCTTAATCTAGAGCAGCGACTTCAGAGGAGGAGATCTGCAGTTCTGTGAACATTCAGGAGTCCCAACTTCACAGGGATGTTCAGCACCCTGTAGACTGCAAATCCTGTAAGAAACTTTGAAATTGATCGAGCCAAACTCCTGTTATAGGTTGAAATAGCCAGCTAGGTACCAGAAATTGCCGTAGTTTTCTTGCTCAAAACTTTTCTGTTCCTATCTCCGTGTCAGAATTTGATCTCAGGCTGAAAATTCGTCTGTGAGTTCAGTAGTACCTCATTTGCATACAAGGGAAGTTTAGAGGTCTAAACCTTCATAGTTTTTCTCTCCGTGAGTGTCAAAGTTCACCGCCGGATCTTGTTACTGCCGGTTAGACCTGAATTTCGCCTTCTGGGTATATGACTAGATCTTACACATCTGTGTGAGTGTTTATAGCCCCTGTTGTAACCTGAAAGCCAACCTCTTGAGTGAACAACCACAGCCAGAAGCCCGGCGCTTTCCTAGGTAGACGGATTACACTCCGACATACTCTCTTTTTGGTGAACTCGACGTGAAACACCTAGGGTGGGAGTTTTCTTGAGAGTGTTACAAGATCAGATATCATGGCCAACCAAGGATCATCAAGTGGAGGTGCTGCTGCTGCTCAGCAACCTATTCAGTTTGATGCTGCTACGATGAAGATGTTCCAGGCTTTTTCCATGTTCATGCAGCAGCAGCAGAGCATAGAGAGGAAGGAGGTGTTAGCAACCAAGGCGTTGCAATCTGTGATGCACCAGATGGACCAGTTCAAGGGTACAGATATTTCCAAGTACGTGCGATACTATGCTAGGGAGATGGAGGTGAACAAGGTACCTGAGAAGGAGATGGTGGAGAACTTTGAACTTGCTGTTGTGCCTGAGATTCGTGGGCGTGTGAAGGAGCTCAAGCAGCAGCAAGGACAGAGTTGGGAGAGCTTTATGCGAGCTTTAAAGGAGGAGTACTACACTGAAGATTCAGAGAGGGTGACCAAGAGAACGTTCTTGGAGTGGGTGGTTAAGCCTAACAAAGGTTTGTCTGTAAATGAGATGTTAAGGGAGTTTGATCGTCAGTATGCTCAGCTTTCTAGGACAGAGAAGCTTACACTAGAGGTGGAGAAGACCGAGCTTTTCCTACAAGCAGCGGACGTGACTATTCAGGAGAAGCTTGAGCTGTTGCTGGAAGACAAGAGTGAGGAAAGAGGATTGAAGACTGACTGGAAGGAGGTTGAAGAGGCTGTCTCTTTGCTGACCAAGAGACAGAGAAGAAGGGACAAGGTGGTGGTAAGTGAAGCAGCACCTCTGATAATTCTTGTCAAGCAGTTGCCTACTAAGCCTGCTTTGGTAATTGCTAGAGAGGAGACTCACCGCTTGATGAGTTGATTAAGGATATGAAGGAGCTTAAGCTTAAGCTCACTAGGTTAGAAGAGAAGGAGCAGAATGTACAGCCTGCTATGCAAAGACCTCAGATGAGAGAAGGCTTTGTTCATCGTTGTATATGGTGTGATAGCCTAGACCATGTAAGAAGAGATTGTGGGGAGTTTTCAGATGCATTGAGGAAGGATCTGATCTTCTTCAAAGATGGTAAGATCCATCTGAGAGAGACTGGGATGATGTTGGGAACCAACTTTGGCAAGGGTGGTATGAAGAGACTTGTGAATGAGATATCAGCATCACATGCTGTTTCTCTTGTGAATGCTGCTACGTGTGGAGTGAAAGTGAAAATGGAGAGAGAGAAAGGGACTACTGGGTTGTGGTCTGATGTAGTGCGGTCCGTAGCCAGAACAGAGCTAGACAAGGATGTGCTACGAAAGGTTGGCAACTCAATTCGAGAAACTACAGGATGGAATGACCTTGTAGATACTATGTCAGTGCATGCTTATGTTCCAAGAAGTCATCATGAAGCTGTACTAGAAGAAAAACGCAGGAGGGAGGATGCAGGTGAGGCTTCTACAGCCAAACGACCTGCTACCAGGAGTGAAAGGGCTAGACCAGAGGCAAGACAGGAGACAACACCTACTCGGGAGGAGACTATGGAGGATCTACCACCTACAACACCAAAGGAGAAGGAGAGAAGCAAGGAGAAGGGTAAGGTGCCTGCATACAAACTTCAGTCTGACATTGAGATTGCTACAGACTTGAAGCATGTGTTAGAGAACCGTATCTTGAATGGGAAAGTTGAGTTTACTTTGGGTGAGATTCTTGGGATTGCAAAGCGTGAGTTCCATGAGGTTATCATAGATATCATCAAGAGGAAACGTCAGATTCTGGGCGAAGCAGCTACGTTGAACGCTCTAGGGACTAAACTGTCGGAAGATGAGGAAGATGAGATTGCTGGTTATTGCTCTCAAGTATCAGAGGGAAGATCAGATCAGCACGTGAGGTTTGAAGATGAGGTGGAAGCATCGCAGAAGAGCCATTATTCTCACAACCATTGGGCGAGAGCAACCACAGAGACCTTAGTGAAGCTGGGAGATCTAGAGGAACCTGTGGTGGCATTGATTGATCATGGCTCAGAGATTAATCTGATGTCTAAGGAGCTGTACAAGCGTGGGAGATGGCCCATAGACACCGACCACGGATGGCTTATCCGCGCTGCCAACAACCAGAGGGGAGAACTCTATGGTGCTTGTCCCAACATCAAGGTAACTGTGGGTGACATCAGTGATGTTCAGAATTTCTTTGTGCAAGACATGTCAACCTATCCTATCATTCTAGGGCAGCCTTACATTACTGCTGTTAGAATGGAGACACGAGTTATGGATGATGGTTCAGCCTATGCTAGGATACGTAGTAGAGACGGCAAAAGAGCTGTTCAGTTTTTGACTGTTGCTGCAGAACATGAGAGGAATCGTGATAGCTTGAGAGACCGTCCACTGCCTAAGATTACTTAGGAGTTTAGAGAGTCTAGGGGTTTTGGCAGAGTACCATTGAAGAGCGAGACTTCAACGGTACAGTAGAGATAGGATTCTCGCCTGATCCAGTAAAGCAGGAAGCTTTATCCACTAGCTTCTTGGGATTGACGTCATGTGGATCAGTATGTTATAGGAAGGTTGAGAATATGAAGAGGTTTGAGAGGCAACATGTGAAGTATGTACAGCAGTCTTTGTGGGATAATGGAGAGTTAGCAAGAGATGAATACGTATCTGGAGTGTTTGAAGAGCAGTATTTGGTAGATACTATAGGGGAGTTGAAATCGATAGTAGAAAGTTCTATAGATGATGTAGATAGAGTGGTGAGAGTGAGCTCCAAGGAGCTTTATGATGTAATTGATAAGTTTATAGATCGGCAAGAGGTGTATGTGGAGATCAAGTACAAGTCAGTGGCAAAGAAAGTCAAACCAGTGGCTTTGCCTTTACCACTCGATTACAATCAGAAGATGGAGCAAGCTGCACGAGAACCGACGCTTAGAGGACCGAGAAGAATTGGGCACCAATTTACAGAAACAACACTGAAGGACCTGAGGATTGGAGGTGATGGATTTCTTACTGAGCAAGAGAAGAAGAGCTTCAGGGAGATGCTATCTAGACATGGTAAGGCGTTTACGTTTGAGTCACATGAAGTAGGATGTGTAGATCCAAGTGTAGTTGCACCTATGGTAATCTTTACTATACCGCATGTGCCTTGGAATCTACGTCCCATCCATGTACCTAGAGCTCATCTACCAAAGTTGATAGACTTGCTCAATGAGAGGATTAGGATGGGTATCTTGGAACCATCTATAGCTCCCTACTCTAGCAGATGGTTTACTGTTCCGAAGAAGAGTGGAGCTTTGAGATTCATTCAAGATATGCAGCCAGTTAACAAGGTGACTATCAGGAATATGGGTATAGGACTTATTGTAGACGAGTTTGCAGAGGCTTTTGCTGGTCGTGCTATCTATTCAATGGGAGACTTATATTCAGGTTACGATCAGTTTCAGTTATCCTCTGAGAGTAGAGACTTGACTACAATGAGGACACCTTTGGGGTTACTAAAGATGTGCACCTTGCCACAAGGTGCTACCAATTCTGTATCACATATGATGAATGGCATGAATAAAGTTTTGAGGGATTTCATTCCTGAAAAAACTATGCCATTCCTTGATGATGTGCCGATCAAAGGGTGTGCTGAGGAGGAGAAGAATGAGGTAATGGATCAGAGGGGGTGTCGTAAGTTTGTTGCAGATCACATAGCTGACTGTGATAAGATATTGAGTCGACTGGAGGAGGTTCATTTGACTTTATCAGGAGCAAAGTCTGTATTTGGAGAACAGGAGGTGTTAATAATGGGGCACCTATGTGGATCTTATGGTCGGAAACCTTGTCCGAACAAGGTTGATGCCATTCGAAGGATGAAGGAAACATGTGGGTCAGTTACCGAGGTGAGAAGATTTCTAGGTGCATGTGTGTTTTATCATATATGGATTCCACACTTTGCTCATGTAGCAGATCCGTTGTACAAGCTGCTGAGGAAGGGGCAAAGATTTCAGTGGCAAGAGGAGCAAAGCGAGGCTATGAGGAAGTTGAAGGATCTTTTGGCTTCACCACCAACTCTACGGAAGGTAACATATGAGTTGGGCAGATCTGTTATCCTTATTGTTGATACTAGTCCTATTGGCATTGGATGGGCTATAAGACAAGATGATCAGGAAGGAAATAGATATGTGGTGCGTTTTGGTGCTAAGGTATTAAGTTCACGGCAGAGAGACTACCCTCAGGTCAAGAGAGAGCTATGGGGAGTAGTTACTGCGATGAAGAGTGATAAGGAATACTTGATAGGAGCACCTGTGGTTGTGGAGACAGATTGTTTACCTCTCTTAGGAATGATCACTAGCTGTACAACTCCAGATATTGCCATGTTGAGGTGGATAGCATATATCAAGTCCTTGAACCCAGAGTTTAGACATATTGCAGGAAAAGACAATCCTGTGGCAGATATGTTATCAAGGGCTAGGTATTACGATGAGAAAGAAATGATAGATGATCAGGAGGATGTGGGAACAGAGTTCTATTCTAGTGCTCTTGCTAGAAGAGATAGAAGCTGTTTTGCAACCTCGTTGGAGTTTTTTGAGGAAACTATGTATGATGGCGAGTGGTTGGATCTTGGACGCTATTTGAGTTCACTGGAAAGGCAAGAAGGCTGGTCTGATGCAGATTTCAAGAGGATCCGTAGAATAGCTTATGGTTACTTTTTACATGGAGGACATCTATGGAAGCGCCCTAAGCTACAAGGAGGTATACCGCAACGAGTGGTATGTGACTTGAAATTGCAGCAGAAGCTGATCAAGGAGTTCCATGAGAGTTTATGGGCCGGTCATAGAGGAGTTTGGGCTACATTTGCCAAGATGAAGGAGAAGTATTGGTGGAAGGGTATGTATAAGGATGTAGTACAGTTGGTTTCATCCTGTATACCCTGCCAGATGTATTCCAACGTATGTCATCGTGATGGATTGCATCCTACTTATCTTTTAGCCATTCATTACAAATGGGTAGTTGATCTGGTAACTATGCCATTTGGACTTGGACAAATGAGGTATCTAGTCTTGGCTAGAGAAGATCTATCTAACCAAGTTGAAGGCCGTGCCTTGAGGACGAAGACCACTGCTAGTGTCTGCCGCTTTCTACTTGAAAATGTTATTTGTAGATATGGGTGTGTGGGAAAGATCACTGCAGATAGGGGTGAGCTGGATTCACAAGAAGCAGTTGAGTTCTTCAAGCGATTGGGAATCAAGTTGGCGTTAACCACTGCTTACAATCCTGAAGGGAATGGCAAGAGCGAAAGAGGTCATCCGCCAATCATCAAAGCTTTGGTAAAAGCTTGCAAGGGTAAGATCCGTGAATGGCCTAGACTGCTACCGTTTGCTTTATGGGCAGATCGTACAACTCATAGTACCGTTACAGGTTACATGCCAGCATAATTGATACTAGGACAGAAACCTGTGATGCCGATTGAGGAGGTTGTGTCTACTTGGAATGTTTTGCCATGGGAAGATGGTAGAAGTACGGAGGATCTTCTTGCATTAAGGATCCAGCAGTTAGAACGAAGACCTGAGGATGTTGCCAAAGCTGTGGAAAGGTTGAAGACTGCTAGAGAGAGAAACAAAGGCAGATTTGATAGAACGCATAGATTACGACCCAAACAAGTTAAAGAAGGTGATTGGGTGTTAGTCTATGATAGTAGTCTTGATAATCAGCATAGCACTATCAGAAAGTTCTCCAAGAGATGGTTTGGACCTTATGTGGTGTTAGAAGTTTATGATAATGTCACATACTCCTTGAGAGAGTTAGATGGTGCAGTGCTCAAGGTACCAGTCGCAGGAAAGAGAATCAAGCTCTTTAGAAGGAGAGGAGAGGATTGGAACGTTGCAGAGTTTACAGAGGATGAAGCTGAAGACTCAATGCAGGTTGAAGATGAGTTTGAAGCCGAAGCTGAAGAGTCTTGATCTGGATGGCACATACCGGAGGATGTGCAGGTTCAGAGGGGGTGGATGTCGCGCTACTTGGCGGCTACATGTTATATTTCTACTCCGACGCTTGAGTTTAGTAGTTCTAGAAGTTAGCTTATATTACTTCTAGTCGTTTATGTATGACACCTTTGCATACGGTGTTAACACTATTTTGAGTCTTGGTAGGTTGATTACCATGTTGATAGGGCTTAAGCTCATGGATTGTATTTGTGTGTCGCCCATGCACGCTTTCTAGCTGATTTAAGTCATTTTTCAGGGCTGCGTGTCGTTTTAAGTAATTTAAGTTTTACGCTGGCACTCTAGGGGGCTTGACGTGGTAGCCTATGAGTAAAACTAAGTTTCCACGTGGTTTAGGGTACTAAAGGACAACCAAGTAGAGCTATGAACTCCCATTGGTCCATTTTTGTCTTTTGTTAAACTCTAAATTTAGAAACAGAACTCTAGAGTGGAGTTCGAGCATTTGGTGAGGGATCTTCGAAATCTGAGAGCACAGGGAGAGAGGGCTCGTCATGCCAAGCACTTCCAGTGAAAATTTTGATCGATTTGAGTCAATAAAGACGGAGTTATGAGCAATTGAAGTTCAGATTGTGCTAGAATTGAATCACTTTTGTTGGATTTAGGGTTTTCAGTGTCACTCGCAGCAGATTTGAGGAAATTGCTTCAAAACTTCGAGGTTGTGTTCTCCGCCAGCGGGGCTACAATTTCACAAAAAGTTTCATATCGATTGAGCAACTTAGTAATTCAGGGCGGCCGCTGAAGCTGAGGGGGTCTGAAAAGCTCTTAATCTAGAGCAGCGACTTCAGAGGAGGAGATCTGCAGTTCTGTGAACATTCAGGAGTCCCAACTTCACAGGGATGTTCAGCACCCTGTAGACTGCAAATCCTGTAAGAAACTTTGAAATTGATCGAGCCAGACTCCTGTTATAGGTTGAAATAGCCAGCTAGGTACCAGAAATTGCCGTAGTTTTCTTGCTCAAAACTTTTCTGTTCCTATCTCCGTGTCAGAATTTGATCTCAGGCTGAAAATTCGTCTGTGAGTTCAGTAGTACCTCATTTGCATACAGGGGAAGTTTAGAGGTCTAAACCTTCATAGTTTTCCTCTCCGTGAGTGTCAAAGTTCACCGCCGGATCCTGTTACTGCCGGTTAGACCTGAATTTCGCCTTCTGGGTATATGACTAGATCTTACACATCTGTGTGAGTGTTTATAGCCCCTGTTGTAACCTGAAAGCCAACCTCTTGAGTGTACAACCACAGCCAGAAGCCCGGCGCTTTCCTAGGTAGACGGATTACACTCCGACACCGTGGACAGAAGACGTGTCTGAATGTCTGGACATTTCCAGAAGACTGAATGTTTGTAATGCGCATCAAGTAGTTGGATTGGATTGGATTGGAATTGGAGTTGTGAGAAGCTTGATGTGAATCCAGAGTGAACTTGAGAGTTGATTGTTGTTTCAAGAAGCTTGAAACTGAGGATCATGCATGTGCCTCCCAATCTTCCTGACTTCTCAAATCCACATCTTCCTAGAGAGCTAGAAGATTGGAAAGGCTGGCAGAAGGCGCGAGAAGATGTGAGGGTCCTTTACGGATCTCTTCTGTCTGATCCATAGCAGCCTGTTCCTTCTTCATCCTGAACTTAAGAAGAGAATTGTGAGAAGCCTTGCTGGCAGAATCTGGAGAGAACGATTAAGGGTCATGTCTTTTCGTTACGCAACAAGCTTCTTCTGAGAGTGTTTGCGAGATGAGGAGTCGAAAAATAGAGTGCGAATGTTCCGTGTTTGTTATGAGGCTAGATTGTGTGTAGGAAGTCTAAGACAGATGAGATCAGTAATGGGAAGCCTGACTGCTGGAAGTCTTCTGAGTACGTCAGTAAACCAGAAGCTATTACGGGAGTCTTCTTGGACCACTATCACCACTAGAGTCCTCAATCCTCTTCTGAACCATTTGTATAATGCGCTTCTCACATACCTTGTTATCTTCTGTTACGAAGTAGGATGAATTGCAAGGTGGATTGTCTTCTTAGGAATCCATGCGATGCTTTGCTTAGTTAAGATTGCTTAGATGTAGCTCGGAAGACGAGAAGTACTTAGGAAGCACTGTTAGAATTCTGGAAGACGGAATAGCTGTCTTCTAGAAGACTAGATTCGTCGTCTGAGAGTGAAAGCTCGACTGTGAGGACTTGCTAAGGACTTGGTAAGGACTACGGCTTAGGCTCACAGCAAGTATGTGTGGTTTAGTATAACAAAAGCTCTAACATGTCAATGCATCCTCGAGGGTTGGTGTTATCGCAAGCAGAGTTGGTTGAGGTCAAACCTTTCATCAAGGAGTTGGCCTCAAATTCTTCACGTGGAACTGGAATTTCACACACTAGGGTATTCTAGAGGAGGTCTGGGCAGCGTTGTCTCCTCTCAACCATGTATTTGTCAAGGCATGGATCGCACGAGGAAGACCATCTTCGTGGACGGTGCAGTGATGGCACAGAGCTTTCCACCGGTCAGAAGTAGAGAACCGTGGATATGAGTTGGAGAAGAAGAATCTTCCGATGATCTCAGGGAAGTGGCATGTACCTAGAAGTACTACGTGCCTCTTCCAGGAAGTCAGACATGGGAGGAACGGATGGAAGGTGGAATCTTATCGGGAGCCAAAGAAGTATTTTCTCGGAAAGTTGTATCTTCACCTTTTCTCCAAGAGAAAGACCCAGAAGATGAGATATCTTGGAGACCAAGACGTGGAGTTCTTAGAAGCTATATGGGAAGGACATGTCGTCAACTGAGGCACCTTCTTCCACACTTACGTCCAGGTCGAGCTAGTGTACTTCGGGTACCTCAGCAGGAGGACATCTTACTCCCTTCTTTTGCTATATGTACGTGTCCAAAGGAGACCTGAAGGAAGATCAGTTGACCAAGTATGGGTCAACTGGACAGCGAGAGGTGAAGGAAGAGACCTCCAAGAAAGAAGATCGAGCAGATGTCATGTCTTCTCCTCCCACTCTAGTGTCTCATGCACGACCAAGCACTCAGCAGAAATCGATTACGGTGAGAGAAGACGAATCCAACGACACATAAGACGCATCGTCGTCGAGGAAGATGGGACCTAGGAGTGTGTCTCAAAAGAGTACATCTTTTCCAACCATCCACTCTGGATCCGAGTCGGATTCACATGATGACACGCCCAGCACCAGGATCGCGAGGAAGATAGCTTCTGCGACTTGGCTTCTGGAGTCTTCGGAGAGTTGGGTTGATGTTCTAACTGCGACCAGAGGAAGCGCAGCAAAGAGCACTGCTTCTGCGGTGAGAAGAGAGCTTCCATCTCGGAAGACATTGAGGGTAGCGATGGAGTTGGTGGAGAAGCGCGTGATGGCTCAGGAGAAATCACTGCAACCTGGATTTGATCTTCGAACCTTTGATACAGCAGGAAGAAGTATAGAAGCAGAAGCAAGAAGCTCTGGAAGCCAACCTCCGCACCACAGAGAAGATGGCAGTACAAGACGGAAGCTTCTGCTTGTGCCAAGGAGTTGACACAGCTGCGGAAGAGCAACCAGGAGTTGCAGATGCGACTTCAGCAGCGCGAGCAAGAAGTTCTGCGGATCAAGGGTGAGTTGACTGATCTCGCAGAAGAGAAGACGAATTGGAGTGCACTGCGAGAAGCTGTTGAAGCCCAACCAGAGGAGAAGAAGAAGTGCGTAGAAGCAGAATCCCGAGCCAAGGAGATCAAGGCACAGATGAGAGAAGCGCTTTGGAAGAAGTTCAACTTCACTGCGAGAAAGAAGCTTTTGACCCTAGCTCGTGAATGAGATGACGCTTGCAGAGAGATGTTAGTGGACTGCAAGGAGAGCATGTTCCGCTACCTGGATCAGCAGATCGAGAGCCTACAGACTTTTTACGGTCTTCCTTCGATTCTCCAACCTGCAGCTACGCTTCTCATGCACCAGGACCATCGATTGGGAAGGATCTCAACAAGGACTATCGATTGGGAAGGATCTCACCAGGACCATCGATTGGGAAAGATCTCTCATTATATGTAGTGTCGCAGGATTACTCCTTTTGCCCATTTAGTATACAAGATATCGTTCCCACAGAGGATTTGCCAAGTAACGCTGCTCTAAGTTCTAAGATCTGTTCAAACATACAAACACACAGGTTTTGCCTAGAAATCCCGTCCTCTCACAAAACCAAGCGTCTTCCAGACTCGCCAAACGGTGCTCTGGACCTAAACAAACAACTACTAATTAAAATATCACACAACTATTCACAGAGAAGCTCGAGAAGACACGCTTCCTCCTTCCAGGTCACTTCTTCCGGTCTTCTCAGTACCGTCTTCCCGAAGCAATTCTCGGCTTCTGGGGGTTCAACTCGGCTTCTCACACCTCCAGAAGACTGTCCTGCTTCGCAGAAGTCGACTAGCAACGGCTGCTACACCTTACTCTCTCACTCACATTCCAACGGGTTAGATTAATCACAAGGTGTATGTCCCCTGTAGTCTTCCCTGGCTTTTGCCAACGGAAATGGTCTTCCTGCAGCACTACAACTACATTCACCTTCACGGAAGCTCAATAGAAGTCTCGGAAGCTCACTAGAAGAAGGTAAGAAGATGGGGAAGATGGGAGAAGATGGGGAAGAAAGGAAAACCCAAACAAGAGAAAACAAGATGAAAAGGAGAAATTAAGATTCCGACAGGCTTCTAGTCCGGATCCTGACTAACAAGCCATCCCTGCTTGTAATAGTTTGAGGAGGAAGACAACAAACGTGCGCACAGTTACACCGTCTTCTACTTGAGGATGTCGTCTTCTGGGGTGGGTAGAAGGCTTCTTTCTTCTTCTCTTCGCTGCTCCTGCTACTCTGTCATCTGGGATCCCTTACCCATAAGATCATCCGTACGCGGATCCTAAGTGCTCCATTGGACGAGCCAAGCTGCACTTCCACCACTGCTGACAGTCATCGTCACTCAAGAAGGACACTTCTCATGCACAATTGGGAGTAAATTCAAGGAACCCACTACCCAGTAGCCACGAGCAAAGCTTCTGCACTCAAATCAGCAATCCATTCTCCGAGAAGAAGGTACATAGCTGTTGGGAAGCTCGCTCCCTCTACTTCTTACGCCTACTCCTCGACACACCAGTCTAGACAACAGGACTGCACGAGGATGCCGTTCCCTGTTCCTAAACTGTGCACTACTTCTATCTACATCTTCGACCCACTGCTGGAAACGAACATGCAAACCCCTCCGGTATAATCTTAGTCTATTCGTATGTCTCAAACTTTCAAGTGTAGTGTGTGAAGACTGTATGTCATACGTCTCGTCTCTAATGTGTGTCCAAGTTCTACTCTTCGCTCCTACTTATGCTGTCTACCACGAGAGAACAGAGGAGACGACCACCAGGGAGAGATAGGCGCTGTCAGAAGGCTGCCAACCCACATGCAGGCCAATTCTCTTCTTGATCAGCCATCCACCTTGTTGTTTCCTATGCTACCTATGCTGTCACATGGTATCCTAACTAATTTTACACTGAAAAACTGCCACTTTTAAGATAGCATGTTCGGTCCTACTAAATTGGAATGTCAACGTTGGTTACTATCTACTCTGATTGCTCGGTGGCAATCCCTACTTGATCTGCTCCTACCGGAGCTCCTAATGCGGCTTCTGATAAGTTAGCAAGTCCTGCGAACACCTCGGGTAACACGGAGGTGGCTTCCTCCTCCTCGTTTTTCGCTGGCCCTGCTGTCGCTGCTGCTGCTTCTTCCTTGGCTTCTGCTTTGGCTTCGGAAGACGGAAGCGTCTTCTGGGAAGCAGAGTCGGGTGGTGCTTTCTCGCTCTTCTGAGGCATTGGTGCGGCACTAGGGACCATGGCGACCTCATAGGGGTCCGGGGAAGTCGCTTCCTCCACACGGTATCGTGTCGGATATTTTGTGCATGAAGGATGTCCAGGAAAACGCGAGGTTCCTGGCTGTGGAGATGCTGTGTGCCAAACAGAGACAAGACAGAGAAGAACAACCACGAAAAAGGAATGCTGCGATATATACCACTCTGAAAGTATGTACACTGTCGATTCTTTCTCCAAACAGCACAAAACTGAGGAAAAGACCAGAGCGGTCTGTAACCTACTTCAGAAGCCCTAAAACAAACCCCTGAAACGTAACCCTAGTCTGAAATCGCCAAAACGTAGCTCAAAGCAAGAGGAACTTCTCTTTGCTAACAACCAGAGCCACAACAGTATCATGCGATCCAAACCCAAGTCCAAACCACATCCACACACTAGCTCTTGGCTAAAGCTAGCTACCACAAGCCATACACAACCAACTAAGTCCTTAACGAACTCAAAAGGACGAAACCTGTAGCGAAGGAACCGAAAAAGACCTATCTGGGAACTTTCTCCTTTCGCCAAACGATCTTCAAATGTTGGTAGGGTCTCCTTCCCTGACTCCGTTGGCCCAAGAAACCTTCAGATCCGGCTCCCGATAGTTGAGATATCGCTAATTTTCGGTCGCAGGTGACCGAACCTTCAAAAACTCCTCCCTGTGGCTTAAAACCGCTCACACCGCACAAACGGATCGTCTAAACTGATATTCGTCTTCGCTGGTAGGTAGATCTGGCTACTCTGAACCCAACAAGACTCCAAACAAGCCGTTTGGAGTTCCCCTTGCAAAACTACTCGAGAAATTTGGTCGCAGGCTACAAAAAACTGACGTAAATCGGCTCCCTGCGGCTCAAATTTGCTCACCACACCCAAACCAACAATCCAATTCACTTACAGTCTTCTCCTATGCGTACATGAGGACTCCCTGATCGCGTAGGCACCAAGAACAAAGAGCTTGGCTCACCGATCGCGAAGAACAATCCAATCTCAGGTCGCAGGCGATGAAAACCTGACGCAAGCGCTTCCCTGCGAGCCAATTTCTCTCACAACTCTCAAACCGCCCGATAAAACTTTGTATCGTCTTCAATTTCCTGAAGAACTCGTTGTTCTGATCCCGATGGATCCAAGGACAGCAAGTTTGGACTCCGGAACGGCCCGAACGGTCCAACTCTCCTTCACAGGTAACTGAAAACCCCAATTCTGCTCCATGCGTCTCAATTTCTCCCAGAACACAACCCCCGATCCGTCTCTTCAAGAACCGTCTTAACCTGTGCGTAGCCTGCACAGATCTGAACCCGATGACACCTTGCGCGCGTGTATTGGACTTCCCAATTCTCCAAAACATCCACCGACAGGTCGCAGGAACAAGCAAGCCTCTTAAGCAGCCCCCTTGCAACAGTCTGTATGTACGAAGTTCAACTCTCAATAATAAGAAGCAGACCCCTTGCGTGTTTGATATAACGCCTGAAGCCCTAAATACCCAGTCAGCAAGTAACTAGGGGCCTAGCTTGATTTTACCTTTTTCCGAATCGCATAACTTCTTCTCTGGATGTCCAAACGAAATAAACAAGATGCCTATGGAAAGCTGACAATGAGCTCTATCCATCTATGCGATAAAAGTAAAGATCCGAAGTTGCGCCAAAAGCTCGTAAGCTGGGGCCTAGCTTGTCTTCTCTTGAGTGTCTTTGGAGCAACAAGTATCGAAGTTTGAATTTCAAGTAGGAGCCGGTCCACGACACGACATCCACCCCCTCTGAACCTATGCATCCTCCGGTATGCACCAGAGATACCAACCAAGGAGTGGACCGGCTTATCGTCCTACTTCCCATCGTAACCAACCTCACCTTCAAGATCTTCTGCATAATCCTCATCCTCAAACTGAAACTCCGTCAAGATATCTGCTAAATCGACCTCCTCATCTCTCTTTTTGAAAATCTTGACGCGTTTACCTGCCACTGGTATCTTCAAGCTTGTTCCATCCAACTCTTGCAGGGCGTAAGTTGCGTTGTCATGAACCTTCTTCACCACATACGGACCAAACCATCTTCTGGAAAACTTCCGGAGTGCACTATGCTGGTTGTCTAGACTGTTGTCATAGACTAACACCCAATCACCTTCTTTGATATCCCTAGGTCTCAAACGATGTCGCTGATCAAATCTGACCTTGTTCTTCAACCGTGCTTCTCGCAGCCTATCCAAAGCAGTTTGGATATCCTCTGGTCTTCTCTCTAACTGCCTAATTCGAATAGCAAGAAGCTCTTCTCTAGTCAAATTGTCCTTCCAAGGTAACACACTCCATGTCAGAACATGTTCTTCAATCGGCATGATAGGCTTCTGACCTATGATGAGTTCCACCGGCATGTAACCTGTCACCGAGCTGTGCGTCGTTCTATCTGCCCATAACGCAAATGGTAAGAGTCGAGGCCACTCGCGCACCCTTCCGTTGCAAGCCTTCACCAAAGCCTTCACAATGGGTGGATGACCACGTTCACTCTTGGCATTCCCTTCGGGGTTATAAGCAGTTGTCAGTGACAACCTTACCCCACACCTTGCAAAGAATTCACGAGCCTCATGTGCATCTAGCTCTCCCCGATCTGCAGTGATCTTCCCCACACATCCATACCGACAAACAACCTCTTCCAAGAGAAATCTACATACCCCTTCAGTTGTCTTCGTCCGAAGCGCCCTACCCTCGACTTGATTTGAAAGATCCTCTCTAGCAAGTACCAAGTATCTCATCTGCCATAATCCAACCGGCATAATCACCAAGTCTACCACCCACTTGAAGTGGATTGCCAACGGATAAGTCGGATGTAATCCGTCACGATGTCGGATATTCGAATACATCTGACATGTCAAACAAGACTCCACAAAAGATACAACATCCTTGTACATGTTTTTCCACCAATACCGCTCTTTCATCTTTGTAAAAGTGGCCCAAATCCCTCGATGTCCAGCCCAAAGACTCTCATGGAACGCCTTGAGCAACTTCTGCTGATCTTCCTTGTTGCAAATCACCCGTAGCGGTACTCCACCTTTTTGCTTCGATCGCTTCCAAAGAAACCCATCCTGCAACATGAAGTTGTAGGCCTTCCTTCTAACTCTCCGAAACCTCTCATCTGTCCAACCTGTCTGCTTAACCATCGTACTAAGGTACCTCCCGATATCAAGCAAATCACCATCATACAACCCTTCAACAAACAACTCATCTTCTCTTCCTGTCTGTGCAATCGAATAGAACTCTGTACCCACGTCGTCAATGTCTTCTACCATCTCATCTTCTCCATCATATCAAGCCCGAGACAACATATCCGCCATCAGATTATCCTTCCCTGCGATATGTCTAAACTCCGGGTTCAACGACTTGATATATGCGATCCATCGTAACATCGCAATATCAGGAGTTGAACAATTCATGATCATCCCTAACAACGGCAAGCAATCAGTTTCAACCACCACTACTGCTCCAATCAAATACTCTTTCTCAGTTTTCATAGCTGAAACAATACTCCACAATTCTCTCTTCACTTGCGGGTAAGCACGTTGTCGAATACTTAACACCTTCGCTCCGAACCTAACCGCAAACCTGTCTCCATCCTCATCATCCTGTCCGACTGCCCATCCAATTGCAACTGGACTTGTATCCACAGTAAGAACCACCGGCCTAGCACCCTTGTAATCAATCCTTCCCAGAACTGGAGGAGATGATAGTAAAGACTTCAACTTCCTTACCGCATCAGTATGCTCTTCCTCCCATCTGAATTTATGACCCTTACGCAACAATCCATACAACGGATCCGCCACATGCGCATAATGAGGAATCCAAATGTGGTAGAATACACAAGCACCCAAAAATCTTCTTACTTCTGTCAGCGAGTTGCAAACCTCCTTCATCCTTCCAATCGCATCCACCTTGTTCGGATCTGGCTTCCGACCAAACGATCCACACAAATGACCAACGATCAAAACCTCTCTAACTCCAAATGTAGACTTCGCACCTGACAGCGTAAGATGAACTTCCTCAAGTCGAGATAAGATCTTCTCACAGTCTGCGATGTGATCAGTGACGTATCGCCGACACCCCCTCTGATCTAATGCTTCATCCTTCTCATCTTCCACACATCCTTTGATGGGGATGTCATCCAAGAATGGCATCGTCTTTTCGGGGATGAAGTCCTTTAGAACTCGATTCATCCCGTTCATCATGTGTGCTACCGAGTTGGTAGCTCCCTGCGGTAAGGTACACATCCTAACCAACTCCAAAGGTGTCCTCATTGTCGTGAAGCTTCTGCTCTCCTCCGCTAGTTGAAACTGATCATACCCCGAGTAAAGATCTCCCATTGAGTAAATCGCTCTTCCTGCAAACGCTTCTGCAAACTCATCCACAATCGGTCCCACCCCAGTATTTCTGATTGTTACTGCGTTCACTGGCTGCATGTCTTGGATGAACCGCAGCGACCCATTCTTCTTTGGTACTGTAAACCATCTGCTTGAATATGGTGCAAACGACGGCTCCAAGATCTTCATCCGCATCTTCTCCTTCAGCAACTCCACTAGTTTGGGCAAGTGAGCCCGCGGTACTGGAATTGGTCTCAGGTTCCATGGCACATGCGGTACCGTGAAGATAACCATCGGGGTAACAACGTACGGATCTACACATCCAATCTCAAGTGGCTCAAAAGCAAATGCTTTCCCATGTCTTGAAAGCATCTCCTTGAAGCACATCCTCTCTTCTGGTAGAAGAGACCCATCAGATCCAATCTTCAGCTCTTCAAGGGTCTTCTCCGTGAACTTGTGTCCTATCATTGCAGGATCTCTCAAACTCTTCTCCTTTGAAGCTCGATCCATCTGTTGGTTGGTGTCTTCCGGCAAAGGACCAGCAATTGGCTTTACTTTCTTATCCACTGTCTTGTACCTTGTCTCAACTCGAACCTCCGGCGCACGGAATGATTCGATCACCGAATAGACCTCCCTTGAATGAATCTGCACGACCTTATCCATATCCTCCCATCCAATAGACATGATCTCTCGCAAAGGATCTTCCAACCCATCCTCTTCATAAACACCAGAAATCCATTCATCCCTTTCTAGCTCACCCAACTCTTTCAACATCAACTCAACACCACGCAAATGTTTTTGTTCTTTTCTCCTCAGCTCTTCTATCTTCTTGTAGACAGCAATCCCACACTCTGAAAATCCAATAAACCCTGTACAAAAGGCACTATCTCCATCAAGCGAGAGTACCTTCTCTTGCGCACCACCACAATCCCGCTCTATAGTGGTACTCAACGAAAATCCTTGAACTCTTCACTCACCCTTGGAAGCGGCTTCTCCCTCAAACGATCTCGGTTGCGCTCGTGGTTGGACGGTACAGTCAGGAACTGTACCGCTCTCTTCCCATCTTGACTTCGGATCCTAGCATACGCAGATCCGTCGTCCAGTACCTTTGTCTCCATCCGGGTTGCTGTGATGAAAGGTTGACCCAGAATGAGTGGGTATGATGTTGCTTCCTGAACAAAGAAGTTTTGCTCAATAGCAACATCACCTACGCGCACTCTGATGTCTGGACAAGCTCCATACAAGTCTCCTCTCGTGTTGTTGGCTGCTCTTATGACCCATCCATGCTCTGTGTCGATCGGCCACTTCTTTCTCTTGTACAGCTCCTTCGACATGATGTTGATTTCTGATCCATGATCGATCAGAGCAACCACCGGCTCATCCAAGTCCTCGATCCTCACCAACGTCTCCGTCGTAGCTCGAGCCCAGTGACTGTGGCTGTAATGACTTGAGCTCCGCTTCCCATCCTCCTCTTCATCCTCGAAATGCACCTTGCGCCTTCGATCTCTTTCTTCTTCTGGGAGAATAGACACTGCACCTTGCAAGCTCTCTCTCCTCATCCACTGACATCCTAGTATCCAAAGCATGTGATAAACCAGTCTCACCCGTAATTTGTCGTTTCCGTTTGATGACATCGATGATGACATTATGAAACTCACGATTGGCGATGCCTAACACTTCTCTCAAAGTAAACTCCACCTTCGCATTCAGAATGCGATCTTCCAAGACTCCCTTCAAGTCTGTTGAAGCCACGATATCCGACTGTAGCTTGTACGCAGCCGGCTTACCCTTCTCCTTCTGAGATTTCTCCTTCGATGGAGAAGGAGCATCGTCCATCGGTAGGTCTAGAGCTCCTGCATCCCGAAGCTCTTGGCGAACCTTCTCCCCTCGAGTCTGTCTCTTTGAAGAAGTCCCTTCTCCTGAATCCTCTGAATCTCGCCTTCTCTTCTCTTCTAACAATGCTTCGTGTTGGTTCTTGACGATGTACGCATGCACCGATAGAGCTTCTATCGGATCCTCCCATCCAGTATCCCTTCTGATCGTTGCAGCTGTCCTCTGCAACGTCTCACGTGCCATCTTCCCTTTCTGTTTCATGGAGATGGCAGATGACCACAACTCACTTGGCTCAACTTGCTTGTTGAAACTCCTCTCAGCCTGATTCTCAACCCTTGTGCCATAAGTTCCAGCTTCCACCATTGCAACTGCTTGCGCTGATAGGTGGTCCTCAACCAACTTCTTCATCCCTCCCCTACCAAAGTTGGTCTGAAGAAGTGCACCAGTATCCCTCAACGCTACCTTCCCATCCTTCCAGAAGATCACTCCTTGCTGCAGAATATCTGTGAACTCCTTGCAATCTCTGCGCGGATGATCAGTACCATCGCACCAGATACATCGCTGGATCCAGCCTTGCTTCTCAACCGGTCTTACTCCACTTGTAGATCCCTTCTCTTCCAATCTGGTGAGCTTGATCTGCAGATCTCTCATTCCACGCAATATCTCCTCAAGGTTTGAGTCATCCTTCTTCGGAGATACCATGGGTGCCTGAACAACTGGAACAACCGGAACAACAGGAACAGCTGGAGCAACAGGTACTACTTGTCTAGCAACAGGAACTGATCGGACTACAGGAACAGGTGTTACAGCTGTAGGTGTTGGCGCCAGTCTCCTAACAAGAACTTTCTCTCGTCTCCGCTCCCTCTTGGTAAGCAGACCAACAGCTTCTTCAACCTTCTTCCAGCTGCTGGTCAATCCATCGTCCTCCTCCCGGTCTTCCAGAAGTACCTCTAGCTTCTCCTGCAACTTCTCATCTGCAGCCCGAAGAAATAGCTCTGTCTTGTTGGACTGCAACGTCAACTTCTCCATCCTGGTCAGCCGTGAAAACTGCTTCTCAAACTCTCTGAGCAACTCAGTAGCTTGTAAACCCTTCCTTGGTTGCTCAACCCACTCCAAGAATGACTTCTTGGTGACTCGATCAGAGTCATCCAAGAAGTACTCATCCATCAAGGCACGAGCAAAAGTCTCCCAATCCTTGTTAAAATGCTTCGTTAGCATTTTAACATGATCCCTAATCTCTGGAGCTGTTGCCAACTCAAACGTCTCAATCATCTCATCTTCTGAGACCCGGTTCAGCTCCATCTCCTCCACATAATGTCTCAGATACCTTGAGACATCTCTTCCATCAAACTGGTCAATCCTGCTGACCACCGCTTGTAGCGCCTTTGTTGCCAAAGCTTCCTTCCGCTCATCAGATTGTTGCTGCCGTAAGAACATAGTGAAAGCTTGGAACATCGATGCAGTCGCTGGATCCAACTGCACCTTCGGCAACCCACTTGAACCACTAGCTCCATCACCATCACCTTTCCCATCCCCACTCATGACTGCCAATCCCTTCTTCAAAGTTCACACACAGAAGAAATCTCCACCCCAGACCTTCACGTCGAGTTCACCACCGTATCGTGTCGGATATTTTGTGCGTGAAGGATGTCCAGGAAAACGTGAGGTTCCTGGCTGTGGAGATGCTGTGTGCCAAACAGAGACAAGACAGAGAAGAACAACCACGAAAAAGGAATGCTGCGATATATACCACTCTGAAAGTATGTACACTGTCGATTCTTTCTCCAAACAGCACAAAACTGAGGAAAAGACCAGAGCGGTCTGTAACCTACTTCAGAAGCCCTGAAACAAACCCCTGAAACGTAACCCTAGTCTGAAATCGCCAAAACGTAGCTCAAAGCAAGAGGAACTTCTCTTTGCTAACAACCAGAGCCACAACAGTATCATGCGATCCAAACCCAAGTCCAAACCACATCCACACACTAGCTCTTGGCTAAAGCTAGCTACCACAAGCCATACACAACCAACTAAGTCCTTAACGAACTCAAAAGGACGAAACCTATAGCGAAGGAACCGAAAAAGACCTATCTGGGAACTTTCTCCTTTCGCCAAACGATCTTCAAATGTTGGTAGGGTCTCCTTCCCTGACTCCGTTGGCCTAAGAAACCTTCAGATCCGGCTCCCGATAGTTGAGATATCGCTAATTTTCGGTCGTAGGTGACCGAACCTTCAAAAACTCCTCCCTGCGGCTTAAAACCGCTCACACCGCACAAACGGATCGTCTAAACTGATATACGTCTTCGCTGGTAGGTAGATCTGGCTACTCTGAACCCAACAAGACTCCAAACAAGCCGTTTGGAGTTCCCCTTGCAAAACTACTCAAGAAATTTGGTCGCAGGCTACAAAAAACTGACGTAAATCGGCTCCCTGCGGCTCAAATTTGCTCACCACACCCAAACCAACAATCCAATTCACTTACAGTCTTCTCCTGTGCGTACATGAGGACTCCCTGATCGTGTAGGCACCAAGAACAAAGAGCTTGGCTCACCGATCGCGAAGAACAATCCAATCTCAGGTCGCAGGCGATGAAAACCTGACGCAAGCGCTTCCTTGCGAGCCAATTTCTCTCACAACTCTCAAACCGCCCGATAAAACTTTGTATCGTCTTCAATTTCCTGAAGAACTCGTTGTTCTGATCCCGATGGATCCAAGGACAGCAAGTTTGGACTCCAGAACGGCCCGAACGGTCCAACTCTCCTTCACAGGTAACTGAAAACCCCAATTCTGCTCCCTGCGTCTCAATTTCTCCCAGAACACAACCCCCGATCCGTCTCTTCAAGAACCGTCTTAACCTGTGCGTAGCCTGCACAGATCTGAACCCGATGACACCTTGCGCGCGTGTATTGGACTTCCCAATTCTCCAAAACATCCACCGACAGGTCGCAGGAACAAGCAAGCCCCTTAAGCAGCCCCCTTGCAACAGTCTGTACGTACGAAGTTCAACTCTCAATAATAAGAAGCAGGCCCCTTGCGTGTTTGATATAACGCCTGAAGCCCTAAATACCCAGTCAGCAAGTAACTAGGGGCCTAGCTTGATTTTACCTTTTTCCGAATCGCATAACTTCTTCTCTGGATGTCCAAACGAAATAAACAAGATGCCCATGGAAAGCTGACAACGAGCTCTATCCATCTATGCGATAAAAGTAAAGATCCGAAGTTGTGCCAAAAGCTCGTAAGCTGGGGCCTAGCTTGTCTTCTCTTGAGTGTCTTTGGAGCAACAAGTATCGAAGTTTGAATTTCAAGTAGGAGCCGGTCCACGACACGACAACGGAATACTTGGGAAGACGGCTCGTCTTGCTGTCTTCTAGAAGACATCTTGTCTTCCGGGGCTTCTTCGCGGGATCTTCTCGGCTTCCAACGCTATAACTACCAAGTGCACAGCGAGGACGAACTCCTCCTTCTCCAGTTCGGATCCAGTCGATGATGCTGAGACTTGGGAAGATGCAGTTGCGGGTGTCAGAAGCGAGAGAAGACCATAGAGTGTCTTCACTCTCTCTATCTGCCAATCCAAATACCTGAACATGCTTTCTCTGCATTCCACCAACATTGTCTTGGACTCGTTGTCCCATCCTCTAGCAAGGGTAAGCAACTTCCTACCCGCGGTGAAGTTGAACTTCTTCCGGAGCGCCTCCACCAACTGTGCTAGCATTTCTTGCGCACGAGCTTCCGCTGCTTCCCGCTGCGTTGTCCTGTTGTGGGACCAGTTAGTATGTAAATTACCCGTGTAAGTCCGTTTTGCACACAGTTGTGGAAGTTGTGGTGTAATGGGATCTAAAACATTGCTCTTATGAGCTTAGAATGCTCTATTATCTGCTGGGGGTCTCCATGGGGCAGAAAAGGACAAGGTTGAGTCCTTTAACTTCCCATTGGTCCACCAAAAAGTGAAGGTAACTTGTCCTCTACCTAAGTGCGCGCTCTGGGGGAGATCGGGACACTTTGACGAGGGATTTTGGAGATCGGAGGGCATGGGCGGAGAGCTCTCGACGGGAGGAGCACTTGACCACAAATTTCACTTGATTTGGAGGTCCAGGGCATACGTTATGGCGATTTGAAGTTCATAGAGTGATGAGAATACATAGCTTTCTCTTCCGATTGTAAGATTAAGGAGTTCGAGTGATTGAGCCGTCAGACTGAGACCAGATTTCATGAGCTTGTAGTCTGTCAGTTTCTGAAGCTCTGACCACAAATTTCACCACCGGATGTTCTGCGGATTGAGCGCAATGGCGATTTGAAGACGACAGGGTGCAGAAAGCTCTCAATCTGGAGCAGCAACTTTGCAGATTTATGGAGGATGATCCGAACGGTCAAATCGGCTCAAATTTCCTGAGTAGTGAGTTTACTTTCTGAATTGATACCACAGGAAGTTTGAGTGGAAGTGCACGGTTCATTTAGGCGAAGAAGCTTCTGTCCTGAATCTGAGATTGGAAGTGCGTGTTAGTTTCTATGGATTTGTGTTCATTGTGGGAGAAGATCTAGCCGTCAGATGTTCCTGAAATTTGACCTGTAAGTAAGGATTCTAGTATCCTACCTACGTGGCAAGTTTGAGAGGAGACTATGCTGTAGATCTGTAACTATCATGTGTGAAAGTTCGCTGTTTTTCTGTCGAGTTGTATCAACAACGGTATCTAGTCCAGGTCCCGAGTCTTGTTAGCGGCAGCTGGCAGAAAAGTATCCAGTGTGACGTTTGTATTGCTTTGACGTATTCTAGGCGTAGATAAGACTTTAGCGACCTACGTTGTAACCACATCATGTGGTTATCAGGTTCGCACTCAACGTGGCAAAGTGCGATCCTTGACCTGTAAAGTCGACTACCTGTCTAGCCTAGTCTCTTGTATTGGGACACGTTACGGTGCATGCATTTGAGCCTTTCACCCAGTCGACCTACACGTGGATGAGTATGACGGCACCAAACATGCGATGTGCATGTGTGCCACCTCATCGGTCCGTGTGGCTTGGGTTGCTCGGTTAGGGAGCTTGCACCTGTCCTTGTTTTGTGTTCGAAACTTTTAAGCAAAGGGGAGTGACCTGTGTGGAGGCATTCGACCTTGAGAAGATTCAAGAGATTGTTCGTGGAGAGATCGGAGTGATCTTATGAGATTGAATCAGAGTTTTATGGATCGAGATACCTTTGTAGTTGGAGTGCACATGTTGTGAGAGATGGACGAAGGACTCTACTTACCGCCCAGATTCCTTTTTCGAAACCCTTTCTCGATTAAACTGATGTATATGGAACGAGTTCACTTTCAACAGTTTCTGATAGGATCCTTCGGGCATAACTTTACCGCGCAAGTCATGCTCTCGCCTGTCCTTGTGATCTTACCTGTTGTCACTTACGGCCAAGAATGGGATCTCACCGTCTTTATCCTCATCTAACGAAGGATGGATCTAAATCAGCTCCCTCCTGTAAACTCTAACACCCAGTGCGAGATAAGACACATCTGTCGACCCAAAGCCATGTACGAAGCCCTAGTAGTGAGAAACTTCGGAGAGGAATACTACCGAGAGATCATGTCATCACATATCCCGTTTGTCGTGCCCATGATCATCCAACGTTTTCGTGTAGTTATCTTGACCCTTTACTGAGAGAAAGAAAGTGCTTAGTTATCGAGGAAGTTAGAGAGAAATCTACGAGATACTAGTCGCTCTGTTGTGCCTCGGTCGCTAACCACAGCCAGAAGGTACGCCCTTGCTCAAAGGAAAGGCTCTCGCTACGACATATTTGGTGCTTCCACTGAGAGCACACTTTGAGGTGGTTGAGTGAGTTGTTGCCGAGGAGCGTCAAGTATGAATCTTCCCGAAGCAATGGGGACGAGTGGAGGAGGAGCGGACGATCTGCTTCGAGCATTGACAATGTTGTTGAGACAACAACAAGGAGGCGATGTTGGAGAGCAGAAGTCTACAAGAGCTCTACAAGCGGTGGTGAAGAAGTTGGGGAGGTTCGATGGAAGGAACATCACGAAGTATGTTCGGGAGTATATTTGTGAGATGGAGGTAAATCGTGTGCCTAAGACAGAGATGATTTCTAGTTTCGAGTTGGCTGTGATACCTGAGATCCGTAGTCAAGTGACAAAGTTGAAGGATGCACGTACGAGTTCTTGGGAGGAGTATGAGCAGAGGTTGAAGAGTGAATTTTTTGATGATGATGCGGATAGAGTAACCAAGAGAACATTCTTGGAGTGGATAGAGCAGCGTCCGGGGAATGAGATGATGCCAAATGAGTTGTTGTGTGAGTTTGAGAAACGATTCTGTTAATTGTCTCCATCTGAGAGGACAACGCTTGATTTAAGGAAGACAGAACTTTTTCTAGAAGCTGCTGATGAAAATCTAGAGGACAAGCTTTTCTTGATGTTAGCAGAAAAGGGAGAAGAAGGAGGAGTGAGCACAGACTGGAGAAAGGTAGAGGAAGCTGTTACTATTCTCACGAAGCAGAAACGTGGAAGAGGTAGAGCTGCAACCTTGAGGTTTGATGTCTCTTTAGCTCCATTGCCCAAGCCTGCCAATAGCAAGATTGAAGATTCTACAATCGATGAGTTGGTTAAGGGTCTGAGAGAGTTAAAGATAGAGATGGCAGAGCTAAAACATAGTCGAAGTCCTGGTGATACCAATGCATCTTCAACTAGCAGAAATTTTGTTAGAAGATGTATATGGTGTGACAGTACTGAACACCAACGTCGAGATTGTGAGGAGTTTTCCGAGGCTCTCAGAACCGGAGTCGTGAATTTTAGAGATGGAAAGATTCATCTCGCCCAAACTGGTGCGCCGTTGGGTACCAACTTTGATAAGGGAGGAATGAAGAGTTTGGTGAGAGGTCAGGTTGGTATAGCTACGGCGATACGTACAATAAATCCTGAAACATTTGCGATTGAAATAGATGTACCGGTTGTAGCAGCTGTTAAGAGCGATGTAGTTGAAGTTCCACGAGAAGTAATGTTACGAGGTACGGAGGCAATTCGCCGCATTACTGGATGGGATGATCCTGTAGAGGCAGGGTGTGTCAAAGCTTATCTGGTACAATAGAAGCATGTAAGCTGGCATGATGCGATTGTGGAAGAGAAAAGGAGACGTGATGATGATGTTGCTGATCCGGAGGAGGCTACAAGGAGAACCAGAGCCACTAAGAGGAGAAGGCAACAAGAGACATCACCTTCCGATATCCCTTCGACGTCTCAAGGGGCATCTACATCTGAACCTATGGTTGATGTTCCTATTCATGACACGGAGATGAGAGAGAAAGGCAAAGGAGCGTCTTCAAAGGGCAAAGGTAAAGCACCGACCTACATACTACAGTCTGATATCGAGACCAGCACCAACTTGAAGGAGATTCTTGAAGAGAGAATTTTGGATGCAAAGATAGAATTTTCCTTGCGAGAGGCCTTGGGAATAGCTAAACGTGATTTTCATGAGTTGATCATAGATGTGATCAAAAGAAAGAGACAGATGACTGCGGATACAGTGATGGTGAAAGCATTGGATACTGATATCACTGGGGAAGAAGATGAAGAGTTAGGTCGCGTATTTGCCCAAAAGCATGTACTATAGGCGTCGAAAGGAAGAGAGGCAAGAGTTTCAGACTGTGCTGCAGAGCATGGCGACGAGAAGCAACATGAGAGTCACTATTCTCGAGCATATAAGGCTCGTGCAACTACAGAGACAAGGGTCCGACTGGGTAACTTGTCAGAGGCTATAGTGGCGTTGGTGGATCACGGTTCGGAGATTAATATCATGTCCAAAAACGTTTACGAGAAGGGGAAGTGGCCAATCGACACAGGACATGGATGGATTCTTCGTGCTGCTAACAACCAAAGAGGTGAACTTTTTGGTGCTTGTCCAGCTGTCAAAACTCGTATAGGAGATGTAGAGATAGAACAAAACTTTTTTGTTCAGAGTGTAGCTGCTTATCCTGTGATCCTTGGTCAACCATATATTACTGCGTCTAGGATGGAGACGAAAGTAATGGACGATGAGTCTCATTATGCTCGTATCAGAAGTCAAGATGGTACGAGGGCGGTACAGTTTCTTACTGTACGTACGGGTCATGAAAGGAATAGAGAGAAGCTAAGGGACAGTCCCTTAAGGACTGACAAAGAGTTTTCGGATTTTTAGTTAACACTCCTGTAGAGCGGGAGTATGAGAGTGTTGATAGGAGAAAGAGCTTTCCGCTAGCGTCAGAAGATGAAGGAGAGATGTTTAAATGTGGATTTGCTCAGTTTTCTGAAACATGTGTAAATAGATTTCGAGTGGTAGAAGAGATGGATAGTGTACAAAGACGATGTGTGAAGAAGCAGGAAGATCTCTTCAAAAGTCAAGGAGTTTTGTTAGATCAGGAGTTCATTAACGGGGTGTACGAAGAAGAGGGCTTTGAAAATACTCTTGAGGAGGTTTTGTCGTTTATAAGCACCGATTCTTTGGTTAATGGATTAGTCGTGATCCGTTCACGTGAGTTACATGAGGAGATTACAAGATTCGTCGAGGATGGTTACAAGGTTCAGCTTCAGATGAAAGGAGATCATGAGTTGGAGTTAGAAAGGAGTAGAGCCACGAATCACCAAGAAGCGCAGGTTCATACAAAATACAAGACTGCGGCGCGTAAAGTGAAGCCGGTGGCTACTCAACTACCTGAAGACTCTAACAAGCAAGTGGAACGAGCATAGACTGAACCAGTTCTGCGAGATTCACAGAGAGTAGGACACAGGTTCACAGAAGAGACACTCAAACGACTGCAGATTGGAGGGGGTGAGTTTCTCACTGAGGAAGAGAGAAAGCGTTTTCATGAGATGTTGAGAAGGCATGGAAAGGCTTTTGCTTTCAGTGCAGAAGAGATCAGATGTGCAGATACGAGTGTCGTAGCACCCATGGTGATCTTCACAGTACCACATGTGCCTTGGGACTTGAAGCCTATACGAGTGCCACGAGCTATGTTGCCAAAGCTTGTTGAATTGTTGAAAGAGAAGATACGCATGGGTATTTTAGAGCCATCTATGAGACTTTACTCGAGTCGGTGGTTTACTGTACCTAAGAAGTCAGGGGCTCTTAGGTTCATCCAAGACATGCAACACGCTAACAAGGTGACTATCCGGAACATGGGATCAGGACCCATAGTAGATGAGGTTGCAGAAACTTTTGCTGGGCGTGCTATCTACTCGATTGGGGATTTATACTCTGGGTATGATCAGTTCCAGTTGGCAATAGAGAGCAGAGATCTCACCACCATGCGTACTCCGCTTGGGCTTGTAAGGATGTGCACATTACCACAAGGAGCGACAAACTCTGTTGCTCATGTGCAAAATGCAATGAATAGGATTTTGAGAGAATTCATTCCGGAGAAGACCATACCTTTCATAGATGATATTCCTATGAAAGGGTGTGCGGTCGAAGACAAAGATGAGAAGATGACTGAGGATGGATGTCGAAGATTTGTGGTTGATCATATTCACGATGTGGAGATGATATTAACAAAGCTTGAGGAGGTAACTCTCACTCTTTCAGCAGAGAAGTCGAGCTTTGGAGTCCCGGAGATTGTTGTGGTTGGTCATCTTTGTGAAGCTTTTGGCCGACGTCCGAACCCATCAAAGGTTGATGCCATTGGGAGGATGAAAGATTGTGCCAACACCACAGAGGTTAGGAGATTCTTGGGAGCTTGTTTGTTCTATCGAGTGTGGATTCCTCATTTTGGTCATATGTCTGAATCATTGTATGAGTTGTTGAGGAAGCGAAGAAGGTTCACTTGGGGTGAGGAGCAGAGGGTCGCTATGGTGCGACTAAAAGAAGCGTTAAAGTCACCACCGGTTCTACGACAGTTGAGCTATGATTGTGGTAGACCCATAGTCGTTACTGTTGATACTAGTCCTATCGCTATAGGTTGGACAATAGGGCAGGATGATGGTGAGGAAAAGAGGTTTGCAACAAGATTTGGTGCTCGCATACTTACAGAACGACAAAGGAGATACCCTCAAGTCAAACGGGAGCTCTAGGGCGTTGTAACTGCAATGAAAGCTGAGAAGGAGTATCTCATTGGAGCACATGTACTACTTGAAACTGATTGCTTACCTTTGTTAGGAATGATAGCGAACTGCACAACGCCTGATATTGCTATGTTACGTTGGATAGCTTACGTTAGGTCGTTGAATCCAGAGTTGAGACACATAGCAGGGAAGATGAATTCGATGGCAGACATGTTGTCTAGAGCTAGGTACTCTCAAGAAGAAGATATGGGGGCGGAAGATATGGATGAAGATGATGCAGAGGAGGGGCAAGTTCTACAACTATCAAGCGAGGACCGAAGTCGCTTGGATGGTGTTCTTCCTTTCAAGGAAGAACTCTACTGTGGGAGGCTCAAGGAAATCGGACGCTATCTAAGCACTCTTCAGAAGTATGAAGAATGGACGGAGAAAGTCTTCAAGGAGATACGACATCAGGCCTATGGCTATCTATTACGAGATGGATATCTGTGGAAGAGGCCAAAGAGGAGAGATGGAGTACCCTTGAGAGTAGTGGACGATGCAGAGACCAAGAAACAAGTACTCGAACAATTCCATGATACCTTATGGGCAAGACATCGAGGTACATGGGCAACCTTTACCAAGATCAAGGAGAGGTATTGGTGGAAAGGATTGTATCGAGATGTAGAGAAGTTTGTTGGGTCATGCATTGAATGTCAATTCCAATCCAAGATTCAGTATAGGGATGGATTGAAACCCACATATCCTTTGTCCATTCACTTCCAATGGGTTTTGAATTTGGTTGCCATGCCACCAGGAATTTGGGGCATGCGTCATTTAGTTCTGACTCGAGAAGAACTATCTAACTTTATAGAAGGGAGGGCTTTACGCACCAAAGCTACTGAGCCTGTCTGTCGATTCATATTAGAAGATATCGTTTCTAGATATGGAAGCGTGGGGAGAATCCGTGCAGATAGAGGAGAGTTGAATGCAGATGAAGCACGTGAGTTCTTCAACAGATATGGAATACGATTGAAGTTGACCACCTCGATGAACCCGGAAGCGAATGGGAAAAGTGAACGAGGACACCCACCAATCATCCAAGCATTGGTGAAAGCATGCAGGGGGCGTCATGGGGACTGGCCTAGACTTCTTCCTTTTGCGTTGTGAGTTGATAGAACTACTCATAGTACTGTCACCGGTTACATGTCTACAGAATTGATGACCGGTCAAAAACCTATCATGCCAGCAGAAGGAGACGTTCCTACTTGGGTATGTCTACCTTGGGAGGATGGTTCTGATAGGGAAGGACTATTAGCACTACGAATTCAGCAGCTTGAGCGACGTGAGGAGGACCTCGAAGAAGCATTGGTCAAACTCAAGGAGGCGAGGTTGAAGAACAAAGAGCGGTTCGACAAGACACATCGACTACGAAAGACGCCAATCCGCGAAGGTGACTGGGTCATAGTATATGACAACAGTTTGGATAACCAACACAGCACTATCAAGAAGTTTGCACGACGTTGGTTTGGTCCCTATGTTGTTGTTGTCGTTCACGACAAGGCCACATATGGTTTGCGAGAATTGGATGGTACACTCTTGAAGTTATCCATTGCTGGTAAAAGGGTCAAGGTGTTCCGAAGACGTGAAGGATTTCTTGATTTCGATGAACTTCCCCAGTCTGATTCTCATCTTTCCGGACCTTATGCGAGGGAAGATGATGATGAACCTGACAATTCGGAGCACGATGAGGGATACGATGATGACTATGGATAACAAGTTGGCACATACCAGAGGATGTGCAGGTTTGGAGGGGGTGAATGTCCTGTTGTGGGACCAGTTAGTATGTAAATTACCCGTGTAAGTCCGTTTTGCACACAGTTGTGGAAGTTGTGGTGTAATGGGATCTAAAACATTGCTCTTATGAGCTTAGAATGCTCTATTATCTGCTGGGGGTCTCCATGGGGCAGAAAAGGACAAGGTTGAGTCCTTTAACTTCCCATTGGTCCACCAAAAAGTGAAGGTAACTTGTCCTCTACCTAAATGCGCGCTCTGGGGGGGATCGGGGCACTTTGACGAGGGATTTTGGAGATCGGAGGGCATGGGCGGAGAGCTCTCGACGGGAGGAGCAATCTGACCACAAATTTCACTTGATTTGGAGGTCCAGGGCATACGTTATGGCGATTTGAAGTTCATAGAGTGATGAGAATACATAGCTTTCTCTTCCTCGTGTAAGATTATCACGATCGGGACACGTTACGGTGCATGCATTTGAGCCTTTCACCCAGTCGACCTACACGTGGATGAGTATGACGGCACCAAACATGCGATGTGCATGTGTGCCACCTCATCGGTCCGTGTGGCTTGGGTTGCTCGGTTAGGGAGCTTGCACCTGTCCTTGTTTTGTGTTCGAAACTTTTAAGCAAAGGGGAGTGACCTGTGTGGAGGCATTCGACCTTGAGAAGATTCAAGAGATTGTTCGTGGAGAGATCGGAGTGATCTTATGAGATTGAATCAGAGTTTTATGGATCGAGATACCTTTGTAGTTGGAGTGCACATGTTGTGAGAGATGGACGAAGGACTCTACTTACCGCCCAGATTCCTTTTTCGAAACCCTTTCTCGATTAAACTGATGTATATGGAACGAGTTCACTTTCAACAGTTTCTGATAGGATCCTTCGGGCATAACTTTACCGCGCAAGTCATGCTCTCGCCTGTCCTTGTGATCTTACCTGTTGTCACTTACGGCCAAGAATGGGATCTCACCGTCTTTATCCTCATCTAACGAAGGATGGATCTAAATCAGCTCCCTCCTGTAAACTCTAACACCCAGTGCGAGATAAGACACATCTGTCGACCCAAAGCCATGTACGAAGCCCTAGTAGTGAGAAACTTCGGAGAGGAATACTACCGAGAGATCATGTCATCACATATCCCGTTTGTCGTGCCCATGATCATCCAACGTTTTCGTGTAGTTATCTTGACCCTTTACTGAGAGAAAGAAAGTGCTTAGTTATCGAGGAAGTTAGAGAGAAATCTACGAGATACTAGTCGCTCTGTTGTGCCTCGGTCGCTAACCACAGCCAGAAGGTACGCCCTTGCTCAAAGGAAAGGCTCTCGCTACGACAGCGTCTTCTCGGCTTCCACTCGCGCTTCTGCGACTTCCCGCTGCATCTTCCATGTCGTCTTCTCCTTTGCGAGGGCGGTGATCTTCTCTCGCACTCGGAGAACCTCCTGATCGTGCTGCTGCAAGCGTGCCTGTAACTCCTGGTTGCTCTTCCGAAGCTGCACCAACTCCTTGGTATAAGCGGCTGCTTCTTCCTTGAACTTTGCTGCGAGCTTCTCCGTGATATGAAGGTCAGCTTCCAGTGCTTCTGCCTTCTTCTGGTCCTCTTCCTGCTGTATCAGGAAACGCAGACTGAATCCAAGTTGCAAGGGCTTCTCCTGAACCTTCGCTCTCTTCTCCAGCAACTCCATAGCTGGCTGGATCTCTGAGTGGAAGAATGCGCTGAACTCTTCCAATCTTCTTCCTGCGGAAGACAAGTTCATCTCCACAATCCGATCGGAGGTGCCTTCCTTCTTCCCTAGAGGCAAGGATGCCTCGTCTGCTGTTGTCGTCTTCTGCTTCTGCACAGGGGGAGAAGTCACTCTTCTCGTCTTCCGGGGTGGAAGATCCCTCCCTGGGGTAGAAGCGGTCCTCTTTACTGCGCTTCCTCGCTTCGCAGTAGGGGTACCCATCCGTCCGTCATCTTCTAGAGTATTCGGAAGACTCCCTGGTGTGGCAGAAACGGTCTTCTGCTCCGGTCGGGTACTCAAGAACTCCTCCGGTGAGTCAGACTCCGATCCCGAATGAATGAGGGAGTTGGGCTTCCTAGGTACACTTCTAGGACCCATCTTCCTTGGGGGTGTGGCGTCTTCCGACCCACTAGAGTCGTCTTCCCTCACCAGAAGCGTCTTCTGATGAGTACCGGGTCTTGTCTGCGGCATCAGGGTGGGCGGGGGAGTCATTGCTGCTGCTCGGTCGTCTTCTCCCGAGCTCTCCTCCTTCTCTTCGCGCTTTCCTGTTGGCCTGTACCTTGCCAGCTGATCTTCCGTGAGATCCCCCTTGATCACGTACAGGTAACAGAAGAATGGAGTGAGATGTCCTCCTGCTGGAGTACCTAAGTATGCTAGCTCTGTCTGCACGTAGGCGTGAATGTACGCCCCCCAGTTGACACTCTCCCCGGCACACACTGCTTCCAAGAACGCTACGTCTTGATCTCCAAGATACCTTGTCTTCTGCGCTTTCCCCTTGGGAAAGAGATGCAGAAATAGCTTCGCCAGAAGTCGCTTCTTCGGCTCCCGGTAAGATTCGACCTTCCACCTGTTTCTCCCCTGCCTTTCTTCCAGGAAGAGACAAGTGGTGCTCCCAGGAAAGTGCCACTGTCTTGAGATTATGGGTGAGATCTTCTTCTCGTACCAATAACCTTGGTGCTCCTCTTCTGACCTGTGAAAGGCCATGCGCCACCAATCTTCGGTCCAGGAAGATGATCTTCCACGAGCTACTCCTGCCTTCACAAGTACACGGTTGCGTGGCGGTAATGCTGTCCAAACTTCCTTCAGAAGACTCTGGTCGGCAAGGTTTCAGTTCCATAAGAAGAAGTCGAGACCCAACTCCTCGATGAAGGGTGAGACCTCGACCAATTTTGCCGCTGGTAACACCAATCCGCGCGGATGCATCGACATACTGGGAAACTCTGTTGCACTAAGCCACGCGTGTTTACTGTGAGCTGAAGGCTCAGTCCTTCCCAAGTGCCCACAGTCTAGCTTCTACTTCTCAGAAGACGAAACTAGTCTTCCAGAAGACAGCTACTCCGTCTTCCGGGATTCTAGCAGTACTTTCCTAAATAGCCCTCGTCTTCCGAACTATATCCAAACAATCCTAACTAAGCAAGGCCTCGCATGGATTACCAAGAAGACAACCCACTTTGCATTACATCCTACTTCTTATCAGAAGATACAAGATTCACGAAATGTAGAGTGCATAACAGATCGCGGGCTCCTGCGGTGACAGTGGCCTCCGGGAAGACTCCCAGGACAGCTTCCGATTCAATGTCTTTCTCAGAAGACCTCCCGAAGTCAGGCTTCCCTTCACTGGTCTCACTTGTCTTTTTCTTCCTACGCGTAATCTATCCTCACAACAGACTCAAGACATTGGCACTCTGTTTTTCTGACTTCTCACCTCTCATACACACTCAGAAGAAGCTTGCTGCTCGGTGGGAAGACATGACCCATTCTCTCCAGATTCTGCCAGCAAGACTTCTCACGACTCTCTCGTAAGTTCGGGAAGAAGAAGAAATGGGTTGCTATGGGTCGGACAGAAGAGACTCGAAATGGACCCTCACGTCTTCTCGCGCATTTTGCCAGCCCTTCCTGTCTTCTAGTCTCTCTAGGAAGATGTGGATTTGAGAAGCTTGGAAGACCGGGAGGCACAGGCCTAGTTCTCGCCTTCCAACTTCTCAAAATAACAAAACAACTCACCACGCCACTCAGGATTCGTACCAAGCCTCTCTTAATACCAAAGCAAAGCAAATCCACCTTTGATACGAATTGTATACAGTCGGACTTCCGAAGACAGTCAGGCTTCCGAAGATGTCTAGCTTCCGAAGACGTCGGGCTTCCGAAGATGTTCCAATCTCAGAAGCGTCTTTTGTTCAAGGTTTCGGGGGTAGAGGGATGGTTGGGTAGAGAAATTGATAGCTAGGATCTCCAATTTGAGGACTATGGGTAGGGAAGCTCGAATTGAACTCGGGAAGAAGCAAGAAGATGTCTGACAGAAATTGGGCAGCGCTTCCGCGCCCAATGTCATAATAGGAAAATAAGGATGGGGGAATCGATCGATCAGGTTGCCTGCAAATCACCGGGGAAGTGTGGGGGATACCGAACAAAGACGAGAAGCAGTGAGGAAGGGAAGAGAACATGGGAAGAACCTCTACTGTCTTCTGTCGACTTCTCGAGCTGTCTTCGATCTTCCGCGCGCTTTTGGCTCTGGTTCCAGCTCCAATGCGATCCCACAAGGTTGCTTCCGCTGTCAGCTTCTGGGAGCTCACAGAAAACCGTCTTCAGCTCGACACTCTTCTGCGCTCAGCAATTCGACTTTGCCTTTCTTCTAACTTCGAATCGATCCTAACCTCATTCGATTTCACTCGCTGATTTCCTCACTCAAATCAACTCGCTGCCTGAATCAATCTTCTCGATCTCCAGTCTCTCGATGCGGGAAGCAGGTAGGTTTCTGTGTTAATGCGTTTCCTGCGCATCTTCCCCGTAGTTTAGGGGTTTCGACCCTCCTGACCTACCTAACCGATTCGGTGCTACCCGGTAGGTGCACCTACTCCTTACGTGGTTAAGCATCCATGGTTGCCGTCTTCCGGAAGGTGCGTGTCTTCCGCCGTCTTCCATCTTCCGAAGACACCACCGAGAAGACGTTCTTCGGAAGACGGTCGTCTTCCGAAGAAGTCAACTTATTATTACAAGCAGCCCTTAAGGTCATCTTCCTGCTAAGGAAGCCGTAATCTTAAGTAACAACGCTTCTTCAGTTATACAGATAAGTTATTAATCTCAAAAATCTCAAAAATTCGTGAATCCTGTAATTTGTGGGCATCACAAGGAGTTCGACTTCGCTGTCCACTTGGTGGTGATAGCATTGGAAGTCGAGAAGAAGATAGAAGAAGTCCCGGAAGACAAGACGTCTTCAGAAAAACAGGAAGTGAAGGTGTCTTTCCAGGTGTTCAGAGTGGAGGAGGTGACTACCTCTGACCATTGTGAGGTTACCCAGCTCCTAGTGTCGAGCAGGTGCCACAGAAGAGCCATAAAGCGTAGATGGATTCAGTTTCCCAGGGACCTCTTCTGGCTTCTGAAGCCATGGTGGAAGCACACATGATGATCATTGAGGAGGATGCCATCTCAGTCGCACCAGAAGTACCAGCAGAGCCACCTATGGTGTCAGAAGCCGAATTAGGATGTCGAGCAGGTGAGGATCCCATGAGGACTACACCTGACGACAAGGAGTAGGTAGTGGAGAGAGTTAGCAGTTAATTACCTTGGTTATTTTTTGATAGAATCAAAGTGTACTATTTTAAGAGAGACAACTCTCACTTTATTTTTAGGTGACTGTCCATGTAACAGGATAAGCAACGGTAGGAGTAGGAAAGTAGTTTCCAAATTGAGAAGGGAACCGAAGCCTGGGAGATGGTGGCCTTCTGAAAGCGTCTCATTTTTCCTTGCTGTGAGTTGTGATTAGAAGGGATCTCTCTCTTGCGACTCAAGGCAAATTGTATAAAATAGATGTCTATGTAGGATTTCAGACACACATACGCATCATACACATTTTTACACACATGCACTGCGGGTGTAGAGTTTTAAAGTAGGTCTGTACCTCCACTCCTAGCAGGGGATCGAAAGGATGTAGAACAGGAATAGACGTAATAGAACAGGGCATGGCATTATCATGCAGTCCTGCTCCTAAGCTGGTGTGTCGAGGGGTAGTGACAGGAAGTGGATGGAGTGAGCTTCTAGAAGCCAATGTAACTTCTTCTCGTGTATTGGATTTCAGATTTGATTACGATGGCTTTGTATGTGTCTTCTGGGTAGTGGGGTTTCTCGAATTCCTACCCAATTGTGCATGGAAAGCCTTCTTCTTGAGTGGCGGTGATTGTTAGAAGTTGTGCAGAGTCCAAGCTCGTCTCATCCAGTGAGAGCACTTCGGATCCACGTACGGACAGTCTCATGGGAGAGTGGTCTCTGAAGTCAGACTAGCCGGACTAAAGACAGAAGAAGCTGGAAGTCTTCTTTCCACAACAGAATATGACATCCTTGATTGGAAGACTGTGAAACTGTAAGCCGGTTTTTGATCTTCTTCCTCAAATTACTACAAGCAATAATGGCTTGTTAGTCAAGATCCGGACTAGAAGCCTATCGGAATCTTAATTTCTTTTTTTCTTCTTGTTTCCTCTTATTTGGATTTTTCTTGCTTCCTCATCTTCTTGTGATCTCCGTGGTGACGGCATGAATTGACTAATCAGACCGGCGGCGTAGCTCAAGTCTGGTCTGGTGATCGTCAGATAGATAAGACTCCCAACCATATGTCTGTACATGCGTGGATCATCAAGTAACTCACCATTCTCTGCTTCTAGCTTTATCCTTGCTCTAATGACGTAGCAATGGGTTTGCAGTCAAACATACCAAATCTCTCAAGCATACTGAGAGCATAATGAGAGCATATTGTCGTTGTACAAGCCAAACATCTTTCCCATCTCTAATGAACTCCATAGCAAGGAAGTACTTGAGTTTTCCTAAGTCTATCATCTCGAACTCGAGTTTCAAGTGATCCTTGATCTGGGAAATAAGCTCCTCATAGTTACCGGTAATGATCAAGTCATCAACATAGATGGTGATCACAACAATCCGGTCTTGTATTCGCAACGAATACAAGATAGAGTTTGAACTACAAAGATGGAAACCAAGAGATTGCAAGTAAGAGTTGATCTTTGCATACCATGCTCTTGGTGCCTGTTTCAGACCATAGAGGGCCTTCCGTAACTTACACACACGAGAAGGAAACTTCGGATCCTCATAACCTGGAGGGTGCTGCATGTAGACCTCGTCCTCAAGATCACCGTTGAGGAAAGCGTTCTTGAAGTCCATCTGGTGCATCTTCCAACCTTTCTGAGTTGCAACTGCAACTGCTGTTCAAATAGTCACCATCTTCGCAACATGAGCAAAGGTCTCCTCAAAATCAACTCCATGTTGTTGTGCGTAGCCCTTAGCTATCAATTTGGTCTTGTACCGACACACGGTACCATCCGAGTTGCGCTTGACCTTGAAGACCTACCTGCAACCAATCGCTTCTCTCCTATTCTCCTCTTCTCATCTTCTTCTATTGGATTTCCGAACCTTCTATTGAGTATCAGTAAATGTGAATGTCATTGTAGTGCTGCCGGAAGATCATTTTCGTAGGCATGAGCCTGGGAAGGCTACAGGGGACATACACCATGTGATTGATCTAAGCTCGTTGGAAATTGCAAGAGCAATGTGTGATAGGGAGTAGTAATTTGACATCTACGAAGCAGGGACAGTCTTCTGGAGGTGTCAAAAGTCGAGTTGAACCCCCAGAAGCTGAGAATTGCTTCGGGAAGACCATCGTGAGGAGACTATAAGCTGTGACTTGGAAGTAGTAATCATCTTCCCAGACTTCTCAGTGGATATTTGTGTGGTATTTTAGATAATAACAGTATTTTTGGGTCTAGAGCACCTTCTGAAGGGTCTAGAAGCCATGTGGTTTTGTGAGAAGACGGGATTTCTAGACAAATCCCGCGTGTTTGTGAGTTTGGACAGATCTTAGAACTTATAGCAGTAATATTAGTGTAAATCTTCTTGAGGAACGAAATCTTTTATGCTGCAATGGGCTAAAGGAGAAATCATGAGACACTACATATAGAAGCTACGTATTTTTGGCGTTGCTGCCGGAGATTTCATCTTAGTAACGATCGTTCTAAGCTTCTTGGATCTATGTGCCTGTAGTTGGTTGCATTTGGACTAACTTGGATCAAATTTTAGTGTGTTGTGGAACTCTATCTTGCTAGAAGATAAGAACCGCAACCAGAAGCTGATGAGAGACATCAGGGAGAATTTAGAAAAAACCACTTCCTCGCTTCCAAGAGCTTCTTGGAAGACTGCAGTCGAGCACAACATGAAGCCGGAGAGGGAGACGTTCCGAACCTGTGGATAGTCGTTTAGGATTCCAACTTACCAGATCAAGTATTAGAAGAAGACTGACACCTCTTCTCAGCACTATGGTGGATGTCTCTGACAAGAGAAAGAAGCAGAAGACGCACGGGTAAGGACCTTGAGTGGGTACACTCATCCAGCGGTATACTCCTCTCTCTCATCGTATGGAGCAAGACGAGAGTCTATTATGAGAGGTGGAACTCTATGGTAGCTATGATCGATATCAAGGCGAAGCGTTGGAGAGATCACTATAACTCTTGCACAAATGACCGATGTAATCTACATTCTTTTCTTGTTTATAGACTCTTGATCTTCTCTCTATTGGATTATATCTCGATAAGAGCTCCAGAAGGGAAGTTGTGCACATAAATGTGAAATCTTTTATCTTTTGCATATCTCTTTCTAGTAGCCTCTCACAACCTAGTTGTTAACTCGTACCAAAACTTGTAACAATCCAAGACCTCAAGATAATAGTCACATCCACAAAATTGAGAGCAAATATAGTTTATGGTCTCTTGGTATCGAAGGGAGGAGTCGTTATGCATAGACTGAGAGTTTTTCAGACCTTTGTCACTTTAGTCTTGAATAATTCTCGATCTAACCATCCACTTTTCTTCAAACTTCATAGACGTTTGACTATCTAGCAAACATTTACCATTAAGTACGTTGAAAAAATGTACTCAAATCCATTGTCTCAGTCAATCACCACATCTGATACTCATAATTAAAAAAAGGTGGTTAAACGGAAGCAAATTTGCATTGCTTTCAATAGCTCTGATTGTACAACTTCTGAAAATTGTGCTCCAACTCCATAATTCTTTGTCATGTCTATGTGTACCCGTTCAAAGCTATGTTTTCATATTATATGATCTTTGTCTCTCTGCAAGATGGTACAACTTCTTCGTCTAGAGTTGTACTTGGTTTGATAGCATAGACTTACGTGCCTTAGCGAACAAAGGATTTTCGACATGTTGATGTGATGGACTTGCATAATTCTCAAATTTGTAGTTTTGATGTTATAAATAAGATATTTTTACTCTTGATTATGAAATATTTTCTTCGATTGACATACTTGTCAAGCAACCAAATCAGATTGTATCTAATATTATTAGTTATGACATTATTGAATATGCATCTACAGATGAAATGTTATCATGTTGTGGATTTTTTTGTAATGTGAAAGTGTGTAAGGATGTGGAGCAAGTTAGCCCATTGCTTAGTAAGCTGCACCGCATGTAAGCTAAGCATGAGGTTAGATGGATCCTAAGTAAGCTAGATTTTAGGTAAAGCTATGACCTAGGTAAGTTGAGCTACAACTTAAAAGAGGAAATTTCTTGAAAACAAAAACTGACAATACCATGTTGTGGAGTTTGTTGAGCTTAGCATAATATGGCTAGAAACGGAATAGATGGGTTTGTGATGACAAAGTTACGTAGTTTAGGGTAGATGTGAAATGCAAAAGAAAAAATGGATCACAACTAGAGATATGGCTAGAATGGAAAGTTGATATCTACCCGTAGATTATAGTGTGTAGATAATATAAGAACTTCAATCATCAGAAACTGATTTATTTTGACAAAAATATGCATCTTTGACGTAGTAAATTAATAGAAAGAATAAAATAAGAAAGAAATATATAAGATGTTTCTACATTTTCTTTAAGCACATGTGTAGAGTGGAGAGATATGGATAGCTCAACCTACTAGGAATATGAGGTCTAGAGTTTAAATATCCTTTGAGCCTCTTCTTCCAGATCTTGGATCATTAGATGATCCATATACAACTGCGATAGAATTGCACGTCATCTCCAGCTATGGATGATTACAAGGGGTGCGGATTCGCTAAAATCTAGGGGCGAGAAACTATAACTCTATTAAATGTAGCTTATATGGATGACGCCTCTACATGCAGTGAAGTTCAAGTGATGAGTGTGATTTCTGCCGTACTTAAAGGCAGGAAATGATATATCTCTTTTATGTAACTTGAATCGGCGGCGTCTCCGCATGTAGTGAAATTCAATTGATGACTACCAAGGAAATCAACAAAAGATGGTGGATGAATTTCAAAGGATGTTTACAAACAATCACTATAAGAAGAAAGAGGAAAATTAAGATATCAAGTATTAAGAACTGATATCAAGAAAACTAAAATTCAGTCAAAACACCTGATGACCTCGCTAAGTATACAAATAACAATAAGTTGTTATTATAGTATCAAAATATCAAAATGTGTTATTTACCACCCAAGAAACCTAAGACCTCACACTCAGTGAGCCTAGTTGAGCGTGTGAAATAAACAAAAGTTGTTATTTAACACAAAGCGAGGCTTGCCGAGTGTCCTACTAAGTGCACAAGAAAACAAATTTTCTTCCTGATACTTGATATACTTCGGACTCTCGGGAAGAAAGACCTCATAGCGAAAATGGTGCTACTTGCAAAAAAACCCTTTGGCATAATTTTCTATTTTTTAATTATTTTTTTTGTGTACTTTTAAAGAACAAGAGTAGTCTTGAAAGAACGTATATGTTTGGCATGCCAAATGTTGTAACGTCGTGCATCGACCCCACATTGAAACATGGAAGACATAGATACAGATTTTTGTTAACTTGTCCTGAAAAATATTTAGACTTCACCGTAGTGTATATCTTGTTCAATAGGTCAAATTTGCTTTACGGATAGGTGTGAATAAGTTACGAGGTTTCAAAGATTTAAGATTTTGAATGTCGCAAATGCTGACGTGGCAACTGAGATGGTCATACGAGGCTGATGAGGCACTAACATGTCGCAATGTAACACTTAAGTGGCATTTTGTGCTGACATGACATGTGACTATGACATGACATTGATGACTTATGATGAGATGCTGATGTGACAAGTGCCAACGAGACAGACGATTGACATGCCGCTGCTGACTATGATGACTGCTGACATGGATTTAGGACTGAGATGGTGACCCACAAGGACAACATGTGGTGTATTGCATGCCATCTGATGGCGTGCATACATGTCGCTTGACGACTCTTGGTGATGACACGTGGTCCGGGACGAGTAGAAAGAGGCAACTTCCTGAAAAATATATAAACCGGAGAGTTTACCAAAACTCAAGGGAAGTTTTTGGGATTTTATGCCATCAAGTTGTCAATTTTTGGACCAGAATTTTTGAAACAATTTGGGTCCGAGTCGATTGGAAGGATTTTTGTCTCAAGATGAAAAAGTTCAGTGAAGACTGGACTATTTTCACTCAAAGTAGATCCCAGTGACGTGGGATGACATCAGATCAGTTGGGTTGACCGAGTTGGTGGTAATATTTTTGTTTGAAAGTATATCCTTGTGAGATTTGTAAAGGGAAGAGGTCAGAGGTATTCAGAAGGTAATAGCGTTGGTCCTTCTTGTCGAAAACCTCTTTACGAGGGCTATCACACCATATGGGTGTTCAAACTTTTGGATCATTTGGAGAAAAAGTTGCAGGGATATATTTTCGCACGAAAGTATATTACTACAACTTTTTTGTATTTGAATGAGTAGTCAAGTTTGACAAGTTATAACGAACGTAAGAGTGTTTGTTTTTAGACGATTCTGTTGACGTCGAAAAGCTCTCACTGAGTACTATCTGCCTAGCTTCACATATCAGAAAATTTTATCAACATGAGAAAACTCGCGGTGATCAACTTTCGCACTAAATTAGATTTCTTCAAAGTTTTAGCTTTGTGAGGTTATCTTGGTTTTGAAGGGTACAACTTCTCATAGAAGCTTAGTTTTGGAACTTCTGGATAGCATTTTGAAGGGTTTTCCAAAAGCTTCCCAACCTGCTGGGAAGAAATAGATTTAGGAAAACTGAGTTGACACCATAAACCCAAAAGGGTTCTTTGTATATTTTGAGTATATTGTGACAAGAAGGACAAAGTGTTAATAAATGATTCTTTGTGTGGGTTTACATATGCTTCTATCAGTCTAAGCAATTTTTTCTCCACAGCGAGGTACCCCTTGTGTACTTGGACACACATTACGTAACGTACTACTCGACCACGTAGACCATACTTTTACTGGTAGTGTCAATAACTATATGGTTACACCTGGATCTCTCATATGGGTGCCATATGGCTATGCTGACTTATGTCATTTTCATGACTAACTTATACCAAATACTGAGATTTTCAAAATGACTAATTCAGTTTTCCACGTCGGGAAACTCGACCCCAACTTTTTATAAATAAAACTAAGAAGGGACCCCTGAGAATTTTCGTTGACATCCTAGTAAATAATACGGTTGGAAACCTTTATTATTACGATGGGATAAGCTCATTTCTATTCTACGATCTGAAAAAAGGAACCTGGCTGCCCTTTTTGCATTCCTCGGCGACCGGCTTGGGTAAAATCCAATTATAGTGTAATGATCCTTCTAGGTACATAGTATAGGTTTTAGAGTTAGACTATGTGTCTACACATGTCCAATATGTACTAATGGATGACACTTATTATGGTATATTTGAGTTAGTGTAGAGACATGCAAACCTTAATGTCACACGACAAGAGATATATCGTGAGCTAGGAGTTCAGTATGGACAGATGGAGAACACCGAATAAGAATAGATAGCTCTTGATGAGAAGATATAGTTAGGTTGAAGAATTATGAAGTATGAGCTAGTTGGGATAGTGCGAGCTATTAAAAAAACATAACTTTGCTTCCAGGAAAGCACATTTTCTGAATTCATAGTACATGTGGTGACTGAGTGGGAAGTTGGATCTGAGTAAAATCCTTTAGAGAGTGTTTACTACAAAGTGGGCGAGATATGTGAAGTATTAAGAAAAGATGGAGGATAAGATTGAGGGCTGAAGTAACAATGGTTTGAAAACTTTCCAATTTTTGGACCAAAACTTCCTGCTATGATACCAAAAAGTATCTAGATAAGATTGTTTATATTATATTATGAGTGATTGTGTTCCTTGAGTCTTGGAATGTTGTGAGTTTTGATATTGATTAATGGTTGGATTGAGAGAGGTTGTTCATAAGAGAGATCCATGAAATGAAAAGTGTTATGTTTTACGCTTCTATGCATAAATTCATTTGGAAGTTCTATTCTAGACAAAATTTAATTGAAAAGAAAGATCACGCGTCTGTAAACACAAAGAGAGTCTTAGTTAGCATCGGTAAGATTTCTCATGATTGCTTTACTCTTTCGATATGAATCACAGTTAGTGGATTTTGCTCCTCTTAAGAGGCTCTTGCCTCGACAGCATAAGAATTCAAAATGTATGTTGATATGTATGAACCCGCACGTGAGACTATATGAACTTGTTAGTCTCATTCTGTTCTGTCACTGAACTTTTTCTTCATGGTTCATTTCGTGACGAACGGTTTCATTTTGCCCTACTCTAGTTATGTGGATCAAAAGAAAGTTGAGTTGACAATACAGAGAGAACATTATGTTCAAAATTTCACATCAAGGATAACTCCTAGAGGATTGGGAGAAGATAGTTGAGATAAAACTCATGTGCAACTCAAACAATAAGTCATCATTTTCTTCTCGTTGAAAATGACTCAAGCTCAGACTTAGGTTCAGATGATTTTGACATATGGTCCAATAGTGATATAGTGGATTTACATCAAGCACTATCAAGTTCCCTATCGCTTACAAAGAGCAATGATTTATTCATAATTTGTTTCCAGTCTTCTTCCTTGATCATTTCAACAACTAAACAAGTATGAACCGCATCTCATTCAGAAGCTGTATGATCGAAAGTCATTCGATTTTAAAAGTAGTCCTCATGATCGTGTCAAACAAGCTCTCGTGACCTTACAATATAGATCGATTGGGACATAAAGGAGATAGAGCGTGTTGTTAACACTCATACACTACTGTGAGTATCTCACACAAGGCAATGGTCGATGATAAAATACATCAAACACATGTTTGTTGCTTTGGAGTCTTGCTCACATCAAAGTGAGATGATCGAATTCTACCAAAAGTCAACTTGTTGCTAGTGCATTTACCAATAAGGACTTTTTAAGATGTAGATTTACTTTACTCCTTGATATGACGGTTAGATATATTTTGATTGTAGGTATAATTACTCAATAAATGAACACAAATATTTTTTCTTCACAAGTATAGTGAGACGTGTTCAAGATATCACTTGTTTATGCATATCACCACCGTGAATATTCGTGGGCTTGGACGTTCATATTGTTGACAAATATCAGTACCTTTTGGATGATTCAGACTTGATTCAGACTCCACTTGATCACTTAATACCAACGTTCAGAATGTCTGTAAACAGTCGAGAGAAATAAAATTTCAACACATGTCTTGCTCATGCCAAAGTAACTAACTAGCATTGTATTGGCATCCTCAAGTCCGGATGGTACTTTGTATGTCAATATGAAAAAGAGAATAGATTCTTGGTTTGGTGGATTGCTTGTCGTATGGTTTGACAATTACTTGTTGAGACATCAAGATGAATGGACCAAAGAAGATGGTGAAATAGTTTTAGAACGATAGTTCGTTTGAGATATACAAGATAATGAAATACGTGGTTCTGGACTAGCGTATATAAACAGAGTTATGCAAGTTTGTTTAGATCAGAACAAAAGTCAAGATGGTTTTCTCCACAAATGATAGTGTTTCTTGTATGTACACACTTTAATGAAGAAGAGTGTGGATGGTTTGTTTTTGTTCACTTCATTCATGGATTTTGTATTTCAATTGCTTGAACACAAGATATAGAGTAGGTTAATTTCTTGATGTTGCTTGTTCAGATTCTGTTTGAGTTAAAACATCATATTTATCTTGCATATTCTGAATGATCACACATAAGAGATGAGAAGTAATCCAAATATGTATAATGAGCTTATGAGTCATGCACGAATTAGTTTGTGAATAAATTGTCAAACTGTAGTGATAACCCTCTCCATTCAGTAGCTACCACTGGTATGAACTCTTGCATATGACATGTTGGTTCTAAAATAGATCTAACTCTCCAATCTGAAGGAGGTGATAATATGCTCGAAGAGCAAGTAAATAAAGTTAGTAGACACCACAAAGATAATTTTCTCTATTTTTTGTCTGTACTTTGAAGGTGAAAGATGGAGGATGTACAATACTTAAGAAAATATTTGTAGCCTTTCTTCCAGAGAAATCATTGATCATCAAGACATCCCTTGTGCATAAGTTTCATTCATACAGCACACAAAAATTTCATGTATAGGAGAATGATGTATGTGTGATGGAAAATGTTCACAAAAATCCTTCGTGTATAAGAAGTTGCCACAAGCAACTTCAAGAATGATCTTCACCTTCACACACTTCTCTTGTGCGAAGATTCTACATACGCATAGTAGTCTTGATAGTAAGCAACATATGATCTTATGGCTACCAGTAACATGAACAAAAATGTTAACACAATATTTAAACATATGTACATGTTAGCTAATATACATATATACTCATTTCCTTGCATGACCTTCAGAACTGCATACATGTTTTGGAGAGTATAAAATGTCCACACTACATACTAGAATCGGCTAAGACATTTAGAAATAAACGCATGTACTATATTTTGCACCACGTAGTGAACTTCTTTTCGTCAAATAATCTCTACAACATATCATATTTCCTTCCCACCTTGTAGCTCTAGGCACATTGCATTATGTCTAGTGCAAAAAGCACTCCATTCAAATCCAAGATGGTGTTCTTTGTACATTTATGCTTTAGAGAAATCATCACTGAGAAGAATATCTTCTACTCTTGAACTTTCACCAACTCGTCCTTGGTGATTTGCAACTCATCCTTTGTCCTCTGTAACTCAATTCAAAAAAATATATACTCTTTCCTCTTGGAAGATATAGAAGAAAGAGTATATATTTTCCTCTTCCATCCTTCTTCTTATGAACGCGACTATCTAGTCAGCAACCTCCTTCCTCATGTATTCAGATCAACCACCTCCTTCATCTTGTCCTCGAGTACTAGGTCTAGATTTGGATCCATTGTTTGTCATTGATTAGCGCCTCGATCAAGAAACTAATTTATCCTTGAAGATCACACAAAGAATCACGAAGGAAGTGTCACAACTAACCGAGACACAAATTTTTGAAAATGGAACTTCTTTTGAAACTAAACTCATGTTAACAAAAGATAAGTTAATACCTCTAGAAGGTAGCTATAGTCATCCTTTGATAATTACTTCCTAATACCTCTTGAACTCTTATAAACAATTCTCTAAACTCTAAAAAATGTCTACTGTGTTACTCTCTTGAACTTATCCTAAGGACTTCATGATCTACTCTCTTGTATCTCAAATTGGAGACTTAGATCTGAAGCCATTTTACTTTTCATGTATAGAGCAAGCTGAACACATATCACATTCTGTCTCCTTTTCAGCGATAACATGCAATTAAGAAGCTTAAACATGAAACTTCATTCAAGATAGCCACATTCTTTCACCAAGTATCTCTTGTTGTGTCTAGAAGAGAATAAATCAGCTACTCAAGTAAGTCTCACCTGGTGTACAAATCTCTATAAGAATCCAGATGTAACAAATGATTCTTTAATGACATTTTCATCCAACATGAATTAATGTTAACGTACAAAAACTTTACTAGTTTTGTATTGATATTATTGAAGGAAGACAAGACCAGAAGAACTTGCACATATTTACACACGTTACTATCTATTGCATATATACCAACTAAGAAACACTAAATAAATAAAGGACGAGTATTCACATCAGATCTTGCAAAATTGGAGGATAGGACCATCATCATCAAGCACATCCGCTTCACGGCAAATTCATCGATTTCAGCAACTGCAAGAAATATTCATTTTTCTCAACCAACCTCATTTGAGCATATCTTCTTGAACCCAAAGGGTGATCAAATGATTGCTTTCAGTTGGACTATCTTTGGCTATCATGCAAAGAAACAAGTGCATAGCTGGAAATTTTCTGAATGTCAATGCAAGCTAGTCAAAAAACTCCCATGAGCCAAAATCTGAAACACAAGACAACATTGTATCCCGTTACTTAAGTTTCGATCCGATCTAGCCTACAAAAGTTGAATTGTTGCCTAATTATTATAACATGAAATGATATATTATGTACTACATCAATCTATACTAGAATAATATATATCGTAATGTGATAGGTAGTGCAATACATATCTTAGCATGCTAGGTAGTACAATATATAATGTAGTGTGCTAAGTATATTTATCTTCTCAATATGACCTTGAAATATATCATTATGTACACAAATTTCTGTCACAAACTTTGACAAGCTCATTTACATTGTTTTAACAACATTAAACATAAGGACAAATAACATTGCATCACACTGAGTTCACATCTCAGAGCATGAATTCGCATGCAGAGACTTCAAATTCAGAACTCTCAATCCTAACCCTTATAGTTTTTCTATCGAATGACATTTGGATATGTATATGACATAGGTAATGACTTGATTCGTTTGGTCCCTTAGAGATCCAATCGTGGATTGCATGATTCTTTAAATCATGTCGATCTTCTGATAGCATCTCATATCGATATCACGTGCTATCAATCTCTCATCACACCTCTATGGTATGTGTTTAGACCTGTACTTGTAAACACTAGCTAAGGAGGGAAAGCTGTTGATATAGTCCCAAGCTCTAGTAGATCGACCGCTAACATTAGTCGGAGTGGTTAGGATAGTTACAGTTAGTTAGAGAGCTAACCCACCATTAGAGTTTCCTTTATACTCACCCACACTATATATACATGGAGAGGCAAAGCCTCACTCATCTCATTCCTATTTTACTTTCCTTGTCTACTCGCTCTCTCTTCTTAGAGTGTCCTCGAAGTATCGATCTTTCTACATGATATAAGAGCAGCAGAGAGCGTGTGTCCCTTGCTGATGAGCAAGATGGAGTTCGTGCATGGAGAAGTACAGGAGAGAGCAGCTGGAGGTGTGCTTGATGTCGAGCACTATCTTGCTGATGCGTTCGGGTGAAGCGAAACCATTTTTTTCGTCATCAGAAACTTTGAACGCGATTTCGGACGCCTAGATGATTTTTTTCTGCTGAAATCTGTCGATCAGACCTTACAAAACTGTCTTGTTCAGAAGGTGCGAATTGTGTACTCGGCCAAGTTTCAGTCGATTTGGAGGTTTCCAGCGGCAGATTTTCAATTGGATCTTTTTTGACCAAAACGAAAGTTTTAGGACTTGACTCTAAAACTAATCTTGTTCCGAGGGATCGCACACCCGTTTCTGACATCGTTTGGTCTAGTTTCAACTTTTCTTGGTGAGTTCTTTCGACGTTTCTGTCATGTTTTGTATACCTACAGTTTGCGGACATGTTCTTTTTTCATTGTCGCTGCAGGAGGAGTTTGCCTCGTTGTGACTTGTGACAACTCATGATCGCATGGTGTGGGCAGACAAGTTTCGTGGAAGTTCGTGAGGTTTTCCGCATACAGAACAGAGCAATTTCGACATTGCAGCTATGGTGGAATCCGTGTCTTTGATCACTGGAGAGAAGCTCGACAAGAACAACTACCAAGTGTGGAAGTTCCGGATGAAGACTTTCCTACAGGGACAAGATCTATGAGATCTTATCACTGAGGAGGAGAAAGCGTCCGAAGTATCAGTTTCAGATCCGAAATTGAAGGAGTGGAAGAAGCGTTCGTAGCGGGTGATTCACTACATCGCACTAATAGTTTCAGCATCGATGATCGGTCACATTCAGGATTGCGATATGCCCAAGAAAGCTTGGGATGCACTCGTGCGTCTATTTCAATCCGGAAGAGAGACGCGGAAGCTGCAATTACTGCAGCAGTTCAACACCATGAAGAAGGGGTCGATGTGCATCAACGACTACGTGAACCATGTCAAGCAGCTCGCGGATCAGCTATCTTCTGTCAAAGTCGAGATTGATCCCACTGTTTCGATCAGAGCCACATTGCAGGGACTGCCTGCAGAGTACAAATAGTTCATAACAGCGATTTCAACCAGAGAACCCCTTCCGCGGTTTGATGAACTTGTTCTTATGATGTTAGGAGAGGAGGTGCACATACTGGGGAGTTCTACTTTGACGGACGAGCAAGAATCTGTCTATTTTGCAGGTTCTGGAGGATCTCGAGATAGAGATCGTGGCAAAGGTGCTGGACGTGGACGGGGTCACGGAAAACAACAGCAATCGCAGCAGCAGCAGAACCAGCAACAATCTGGTTCCTCTAACAACTCGAGACGAGCGCTTGGTTCCTGCAACTATTGCAAGAAGCAAGACCACAATGCGAATCAGTGCTACAAGAAGCAGAATGATCAAAGATAACAATACGACAACCCCCAACAAGGTAACAACAACCAACAAGCCTATGCAGCCACTGAGCAAGTCTATTCGGAGCAGTTGCTGATTACTACGCATCAGAGTTATGCGACTTTCGAGCCACAGACTGACTGGGTGATCGACTCCGACGCCATCAGTCACATTACTCTCCATCGGGAGTGGTTTAGTTCACTCAAGCTTGTGGAGACTCCACATTTTATGATGACAGGAGATGACACCAAGCACAAGATCCAGCACACGGGTAACATTCCACTTGACATTCCTGCTTCAACGTTTACGGAATGTCTTACATGTACCCACGTTGACTAGAAACCTACTATCTGTAGGACAGTTGATAGAGCAGGATCTGCAAGTGCGCTTCAATAAAGATGGATGCTTTATTGAAGATTCGAACAGCACTGTCATAGCTCGAGATAGCAAGAGTGGTAGGCTGTTTAAACTAGATGCATCTGCGCCTAAGTTACAGGCTGCCATATATGGACAGAGTGGTTCAATAGTGTCTGACATTGACATCTGACACAAGCGAATTGGACACATGAACTTTCAAAGGCTGAAAAGTCTTCCGAGTTCTAACTTGGTTATAGGTCTGCCCAAATTCGAATCCAGTGAACCCACTGGAGTTTGTGCAGCATGTCAATTCGGCAAGCAAGCTAGACAACCCTTTAAGGGATCAGGTAGTAGAGCGAACAAGCTTTTGGAGCTTGTTCACACTGATGTATGGAATGCTTCTCAGCCAAGTATGACCGGTTTCTAGTACTTCATGTCATTCATTGATGATCATTCGCGTTATACTTGGATCTATTTGTTGAGAAACAAGTCCTCTGTCGAAGTACTGTCAGCATTTCAGACCTTCCGCAAGTTGGTGGAGAAACAGTCTGGAGCATCTATCCTCTGTTTGAGATCTGATAGAGGAGGCGAGTTCCTTTCTGGAGAGTTCGATGCATATCTGCGTGAGCATGACATTCGACACCAGAAGCCCTGCAGTTATAGTCCGCAGCAGAACGGGGTTGCGGAGCGCAAGAATCGACACATAGCAGAAGCGGCTCGTGCGATGTTGAACGAGAAGACCATGCCTAGACCTTACTGGGCAGAAGCTGTTTCATGTGCGGTGTATCTGATGAATCGGACGTCTACAGAGGCAGTCCACAACAAGACACCGATGGAGGTCTTCACAGACAGTAAGCCTGATTACTCTTTCCTTAAAGTTTTCAGATGTATCTGTTATGTGCACATACTTGATGAAAGACGTAAGAAACTAGATCCGAAAGCAGATAGATGTATCTTCCTTGGCTATGCTTCTGATACGAAAGGATATAGACGTTACAATCCTTCGTCTAAGCAGTTCTATATCAATAGAGATGTTCTTTTTTATGAGTTACAGTTTTGGTTTGCACCTGCACCTGTCGTAGCCATCCCTGTACTTACTATAGAACCAAGGAGTCAGTCCATTGTAATACCTCATAGTAGTACGTTGAGTGGAGGACCTGGAGAAGTCACTGATTCCAGATCAGAATCTGTTGCACATAGAGCTGTTGTTAACGCTGGAGTCCACGTAACACAACCTAGTGAAACTAGTGTAGTTTCTACACAGGATGAGCGCGTGCTCTTGCAGCGTATGTTTGACTCATCTAGATATGTGGATCTTCCACATCCACTAGATACTTTGTCCCAGACCTTGGCGTCTACGTCAGATCAGTTGCAAGGGGAGGTGACTACTGCATCGATTATCTCTCGCAGATCTGAGCGGGCAAAACATCCAGTGAGTAGGTATATGCATGAAGGTTTTCTTGCTGCGCACCATGCATATATGACCAATGTTTGTCAGGAACAGGAATCAAGTTCGCTTGAGGAGGTGATGCACAAGGCCCAATGGTAAGTGCTATGGAAGCTGAACTTGCTGCGCTTCATCACCAACAGACTTGGGAGTTGGTAAACTTACCTCAAGGTAAGATGTTGTCAAGAGAATCCTCCGCTACATGAAGTTCTCGATGCAGTACGGACTTCACTATCGATACGGTGGACCATTGCTGTTACATGACTACACATATGCTGATTGAGAAGAAAGTACCGACCGGAGATCCACGTCAGGTTACGCTTTTGGACTTGGAAGCGCTGCTATAAGCTGGACTTCTAAGAAGCAACCCACAGTTGCTTTGTCATCTACAGAAGTAGAGTACCGAGGAGCAACGAATGCAACATGCGAATCAATTTGACTTCGATGTCTGCTATCTGATATTGATGTGGAGTGTACATATCTTGTTGTTGTATATACAGACAATATTAGCAGCATGAAGTTAGCTAGTAATCCTGTTTTTATGCTAGAACGAAGCACATTGATGTGCACTATCACTTCATTAGAGAGAAGGTCCTTGCAGGAGAGATTGAGCTCAGTTATATGAGCATAAGAGATCAGGTTGCCGATATCTTCACTAAGGCATTGCTTATAGATAAGTTTGATGCTTTCAGACATTGTCTAGGAGTACAGGATGTAGAGATGAGCTTGAAGGAGAGTGTTGATATAGTCCCAAGCTCTAGTAGATCTTAGCCAGAATGGTTAGGATAGTTACAGTTAGTTAGAGGGCTAACCCACCATTAGAGTTTCCCTTGTACTCACCCACACTATATATACATGGAGAGACAAAGCCTCTCTCATCTCATTCCTATTTTACTTTCCTTGTCTACTCGCTCTCTCTTCTTGGAGTGTCCACGAAGTATCGATCTTTCTACAAAAGTAAGATACCAGGTATCAGGAACTGATATCAAGAAATATAAAAAATAGCCATAACACCTGATGAAATAACAATAAGTAGTTATTATTTATCACTGTGAGAATGTGTGATTCTCATAGTGATAAGTAGATAATTTTGCAGTGATCCTCATTGCAAATTTGGAGTTCCTCAACATGAATGAGATCAAACAGAAGTCGTTTCAAGTAGAGCTTTGAAACGAACATGGTTGTTGAACCATGTGGACGAATGATGAAACATCATTAAGATGCCATCTGATTTGCATAAATGGTTTTTTTTGTCTACAAACTCATGCTTGAAGTTTCATGTTTCAACAACTTAGAACATTGTTAAACAAAGTACTCGATCTAAGATGACTTCGATATAATGAACTTGAACAACCTCAAATCTCTCAAATCAACTATCATTTTGATTGAATCCACTCGAGGCTCCATAACTCAGTTCTCTCGAAACATATCTGAATTGGATATCTCATCGAAGGCTTCGCAAGAGCATATCCAAGGTTATCTCAAAAACTGCAACTTTATTCATATCTCACGGAAATACATCAAGGTAGTTTAAATCCGAAAGCGTAAAAGACGTACACATAACTTCTACACTACAAATCTATATGCTAGTCCTTTCTACTACATGACATCTACTTTTGCAAAAATTTGAAGGTACATGTTGCACTCTTATTATCAACTCCAAAGACATTAATAGATGAAAAAACATCTTATTCAACGTTTGAGTCGTATCCTTACTACAATTTGTGTTATAGTTCGTTGCAAGCTTCTCATATGTACTTCATTAACTTCATTGTTTAATGACGAGATATGAGGTTCGAAAGACAGAAGAATCAAGCTAAGTCTTAGCTTGTGGATGTTATTGGGTATTTATAGTCATCAGTGCTATACTAAGGGTGCAAGATGTTTGCTTGCTCATCATCTAGTTTGAACATCTCCATTAAAAATTGACATAAAGGAGTAGCTTAAGAGGTAGCTTGTGTTTACAACTTGTCTGTGGATGTTGTGAGGAACTAGAAGGTTGAATGCACAGAATGTGTCAATGAGTTTAGACTGATATGTGTGCATGTTACATACATGCAAAGATGGTTCATGAAAAGATGAATGGATGGAATGATCTGGAGAGAATTGGTATTTGCAGAAGGAACAAAGAAACATCAAAATTTCGTATGAATGATAGTTGGACGTTCAGACTGTTTCAGAGTCCAAACTTGTTTTTCTTGGATCTAGTGGATACGAATACCAAATTCTTTAGTAACTTGAATACGGTTTGAAGTATCACTAGATGATTTAGAATATGTGGAGGATATCGACTCATAGCTACCGGGAGAAGCTTTACTTCATTTTTGTTCACTTACTACTTATTGGTGCTTTGTTATTCGTGCTCGGTGGATCAAACATTTTGTTCTTTGTATCAATGTGATCAATGAGTCTCATTTATGCATGAAGATGACTGTTTATGGATTGAGTTGTTGTGTTGTGTGAAGTACATGTACATGTGAAGTTGAGACATTTTACATAATTTTTTTACTTCTAATGTCTCGTCATTGTTCCCTAAGAGAACTCCAATTTATTTGTTATGAGTCTCTTCGGATCAAGTGGTCAGATCTACATGCAAGAGAAGATGGATCTCAAGTCGAAGGTTTCATTTTGCTGACATGTGTAGCTTTAGAGAGAAATTTTTACGGGTTTGATCACATAAAATCAAAATTTAGAGATATCTCAATTGTTGAGAGTGGGATCTAAAACCTTTTGACGCCAATAGAGTCATGAAATAAGAGCATCTGAAGACCATTTGGTGAAATGAAGAAGTTCCTAAAAGAAATTTATTTGATTCTTTTGTTACACATTTGATCATTTTCTACCAGTTCTAGTTGGTTATGTGAAACTTGTGTGACTTTTACTAGATGTTTGTAAATGTATATGTTTTCGAGCAAGGCTTGGATTGTTGATATTGCTGTAGAACTTCTTGTTAGTAAAATTGATATTTCATTTGGTTTGAACCATGTTTTGGTTGTTCTTGTCTTAGATTTGAGTTAGAAGACTTGTTAAGAGGCCTATGTGCAGATTACAAACCACTCAGATCTGTTTATCAGTTTCTTTTAGCAACAACTGAAAGTGTACATAAAATAAAAATTGGTATATATAGTGGAAGTTTATTTTCGTGATTTTTTTTACATAGTCAAAAATCTTGTGTTTTCATAGACAACTTTCATGCAAAATATAGTATGGTACGATATGCATTAGGGTTCCATAATAAGTTACCTAAAATATGTAAACATATCATTAGTTGAGTAGGAAATTGTTCTTTTATTAATTAAAGACTCCGTTTTTTGAACTTTGACACACCTAACGCTCTACACTCCCTCCATCTGTTTGTATTTCAACAAGCATACTCGATGATCATGATCATAGGTTTTATTTGAGAAGAAATCTCAAATAAAACCTCACTCACATCAATATTACATCTATTTAATAAGTTTTGTATGACTTGAATTCCACTTAATACTATTTAATCGTTTGTATTACTGCTCAAATAGATAAAGTATTCATTCCAAGTTTTTATTCCTTAATAAAGAGATACTATTTTCGGATTATTGTTCTTTAACGCATAACCTCACAAAAATATTACATGTACAACACCTTGTTAATCTAAGAGTTTTGGAAACAGAGAATACGTCATTCTTGTTTTGTTGTACTTATGTAACACAACATGATAATGCGAAGAATAATCGTTTATATCTTTTTCTTTCTAAATATTTTTCTCATTCATGTCAAGAAGAGATATTGGCACGAAGTTTGAGAACAAATACTTCTCTAAATTCCATAGTATAGTAGTCACAGTACTATGTTGACAGAAATATATTTCAACAAAAGTAGATATATGTTTACTACTTCTATATATGTACAGAAATATTGCAAGCATGTCCTTCGACAGTTAATAAACAAATACTAATAATACAAGGAAAAATATGTCCAAAATAATTTCACCGATCTTGTGCACCGAAGAAACCCACACTAAATTCCATTCAATGTACGTCACAACAGCGTCATATAAGCTAGGCTCTTTTACCTTGAGGAAATGGCTTGGGACAAGTTTACAGAAATAGCAAATGGGTTACGATCGGACGGCTGAGATTTCACCCACCGAACTGGGCTAACTTGGGGGCATGATGGTAGCCTCAGTTGATTGTTCCCAAGTTGCGGTGATTCGGTAGATACTAATCTCAACTAGTACTGGCTGATGACGTAAAGTGCTCGTGAGCAGCAGCTTCTTACGTCTTCCTGTCTTTTCCTTGTCGATAAGACAAACACGAAACCATACAAAAAGATAAATGTCGCTTTTGATTCCCTTCTCTCATACAGGTTTTCATATTTCGGTTTGTCCTGTCTGGAAATATGACAATTGTTCCTTCTCGTATTCAGACGTCTCTTCTCTCGCAAGCAACGACAAGGATCGAAGATATAGAGACGCAAGGCTGTAGAATCTGATCTTTGACTACAACTTTCACGTCCCAAAGAATGTTACTTCATCCATCCATCATGATCATCATTACTCATGGAACCGAAACTCGGGCGACGCTAGATTCTTGCAGCAGTACGGTCCAATTCTCAAACGGTGAAACCAACCTTCTTCATAAGCTGAATATCATCAACTTCTGGACCTAGTGTAGATTCCGTGTCTTACTTTTTCCTTGTTTCTTTCTTATCTCCCACTGTTGTGCTGTAGATTGCTGTACCCATAATCTCGAAGAAAGATTATGGATGCAGCAATATTCGATGAAGATCTCTTCTCGTACTTCTCTCCACAGCAAGTTTCTTTGGCTTGGCCTTCTAGACATGACATACATACCACAAGATGGACATCATTATCTTCAAGAATGCTGTAGAAGTTGTATCTCAAAAGTATCAGCAGATTAACACTGTTAAATGAACCTTAAGTGACGTAAACATACATTATTTAAGATCTAATAAAAAATGAAGATAAAAGCTACAAAACCATTCACGATCATCACCATCCCCTTCCAGAGAAAAAAACATTTTCTAAAACATATACTAATCATCTGTTATGTTAATTCGGCCCACGAGCGTCAACTAGCATGAGCTAGGAGAGGGTCATAATGTTACAATCTGAAACCCTGCTGGACAACGTAACAGAAAAGTGGAAGACAAGCTTTCGTTTAACAGCACCTCCGCCAAAGGTTCATAACATTGAACGGCTTTGGCCTTCTTTATCTCATTGAGGATGCATATATATTCACCCATGCTCGACTTCACTGTCAATCGTGGTATATTCATTGACCCGAAGTTGTGTTATTGCGAGGGGTTCATTACAGGTTTATTTACAAAATACTTTCCTTCGTCCGTCAGTGCTATCTCCTCGTGGAGTCCTTTAACCGCGTTTTATTCCAACATGTACTCTTGTTGTAGCGCATATCGGTTACAAACAAATTCTGTTACTGAACCATGTATATTTCCGTGAATAACAGCAGATATTTGAGAACGTGGCATATCTGAATTCGCAAACAGCTGGTATTCGATATCTCGGTATACAAAAGTATACTGTAAACAGTTCTGAGAATGCACGCTTTACGACAGCAAACAGCAGGTATTTGATATCTTGGCATATACAACACTATATTGCAAAGAATTTTCACAACTACAAGTATATGAGAAGATGAGAACAGAGCGCACAACAGGTCTGCAAGTAGACTGCCTTTAGTCTGCAAGTAGTAGTTCTGCTGTAGAGGAAAACTAGAGAGCTAAGACCTGATTTTCCAACTAGACTGCCTGCAGTCCGCAAGTAGTAGTTTGGCTGTACAGGAAACTAGAAAGATGAGACCTGCTATCGATATGGTGAGTGCCATGTGCTTATAGCCTACAGCCTGCACAGAGCACAGAAATGACTTGTTTCACACTTTGATGTTGAAACTCCTGTCTGCGCCAGTTGAACGCAACAGGGAGTCAACAAGGGGTATGTAGTCTGATAGCACGAGTTCGTGCGAAGGTGACCTCCGTGCTTCAGACGGCAGCTCTTGTTCAGATGACAATTTTCTATTCTTACTTGATCGTCTTTCTCCTTTGTCTGTGGATAGTATCCGTGACTGCAGTGTGCGCAGCGTTAAGACTGTCTGAAAAAAAGATCTCGTTAATGTCCTCAAGATTGATGTCGACGGGTCTGATTAGAGAAGTCCATAGCGCATCCGCGCATGTTTTGTGTATTCTGTGCTAGAGAAACCACTTGGGAGAGGAGATGTATTTATCGGACATCAGCATCGCACGAAGACAACATGGATAAGTTGTTGAGAGTGGATGCCGTCTTTTATACCTGTTGAACTGGAGTGCCATCTGCAATATGTTGAAGTATGTTAGCTCCATCTAGTTTTTTGTGTCAGACGCTCAAAGTAACATGTACATCTCTTTATCATCTGCGACCATCGACTCGTTGATGTTCTTCATGCTCGCTATATGGTGCTCCTCTTGATGATCTTTCCGGCAATAACTCACCATTCTCACGAATGTGTGGAGCCCTTTGTTGGACAACACATGTACGCACACTTCGTCGCTCACAGGTTTCTTCTTGTCTCACCAAGAGCCTGCATTACACGCTTTTTTCACATCAATACAAGATTTTGCATAGATAGAAATTACCCCCTGGAAATGTAAGTGGAGGAGGCTACCTCCATGCTCCACAGAGAACACTCTTGATAGATAGTGTGCTGTGCATGGAGAAAGTCCAAAACCAAGAGAACCAATGATGTGTCGAGATCAGTGTCGGTCATGCAAACTGTCACTGATGTCTCCATCAGTGAGAGGTCGGTCTCCTCGTTCTTGCTTCTCTCCTCAAAGACATCGTATTGAGAGAAGGATGGATAGTGACGATAAACAAACCTGAACTGAAATGGATCGAGAACATAACATAAGCAGGGAAGTGAGCGTCCTCTATACAAGCAAGCAACAGTGGATTCGAAACTATTGTCGTGACGTTTAAACAACGTAGGGTATGAGAACATACGATATCTGTGATCCTACAAGTACAGGCACAAATTATCAGTGGAGTACGAGAAGAATCTAGGCCAACCAGGGTGCATATCAGAGTAGAATGCAAGCGGCAAGGAGAACTAGTCTTGCTAATCCTGACGCAATCAAACTTGAGCAAGAACGGCAGCAGTTCTCGACAAGAAGCGACTTCCAAGTACATATATGTGCGAGTGAACTGAAGACTGATGTCTTGAAACGAGATGATAGGTTCTTTCCGACACAAAAAAAGAAAATGCGACACAGTAGCAAAGAAGTGTAGGCACAGAATTCCTCTGTTCGTAGCAGACTGGTGCGTAACTCAACACTATCTGAAGAACTGTCGGCAGGTGACTCATCCACTTCTTCTGCCGAATGCATTTCATTCAGACCTAAATCGGCCATAGACTCGAAGCAATGAAAGAGAAGACATAAACAATGGATCACTTATCTTGGTAAATATCGTATTGAAGTGTACTTCATATCGTCCGCATCTTGAAGAAAGTGGATGTCACTCCGTTTCTTTTCCCGACTTGACACGAGGAAACGTAGACCACCTCTTGTCCAAAAATGTCATCTCGGTTTCCCATCGACGTTCGCAACGCAAGAAGCACAGGTTGCAGCGTTCCTCTTCCGTGTCATGTAACCTGACTGTGACTTCTTGCCCGCTTCTCCTACGCATGAATAAAAACGAGAGATCAAACGAGCAAAGGAGTAAACGAACAGACGACCACACGACAAGCAAGACGTGCGGAATCGTCAAACCAGACATGACAGCCCGTGAAAGAAGCACGACAACATCCTTGCACAACAGAGAAAGTTGAGTATCCCTTCATACGTCTCGTAACTTCCTGACCTGCTTCCTTTCCTTGCGCGTGAGCAAGAAAAACACACGAGTAAACAACAGCATATTGCCTCCAAGGCAAGACGGCAAATAGGACACGACATAACCATGAAACCTGATGTGACAGCCCGCATGTCTCTCTTGAGTGCGAAACAAAGCACTGACGCAGTGCTTCAACGAGAACTCATGTCCGTGGCACGCTCTCCCTTTGTGCGAGAAGAAAAATACACGAATAAACAACAACATATCGCCTCCACTGCCAGACGGCAAAAATGAAACGGCAAAACCTGATGTGACAGCCCGCATGTCTCTCCTCGGTGTGAAACAAGGCACTGACGCACTGCTTGAACGAGAACTCCTGTCCGTGGCACACTCTCTCCTCGTCTCGTCTTGCCAGAACTCTCCTCCCAAGCACTCTTGACATCTCTTTGCAAGACAGAAGCGAACACAAACTGCAAGAACTCTCCTCTCAACAACGCTCTCCCTACCTGCGAACGGGCAAAAGTAGTAGCAGACACTAATGATTACAGCGCTACAACACCTTCCTCCTGCCGTTATCGAGACATTACACCAGAAAGCCACCTCCCGTCTTATCATGCATGTATATTTTCTCTCCCGATAGTGTAGGTTGTCGTTTTTCTTTCTTTTCCCGGTAGTGCCTTTTCGGTGTATATTCAGTCTTGCTCGACTTATAGGATATATTTATATAATATGAGTATGATTTTTTAGGTTCAAAAATAACCATCCAGATGAAGCATTTTGGGTATACTTCTAGATGTATAACGAATGATTTTTTTTGTTTGTAGAAATCGAACCGTAGAATGAACATTGTAGTTACCAGCCATAATCAATCAAACACTTTAGAATGATGCATAGATGCATTGCATGCTTATCACATGCAACTGACACATATATCTAACGGTATTATCTAGACAACTCCACACTTCTTTTATGCAAATTTAAATGTTAGAACTTCATTTTCTTAATCATTTTTAGAATAAATTAGATTTTATTAAATGGTATTTTAAATAATTTGAATAAATTTTTGTTAAAAATAGTTTTTATTCGATTTTTTAGAAAATAAAGCTATTTTAAATTCAAATTTAAACAAAAAGGCTATTTGTAATTATTCATCGGACGCAAGTGGTTTTGGGCTTTTATACTAGGTGAACTCCCGTGTTTTTGGTATTGAGAAAATCTGACCTAGAACCGCAACGAGTCTAAGAATTCGCATATGAGCATAACTTAATCCTCAGAGATTTGTATTTTTATAATTTGACATCAATAGAAGTGTTTTATAATAATATTGACATAAACCACAGGTAAATACGAGTCTAGGCGATAGAGAATTTGACGTGACAAAATACAACAAATACTTACAAATTTCTAGCTTTCTTCTCCTCAGTGAGCCCGCGGGGTAAAAAAAATGGCACATCAGCTTGTTTACCCCCTAACAAATTATATACCCCTGTCACCACAGGTTAAGTAAGAACGCTACTGTTTATTTATCGCGTGGAGACAGTTCCTTTTTAACTCTTGCTCATTGCTTGAGTAAAGTCTGGTATTACGTCGCATAGTGATGTGAAATATGCAACTTCCATTTCCAAGCAAAGCGGGAGCAAAACAGCTCACTTGTAGAGAGTGTTGCAGAGACGACAAAACTGATGTTAAGCCCAATGCTTCCCAGTATATTATCTACTAAGCCGCAATCGAAGCAAATGCTTGCGCAGTCGCTTGTTCAACTGTACTACGATACGTTGTTAGAAGATCATATTCCTGCTTACACATCATACTCACTTATGCAGATACTAATTTCTTATTCTCGTATTAAACACTCGGGCGAGTATTTTAGTCATGTTTTTTTCTGTTGTAGAGTATATACATATTCATCCAAGTTTGCAGTGACCACCCAGAAATCTTTGATAGGTTTGTGGGATTTGACTTCATTCCTCGTAACTTTGTATTACTTGATCGCACCTTTGCTTGGGTACAATAGATTCAGTAGGTAAAAATATCACTGTATTATAATATAAAAAATATATATTAACCTTATATCATATATATATCTGAAAAGTTTATGTTAAATACTTTTTAAGCATATTATCATCTCAGATTATTTTTACTTGCGTTATATTAATGTTTTTACACAGTGATAAACCTGGTGTAACCAATCAAGGTTACAACCAAGTAATGCCAAGTTAAGAAGAGGGGGTCAAGTCCAACAAACGTGTTAGGGGTGGGTTAAGTAAATCTATGATGATCACCTGGAAACTTACAACGATGGGTTCCTTTTCTGTCCAATATCGAAACTAAAGTTGAATTTACTTTTTCTAGTTTTTCTTGTAACGGAGTTCCATTTCCTTGGAACAATTTTCATACACGCACTTTGATCGTGCCTGATAGGATATTCATTTTTCGTCCAACTTGTTGTGGGGTTAATTAACATACTGTTATTGTGATGAAAGTTCTGTAGTAATTGGTGACCAGATGCGGACAGAACTGCATATTGCTCAAACGAAAAGAACTTGGTATTTCAAGAAAAGAACTCAGTATTTATAGATATTTAATTGATTAATGCTATACTGATTAAATTAGTGATAATAGTGACGTAGTGGGAGAAAATTGCAACGGTGCTGTGCCGAACTGAACGCTTACTGAGAGTCCACGAGTTCACTAGGCTAGACGTGTGTTTGCTCTCGCGTGCACGGAAGCCCGACTGTACTCTACTGGAGGACAGGAGACAGTGTCGACGACGGCAGCAGAGAAGTCCGGGTGCACATGGGAGCACGCTAACCACTCGTACCGGACGCAACCCCACCCTGCAGCTCAGCTCCCTGGCGAGCTGCTGCATACAAAGTGGGGACTTGTTTTCTCCTTTCCTGAACGGTCTCCATTGCTAGATCAAAGTGAGCCGACCCCAGTCACAGACAGACGGGTCCCAGTCGAGGGTTCAGGAAGGATCAGGGATGAGAAGATTTGCCTCGATGGGAACTCCGAGGGTTGTCTTGGCAGCCTTGTGCTGTGCGGTCGTGTTCGCTGTAGTTGTCCGAGCTGTTGATTCTCTCGATGGAGAGTTCTCGATTACCGGATATGCACCTGAGGATTTGCTGTCCGACGAGGGGCTGGGGTCCCTCTTCAGCTCCTGGCAGAGGAAGCACGGGAAGAGTTATGAGGGAGAGGAAGAGAGGTCGCAACGAATGGAGGTGTTCAAGGACAATCTCCTCTACATAGATGCCCACACCCGCAAGGACAGCACATACTCTCTCGGACTCAACCGCTTCGCAGATCTCACCAACGAGGAATACCGGAGGACATACTTGGGCACGAAGATTGATCGCGAGAAACGAGCTCTCCGTCGGCAGCAGAATCCCACCAATTTTCGTTACGAAAACGTGCAGGATGCGCCGCTTTCGATCGATTGGCGTGAGAAGGGAGCGGTGACCCGAGTCAAGGATCAAAGTGTATGCGGAAGCTGCTGGGCTTTCTCCGCCATTGGGTCGGTGGAAGGTATCAACGCTATCAAAACCGGGTCCCTCATCGCTCTCTCCGAGCAGGAGCTCGTAGACTGTGACACTTCTTACAACGAAGGCTGCAATGGGGGACTCATGGACTATGCGTTCGAGTTCATCATCAACAATGGAGGCATCGACTCCGAGGAGGATTATCCATACAAGGCCTACGACGGTCGCTGCGACGCCAACAAGAAGAATGCCCACGTCGTCACCATCGATTCGTACGAGGACGTTCCATACAACAACGAGGCTGCACTGATTAAAGCCGTTGCAAATCAGCCCGTGAGCGTTGCTATCGAAGCCGGCGGTAGGGACTTTCAGCTGTACGCGGCCGGAGTCTTCACCGGCACTTGTGGAACTGACCTCGACCATGGAGTGACGGCTGTTGGCTATGGCACGGACAACGGCAAGGACTACTGGATCGTCAAGAACTCGTGGGGTCCGTCCTGGGGAGAGAGTGGGTACATCCGCATGGTGAAAGGAACCTCAGTTTCTAACGGTATCTGTGGAATTCTAATCGAGCCCTCCTACGCTGTGAAAACCTCGCCCAATCCCCCGAACCCGGGTCCGACTCCACCAGCTCCTCCTCCTCCCGAAGTTGTCTGTGATCAGTGGAGAACTTGTCCAATAGGCAACACCTGCTGCTGCACCTTCCCGATCGGAAAGTTGTGCTTCGCTTGGGGCTGCTGTGGATTGGACTCGGCGACCTGCTGTGACGACCACTACCACTGCTGTCCCCATGATTACCCTGTTTGTGATCTCCAAATGAACCTTTGCCTAAGGAAGTCTACACACACGTTTGGAGTCGAGATGATGAAGCGAACTGAGGCTAAAGTGAACTGGGAGGGTTTGAAGGAGAGGCTCGGTCGCAAATCAAGCAGCTAAATTAGAGCACGCTTAAGGTGTACAGTATGGAATGGACGTGTACTCCGACAGACTTAGCCATGGGATGGGGTGGAGTGGATGGAGTCCAGGTACATTTGTCTCTGGGGTTCTCTGCTTGTACATAAATGTATAGCGTTGGGTAGATCTTAGTTAGAGAAACGTCCTTCTTTATCTATTCTTGTTGGTGTGCCGGATGTTGTCTCGGAAATGCTTCCCGGCATTGGATGGAAGTATAGGTTGAAAGATATCACCAGATCTGCACTCATTGGCATCCTCGCATGGAGATTGTGAGAGATGATCACTTGTGTAGGTTTATTTCAATTTGATTTATTCTACCGAGCTAGACCAAGACCCGTCGCAGGGTTGACAGTATGAAGACGACAGGTACTGATCAGAGGAAGGTCGGACGCTGGCTCTGTAGAGGCCCCGCTCTCTAGTTGAGGGCCTGATCCCGTAAGAAGTTTAGTGCTTCTTGTGATTCATTCTTACATTACACGACAAGGAAGTGTCTGGAGACTGGTGATCATTTCAATTATGTTAACACATGTCATGCCGCACACTTAAAAACGTTTTCTACTGGAGCAGTTGGATGGCTTACTTGACTACGAAGAATCCTCCCCTCATGTATCCACCATCTACTTAACAACCAGTAAACGGCACTTCAAACTACGCCTGAAATTGTTGTTCCTAGCTGATCCTGGTCGAACAAGATCTGTTAGGCCAAATCTTGTGTGTTTCGTTAACGCTGATTTATACTTGGAATTTGGTCTATCTAACTGCATATAGATAATTCCTTCGGGACCGAAAAAGGGAAGTCTACTGAACGATTCTGACTTTCTTGTGGGAGGGAGGAAGTTATGGAAGAAAGTACTGTAGGTACAAAGGTGGGACAAATTGTAGTATATGGCCATTGGTACGTATTTATGTAGTATGACGGTTGACTATTTTTTACTTCAGCTTTCTGGAGCATATCTTCGCAATGGAGCAAACTGCGGGAGGGCGGGCCGCAGTTTGACTCCTCGATAGCGGGTTACTTTTAGGGCGGTGCCTTTTGACTGGTGTCGGAAGGTCAATTCCGGTGCCACATCATACCAGAGACAATGACAAGTACCTACTATATCGTGTAACCTGCAGAGACTTTCCAGGCCGACCTATATATATATATGTATGCGACATATATGCAGAAATTGCCGAACCTGCTGCGGACCGTTAATTCGACTTTTCCTGGCTGCAACTAGATCACCTCTACATGCACTGTTCTTGTGCTATCAGCATTCTGATTCTCCCCGCTTGGTACTTGGTTTTCGGTCTTTGTCCCTTCTCCCTCCTTGCTTCGATAGTTAGGCATCCCGTATTGTACTCGGTATCTATCATGCGTCTTCGATGCATCCACTTACCAGGAGGTACCAGCTTGGGAATATGCTTTTCCTACACATTTCTTATTGGACCATCTTCTGTTAAATAATCTTGCTAACTTTTCAAACCAAGTTACCATACATGTTCACTATTCTTTGTTACTCACTTTGTACTTACACGGGTTCATAATTATTGGGGGTTTACCTTAAATGTGCGGGGGAAGTAACTATTTTCACTGAAAACTGCTTTAACCGTATATTAATAAATAAATAACTATATATATATACGATACGTAACCTGCAGAGACGATCCAAGAACATGAAACTCTTCGTGGTTAGCAGGTGAATTAATTCGATCGGTTTAATCAATTAGCCAGAGTTAAAATTGAACTTTGTCTAAACCCTAGGTCGGCCCGTCTACATCACGGAAGTCATAAAATTAATATGAAACGGAAGTTGGAAATTTAACTCACTTATCTATGAAAGAAAACGAAAACTTGCATTCCGGCAAAAATTCAAGCTAAAAGGTCGAACTTCTAACACACTATTATTTATTTATTAATATCCTCTATAAGAGAGTTGGGAATAAATCATATTAAGTTTGCCTATTTCCTGAGAAATCGCGTCCACATCAAGAACGCATTTAGACATAATTAATTAAGGGATGGTCATAAGGGGTTTCCATTCTGGCATTAGTATTGTGTTTCTAAGCTGGGTTTTCCTTTATCTTACCAGTCTTTTCTTTTGGGAGACTGGTTGGTGCAAGGCTACATTGCGTTTGAGGTCCATGTTTTCTGAACTTCACAAGCGTGACAACATGGCACTGGTTCTGGACCGTGCCAAATCGGCTGTCCACATCGGACCAAAACTGAGAGAAAACATGATAATTCTGAACTCGCTGGCCATCTAGAGAGAACGAGTTCCTTTTTCTCTTCTCTTTTTCTCTAGAGAAAACGAGTAGGCTTTGCAGAAAAAACAGTCGATAAATTACTCATGTACACGAGCAAGGTGCGATCACACTACAGATTCAACCCAACAACAGAGACAATCGATTGGGCCCCTTGCTCCGGTAGGGTCGGCATCGTACAGTTTTTAGATAATAAACTGTCAAATACTGTTATGGAATACGTGGTACGGTAATGTAACACCTTTTGCTTTTTCTCCCAAACCAGATGGCAAACGGGCAGTGATTAACCCAAACGTGGCAGCTGCATGGTCAAAAAGCAGGCTCAAGAGACTAGATAAAAGAGTGTCGCGAGCCCTCAAGGAGGCATTCTCAGTTTTTCAGTTTTGGAGAGAGCACTCTTGGTGGAGACTGTATTTTCAGTGTAGTGTGTGTACATTGTCTTTGAGTTCAGAAGTCAAGAGCTAGAACTGATGCATATCAAGCTCCTTGGAGAGCAGATTTGAAGAGGGACCTTGAGAGCAGACTTGGGGTGTTGATTAGGGCGCTGACTTGGGGTCTGATATGTTGAGTAATAGAAATCGAGGCGTTCAGAGTGAAATTAGGTTCTCTGGTGAAGTCTTAGTTCTAGAGTTGCTGAGTAGTGAAGGATTGCCGGTCCAAGAGCGCTGCGTGACCTTGTCAGCAAGTAATGCCATGTAATGTATATGAGCCCGTGACTTTCTCCATTCTGATAAATAGGCTTGAGTTGTGTGCCAAAACTGAGTTGGGCGCATCTGGTGTCGTGTTGACTTTATTTCGGTGTAATTGCTTTGCCTTCCTACTTCCTAGCATCTACTAGGTCTCCTAGTCTTGGCGGTTGCTCCTTGTGGGTCCTGGCGTTCCGACTTGATCACCAGTAGCGGAAGCGCTGCCCAAATTTTGTGCAACCCAGGTCTAGAATAGTTCCACATGTATTTAGTAACCTAAGATTGACCAGAGACCTACAAAAGACTAGTTGGTTATTCGAAACTCGTTCAACAGTTATCAAATCCTCGGTGCTCATTAGCTGATAGTTTAACGAACTGGATCTGGAGACACAAATAAAGTATACAGGTCTCTAGGGAGGTTCACGTTCGGCAGTTCATTGGTTAGAGATTAAAGAATCTGTCCCGAGATATGCGATAGAACGTTACAATTGGTATCAGAGCAGGCTCAAGTTGAGTCTTTGCTAAACACCATCGACAATGGAGGCTGTGTCGACCGAGTTGGACGAGATGAAAGCATTGCTGAGAAAGTTGGAAGGACGACTTGAGCAAGTAGAAGCTGAGAACAAGGTGTTGAAGGCGGATTTAACTCAAGCAAAAGCGACACAAGAGAAGGAAGCGGAGGTCCCTGTACTGCAAATCGAGCAAGTCAAGGATTTAGCACTACCAGGCGAAGAAGCAGTTGATATTGCTCAAGCAGACAAGAATGAAGATGGATCACAGAAGGTGCAAGAGAATGTTGCGGAAGGGAGCTCAGCCAAAGAAGGGCACAAGCGGAAAGTGAAGTGGGCTGAACCAGCGACACCATCAGCCTTCAACGGTGAGAAAAGCTTTTCCAAGTTTGAATTGTGGGTTACTGAGATGGAGAATTACTTGGAGAACTTCGATGAGCGCAGCTGGTTCACCTATGCTGTTAGTAGACTGGAAGGAGAGGCTAAGGAATGGTATGGAGGTCAACAGCGGATGAGGAGTTTGAATGGTACAACTCCTATGTCCACTTGGCCGGAGTTGAAGGATGAACTCAGAAGACATCTAGTACCGGTGGATGAAGCTACACAGTTTCGGCTGGAGCTCATTCATCTGAGACAGACAGGGAGTATCAGGCAGTATCTCCAGCGATTTTCTGAGTTGGTTACTCGTTTGCACATGGTGGATCGCACCGACTTGTTGTTTCACTTGAAGAAAGGTCTGCAGGGTTTCTATGCTGGTGTGTTTGATAGCTGGGTTATGTTTCACAAGTCCGAGGACATGCAAGACTTGTTTGCATTTCTGGAAGCAGCAGAGAACACTAGGGAACGTAATTACACCGTGCAGCCTTCCAAGTTTCAGCGTGGAACAAGTGGTGACGAGCCTAGTCGAGGATTTTGGCGTAATCCTCAAGGACAGATAGCGTCCTCTCAGAGTAGAGGTGGTAGAGGACGTGGTGGTGGAAGATTTGGTACATCTGGAAGGGGATTTTCTCGTGGCTCTCAGCAGCGAGGAGTCACTCGTGGTCCTACTCAGACACGACCTACTGGATCTTATGCATCCAATGCAGGATCCAACCAAGCTTCGACTTCAGGTGCTAGGAGCAGTGGCGCTAGCAGTGCTACACCTTCAAGGACGATCATCTGTTTTCGATGCGGACGAGACGGTCATATTGCTCGTGAGTGTCCTCAACGTTCAACAGCGAGCAACGTTCGTGGGTTGACAGCTGAAGAGACAACCAGTGTTGAAGATCCAGTTGAGGCGACTACTGAAGCAGAGGTATGTGCTGGTGAGCATTTGGTAGAGCATGGAGATTTTCTGCCGTGGATTGAAGTGAAAATAGGAAACCACCGGTGTTGTTTGCTTATTGATACTGGAGCAGATGTGAATGTCTTGAATGAAAAACTAGTCAGGACCTTAGGGGTGACTAGAACCAAGATCATGAGCCCGTTGTTGGTAAGGTTTGTGCAAGGTAGCACAACCGTTACAGAAAAGCTCATGAGTGTTCCTGTTACTGTTGGAGGGGTAACTAGGAAGCACGAGTTTTTAGTTATGAGCTTAGGCGACACGATGGAAGGTATCTTGTCCTGGTCTTGGTTACAAGAGACCAAAGCCAAGCTAGATGTTCAAGAAGGGAACGTCATAGTCATGGATCGATGAGGCTTGGGTCAACCACATCCTTTGATCATCAAAGAGAGACCCAAGGAGCCAAACCATGCTGCTCATAAGTTCCAACGAGCCAAGGTGGCATTTCAGATCTGCACGGCCAGACAGTTTGGAAAGCAGATCAAGTTGGTTGACGAAGCTTGGGTTGCAGTGATGTCTAAACCCAAGGTGGAGACGGATGAGGAAGAACGTGTTGCTGCTCTTCCCATACATCCTGATATGCAGGCATTGATTGAGAGATATTCTCACCTAATGCCGGACCAGTTACCAACAGGACTTCCGCCGAGGAGAGCCTTGGATCATGCTATTGATCTGGTTCCTGGGGCTACCCCTACTGTAGTGCCATCAAGACGGATGTCGTTTGATGAGCTGACAGAGCTGAAGACTCAGTTGAAAGAGTTGGTAGCTCAGGGTATCTTACGACCTAGTATATCACCTTATGCTGCCCCGGTGTTGTTCGTGGCCAAGAAGGATGGTGGTATTCGCATGTGTGCGGACTATCGTGCACTCAATAAGGTTACTGTCAAGAACAAGTATCCTCTTCCTCTCATGGATGAAACCACCGATCGGTTGGCCACAGGAAGGTATTTCACCAAGCTGGATCTGCGTTCTGGATATCATCAAATCCGGATCAAAGAAGGTGATGAAGAAAAGACAGCTGTAAGGACGAGGTATGGCTTGTTTGAGTATACAGTGTTGCCGTTTGGATTGTCCAATGCACCTGGTACTTTCTGCAGGCTAATGAACGAGATCTTCAGAGATCTCTTGGATGAGAGTGTTATAGTGTACCTAGACGATATCATCATCTTCTCATCCACTTGGGATCAGCATCTAGTAGATGTTGAAATGGTGTTTAAGCGCTTGGAAGAGCATCAACTCTATCTCAAGAAGAGCAAGTGCTCTTTTGGACAAGAGAGTGTGGTGTTTCTAGGATGTTTGATCGATGCGCAAGGCATTCACCCTAACAGGGCTAAGATTCGAGCCATTGTTGAATGGAAGAGACCTGAGAGTGTTCATGAGCTCAGATCTTTTCTTGGGTTAGCCACATATTTTCGACGCTTTGTTTATCAGTTTGCGCATAAAGCCGCACCTTTGTTTGGCTTATTACGCAAGGCTTCCAAAGTTGTTTGGAATCCAGCAGCTGAACGAGCGTTTCAAGGATTGAAACAAGCACTGACAGAGATGCCCGTGCTAGTTCTTCCAAAGATGGGAGAACCTTTCGAGGTTCACACAGATGCTTCTCAATGGGCCATTGGAGGAGTGTTGATGCAAGGAAAGCATCCGGTGGCTTACGAAAGTCACAAGTTCTCAGAGACTGAGGCAAAATGGCCTGCTCATGAACAGGAGATGTTCGCAGTTATCCATTGTTTGAAGCGTTGGGAGCATTATTTGTTACCAAGCAAAGTTACTGTTGTAACGGACTGTGAGGGTAATACATACTTTCAGAGTAAACCTCGTTTGTCACGTAAACAACAGAGGTGGCAAGTGGAGCTTGCACGTTTTGATATCGAATGGCGGTATCAAAAGGGGAAGGAAAATATTCCAGCGGATGTGTTAAGCAGACGTGTCCAGGCGTTAACAACCCAAGACACAAGTGAAGAGCTTTTGGATCGAATCAGACAAGCATTGCCAGATGATCCTCAGGCTCAACGTTGGACCAGCCAACAAGGGAGAGATCCATTGGTACGTCATCTCTCATTTCGCAATGGCCTTTGGTTTTATAAGCAAACCAAGGTCTATGTTCCAGCTGGCGCTCTAAGGACACTAGTCATGCAAGAATGTCATGATTGTGAACTAGCTGGACATGGAGGACAGAATAGAACGTTACAACGACTTAAAGAGCAGTTTTATTGGCCAACCATGTTGGAGGATGTAATCAAGTACGTGCAGACTTGCTTGACATGTCAGCAACAACGAACTGAGCGGAGGAGACCTGCAGGGTTGCTGAGGCCATTGCCAATACCTGATGGGCCTTGGGAGAGCATAAGTATGGACTTATGCACAGGTTTACCCGAATCAGGAGGTTTTGATGCCCTGTTAGTTGTTATAGATCGTTTCAGTAAGCAAGCTCACCTCATCCCTTGTAGGGAAGCAGTGACGTCAAGAGGTGCCGCTGAACTGTTTATACGATATGTTTTTAAGTATCATGGGATGCCTAAAGACATTGTTTCAGATCTGGATAGGAGGTTTGTAGCTGATTTTTGGAAGGGTTTGTTTCGAAGGCTCGGAACTACCCTCAAGTTCAGTTCCTCTTATCATCCTGAAACTGATGGTCAGACGGAAAGGACGATCCAGATAGTAGAGCAAGGGTTGAGAAACTATATCATGCGGGATCAGAGTGATTGGAGCGAGCACTTGGACTTGGTGGAGTTTACATATAACAACACCAAGCACTCGAGTACAGGATTTAAACCATTTGAAGTGGTTTATCGGGGCTCTCATGCACCTTGGACTCCTATAGCTTTAGCTACCAAGGGGCATGAAAACACAGGAAGGTCGAATCAGGATCCTCCAGATCTAGAGACTTTCATACGTGTTCAGGGGACCGTGTTTCAAGAAGCCAAGAAACACATGGAGAAGGCACAACAACGGTATGCTAAGTATGCAAACCGTGGTAGGCAAGACGTACAGTTCGAGGAAGGACAGAGAGTTTGGTTGAGAACCAAGAACTTCAGAATACCAGCAGGGGTGGACTTAGCCAAGAAGCTGCTTCCAAAGTGGGCAGGACCGTTCCTGATCGAAAAGAAGTTAGGTCCTGTGACCTATAAGTTACGTTTTCCAGCTAGTATGAAGCACTATCACCCCATCATTCATGTTTCTAACTTGAAAATGTTCCGTGAAGAACTAGAATCGTTGCCAGGAAGATATCAGAAATGGCATCCAGTGTTAGAAGCATTACCAAGAGCTGATGATCTTGAGTTGATTGAGATAGTAGATCATCGGGCATCACCAAATCCAGATGGAGCTGGAGAACCCGTTACTCAATACCTATGTCGTTGGACAGGTAGAGTTCCGGGATTGGTAAGTGAAGCTTGGGAGTACCTAGATGATCTAGCATTATATAAGTTTCAAGAACCACTGCGTAGATATTTTGTGAGACGACAGTCCGCAGTGGTCTCTTCCAGCTAAGCGGTGGATTGAATCGAGTCAGAAGAGTCATGCAAAGGGCCCTTCAAGGACACTGGAACCGAGTAGATCTGGCCAATCTGCTCGTCTAAAGGTGGAGTTGTGGTCTGCTGACTGCTTATGACTGTCGGATGTCAATCAGGTTTAGGCTGACGCTACTATGTGTGTATCATAGTAAGGAGGTGGATAAAAAAGAAACTGACGAGTTCACCACCTGGAAGCTAGGGTTCTGTCTCACCCGAAAGCTTCAACGGATGCTCGATAATGGAGCATAGCCTTGAGAAAGGGCTTAATCTTACCCTGGATGGGGTACTGTTCCTCTGGATTTGAGGAAGTGTTGTTTCTAATGTGGTATTGTAGATACCGCAGTTCAGTGGAAGAACTGCGTTTTGCTGGTTGGGACGATTGTAACACCTTTTGCTTTTTCTCCCAAACCAGATGGCAAACGGGCAGTGATTAACCCAAACGTGGCAGCTGCATGGTCAAAAAGCAGGCTCAAGAGACTAGATAAAAGAGTGTCGCGAGCCCTCAAGGAGGCATTCTCAGTTTTTCAGTTTTGGAGAGAGCACTCTTGGTGGAGACTGTATTTTCAGTGTAGTGTGTGTACATTGTCTTTGAGTTCAGAAGTCAAGAGCTAGAACTGATGCATATCAAGCTCCTTGGAGAGCAGATTTGAAGAGGGACCTTGGAGAGCAGATTTGAAGAGGGACCTTGAGAGCAGACTTGGGGTGTTGATTAGGGCGCTGACTTGGGGTCTGATATGTTGAGTAATAGAAATCGAGGCGTTCAGAGTGAAATTAGGTTCTCTGGTGAAGTCTTAGTTCTAGAGTTGCTGAGTAGTGAAGGATTGCCGGTCCAAGAGCGCTGCGTGACCTTGTCAGCAAGTAATGCCATGTAATGTATATGAGCCCGTGACTTTCTCCATTCTGATAAATAGGCTTGAGTTGTGTGCCAAAACTGAGTTGGGCGCATCTGGTGTCGTGTTGACTTTATTTCGGTGTAATTGCTTTGCCTTCCTACTTCCTAGCATCTACTAGGTCTCCTAGTCTTGGCGGTTGCTCCTTGTGGGTCCTGGCGTTCCGACTTGATCACCAGTAGCGGAAGCGCTGCCCAAATTTTGTGCAACCCAGGTCTAGAATAGTTCCACATGTATTTAGTAACCTAAGATTGACCAGAGACCTACAAAAGACTAGTTGGTTATTCGAAACTCGTTCAACAGTTATCAAATCCTCGGTGCTCATTAGCTGATAGTTTAACGAACTGGATCTGGAGACACAAATAAAGTATACAGGTCTCTAGGGAGGTTCACGTTCGGCAGTTCATTGGTTAGAGATTAAAGAATCTGTCCCGAGATATGCGATAGAACGTTACAGTAAGGTCATGAGTACATCAACTTTGCCAGAGAAGGAGGTATAGACTTGATCTCCATTGTCTTTCCTTATCCAGACCCCTGGAGATGTGTGCTTCCTAGATTAAGGTTTTACCGTTTGCCACGCCGACAACAGGTTCCCCTCTCTCTCCAACTGGAATCGTAGAGTTACTTCCCCACAAAGCGCGCGCCTTTTTTCCTCACCACGAATTTAGAAATAAAGAACATGACTACTCCAAGTAACCGTGTTACCTGGTGGATGGTAACCTGTCTTGAGTTTGATGAAGGAAGCGCCATTAGTAAAAGCCTGATCATAGGAAAACACTGAAACAAGGTACTAATCAAGTCTAATATGCATGCAACATGCACTTCTGGCTGGGAAAATGAGGACGATCAATGTGTATAGAGGAGTTAAATCTAGTTGTGTACTCTCTCTCTTCGACTAGCTATTTTTTATACCTAAAGATTTTTTATCTTACCGTTATCAATAATCCTGTTTAACTCGTCCTAATAGATCACATATCTTATTATCTCAGGAATGTTACGTTTAGTGACCTGATGCATCTGTGACTGCACCGGTTTAGGTGCTGGAATGAGATCAGACCGTCTCTGAGAGATCTTCTAGCGGTATGCTATAAGATTCGGTAGACAGATCTACCGGATTTACTGAGGAGAAGGTTATCAAAGAGCGATCGAGAGGTTAAAATTTGACGACCATGTTGAGGAACTTGCTAAGTGATTAACACAAGTGTGTTTTCTTGAGAATGATTGAACGTCTGCAAAGCTACGGGTGTCAACTTTACAATGAACTCATGAGTCCATCGCTCGAGCCTAAGCTAAGAAAAATTCAAGTAGGAACATCCCCGTTACGATTTCCGTAGAAACTATAGCGACCGGGGGCAGCATGGCGAACGGGACCAGCAGCTCCACCACACTAGCATTCAGTGCTTCAGTGACTAGTTCAACACAGCACACCTAGTGGAACCTCGACTGCAAGATTGGAAACTGGATCTGTCACAATGAGGATGGATGGCTTCACCAGGATTGTCAACAGCCGTGACGGCAATAATCTTCTCATCTACAATGAGTGCTAACAATCTCAGAACGTTCCAACCGACCATGACTACATTTAGTTTTCAAGAAAACTCATGCGAGACCAACCCGATGGGTATTGTACTTGGTACCAAGCTATGGCTCCAAGTGCATATGAGAATATGAGAATAAATCCAACTGTCAGATTTCACAACTAGTATCATTCATCTCCACCAGTGAGAAGTGAGAGCGCATAGTGTGTTACTTTGGCATCTCGACGGATTGATCAGATAAATGCTCCATCTACACACTGCACCAACAAGTATGACAACAACGGACATCTATCAAGGGCGTCAACAAGATCCTCATGAAGATCGTCCGGGCAGCATTACGAAGTTTTCGATCTTAACCGGAATCAAAAGCACAATCCGACAAAATTATCACCTAAAGAGTGTTGAAACCGCCTTGGGCACTATCGGTATCTTTAATATTGACTGGTGGCTAAAGAGATTCTGGCTAACACTTCAATGTGAAGCTACCAAGTTTGTGGATGATCCGGTCAACGAAGGTATCACCGAGTAGACGGAAGCGAAAGCTCGATTCATGGAGCACTACGAAGTTATCCAAATAGATCTAATGATCCACACTAATCTCTAACAAATCAGGCAGTGCCACGAGAAAAGCAATCACATATACTAACCAATTCAAGGGAATCCTCAAGCACCTGAAGCAACCTAGGAGAAATTAATCGATCATCATCGCGTACTACTTCCAAGGTCTCAATGAAGAATATCATCGAGATTTCATAAAACATGCAAGGACTTGTAAGTGCATTCTCTTCTAGTTGTTTCGATATGTACAGGAGTTACAACGTACGTCTGAGATGAATAAATCGTGAATGATCACCCATAAAGTACACATGAGAGAGCAAGGAAGATTTGGATAATCTCGTTCTTCAATAATTGGCCGCAATAGCTATCAGCTACAACTGTCATCAACCAATGCACAAACTCATTTTATCGAAGAAAGTGTTTGCGGTAGTTGTGCTCAAGAGGATCATACGACGAGGACTTGTCCCGACTACTGTTAGGTTTGTGCATCTGACTCCTACGGATATGTTCATTATCAACTTACAAAGAGCAATGTGGTATTGGTAAAAACAGTTCGGTATGATGGACAATGGATGGAACGCACCGAGCACATTTTCTACAAAAGAATCTCTCTACTGGAAAGACCAGTCCAACCTATACAAAGAATTGCTGGAATCATAGACACTATCAAGGATGTCTAGTATATGTACACACGATCAATAACTGACAAATGCAGAGACATGAAAAAAAAGGTGACCCAACTCCCTTACCACCTCCCTCATCATTTCTGACCTTACCAGATAAACCAAGGCCTCAGAACAAATCTTATGGAAGAGGTCAGAAGAAGAGCCCCCGATATGGAGATTTTAAGACGATACGGATTATCCTTCAACATACCAAATATATAATTATGAATTCTATAGCTAAATAAATTTACGAAGTCAACTTGAGAACTGAACTCAAACCTTTGGAATCACCAAGCTAGAACGACAGACATTCATAGGGAATCAAGCAAATCTAAAAATTAGCACATAAAGGCATTAATTATTTGAATAGATCACTATCAATTGTTACGTTTAAATTCTTATTTGGGATTCTAGCATTTTCTAGGATATATTTTAAAGTCTCTACTTGCTTGCGGTTATTACGGTTGCAAGTACCGTTTATTGACGTTAATGTCAAATTCCTAGAATTTTATGAACTGCGAATGTATGAACTAATTGCACACACACCTCTGCTTAAATTTCTCTTAGTTTCTGTGCACTATGGAGGTTCGGTAATGTGTACGCCTGCGCATCTGGTTTTCTTTTGAATCAAACTTCTTCGGAAGTAAAACGAGAGTAAAACATTCTTAAACTTTTACAACTTTAGAGGACGGTAGAGAGGTATCTTCTGATCCGGATGTTATGCTGCAAGGAGTTTTGCAGAATGTGTAACATGGACATAAGAAGACTGCAGACTGAAAAGCTAATTTTTATGATGATGGGAACTATAAAATACCCGTCATTATAATACAATAAGAAGCAGGTGCGCAAGGGGCCTAAGCTTGCTCTTAGTGCAAATTTTGAAAGAATGTAGAAGTCTCGAACAAATACTGCAAATACAGTTATTAGGGCTTGTCAATACTATAGAGGTTATCGATGTGTCATCGAAAGACTTTTTATGGGAAGTTGCTCCAGCTCGTCTGCCACGGGAATACGTATTAATCATGGCAGAGTCTGCCCGTATGCCTTTTTCTCTATGTTGCAATTTTTAATTTCCAAGCGGAGTTCTCTGCGCTCTCTGCAAGCCTAAACAGTGTCTGAGGTGCTTCACTTACTGCTTCTTACCCTACTCCAGTTTTTAGTTTTACATATTAGTTTTGACACATTCTAATATGTATGCAACATCAACTGGGGGGACTTTTGTTCGCTTTCTGTTATTGAAAAAGATATAAGCATAGTAGATATTCCATACTAAGTTGTTAAGAAAAAACTTTATCTCTAATTGTTAAAGGATAATTACACCTAGAGTTATGAAACGATCAAAATATAACCCATAAAGGTGAAATCTATGATAAACATTTGACCTTAGTGACGCTTAATTTCTACGTGTGGTTTCAACGGCTCTGTGTCCGCGTGGACTCTTAAACCCCAGTTTCACTATAAGAACGCTGGATCAAACTTCTAAGAACAAATTAAGATGGTCTTATTGATGAAAAATCACAAACGATCTTACATATAATATTAATACAAAGAACTAAAGTTTGATACTATAGAGACTCTTTCTTAAATCAAGAGAATACAAAGATGAAGCTGAGAATTAATATACTGTAGTTGCAAACAGTACCATGGCATTACTATCATCTAAGTGACATTCATGTGATTTTCTGAAATCGATAGAATAAGTACGGTTTGTCATTAAAACTTAAGATATATCTAACTCTCGTGATGTAAATAATTTATTACTATACTTAATATATATTAGTCAAGTTTGGCTTGATAATACAAGGAGTATTGACTTCTGAAAATATATATGGGAGACTGCTCAGAACACATCACACTTTCCTTGACATTTTATTTATTAGTGCGTGTCAAAGTTAAGATGGAAGATTTTCTAACATCCACAAGCAAAACATATGTAGTTTTATCGTATTTTTTTCAAGGGTAGCTTTGTACAGAGCCGTGAATCATCTATCATTATATTTATCAATTAATATAATATTCGAATTTTTAATAATACTATATTTTAAATTTTAAATTTTATTTAAATCTTACATTACTTTCTTGCAATAAATTACGACTAAATTTTAAACACAAATGATTAGAGACTTCGACATACATTCCCTGCGGCACTTCCGGAAGCGTCCACGGCCAAGAATACATAGCCGTAATACTCTCCCGCAAACGTCTAATAGGGTTGTCAAAGTTAGTAACCTTTCATAAAGATTCTACACCTGCGGGAAGGAGTTACGACTTCGACCAAACCTTAGGAGGTGTTTCATGTGGGCACCTCCGGAGGTACCCGCAGGAAAACGTCAGCGAGTATTTTCTTAACGATCATTCATTTGTTTTGACTGTTTATTTTTACAATGAAATATTTACTATGTTGAATAATTATTTTGAGTTTCAGAATGAACAAAATTAATTGTTGTGATATCTGAGTCACAAGTGCGACCCAGACTCAATCGCGTTTTCATACAAAGCTAACTCATGTAAAATTACAGCTCTTTCTCTGTTCACCGTTGAAGAATCTTTATCTCTCAACTTTGACAACCCTAATATTGTAAACAAATTACAGCTTTGACACTCCCTATTACCTAACTCTTCTCAACGGCAGCTTTGGCAAACCCTCCGATCGACCACCCTCTGACATGGCGGCAGTCAGGATCAATGCCTCTGAATAGGCAAACGCAAGTCTCTGTTACTTTCTCCAAAGGGATAGGGTCTCGCAGCTCTAGGAATTCGCCTAGAACGGAGATTTCTCGTTTTTCCAAAGCAGCCCGATTAAACCACGTTCGTGCACGCTTTTCGCTCGGGTTGGGCTTCAAGTCTTAGACTCATGTTTGCTTTGGGGTGCGGCCAGGTGTCTCCACGTTTTGCTCTTGGCCTGGAGATTGTGTTTGGCATTTTCTTTCCGTCTGCCTCCCTGCGTGGTGAGCTGACGAGGATGGCGTGTGACCCGGGTTCGGTGGGGCCCACTTCTCTACTTAGGGTTATTGAAATAAAATGTTTCTCTCGTCGCAAAAAAAAAGAGAAACTCTTCTCAACGGAACAAATAGATAATAAATTAGACCCTTGCATGTTTGCCTCCAAAATAAATGAATATGAGGTGAATAAATATGCAACGAAGTACACAATCACTTCTCACTGATTGTGCAACGAAAAGTGATTGTGTACTTCGTTGCATTATCATCTCTTCCAAGTTCGGAAGAGGTGATATATGCAAACTGTATTAATTTATTCACTAACCTTTCCTCTTGGAAGGGTTAGTGAATAAATTAATAATACACAAAAGATAATACTTTTGTTCACTTGGAGCCAGCAACTTTATACGAGGAATGAGATATCTTCCCAGTCTCTACTTATGGATTTTCATGTACAAAAAGTGACCATGTGTACAGTAAAGAAATCTAGTTTATTTATAGATTCTAAATTTAGCAATTTAACTTTTATTGTTTAAAGAAGATATTAAGTTTAACTGAAGTACGTATGTTACCAGTTGAATACCAGCCTGCATAATCACCTTTGAAACAGTTCGGAGGTTCCTAGCACCTCTCCATTTTACATGGCTTTTAAACTTGTCACCTCTAGCCAGCTCCAAGTCAGTTATTTTTGCTTATTTTCAGTAACTATCTTAACTTTTGTCCTTTTCCTTCTGTTTGGCAAAAGGGGAGTTTGCATGCATATTTGGCGTCTCTTCCAATACACATTTCTCCGCCCATTCTTTCCCCGACCAAAAGTGTTCTTTGGTCGCGGAAAGAATATACCTGAATATAAGTTCTTAGGATAAAATTCTCAAATCTTTATTAGTATTTCTTAGTCGAATCGTAAGGATACTATTCAGAAGTAAGATTACAGTAAAATGATTACTGAGTTCTTTTATGTTCTTTTCTCGGGACCTACACCAAAACTATATTCATGTAGGAAAATGTACTACAACATGTAACAAATTGGTCGCATTCCTAAACTCTAAAAACCTTCCCTAAACTCTAAACCCAACCTGCAAAGTTTTGAATGCTGAACATTATTTACAGTTACTCAGATACCTTGTTGATAATCCATTGAAGGTCAAGATACCTTGTTGACAATCTTTGGAAGTTCAAAGATCTACCGTATCTTTTAGTCATTTTCAATTTATTTTCAGTTTAAGTAAAAATTAAACAATTGGAACTTTTATAATATTTACATTTTGGGAGAAACGAAGTCCTAGGATTTCATTTAACGTGTTATATACTAGTAGGGATTTTTGCAAAGCTCTATTTTAGGGATTGGAAGAGATCTTATCGTTAGAGGTTGGTAAATATTATACTGCATACGATAACATTGAATCAAATCTCAAGTTCAAAGGTCGAATCAAAACTTATCATAGCCATGGAACAAAATCGCACCTCCATATTCACCTCCTCCATCTTTCGATGGAGGAGATAAATATACAGGAGTTTAGTTTAATACTTAACTCTTCCGACAAGAATAGTTAAGTATTAAATTAACCTAGGTGTATATTAATGTATTAATGAGTATAGATTCCCGTACTTGTACTTTCTGAAGTGCGGCACTCAAGTCAAAACTTATGAATTATCTCTTACTCTCCTCGTGTTTCCAGGCATGGATTAACAAATAATTTTTATAAAATATTTTAATATTTATTTATTTATTTTATTTAATATATATATATTCCAGATAATAATAAACGAGCAAAAGTTTCCCGGAGTTAATCCAGTATGCATATTCGCATAACCATAGAGCAGTATGAGAGGTGAAAAGATCAATTGGAGGTCCAAAATATGGTTATGTTGGTAAGGTAATATTTTTTTAACTAGAGTTAAAACGGAATTATATTTTCTAAAAAGCAATAGACCAACAAATTACATGAATTGGTTTGCAAGTGAAGTCTACGTTCATACTTTCTCGACATTGAGATTTCGGATATTTAACATCATGAAAAAGATATTAATTTTTTATGAAGTTTATGTCTTTTTCTCTTTGAGGCTTTGCAACCGTTTGCTACTACTCGTTATCAGACTGAGCCTTCTTGCCAAGAGGATTCGACCCCACGCTGCTCCGTCTATGAGCGGATGGGGCTGTTTGGCTCTTTCCTTCAAAGGAAAAAGAAAGAAAAATGTATAACTTGAATTCTCTCTATTTTCTTCACTTGAATTCTCTTTTGGAATCTACATATCTAACATCCAATTATGCACTTAATATCCTACACCATGTAACCATATTTTTTAAAGATGTCATTTCTATGCTTGCATTATGTATGCTCATGCTTTTATGTTAGGTCCAGCTTTACTGAAACATGCATATTCACCGATGAAGAAGGCAATATTGCATTATTTTTAACTTATGACTAAATTCCTTTCTTAGAAATGTTTAGTTAATAAACTAAAACATAACTAAACTAAAATTTAGTATTAATCCTATACGGATATGTTTATGGTAAAATCGAGCCGGCTACATGCACTCGATTTACAGCTTCCTTTTTATTTCTTGCCAATGTACAACGAAGCTGAAATAAGAAATTCGTAAGGAAGACTAGATAACTAGTTAAATGAAATTATAAGTACCAAATTCGACTTCTTTTGTGTACAATCCACTCACTTCTCTAAAATCAAGTCGGCAACCGTTTGGGAGAATTTTCTCGATATTCGAGTGCTTGTCCTCTTCTACACCTTCATTCCAGACTGCCGCTGGGATATATTTAGATAGAGTTTGGCACCCATGCATATTATCACCCTCTTCATCTTCTGATGGAGTTGGGAGATGAATTAATTTGTTGACTAAATTATTCTTTTTGTCAACAGGGTACCTCATTTGTACTCTTTGCGTCTCGTGAGTATACCATTTTTATGTACTATGTCTGGATCTTCCCGCATCTCCAGGTCCGGTTATCATTCAATTTACATTTTTTATTAGTTTAGTATAAAATATTTATTTTGAATCTATATTCCTTATGAGAACAGCAAGCGAACAAAGATTCCCCGAAGTTGACGTGCATGCATATTATATATATTTAGGTTATATGTAAAGCTTGTAATTAGAGTTCCGATATTTAGATTAGCTCTTTTTTGGAAGTAATATGACCCGAGATGTGTCTCTGGCCAAAACTAAAATAATTCGAATTGCATTTCTCTGTGTAACACGTGCGTCGAAAAAAAACAGAAATTTGTTTTATCATACTTCTTGTAAGTTTATTCCACTTATCATATTCTTTTTAACAATATATTGTTTGAAATATTTGATTGACTTTTGACAGTGAAACCAGTCACTTTCTCATAATAGTGATAATTCAGACTTCAGATATCAACTTTTCGAACATATCTCTTACTTGTGTTTTGTTGTTGAAATGATTTAAATAATAGAGATATTTATTCACCTGTGGAAACAGTGAAACGATAAACGAAATGGTAAAATGGTTGTTTTTTTTTTCTTTAACCAGTCAGGGGTGTGATCAAGCAAATTTGTGTCAAAGAAAAGATCGGTCAGACATCAAACATACGAAACAGATAGAGAGAAATGGAGCAAAATACGACCAGGCCATGGACCCAGAAAGCGCAAGGCGAGAGACCCAACCGCTTTGACTACAGTCCGTTGGAAGTAGTCGTGGTTGGTAATCAACGCGGTACGACATGCCAGAAGGTTCTGACACACGGGAAGAGAAGGACTGGGAAGGCATGTGGGAGCTACGTGGTAGGCTGCACCAGTCCTGGAAAAGAAGGCTGGGAAGATCAACGTTGACAGTGTGAACTCTGTCCGCTGCGGTCTCGCGACCTTTACGGTCGATATACTGCGCGCCGGTAGACCTGTTCACACTGACTGCTTGGCAGCGTCCGGGAAGGTCTTCAGAAACAACCTCATTTCTCGGCACGCACTGGCATCAGCCGTCAGTTTTAGAGCTGCCGTTAAGTGCTTCACCTTCCGGATATTACGGCTAATATACGAAGATATGTTTTTGATAATTTCCGATGCGTTTTCCTGTACCTCAAGTAACTGCCCAATTCGACGGGAGGTCATTACTGTATTTCCCGGTACCCCCCGAACTTTGCTGGGAATCCTTGCCTCACAAGGTCCTTCTAATTACAGTAGTGCCGTAAAGCTCTGTTAGGATTTTCAGGTTTCCTTCATATGTACATATGTACTTTTACGGCGCTTTCTTTTGAGAAACAGTCCAACCGGTGGTTTTCAAACATGCTGGTCCTAAACGACTTTCATGTCTGGGAAGGCTCCGTTGATAGTCGCTTCGTCAGAAAGCCGAACCGAACTCTCCTGAGCCCGTGCCTCGTGGGGAGAAGTCCTTATTGCCAGGAAGCGACCCTCAGCATAGTATGACAACCTGAAGTTCGGGTTACCGTGGGGGAAGACGACTGAGCTGGTATCACTGTTAAGTTTCCACGTGTTGTCGAAGCCAAACTGCCAGTTTAAGTCTGGCCCGCTGTACAGCTGGCTTAAAGATCCCTCAGCGGCAGAAGAAGAACCCTCAGAATTCAAATTTTTGTGTAACTTATCAATAGAGACGAGGGAATCTTGCACATCATTGGTCTGAGATCCCGACGTCTGGTGAATATCGTCAGTACATGTCAAGGGTGCCGAAATCTAACCTTCAGCGAGGAGGAGGTAATCACGACGTGATGACGTGGCATGGAATAAGCGCGGACGAACTGAAGCTAGAGAGATTGTTCTCTCGGCGGTTTGGCTGGCTGGAATCTGGGGACGTTGGAACACTGCTACTGTACTGATGATTTGGCGAGGAGTGCAGGCTGGGGACGTCGCGAGAAAGAGGGAGGACTGGCTGGCCGCTGGATCACTGGCTGGCTGATGCCCTGATTGGCTGCATTGCCGGAGTATGGAGGCGGTAGAGTCAGTTCTGGCGGCTGATGCTGCTGCTGTTTCCTTTTCCTTTTCAGAAAACTTCGTGTCCACCGACAGCCAGACGAGAAAGAGACGATAGCTGACCGTAGCTCGGTGAACTTGTCGCCTGTTGTCCTTCCTTATGTCGGGTGGTCCTAAATTTGAATGTCGCAGACAGAGCAGGTTCTGACAGTACATAATTCCCTCTCACTCCTCCCCACAAAACTTCACGTTTAATCCTGAATCCTGATAGCAGGGGAGCGAGAAGCGCCGACGCTCCGATACATTCAGTTTGTTCAACTAGCGTTCAGCTGCCGAGTCTTTGGGACTGCGTTGATTCATCGGTAGACGAGTCCACTGCGCTTTCTGTCTTGTGAGTGGCTTTGTGGCCCATTGTTCTGCGAGCGGCTGGGCGGCTTTGCTGCCAGTGTTTCGAGGCGCCGGTGGTGTGATCGCACCCCTTGAAATCCATCCCTCGTGAGTTTGGTTGTCAGTGATTTTGTTGAGGTGCAGAAAGATGGCTGGGCTGGGCAGTTTGACCGCGCGGACGCTTACCGTCGTCATTCTTGCATTCTTCATGAGCGTGATTGTTCCGGCTGTGAATGCCCAAGCGCCAGCGCCAGCTCCTGCTCCTGTATCCGACGGTACGCGAGTTGCAACCGATGTTCTTTAATTCTAGTGGATGCTTAATTCGTGAACGACTGTTGCAGAAAGTTGTGTTTAGTACGAAGTACGTCTTCCTTGTCCATTTCTTCGTTTCCTCTCAGCAGAATGGTCACTTGTTGGTTCTAAAACTGGTTAAAATGCGAAAGCGGGATAGTATCATGGATTGTCTATTTGCACGGCATTGTGTTACCAAGACCGAATATATGTCCGTTATTTCTTACTTCTGTAAATACACTGAACGTCTCATGTCTAGACGCTTACAGTCTGGGCGGTTTCGCTGGTCTTGCTATCCAAGTGGACTCTTGGGCTGAAGTTCTGCCATTTGCATCTAAGCGAGTTAGCTGAGAGTACAGGCAGGCTCCGAGTTCGGGGGCACTGACGGTTGTGTTTGTTGTTGTACAGGTAACGCTATTGACCAGAGCATCGCCTATACGCTTCTCTTCCTTGCTTTGGTGGTAACTTACCTCATCCATCCTTTGGATGCATTCCCCAGCCTCTTCTGAGTAACAGGGTTGTGGATGCGAAGAGCGTCCAGGGCCTGCAGTTTGATGTCTTCGAGGAGCAAAAGGGACACGGGAATGATACCACGACGGTTCATAGACAAAAGTTTTCTGTGCTTCTAACTGAGCACCAGAGATGCATGACGAGCTCCGCTCAATCGCGTGCTGTACATTTCAACAGTGGATGTGGACCGCTGTACCCAGTTTATTGTTCTGTTAAATTTTCAACGTTTTCTCAGTTTGCAAGATCTTAGAAGTCACTTAGTCCGAGTGAATCTCCATCCGCATACTTGTAGATCAACACGAGAGAAGCTACTAGTTATCGATCCACGTCGTGTACAAGAGACAGTAGCAGTGGGCGCCGGGCGGTTGTATTCATTCGTTTCGTCCATTATCACAGGCACATTGTCATTTCCCCAACAGCTTGCAGACTGAATCTCAGCAGCTGAATATATAATGCTTTATCTGCAGTAATTTGAGTGATGCGTTGTTTCACTGTTTGATCTCACATGAAGTTCGTTTAACAGGGAAACGGGGGAATCGTAACTTATAGTAATAATATGAGTTTGGGACTCGGGAGCCATGTTGACCTGGTTGACTGTGTGCGTTATGGGACAAAGCGCGTTTTAACTGCTTTCTGATGGCTTGCTCCATGGATTCTGTGATCCATGGAGCGTTATAAAATGCACTCAACTTCGTTCTTTAATTGTATGTTATCACGTTCACCGAACAGCTATATCTCCCAAGATTGGAAAGAAAGCATGTAGCATTAACTCTGCTTCCTCGCGCAAGTGATTTCAAAGAAGACTCGAAACTCGTTTTTCCCGGGCAGTTTCCAATGTTGCGGTGGTGATGGTCTGCCCCGGTGTCCATGAGAAGGCAAGAAAGAGAATATTCCTTTTCTCCTGTTTTTACTTTAGATCGGAGAAAATATGTTAGTTTGCTCCAACTTCGTCTTTGCATTTCCAGATAGATATTAACTTTAGGGCTTAGAAGTGAATTATAGAGTGTAAAGCTCTCGGAGAGCTTTGATTTAATCTACATAAAGCCGGAATATGAATACAAGTGCTCTGAAGTGCTCCGGGTGACCTGGAATATTTTATTTTGTGGTTTTATTTCCAGAGAAATGAGAAATTTAACGCTATACAGAAATGGTTTTGATGATTACGTCTTCATCCTAAACTGGAATATGTAAAATAAAGAATCAACTTAAAGCAAATCACCAGCTTTACAAGCTATGAATCATCTCAAAATAAACTACTGGTTATTGATAGAGAAAGGTTAAGATGAAGATTTCATTAGCAAACGGAATTTGTATGTTTGTGTGCAAATTTCTTGGTTCTCAAACAGCCAAGCCGCGAAATGTGGCCCTCCTGGTTACCAGGGCTACTTTTAGGGACACAGGGGGTCCATAAAAGTAAAAGCAAGCATAATCCTTTTTTTGCGTGGGCTAGAGAGAAATACTATTTTGTTCTAAGAAAGCAGGAAAATTTTGGTACAACAATTCTCAAATGATATTGAATAATTAGTTTGAGATATTTAATAATTAGTTTGAGGTGAAAATCTTGATACGATCATTCTCAATTGATATTCAATAATTAGTTCTGAGGTGAATGAAAGTGTAAACCTTTTGGAAAACTTCAATTTAACACCCTCATATAATAGATTCTATTATCGCATGTAAATTCTATCAACAAAAGTATTTTGGGTATAATTGTTAAATTCCTTTATTCTCAGAAAGCTCAAAAATGAAATCTTCTGGTTACCAGGTCTATTTCTTGGGGCACCAGGGGTGTAATGATGCAAACACACGAGAAAAAGCGGAATGAATAAAATACTGTAGAGTTTACTCCCCAAACTTAGACCAAATCTTAGCATGAATAAGATGACATATGGGGTAAGATGTGCATCAAAAGAAATACAATGATCCTACGAGGAGGTTTTAATTCCGGTAGACGTCCACATGATAAATCATAGTTAAACCCCAGTGTGGGTACAAAGGTCTCTGCATAGCAGGAGTATTTCATAAGGAGAAAAAGTTCCCCAGAAGTTAATCGAGCATGCATATTTTCAGTGTAGGGTTCAAATTTCAGAAAACTTCAGTCATGCGTACCCATTTATGCTTTTGCGTTTGATTAGTTTTTTCTCTGAAGAGTTTTGGTTCAAAAGATAAGTATGGAGATATAAACATGTTGGAAAAGACCTGAACTCTAGATTATACTTTGAGGAAAGTATTTATGTGAACAAAATGGAATCTCGTGCTGCTGAACGGAGAACTCTAGTGCTATGCAGACTTGTGCGGTACCATACAAACTCAACTTCTCTTCAAGTGATGGGCTCTATACCGGCACCAGAGGTTTAACCCTAAACTACCACACCACGCAAAATTTGCATGTAAGAATGACACTTTTCCGAATATTGTTTTCCTATTTGATAAACAATTGAAAAGATCTTTCTCCTTAAGAAAATATGTGAAGTGAAATTAGAAGGAGCACGCACGTACCATTTGGTCCTTGTTCGGAGATCTATAACTTGTTCAAATTTTTTCTGTTTTCTAAAATAACTTTAGTCTTTGTTATTCTTTTCCGAAGATAAATTTGTTATTGTAAATTTGGAATAAAACGAAATATATTTTGATATTGATATTGATATTAGTTTTAGTATTGGTTGAAATTGTATTTAGTACAAACTAATTAAATAATAATAGTATTTATTAAGTTCCCAAAATTAAAAACTTGTTGTCTGCACTGAAGAGAAATACGTGGACAAATCAGCAGACAACTTTATTCTGTACTGAGTCAGTTGAAGAGTCCGTCTGAACGCGTTGTCGTGTCTTGATCGAATTCTCCATGAGATCCAAATTTAAGGATTGCATATTTCGCTCTAATGACGTTCATGGAGTAAAAAAGCGACTCTTTACTAAACTATGTTAGTTGAGGTCAACACTGCTGGAGTTGCTTACTCCCAAGCCTTGAAATGATGATACAAAAGTTACAAGCAGTAGCCTCAGACCACAAGAGTTTTCACTCCAACAAAAGGCATAAGCGTTCTTTTCAATTAGAGTGCTTATCCATTATTAATATAAGATCCTAGTATTAACTTCGTCCAGTGTTATATGAGTGTCTCCCATTCAGTTTGTGTAGTATAAAATTTAAAGAATGAAATGGAAGAGTATGATTTAATATTCTAAAAAAATCAATGATGAAAATTTCTATGCACTGATAACGGTCAGACTTCACCAACAGAACGAATCGATTGTGTTTGTACATTTTCTATGTTAAACCTTTGATGTGGGTACAAGTGTCTTGGTAATCCATAGCACCTCTTTTTGCAGATCCGCTTTCAGAGAACTAAGAAAGCGGATCTGCCATTAAGCACAAAACGTTTCTGGGGTGATAAATCTTCATCCGAGATGGAATTTGTGAAATAAAAAATTAAACCAAAACTCTTCATTAGCTTTACAATTCACTTCAAAACCAAATAGAATAGTTAGGATTGAGGAATAAATGTTAAGGTGAAATTTTCAAGATTTCTTGGAGCAAAAGAAATCTTCTCTTCAAGCTCAAGTACACTGCGAGGAGAAAAAATTTTCTCTTTTATGCTTTTATACCCATCCAGAAGGTTTAAGAAAAGAATGAAGATTTATATTCCCAAAGCAGTCAAGCAAGAACTCTTATCTTATTGTCTTTTAAAGTCATAGCAGTGGAAAGTTAATTACTAATCATGCACTTCATGCAATTACGTACGATTGACTTCAACACCAGACAACGGAGAGAGTGGAATGAATAAGCTCATATTGATTGAAACAGTAATAATAAAAGAACACTCACTATAAAAGAAGATGTAAAATTTATAATAGTTGCATAGTAATTATAATCCATAATGTCAAAAATGAGCTATCAATTGTATCGATCACATCTATCCAACTACAACTGAACAGTAAAATTAGAATCCATATGTAGAAGGAAGTAGCTACAACACACAATTACAACTGAAAGCGCTTCAGAAATCACACTTAACACGTGATTAGAGTTTCTAGATGGAGTCTCCATATCGATTATATGAAAGAAGGAAATTAGGTATTCCATGAACATGGTATGGCTCATAAACCATGTTATCAGCGTTATGATGTTTAGGAATACAAACAACAGAACTATGTTAAATGTTTGTAGCAGGTGAATCCAAGATGACTGTAACTAGGTTAGGTAAACCTGGGATAGAGGAGGTCGGTGCTCACGATTTGAATTTAGTGATTTGATGTGAGAGCTGCTCGAGACGAGCGGATGATTTCATGTGTGAGCTATGAGAGAGATGATTTGATGCAAGAGTTGCTTTATCTTGCACTTTATTTTGTGGTGATTGTTGATTGTGTCAAATCTATTGACGGATGTAGGCAGATGTTTTCTTGATGAACAAAGTAGGATTAAATAGCACAGGATTCGATGGGTGACCGACGCGCATCCAATGCTACAGATGGTTAATGACGATGCTTCTTCTCGTTATTTCTACTGTGCTAGGTGTTGATATAATCCCAAGCTCTAGTATCGACAGTTGATACCAGCCGGAGTAGTTAATGTTGTTACGTATAGTTAATTAGAAGACTAATCTATTATTAGGATTTTCTTTGTACTCACCCCACTATATATACATGGAGAGACAAAGTCTCTCTCATCTCATATCTATTTACTTCCTTGTTTATTGACTCTCTTTTCTTGGAGTGTCTTCTTAGGAGAATTGATCTCTACATGGTATTAGAGCAGTAGAGAACGTGTGTCTCTTGTTGATGAGCAAGATGGAGTTTGTGCGTGGAGAAGTATAAGAGAGAGCAGCTGAAGTTGTGTCTGATGTAGAGAACTATCTTGTTGATACGTTCGATGAGAAGAAATTATTTCTTTCACCACCAGAAACTTTATACGTGATTTCAAAAGTTTCGATGATTTTTTTTCTTGCTGAAATCTGTCGACAAATCCCATACAAGTTATCTTGTTCAAAAGGTGCAAACTGTGTACCCGGTCAAGTTTTAGCCGATTTGGAGCTTTCCAAGGGTACATTTTCAAAAGAATCTTTTTTGACCAAACCGAAAGTTTTAGGACTTGAGTCCAAAACAAATAGTGATCTGATTAAGGATGAAACATTTTAAGAAACATTTGTGAAATTTCAAAGTATAGTGTATTCGTTTCTGATCTCATTTGATCTCATTTCGTTCTTTTTTTGGTTTGTTCTTTCGACATTTTTGTCTTGTTTTGTATATCTACAATTCACGGACAGGTTCATTCTTCATTCTCGCTGCAGGAGGAGTGCACGCAGTTACCTTTTTCATAACTTGTGACCAACTCTTGATTGCGAGATGTGAACGGACGAGGTTCATGGAAGTTTTATGAGTTTTTCCATGTACATAACATTGCAATTTCTCGATTGCAGTTATGACGGAGTCCTTGTCTTTGATCTGGAGATCTCGACGTAACAACTATCAAGTGTGGAAGTTCTGATTATGACTTTTTTGCAGGGACAAGATCTATGGATCTTATCATTGAAGAGGAGAAAACACCTAATGTATCCATTTTTGATGTGAAATTCAAGGAGTGGAAGAAGCGATCATATCAAATGATTCACTACATCGCGTTCATAAATTTAGATCGAGGATCGGTCACATCAAGGACCGTGATCTGTCCAACAAAGCTTAGGATGCGCTCGCATGTCTATTTTAATTAGGAACAGAGACGCGAAAGTTGCAATTGTTGCAATAGTTCAACATTGTGAAGAAGAGATCAATGTGCATAAACGACTATGTGAACCACGTCAAACAGCTTGCAGATCAGTTGTCCTCTGTCAAAGTCAAGATTGATCTCGTTATCTTGATCAATGTCACATTGCAGGGACTGCCTGTTGACTACAAGCAATTCATTACTTCAATTTTGCCTAGAGAACCCCTTCTGTCTTTTGATGAACTATTTCTTATGATGTTGGGAGAGGAGTTGCGCCTGCTGGAGAGTTTTACTTCGAGAGGTCTGCAAGAATATGTATGTTTTGCAGGTTCTGGAGGATCTTGAAGTAAATACCATGGAAAAGATGTTTGACGTGGATAGTCGCGGATAGCAACAACAACAACAATAGTCGTAGCATAAGTAGTAGTAGAACCAAAACCAACAGAACCAGCAACAATCTGGTTCTTCCAACAATTAGAGATGTGCACCTAGTTCTTACAATTACTGCAAGAAGCAAGATCACAATGCCTATCAATGTTACAAGCGACAGAACAATCAAAAGTAATACGACAACAACTAGCAAGACTATGCAACAACAGAGCAAGTCTATTCGGAGCAGTTGTTGATTACAACACATCAGAGCTATGCGGCTTTCGAGCCAGATATTGGTTGGGTGATGGACTCCGATGCCATCCGTCACATAACACTCCATCGAGAGTGGTTCAGTTCACTCGACTCTTCAGATTATGATGACATGTGATGACACCAAGCATCATATCCACCACAAGAATAACATTTCGTTAGACATTCTTGCTTCAATTTTATTGGTATAAGAAATGTCTTGCATGTATCCACATTGATTAAAAATGTGCAGGGTTGAGATAGCATTGCATGCAAGTGCACCTCAATAAAGATGGATGCTTTATTGAAGATTCTAATAACATTGTCATAGCTCAAGATAGCAAGAGTGATATGTTGTTGAAACTAGATGCTTATGCGTTTAAGTTACAACTTGCTATGTATCGACAAAGTGATCCAATAGTGTCTGATATTGACATCTAGCACAAGCGAACTGGACACATGAACTTCAATAGACTGAAAAGTCTTCCGAGTTATGATCTAGTTATATGTCTACTCAAATTTGAATCTAGTAAATCCACTAGAGTCTGTGCAACATGTTAGTTCGGCGAGAGCTAGATAGTCCTTTAAAGGATCAAGCAGCAGAGCTAACAAGCTCTTGGAGCTTGTTCACATCAATGTATGGACTGCTTCTCTGCTAAGTCTGACTAGTTTCTAGTACTTCGTGTCCTCCATTGATGATCATTCGCATTATATTTGGGTCTATTTGTTGAGAAACAAGTCCCCTATCGAAGTATTGTCAACATTTCAAACTTCCCGCAAGTTAGTGAAGAAATAATCTACAGAAGTAGTTTGGAGAATCTATCCCCAGTCTGAGCTCTGATGCAGAAGGCGAGTTGCTTTAAAAGAGTTCGATGCATATCTACGTGAGTATGACACCCAAACGCTAGAAGACATGCATTTATAGTTCGCAGCAGAACGAGGTTGAAGAGTGCAAGAACCGACATAGTAAAAGTTTTGCGTGTAATGTTGAACGAGAAGATCATGCATAGATCTTACTGGACAATCATGTGCGGTGTATCTAATGATCAGACGCGTACGGTCCAAGTGGCAGTCCACAACCAATCATCGATGGAGGTTTTCACAAGCAATAAGCCTGATTACTCTTTTCGGATGTTTTTGGATGTATCAGTTATGTGCACATACATGATGAGAAACATAAAAAACTAGATTTGAAAATAGATAGGTGTATCTTCCTTAGACATGTTTCTGATACGGAAAGATATAGAGTTACAATCTTTCGTCGAAGCAATTCTATATCAGTAGAAATGTTATTTTTGATGTGATATAATCTTGATTTGCTCTTGTACATATCAAAGCCAACTACTGTAAGATCAGTCCAGTGTAGTACTTCAAAGTAGGACTTAGAGTGGAAGATATAGAGAAATCATTGATTCTAGATCAAAATCAGTTGCACATATAGCTGTTGCTAATGTTGGAGTCCACATAACAACTGTAGTTTCTACACAAGACGAGCAGGTGTTATTACAACGTATGTTTGACTCGTCTAGATATGTAGATCTTTCATATCCCTTGGATACTTTGTCTCAGACCTTGGCATCTACGTCATATTACTTACAAAGGGAGGTGACTAATGCAAAGATTATTTCTCGTAGATTTGAAAGACCAAAGCATCCAATGCGTAAGTATATGCATGAAGGTTTTCTTGCTGCATATCATGCATATATGATCAATGTTTTTCAAGAACGAGAAGCGAGTTTGCTTCAAGAGACGATGCACAAAGTCCAATGAGTGAGTGCTATGAAAGTTGAGCTTGCTGTGCTACATCATCAATAGACCTGAGAGTTGATGGACGTACATAATAATAAGAAGACGACTGGTTGTAAGTGGGTCTTCAAGATCAAGTGCAACTCGGATAGTACCGTGTGTCGGTACAAGGTTAGATTGTAACCAAGGGCTACGTTGTCATAACGAAAACCTTTCTTGAAAAATGATGTATCTTCTAGCTATGGTTAGCGGTTGATGCACACTGAAGTGACTAGTACCTTATAAATTTTCTTGAACTTCTCGTCAATCTAAGCACTTTCTTTTTTCTCAATAAAGGGTCAAGATAACCACACGAAAACGTTGAATGATCATGGGTATGATAAACAAAATAGACGATGACACAATCTCTCTAGTAAGTAAACATAATAGATTATTTCTCTTCGAAGTTCCTCACTATTAGGCTTGGTACATGACTTTGGCTCGATAAATGTGTCTTATCTCGCACTCTTTGTTAAAGTTTATTGACAAAAGATGATTTAAATCCATCTCTTTTAAATCCATCTCTTATTAAATGAAGATAAAAATAATAAGATCTCATTTTTGATCATAAGTGACAACATGTAAGATCACAAGGACATGTGAGAGCATAACTTGTGCAATAAAGTTATGCCCAAAAGATCTTACAAAAAATTGTTTGAAATGAACTCGTTCAAATGCCAATAGAGTATTTTATATCAATTTGATCTGAAAGGATTTCAAAATAGAAACCTTGACGATAGATAGAGCCATTCGTCCGTCTCTCACGACATCCTTATTCAATCTACACAACAAAGAGATCCATAAAATATCGATACTAAAAATACTCACACACATAAGACCACTCGATCTATATCTACGAATAATCACCTAAATCTCTTAAAGGTCAAATATCCTCAGAGGTCACCTCCTTTGCTTTAAGTCTTAAACACAAAATAATGATAGGTACAAGTTCATCAATCGCTCATTCAAAAACACACAGTCGATGAGCTCGACCTTAGGGAGATGTTATCGCCTCTCCAAGAGAAAAGATAGTGCGATGACACACATGCACATAACATGTTTGATGTCGTCTAACTCATCCATCTGTAGATTGTTTAGGTGGACGATTCTAACGCATGCATTGTAACACATTTTATAACTAGTCACTAGACTAGACAGAGTAGTCGTCTTTAATAGTCAAGAATTACACTTTGTCACGTTGAGTACGAAAACCGACAATCAAGATGACTCGATCACAACCAGATCACTATAGTCTTTCTACACTTAGTATACCTCTCAAAATAATACTAACATCACATTGACTTTTTGTCCGTTGTCACTAACAAAATTAGAGATCTATTCTAGATATTGGTGACAATACAACTAAAAAAAAAGAACAAAATTTAACACATTGTAGGTTCAAATCTAAAATTCAGATTTCTTTCAAACTTACCACATATCCATAATCTTAAGATTTTTACTTATATGTCAAATTTCAAAAGTCGATTCGAAATGGAAGCTACATCGTTTAAATGAACAGTTTACTTCAACTCAAACTTGCTGTTTCAATAAACCACAAGATAAACTTAATGCTCAAGAAATTTCAGTAGATTTGATTGTACGGATCACTCTTCATAAACTTGTTGCTCTGTATTGAAAATTTTCTACATTATTTCGTCTTTAGTTCGTCATAATTTTTGATCTGCAAAACATTCGATGATGAGATTTGAAGTAAGAGCTTCAGCAATTGACAAGCTATGAACTCATGAAATTTAATTTTAATATGATTATGCTCACTCACTCTCATCAATCTTTCACTATGTATAAAAAATTATGTAATTTTTTCACTCGATGAATTTTTGATGATCATAATTCATGCCTTAAACTTCTCATTTGGATTAAATGTGAATTCAAGTTACTTCTTCCGTCGAGAGCTCTTTCTCCATGTTTTCAAATCTCCCAAATTCTTTGTAAAAATTTTCTTTTCTTCTCGAACTTCTCTTACAAATAGATGTCAACTTATTTTCACTTTTTGATAGACCAATAAAAATTTAAAAGACTCAATTTAATTTTTGTTAGAGAACTCAAACAAAAATCAAAATATTATACGTTCATATAAATAAAAATTTTCATCTCATTACTATATAAATTATACAAACATACACAAAATATATTTATACATATCATTTACATATCAAATATTTATACAATAAAACATTTACTTTATCGAAACCTACACATCCTTTCAAATATGTTACAACTTGCTATACATATTCATTTTTCATCATCTTCTCTCGCTCGAGAAACTCAAAAATCAGACTTTGAGATCATTCATGCGGTCCGAGTTTCCATTCCCTTCTGCTTCCTTTCTCCGAATTGCAGTATGGACATTTTGAACTTTGAACCGAATGTACTTGTCCTTGACGCGAAGTCCCTTTGCCTTTCGTTATGTGATCCACTCATGCACAATTCTTTCTGCTTCTTCAAACTGAGAATTACGGCCACCTCCACTTAACCGACGTGCTGTTCCGGTTGTTACATTTTGATCCTCGACTGATTCTTCAAGCTTTTCCTTTCCCTTTGCCATATGCCAACCTCGTAACTTGTAGTAAACCCAGATTCTTTTGCAAGATGTGCAAACCTTCCCCCTCGACTCCTGCGTAACTCTCTTGGTACTCACGGTTTATATCCAGTTCAAACTTCAAGGAAACGTCTCCACGTTAGCTTACATTCGTCCCCGTTCAATGTAACGTCACACACTCAAACAGTTCGAAAACAATGAAAGATTCGTCGGCGACTTGTCGATGGTTATAGTATATCTACGAGTTTACCTCCCGCTGTGCGTAAATGAGAGAAGACTCATACGTACTCACACAGATGATGCATCGAAGGTTACAGCACGTGGATCCCAACCTGCACAACAACGTTAGCAATTCTCCACCTGAAGCAACGACAAGTTGACTGCAACTAAAACTAGTCTCTGTGTGCAAGATGCTACGCAACAAAGAAGCAGAGACAAGAAAGAACGGAGCCACGCGTGCTTCTTCAGAATTCTCTGGAACCAATCTCGCGTCTTCTCCCATGTACCTTACACTGGTAGACCTTCCAGTAGCCGCAAGCTTACCCACTATGCACGATCTCACCAAGAGCAAACATTCAGTAGATATGAGCTACTCAGACGAGGGTACCGTAGTGACACACGATCTTTAGAAGCAATAAGAGGGCCTGTAAGTCTGACCGCCATGCAGCTTGCTAAATAAACTCGATGACCGATCCCGAAGAGCCGCTACTCCACACAAATATTACAAACAGTCAAAGGAAACAGAACTCTTGAAATTGGTCAGACCATTACGCATGGCTGAGCCATGCCGGAACATGAGTTGTGACATATTCTAGATCTCTAAACTAAGAAACCGTCCCATCCTGCTCTTACAAATGGTAACGTAAATTATATCAATGCAATTTGGGGCGGTACATTTCACTGCAGGATCAGGCACCCGTGCCATCCATGTCCTAAACCTGAATACACCTCCCCAGAGGATGCAGTTCGACAGAGTCCACTCCACTTCAGCAGCGAACATTCAAACCACCCGTGTGCTAAACGCGACCCGCACCACAGTTGGTGAGTGAATCTTAAACATCGGATGTTTAAGACCATGACTTCCAAACATCAATTCCACAGTCGAGGAATGACAATAAGTATACAAAATTCCATGATGAGACCGACGCGCAAGGCTCTACCGGAAAAGCAGCATCGTCAACTCTGTACTATGCACAGGTATTGCCCGACCGTAATCCAGTTATGACTACAAGCGCCTCTACAAAGGCCACTGTCCACGGAACAAATTTTCCACTGATACAACTAAGTACTGCACAGTTATCCTAACTCTTACACCTCCAAGCACTATACTGGAGACTGCTCATTAGAAGTGTCAGTCCCTGCTTTTGAGGAGTTTTATATGTGATGCACCCTTCCGTGCTCATTACTTCAACAGAGCACGGCAAGAATTCGACGCTTCGGGGCTGACTAAGCTCACTGAGCCGCAAGCTCCAAATGAAAGCTTGGCAACAGAGCTTCAAAGTAAGTAAGGACGAGTACGAAATACCGCATGAATTCTATATGACAATCATTTGTAGAATCTCTCTAAGATGTCACGAGAAGAAAAGAAGAAACAGGAATCTGGAAATCATTTATCCTTCACCGGTCTGGCTTCATAACCACCATCAGCTCGCTTCTCCAGAGAGAAAGGCATATGAGTGCCCAACACTTTATCCCAGATACTGAAAAACGGCTGAGAAAAGTTATACTTCGTTCCGTGCAGCTGATGGTGAATATCATGGTAAGCTGTGTTGTTCTGGAACAGTAAATGGAGAGGGTTGCCTGGCAACCACAGCCCACAGTGATCATCCACCGTCTTGATTGTCGCGAAGGAGAAGAAAAAAACGGCTGTTCGTGGAGTCATTCCTGACAACAGAAATGATAAGGCACCCCCAACAGTGTCCATCAAAAGGCCCTCTACCGGATGATTGAATAAAGCCCCGTAAGCGTACGGAACAACCAGCCGATGATGTTGCGAATGGATATGCTTATACAGGAACTTGTTTGTGTGCATGTACCGGTGCATAAAGTACTGCCATGTATCCATCACGAACATGGCCACTAGTACTTGGCCGATTTCCACCAAGAAAGGCCTCTGGACGGCTTTCACATCTGGTTGCGAAGTTAACTGCAAAAGCAGAATTAGGAGTTCGCCATCAGTGTATAACGAGTGTCCGATAAATATATAGAGCTAAAAGCACAAGAAGCAGCTCAACAGGCCTACTGCAGATACCACTTTCGACGGTAACGAAGCTGAGCAAGACGCGTCAATATGAAGTTGTTTAAAGCTCGCAAGTCAGCACTTAATCCTGCCAAACTCCAACAGCAAACTGGCCCTCACCAGCTAGAACGACGCCAGATAACGCGTAAACAACGAGAAGGAACATGACATACTTTGGCCAAAGAGTCTTCCAGAGCCCGAGGATTCACTCGGAGAGCCGGATGCGAGGAAATCTTGCACGTCCGGTTATACCAGTAACTACAGCACGGACGGAACTTCAAACAGTCCGTGTTTCTAGGCAAGTTGGCTAGACTTTCAACTCAATCGAGGCCAGGCACGCTGAAAGCCCGGTCAGACGGTAATGAACGAAAGGGTAATACAAGATCAAACACCTAAAATCAACCCTTTCCTCTAGAAAGCAAGGGCTCAACGACGACAACTTACGTAACACAAGAAGAACCTCAATTCGGGACTTCATCTAGAAAGTTATATAGCCGGTTCCTGCCCTTATTAGTCCAGGCTCAAAGTTGCCTTCATCTGGAGGTAAATGTTATACTGGTGGAACCAAACGGTAACGGGGTACTACGCGGAGGGCAAGTCGAACATCACTCTGTAAGCATTAGCAAAACGTACCCTGCCATCTGAAACTTACAGGTAAACTAAGACAGCGACGGAAGCTGACCGCCAGCTTCCATCGTTGCAGCCTGCCGCACCTACACTCACAACCTGGAGTAGTACATACTCGCGCAAACCTTGACCGGCTCAGGCTGAGAAAGGTCGTTTTCGACACGAACTCGGCACTTTTGTGCAACAATCTCCAAGATATGCGACGACGAGAACAGCGTCAACTCTCGTGTTCAAATTTATCCCAGACTTACATAACGCAAGCAAGCAATCTAGAGAGATAAGACTGGTACCGAGAACATGGTGAGGGCCACAATGGCTTGACAAGTCTGCTGCAGTAAAACACCCTTAACAACTGTGGATATCGGCACTTGGTTCTTCTGCTCCTCCTCCTTACGACTGTGCATCCGGTAGTGGTCCAGAGTCGGGAGCATGTGATAAATCCCTCCATAAATCCAGTAGACAGCAATGGGAGCAAACGTCCCCATCACCTCATCGGAAATCCCATAATATTCCCAGAAAACCATCTTTCTGCCTCAACTTTTCCTTCCCCGACTTCAAAAAATGAACGGAACCACCCGACGAAAACTCGACCTTCCGCCAACAACAACGACTTCAATATGAACACGAACTCCGAATCAGCAGTCCAGCACAATCAACACTAACAACAGTCGCCCGCCCGCCTGCCTCGTTCCGACAAAACGCTGCTTCCTGCTCTTCTTCTTCTTCATGACCATGCGGCCATTATCATGACACACAACAGGCTCGCCATCAGCCTCCGATGATCTTAATCCCCGGTTCTTCTCTTCTCCGTTCACGGGAAACAACGTTCGTAACCAATAATTTCTTCCAGAACTATTGGTTACGATCCGACTTCAGGACAACAACATCAGATTCTGACGAATCTATTACGAAACCTCGTCGTCCTGCTCCAACTGAACCGAACTAAGCCCATATTACGAACGTTACATACTCAATAACAACAAAGCGACGACCATCACCTCTACCACCCTAAGGCCTAGCTATCACTCTCCTCTCCTACAGCCAAGAAACAACTAACGGGACTCGACTGACTCAATTCGACAGTCAACAAATCTAACAATTGTACATCCAGTGCGATTGTCCTCCAGGATCCGCTTCTCGCTCTCCACGTGATCAAAGGAGGACCACGAGCAGGAGCAGGAGCAGGAGCAGAAGCAGAAGCGCTAGCAAGAAGGCAGTTCATTAGCTTTGGCGCTTCGTCGACACATCATGTCCTCTCCGTCCTTCCGTCCGTGGACGATCCTTACCTTCCACCGTTTTCCGTCGATTGAACTGAACTCTGTTTTGCTTGACTTGGCTCGTCGAGAGAGGATAGGTTTGTCTTGTCTGTATCTGTCTTCCTGTTACCGTAGTTACGGCAGGTCACCGTTCTCCTCTCCAGCGTCCGTCCACCTGCCCACCACGTCTCTCTTCTTCTCCGGCTTCTCCAGCTCTTCGTCCGGCTCGCCTTTCAATATTACCATCCATCTATACCTTATCGTCCACTCTCGATCGATCGACTGAACTTGTTGCTTGAACTGAGAGTTTCCGCCCTTATTAAATACCGTAACAGCAAAGGGGTCCATGGTCCGTTTGTACGGCCGGACAGGTTTGTGATGATGGGTTGTGCATTTGGTCAGAGAAGGCACCATCGTCTCGGACCGTGTCCATCTAAACGTCAACAACAGAGGCATGAGGCTTTGACAAGCTGCCTTACCGCCGGACGGTGCCAGAAATCCATCTTTCGCCGGCGGTATGATATCCGTCAAGTTATGAACGTTATCTGATAGCCGGAGGTAGATGACTTGTTGTAAACGGTACACTAGATATGACCTATTGTAGTGACTTCCGGTCCCGCACCTCGAAGATCCTTGTCGAATTCTTTACGTTCTACTGTGTCACCCTCATTGCTACCGGCTGTCAAGTCCGGCCGTCTGCCGGGAGAGCAATGGTGCTAGAGCTTTACATAATTTCTTCTTATTCTTTCTTCTGAAGTAACTCTACCACATATTCGTACCGTATTATCGACAGAAGTCCGGCGGAGAGTCCGGCGGCAGGAGAAATAGCTATTCGCTTGAAAGCCGAATGAGCGAGGGGCTTGACTCTTCTTACCCTTCTAGCGTCTTTTCTCTCGCGTACGATCACTCCTTCGTGGCCAATTTCCAGCTGAGAGTACTGGTGCCCCGGTGGACAGCGTAATGGTCACTACTCTTGTCTCACTCAAGTGAGGTCCAAGTTTGAAACCCTCCCGCGGCCTCGACGGACATTCTCGACCCGGGCATGGCCAGCAGCCGACGAGTCTTCAGGCCAGCATGGAATGAGCTAAAATCAAAAGACGAGAGAACGTAAAGCTAAATTGAGAGGTACTGGCAGAAGTACTGATGAGTTGTTACAGCCGTACGGGTTCCCGGCTGTAAATGGCAAGAGCAGTTCCCAGAAGAGATCCTCACTGGAAGGACAGGTTTTCGCGAGGATGGATAGAACTTACCGGCTTGCTAAAGTTGGCGAGTGCTGCTTCTCGTGAACTCCCTATTTGACTACTGTTGCGTGTCCTACTGCGCACAAGAAGGATCCGTTTATTGGAGTGATTTGTTATATACCACACTGATGAGCGGAATTTGTTGTATATACTTTTGGGACCAGTGCACGTTTTTACCTTGTATAAAGGATATGAGTGGGATCCGTGCGTTTTGCGTTTTCTTTCTGTGCTCCGTGTTTGGTGATATAAATATATGTACTGGTTCCAGCTCTTGTTAGAGCTCGACTCTTCTTGCCGTTCAAATTCAACAACTTAAAGATATTAGCATAACAGAGCAGGCACCTTCAGAATCTTCAGGGCTATCGGTCAATCACCTTGTACTATTGAGCTCATCAAAATGAACGTGCTTCCTTGCATCTTCTAATGTGACCTTGTCCAGCTCGAAGGCGATGGAAATATGTTGGACACGGCGGATGCAGTATATTTAGTGTCATACAAGGATCCATCCTCGCTGGAACGACTGGTTTTCGCGAGGATGGACAGAACTTACCGGCTTGCTAATGTTGGCGAATGCTGCTTCTCGTGAACTCCCTATTTGACTACTGTTGCGTGTCCTACTGCGCACAAGAAGGATCTGTTTATTGGAGTGATTTGTTATATACCACACTGATGAGCGGAATTTGTTGTATACTTTTGGGACCAGTGCACGTTTTTTACCTGGTATAAAGCATATGCGTGGGATCCGTGCGTTTTCTTTCTGTGCTCCGTGTTTGGTGATATAAATATATGTACTGGAACTCTTGTTAGAGCTCGACTCTTCTTGCCGCTTCAAATTCAACAACTTAAAGATATTTAGCATAACAGAGTAGGCACCTTCAGAATCTTCAGGGCTCTTCAATCACCTTGTACTATGAGCTCATCAAAATGAACGTGCTTACATCTTCTAATGTGACCTTGTCCAGCTCGAAGGCGACGGAAATATGTTGGACACGGCGGATGCAGTATATTTAGTGTCATACAAGGATCTGACAAGAGCAAGTATGGTCAGTGCTGGATGCTGTATCTTACTCAGAAGCCGCAAGTCATAAGGAGAGGAAAGAGAAAGATAGCAGTCTAAAGTTTCCATAACAAAACAATTGTGGGAAAAAGCAGAAGACAATGGTAATCTTACTAGATGGTTGCCGGTGTAAGACTTTACTGCTCTTTGACTCGGCCCTGATACCCGAAGCTTACATTCGGACTTAGAAAGTGCCGACCTGGTCAGTCTCCATACTGCATGTGCATGGCTTAATCTTAGAAAAGACTTGCGCGTTCCCCAGACCAATTCGGTGCATTCGTCTCTGGCAGCTCCTGCATGCTGCTCTTCTGCGCTTGTCAGCTCTGAAAACTAGGGAAAGTGTAGCTGGGAGGTGCCTACCGGCTACTGCTAAAGGGAAGCGGCTAAAGTTAGTTCATGCTTTCTTGGAATGTTATTGTATATATTAACAGGAGACGAGCATAACGAGATATAAATGCCGTGACTTTTGTTTGCGAAATACTTCACTTGTGACCAAAACGAAGTTGCTTTTGTGGAGCTCTTACGTCTATCATCTCGGTAAGTACGGCGGAAATAAACAAATGGAACCAGTCAGGTGGTGCGTCCCTTGGATCCTGGAAGGGGTAAAAACTGCCTTACATTAGTATCCATCCCCATCGCGATCCTCAACCCATGAACATCACAAGAGGACGGAAAACAAAATAGAGAAGAAGCCAATATATAAGAGCAAAAGAGAAACATAGTGCCTACAGTTTGTCGTTCGCCCTTTTCTGTTTTTCCCATACTACTCCAGTCAGTGCTGAAACGAACCTCATTACAATTAGTGGACATGAGTTAACATGCATGCGTCAAAATAGGTGCCTCATTTGTCTACATCACCAGGGGCGAAAGTCTCCAACAAACTCCGTACTACGTCGTTTGTAATCTGAACTGCGATCGATAAATTATCGTATCTGAACAACTGGTAGCGTCCAAGTTTTGCACTTTACTAATGATCCACAACACTGCCTGAGCACTTTATTACAAAAGCAAACTTAACTGAATGGGTAAGTAGCGGTGTAACCCCGTAGCAAGCGTCCAATTTAAGAATTTCGATTTCTGCGTGGCACCTTGCAAAAGTTCTCGACCTCGAGAAGCTCCTAAATCAGAGACAATTTCTGAATGATACAATTTCCGCCACTTGCCAACACATGAAAGCTCTAGAGTGAACAATGATATTATTATTGTGCGCAAGTAATCCGTTTACAAAATCCCATGTCCATTTCTTTCCAGAACTAAGTACGGGTGGTTGTATCTCCCGAAAACATGTGCTTGACCCTTGACAAGATGGAGTCCTGGCTTGGGTCATATGGATGGTCCTTCGACGGAATCTCCAGAATTGCTGGTAAAGGTTTGTTGTAGCTATCGATCTGATATCGAATCATGCTAGCAATCTACACAAGTAGGAAAAGGTGAAAGGTGTTAGGAAATGAACTGAAAGCCAGCAGAACGTCGTAACAACGTAACCTGAAGGGAGATGTAAAAGCTGATCAGAACAGACACAGACAAACACAGAAAAACACTGGCTTCCACTGCCACAGACGGACATCAACATAAGCAACTCTGGATCTCAAATGTAAGGCAGTTCCGGTAGAAGCGAAGGGGTGTACTTTCAGGTCCGGAAACAGATGGTTTATCGTGCACCTAGACTGGTAACTTGCGGGATTTCCAGTACAGCAGTCAGAAGTACCTTTTTCTTGCTAGTAAATATAACTTTCCAAAAGACAACTATTCCATGCCAGAAATGATATCCCATTGACTCAACAACTCTTAACAACCCAACGAGGGTCCCTCGTTGGGTTGCTAAGAGTTGCGTTACTAACCCTGAACTACAGGGTCTAGTGAACAGCTGGGCATTTTAATTAAGAGGACTGTACCTGTCTCACTACTTGAACCGTACCCATCTCACGCTCAAGGTGAACTATATTCTGTTTTCTATTCTTAAGATACAGAAGACTCCTCAGACTTCTAATAGGGTTCTGCATCGCTCATGGCTCAGCAATTAGAACGAAATAAATAAAACTACATCATAGGAGTCGAAATGCCAGCCACATCTCAGCTAATGAGATCGATCATGGCCCACGGTTATGGAGAAACGGACGCATATAAGGTTGGATAAGGTTTACCTGTTTGACTCACTCACAACCAAGGAAGACTACAAATGTGGCTCTGATATCTTTAGTCTCATACAGACACCGTAAAAATTCGACTCAATCACTTGGACTTTTGAGTCCTAAATTCTCCTCTAAGTCTATGTCGGTCTGTGTTTTGCAGCTCGATAACCCGTGAGTTTGAAACCAAGGGAAGTATATCGCAAGTAAAACCATGGAATGGATGTACGTGACATTTCCTTGAATTTACCAAATTCTATCCTTAACTGGAACCCAACCAGGAACGCTTTCGTCAACTAAAACTAACTGAAGACAGGACGCCACTGTACAGTATGCTCTGGACTAGTACGGAGAAAAACAACGAAACGTACGTATTGGCTGATGAGCACGATAGCAACATCCTCTCTGTTGGTGAAGTCCTTGAAAGCATCTTCGATCGCTTTCACAGTTGTTTCTACAAATCACGGAAAGTTTGAAGTATGAGAAAGAGAAACTGCACCATACCATCATACTATCCTCATTAGTAAACCAACTAAGTATCTCAATGCGAGTATAACCAACTCCATTCAATACAACTTCAACCGTAGAAGATTGAGTATCTTAGTCCAACGGAAGTCATCAGCAGAAAACTCACTGCTATCCACAACAAGGTAATTGGTCTTCCTGCGGAGATCAACATTTCCCACTCCAGCGAGCAAGAACCCAGTCACTGTATCCTGCCACCAAACGAGAACGTAATCAGAAATACGAGGCTGCTCGCACCTCTCAGCTCATGTTAAAAGCAACAACGAGAATGAAGACCCGAACGCAGTTCGCATGTATAATCTCATCAATACACGTCACGACATGAATAACATGTATTCTGTCAGAGAAACAAAGTCCCTCAGATACTTCCAAAGCTCTTGAACCCAACACATCAACGGGGAAACGTAACCCTCTGACGACCTACACTTACGTCGTCGTTTCCTTCAAGAAGCTCGCAAGTTATGGCCAATCCAATGCAATATATGAAAATTTTGCAAACGGGTACATATCTACCTCGTCTCCAATTATGGCAATCAGCGACGAGCCACGAGATGTTGCTTGCGCTGCTGCCATTCTGCTTTCCTCGTTGTCTTGTAGTTATCCTGCGGAGGCAGAAATCCAGCATGTGTAACGGCGAAAGTCGTAATAGTACAAAGTGAGGATGCTGAAAACGATAAGACCCATGGAGATAGTAACGCCATAGTTTGACCACCATATGTAGTCAACTACATATGGTGGCAGCCATTGACACCACCCACCACGTTAGAACCCGTGATAGGCACACGGCATCAAGACAAACCAGCGCTCGAGTTTTCCGCACATTCAACTCTCCAAGCACTTCTTTGCGAATTCCTTTCTTTGCCATCCGAACTCCAAAGTCGCTAATTTAAGGAGAAGAGGAAAGGTAATAGCACATCAACAAATCTCTTGTGACGAAACAAGACGCTGCAGTTCTGGGTAAACAAAGCGATTACGACAACTATAATGAATGAACCAAAGCTATCCGCAGAAAACTTGGAGGAAAAAGCTCCGGAGCAAGTTGATGGACGGAACCAAGCTGGAAACAAAAGACTTTTCTTGATAAGACCTAGATTACAGAATGCAGCGCTACCAAGTCAGCATCCAGGAAACCAGAGACTTTGCAACGTGCGAAGAACTGATCAACCGGAAGGACCCCGCATCGAGTACTCTAGGTCTCACTTCACAATCAGACTGAGCACGAGTTTAAGGCGTGTAGATCCTCGACTCCGTCGCAAACGTGGGTTCCCCAATCACCAAACCTTATTCACTTCGACCGAAACGATAGCGTGGAAACAACCTTCAAAACGCCGGAGAATACCACAAAACGAGACCGACCTTCTAATCAAACCCAAATCCTCACTGGATGCACTATCTTCTATCTAACTCCGCACCGCACAACGAACCTTACCTCCAATGCCGATTAGTCAGCAAGCAGTTCGACCTTCGCAATCAATCGCTTTCGTCGCTTCTCAGAAATCGATTAAAGTACTGCATCACAGAATAGCAGATCTGAGTAACTTGAGCAACGAGCAGCCTTTGGTGGATCTGACAGGCAGAAAGGCACACGGACAGACAGCAGGCAAACTAGCAACAGGAGAGACAAATTCTCTGCCCGTCGATCTGAGTTTAGCTGGTTGCTACCTCTGTCTTGACTGTCCATCACCCTAAACCTTTTACCCTCTTGTTACTTACCTTCAAGCTGCTCAAATTTGACGCGTGGAGAACTCGGTAACTACTTTTCCCTTTCATCCGCCCTTTCGTGACCTCAGGGATTTGTCTACTACGGTTGACGCCATGAGCTGTTTCTGAAGTTCAAGATCTCTGTATCCGCTGTGCTGTGCTCTGTTCCGTCTTTCCACTGTGATGGAAGTCGAAGTAGATCGCTTGTCTGCAATGACTCTGCATACGATAAACAATCAGTCAACAATTGTTTACTGTATGCACCGTGACGATTACTAATTTGACTTTCCAAGTGACAGGCGTCACAGTCTTGTAGGTTACGGTCCTGTACAGTTGGAAGAGGTCTAGGTAGTCCTAGCGATCTACATTTGTTCTCTAATTGCGACTTTTAACTCTATGTCGAATAACCTCCGGGTAGCACCAGATAATTTTATTCAAGAAGTTTAGCAATTCAACCGGATTTTCATTGTTTTTGTTCGTAGTGCGTTATGAGAAATTTATCCTTCACTAAGTACAACTGTAGAGGCCTGATCCCACAGCTCAGGGTTTATTCTGTGATTGTTGACTTTTTTACTTCTAAATTCATGCTGATTTATTTCCTTCTGGTTTGCCCCTGCTATATGATAAGACTTCGCTTTTCATCAAGCGCCGTGAAAGGTGCGAACCTCCTGCACTGCGCGCTCAGTAAGAAACTTAAGAGAAAGTCTGAGCATCAAACAGTTCAATACTTCACCAGCCAAATAATGTTTCAGACGAAGTCGGCCTTTAGGAACGTCAACGTTCTTCTTATGTTCCTTTATGCAACATCATACCATGTTCCTGCTTGGTCCAAATTTCGACTGGTGAAACACGCTTAAGTTAAACATTTTTTCTGCCTGAGAGGTGGGCTTTAAACGTGGCTTAAATCAAGTTTTCATAGTCTTGTCAGTGTGGTATTTTTAGTTGACACCGGTTATTGGCTGCCCACTGCATCTTAAGGTGGCGTGAGCATTATCAGAGAGTCCCCTAGCCTTTCATTCCAGGACTACCATCCACTCTCAAGAACATAAACATCTGCAACGGTCTCTTTCTGATAGTTTCGACCGTCGGAATACACAGCTTGCAGTTCCGAGACTAGTCACAAGCGAGATGTTCCTGATACGGAGTCAAACACACATTTCCAGAGTACAGACGCTCGTCGAACTCATACGATGGGATCAGCACAGCTGCTTTTAAGTCAGTATTTCTCTGCACTGGCCTTCTATTTCTTAAAATTCTCTAGAGATAAAGTACATATGTAAAGAACCCTCCGGGGAGTTAGCTCACTCTACACCTCCTCAAGGACTTTCCTTCCCTCTGTTCTAGCCTTCTTGGATGATTGAACTCTGGATCTGTTCCGACCATTCCGGTGCCCTATATCCTCAGCTTGACTCCTTGACTTGCTCCTTGTTAATGATTTCTCCCCACTGGTGACCAGACCTTCCTCCCTTCCTGCTCCTCCATTAACAAATGAAGCTTCCCTCTTTAACTTTTTCTTTTTCTTTACTTTCTCTCTGTTGGGGACTTGATCTTCATCCGTTGGTGCCTCTCCATTCACAGCTTTAATTCCCTCAGAGCTCCGGTTTGGATTCTTTTTCTTTCCTTGTTCCTCGTTGGTAACTGGAGGTTCCTCAATTTCTTCCTCCCTATTTTCAAATGGGGCTTCCTCAGCTTGCCTGTTCTTCTTGCTTTTTGTCGTATTTTTCGTGCTACTTAAAGTCCGTCCGTCTTCGGCGTCCCCGCTTTGCAAATTCGATTTGACCTTCCTCCCTGCGTTTACCCCACTGAGACTTAGAATCTCCTCGCTCCCCACAGCTTGCTTCTTCAAAGCGCTCTTGTCAGATCCGTTTACATTCAACGTCGTTGATTCCATGGTCATCGGTTGCACAGCAGCAGTATCTGGAGAGAAAAGGAGCTCCAGTTTAAGAACTAGTTTCGAGAGCTCAACAAAGCTCACCATAAAATCTGAGCTTCCCGCTTAAACTTTCAACCTTTGACGCGTGAGGCTTTAAGATCAGTTGTCCGTCGTCTCGTTGCAACAGCCAGGTTAAGTAATAAATTAGCCACTCACCTTGAGAAGAGGTAACTGCCGTAGTCGACTTGTCTTCTGTGACATGAAACAGCACCGATACCAGCTGCTGCTTCAAGAAAAGCTGCGCAACGTGAACAAAAGATAAGATACTGAGTCTGCCTGACAAATCCCGTGGAGATATCAAAGCGGGACAGTGGATATGAAGATACAGGTAGACATCGGCCATCTTGCACCCAGTGACCTATACTTTCAAATTGCTTGAGTGTCAACCAGACATAGTACAGGGCAACCCTGCACCAGCATCCAGCTTGATGAAGGTGAACTTTCCACAAGGAAAGCTGTCTGGTCTCAAGACAAAAAGCGGGGTTGACCACGGAAGGAGTAAGCGTACCGAGCCAAGCAACTGTCTTGTCTTGGTGCTGTGGATTCTTAAATACCGATCCAATCCTGATACAGAGACCACACAAATTCAGTGCTAGGGACAACTAAAAGCCTCGAACGACAAACAAGGTATAAACTCGTCGTGCTCCACTCAAAAGGATCGAAACTTTCTCACCTGAATCAATCTAGTAAGAATCATGTCAGTAGTCCTAACGATACCAGACGAAACTCAAGTTATCAACAGCTGACATTAACACTCGCTCCGGAAGATCCAAACCAAGCCATCTCATAAACAAGCTACGTTGCAAAAGCTAAGATCCCACGGAGAGCTCAAGGTACACCTTCAAGTCGAAGCCTCGAGTGGAAAATACAAGGCATGGAGGTTCTGGACCTTAGAAATTGATAAACTGTTTCGTGACAGCTGAGCAACAAAAAATCCGCAGTCACGACGTAAGAAGCGAATGAGCTTGAGTGACCTTACCGCAGGATGCAATCAGGGGCAAGACAGGGTGTCGGACAACTGATCGGATGCTTCCGGCACACTTGCCTTTAAACCCACCTACAAGTTTTCCTGCCACAAGATCCAAAGCATCTCCTTAGATGCAACCTCGAGTGCACGCTCTATGTACAGCAACACCATCTCCGAATGGTGGCAAGGGGGAAATCTGCTATACGTTGTCCTCCGGTCCTCACATAAATGGCGGTCTACACGCTAGCCCTCGGCCAATATGCGAACTGATCCATAAGGCCTGCGAAGTGAAGCTAGAACCTGAAAGCAAGAGTTAAAGGAATCTGTAACTGCTTGGAGCGACAGGAAGAATGTTCCAGAATAACATCCTCGCATCAACAAATCCATTCGAGGGGGTGCATCAGGCTTACCTGTCCGCATATCAAAGCAAGCAAGATCACCACCCCCTGTTCCAACGTAGACTGAGAAACCATCTGGGTCCTTTGTAAGAGTTCTGATGGGCGCCTCTCCATAATCAAAAGCGAGGACTGGTCTTCTTTGTGACGAAAGATCATAAAGGCGCACCTGTAAATTAGATGTAAGTCTCCTGAACCTCCTGAAAGGCTTCCTAAGCTTACGAAATACTGCCTCGAGAACTCAATCAATCGGGAATAAATGAACGACTTGCGAGCACCAAGAAACTCCAAAACCTAAAAGCAAGGTAGTCTGATTGTGGTGTGTAAGTTTCAGAAGGAGAAGTATACTATCTTGTTATTTGTGAAGAGTTGGCTCAAGAGAGCGACAGATCCTTGGTGTAATTTTCCGCGTAAGCAGAATTAGCAATAAAGGGGGAAAGCAGGCACGGCTGAAGAAGGACGCTGAAGCTGTGATACTGAGATTAAGTTGCAACATTTCCTCGGAACACTCTGCTCGGTTTTTACATGCCCAGCTGATTGAATTTACGATGTAGGTTATTCAACCAGATACATCAAAATTTTATAGAGCAAGATCCAAAAAGAGCAACTTGGATCTTACTTGATGATGACCAGTCCCAACCACCACTTTACGATGGTCCTCGGTGAGAAAAGTAACAGCTGTCACCCATGCAGGGGACATCAACCCAAGATTGTCGCGATGAGGCTGCAGACAATACAGCACAAACCGACCATAAGTGTGATTCAAAAACCGCCTCCTGTCTTCTTCCATCTCGTGCGTAAGTCCAAATTGATAAACTTGAAGTGACTCGACATTTCAAGCATGTAATCGACAAAACTGCTTACAGCTTTGGCGCTCCATATCCTTGAACCCTTTTTGATATCCCAGACATTCACATCCACCCCTTTGCTGGATACAAGAGAAAAATGTGTCAGCAAGAAAAGGCTATGATGTCCAATATGCAGCCCTCAATCGAATTTATACAAATGCGAGACGCAATAGCATGGATGCCGCGATGTGTATGCTAGTGTGTTTGATGTCTCTGCTTGGTCTTTGTTCACAAATCCTCACAAACTCTTCGAGAAACTCCCTGTGCAGAAAGAAAGGGCGTACATTTGCCTGAGAACTGGTACAGGAGCTTGGCTTCACTTCCAGGTGTTACAACAAGCAGATAAGATAGTCATTACTGCACTTCTGAAATAAAGATAAGAGCTAGGTGAGCTGACCCTCCAAAAACAGCATACTGTTCAGTAGCATCGACCGCCATGCATAAAACGCTTCCTGTTTGTGATACGTCCCATCTACTCAAAACTTTTTCACTCTTCGGATGTTGCTCCTCATCTAATTCTGGTAATCCTTGTAGGACAGCATCTCCTAGTCCAGTGTACGTAAGAACAGCCCTCCCCCTGAACACAAAACGGAAACTACCATATTAGACATGTGTCGCCGGTACGGAAGGATAAATCGCTACTGAATCACTGGCACCGTGAATATAAGGAACAGTAAGAAACTTGATGGAATCGTTATGATCGGACTAACCAAGGGCTGTTCTGACCAAACAAGTGTAGGCCCCCGACAAGATCAGATGCTTCCCTGTTGGATGCAACGTCCGCTACACTCTTCGGTACAATAAGGCGTGACTCCAAACGTCCACTCCCAGGATCAATCACGTCTACCTAAGACCAGCCGAAAAACATATAAATCCTCCGTAACTCCACTTTGTGGAGCTCATAAGCCCATTGCGCCACACCTATTACGCCGCATCGACCAACTTTGAACCTCAGAATAGCCTAAGTGCGCAGATAAAGATAACCTTCTGTTTGTTCCCGCCTTATAATATAAATAACGGACAAAGGCGATTGCTATAGACATCGAGGCTTGGAAGACTGTCTGCAGAAAGGAGCTCCGTTTGAACTTACGGTGCTCGATTTCCTCGCTACAGCAAGGCTCTGCATACAAGACAACAATTGGAGGAAAGCTCAGTTTAGATGCTACAGACGAGGGAAAGTCGAGAAGAAAATTACTGGCAAAGCATGAAACTATTTAGAAGAAACGTCGTTTGTCTCCTAACATTGCACCTAATTTTATCCATTACAATTCCAAGTGCAAGGTGTTAAAACACATCACTGACCGGGAATGTGTCATTTGACAATGACATACAGATAACACCTTGCTGTGGATCTGGGTCTCCCCATCTTGCGACTACTTTCGGAGCTCCCAGCTCACCCTCAGTCTCGATCACTAGAATCGTGACGACAAGCACCCACAAAAACGAGAAACATCTCGTGAGCAACGGAAAGCTGCCTCGTACACATTAAAACCCAGAAACTTCAATCTGAAGCACCATCACCAAACGCCAAGGATCACTGAGCTTCATCTGTACGGGGCAGCGGACATGGAAACGTACTGTAAACTTGATGATATGCACATAAAACAAGGCTGCCGGAAGCACACCTCATTATCTAAACCTGAACCTCCCAATTATATACTCTTGCAGGGTTCAGGCTGTCAGTTCTCAGTAAGTCCGAGCAGCGTTGTACAGTCTTAATAGACGTGTTCACCAAGCCCGAGTCCGACACAACTCGATAGTTCTCATCACTCAGGAATCTTAGTTGAGGATTCTATCACAATAGAGTTTGACGTATACTAAGGTGTGCTTGCAAGATTCCTTAAACCCCGAACCCTCTCCAGTTTCGCTCGCACATGAAAGCATGGGGGACGATAAACCACATGTCCTCCACTTCTGAAATGCAACTTTACACCAACATCCTCTACTAGTTGGTCAACAAAGAGCGATATGACTGACCTTTGATCAATCCCAACGAGTCGCTGCAGAGTGCTCGGATTCGAGGCACACCAGGCAGATCAACTTTAAGAGCACGCGGCATTGCTATGCCGTCCCAATTTCCAGTCGATCAGAATGAGCAGCTGACGGCACAAATTTCTTCTTCGTTGCACAAAATCCACAAATTCCTTGCAACCATGGCCCTTGTCACAACTTGAAACTCCTAACGGGGCAACTCACGAAAACTTTGATCGAACCCGAGTCCCACTTCTGATGCGAACAACTAAACATTCTTTGCGAACCTAAACTCGGCTATACTACGAATTCCGCGCCCCCGAGCAAAAATTGTTAAAATTGAATTTGAGCTTCCAGCCTGAAGCAGGTGACCGGAGACCTCCCTCCCAGCTCGAACCACGGAATTACGGCTTCCTCTACGGCCAGCACCAAAGGATTATCTGCGCAAGATCTTCTAGCACAGGTTAATAACGCTTTATTGACCGGAAGTTAATAGTACAATACAACATATAAAGCTCAACCCTGAGAAGTGACAGGGTTTCAGCTTCTGGGTATAAGGAATATACGGTAGATATAAGAGGGGAAACGTAGAGGTAAAAGGTGAGGAGATAGTTGAGTAAACCCTAAGGCATGGAGCCCTAACTCTCTTCGACGAAAGAAGGGCGGGAATAGGAACAGAACACTATCCGATTGGACTCTGTGCTCTGTCCGGACGAGGTGGTGCAGATCTGGTCCGAACTCGTCTCGTCTCGTGACAGAGTCACAGGGTGTGAATTTCGAAGCTTGTCGCAATGTTGGATATTTTGTTGTTCAGAGAGGAGAAGGGAAGTGATCCAGAGCGGATCAGGGAGTCCCAGAGGCGACGCTTTGCAAGTGTGGAACTCGTAGATGAGGTTATTGCGCTCGACAAAGCATGGCGCGAACGTAAGTGCAAAATTTGTCCTGTGCTGATTTCTGTTCGAGTTGGCATAGATTTGTGGTTCTATGATTTGTGGAATCGCACCTCCCGTGAACTAGCGGGCCGGTTGGACAGGGGGTTTTAAGAGTGTGTAAGGGATATATTCTGTCCCGATAGGATGATGGGATTCAAGATCCAGTTCCAATGCAAGCCACATTATTCTATCGCGACGACTGGAAATAGTAGCTGTCCCTTGGTTTCTGGAGCTGGAGCAATGCTGTAGAAGAATGTTGAACGTGAGCAGATGAACATGGAAAAGAAGTGCGTCCCTACGGACGTTATCGTTCACAACAATTCCGACATCTCTTGATCCCTGTCACATCAACCTTTGGCAGGGGTCAAGACATGTGCATCCGTTTGTCCTCACAGGAGAATTGTGGATGTCAGACATTCTAATTACGTTCGTCCGTAGTTGGCTATTGACCGCTGCCGTTTACCACAGACTTACGGCGATCAATGCCTGAGCTCTACTAATCGTGCCTTTCACTGCAATCGCAGGTCTTTTCGAGCTGGAGCAATTGCAGAAGAAACGCAATGCTATAAGCAAAGAAGTTGGGAAGTTGAAACTGGTACTGTACATAATCCAGTGTCGTTTTCTGAGGCTCAAACGTAGATTGACTTGACTGAAGGTCGCTGAGGGTTTTGAGCAAGTGAATCCTTGCTAGTGTCTTGAATTTCACCACCAGTTTTCCACCGATGAACATATTCGACTTGAGAACCTCAGTCGGAATTTGCTAAATTGTGACACTGGCGCAGGCAAAGCAAGATGCATCAGGCCTGATTGAGGAGGGGCTCAACCTGATGAAGGAGAAGGGCGAGAAAGAGGCCGAGGTCGCACAAGCTAAGGAGGTTGTTGACACGAAGCTAAAGCTGATTGGAAACTTGGTCCATGATTCTGTCCCAGTTGACAACAATGAGGTAAATTGCCCGTTTTCTTCGTGCTGGCAGTTGTAATACATAAGATGCATAGGCATTTGGCCGCAGTTTCAGACACTGATTCCCTGAGTTTGCGATGGTTCTGTGGCGTTACCAAAGACATGTGAGTTTGGTGGCTTAACGTTCACGTATCATTGCTGTGGCAGGAAAACAACAAAGTTGTTAAAACATTTGGATTAGAAACAAAGAGACAAGAGTCAGGCCTGAAAAACCACGTGGACCTTGTTGAGCTCTTGGGGATAGCTGATCTCAACAAAGGTCAGTTCTCATAAGTTAGCTAACACGTCAAAATTACTTCTAGGGAATGGACAGTTCATATCGTGGTTCTGAAATGGGCATCTTATTGAATGAACATCTGAAATGGACATCATACTAACTCATCTGATTCACCACCGCGTTACAGGTGCGGATACAGCAGGTGGAAGGGGTTACTACTTGAAGGGTGCTGGTGTTTTGCTGAACCAGGCCCTTATCAATTTTGGTCTTTCTTTTCTGCATAAGAAAAGTTACACGCCCCTTCAAACTCCCTTTTTCATGAGGAAGGATGTTATGTCAGAGTGCGCTCAACTGGCTCAGTTTGATGAGGAGCTCTACAAGGTAGAACGTAAGGTCAAAAAGCGTTGCTATACATTACTTCGGTTGTTGGATTTAGAATATGACAGATTTTGAAGATCATGTTTATCGAGATGTAATAAGCTTGAAATGCCTGTTTGAACATGTTAGGTGTCAGGAGAAGGTGACGACAAATATTTGATTGCCACATCCGAGCAGCCCTTGTGCGCATACCACCGACAGGACTGGCTGGACCCTAAGTCTCTACCCATCAGGTCATTTGGACTGTACTGGCTTCCTGTATCAAGTTCATTGCAGAAGGCCTGCGCTGTCTAGTTGATTCTCGTGCGTTTAATGCGAGCATGTGGATCGCAGTTCCCACGGTGTCGATGTCATTTGCAGCGTGGTTCGCAGATTTGATCCTTGTTGTCTATGCAAGTAATTCTGTGCTAAGCCTCTTTGAAGCTGTGGTGTTTACTTGATGAGTTCTGAGTTACTGAAACTCTTGTGGTGATGATGAATCTCTGTGGATGTAGATATGCTGGATACTCAACTTGTTTCCGTAAGGAGGCAGGATCACATGGTAGGGACACGCTAGGTATTTTTCGTGTGCACCAGTTCGAAAAGATCGAGCAGTTTTGCATCACAAGTCCTAGTGACAACGAATCGTGGCTGATGCACGAGGAGATGCTGCAAAATTCTGAAGAATTCTATCAAGCGGTAGGTGAAATGTTTCTGTCATACATGATAGCTGTAGAAATTAGAGAGGGCTAAGAACTCTTTTTTTGTTGTGTTTTGTGTATATTATCTGGCTGGTCGTGCCGCATTAATTAGTAGCTTATGTGCGCATTCATCAAGTCTGTCGAGCTGATTCAGTACGACCTTAAAGTCACATATCTTCTGTCAATATTTTGGCCTGACATTCTCTTGGAAGTCTGTTCGGTGACAGTTAGGTATTCCTTATCAAGTGGTGTGCATAGTGTCGGGTGCTCTAAATGACGCTGCTGCCAAGAAGTATGATTTGGAAGGGTGGTTTCCTGCTTCGAAAGCATTCAGAGAGCTGGTCTCATGTTCGAATTGCACTGATTACCAATCGCGGAACCTTGAGATACGTTACGGACAAAAGAAGGTCGGTTGGTGTACTCTTGAAATTTTACGTACAAGGTTTCAGTCTGAAAACTGTGTATATGGTGTCAGTCGTCATGAGAACATTACAGTTTCCGTTGTATGCGATCTTCTCACGTGCTTTCCGGTTTTGCAGAGTAACGACACGGTTAAACATTATGTTCACTTGCTCAACTCGACTCTCACAGCTACGGAGAGGACGATTTGTAGTATATTGGAAAATTACCAGACTGAGACGGGGGTGAAGATTCCACCTGTCTTAGTACCTTTCATGTTAGGAATTGACTTTATACCCTTCCAAGCTGCTCCTGTAGCTAAGGAAACCAAGCCGAAAAAAGCCACTAACAGCAAGGACGCCAAGGCCGCGGCCCTCCCTCCTGTAGGCGATATTTCTCTTTCGTAGTGAGCAGTTTCAGTGGCGAGTCCTCGCAGTCAAATTCTTAAGGCCAGATTTGAGCCGTAGCTCTAGGAGCGGAGGGTTTTACTTGAAACTCCCAATTGTATCTCCCACATTCTTTTAGCTCAAAACACCCACCTTACGTGAAGTACAAAGTTCGCGACTTTCTACCTTGTGCTGCGGACGATATTTGTTGTGAATGACATGGGACATGGGAAGGTAGCCTCGGATTCGTAGCTTCTCCAAGAGGCGCACGTCTCATGAAAGGCATCATCAACTCTCTGATCCATTCTGATCTAATCTAGACACAACCAGACGTTTGAAGTGGTGTGACACTAAAGACCGGTAAGCGAAGAGACCAGTCTGCTCACCAAGGTGAACGCGATACCAGATGGGAGGAAAAGAACAAACAAGTGGAAAAGGTCTGAGATGGATGAGACCGCTGAAGACGAGGTGTACTTGATGCTACAGATACCCCATCAGCGCTGGTGGAACGTTTTCTGATGGAGGCACGGATCCTTTGACGGGGATGGACACGAAAGTGCACGGCAAATATGGTTATATTACTCGGTGTTGAGATTGGTGGCAGCAGGGTTTTATCAGCTAGAAGCGACGAGTAATCCAATGAACCAACGACCACTGAACGTGTGAAGCTTGAGTTCTGCGGTCTACTGGTATGTCCAGAACGTAGAAGTATTCCACTTAGACTACCCTAAACTCTATGATCTTTTTGGTGAAGAAGTAGCTAGAACTAAAGTTGTTTGATTTTTGAGTATAATTTGTGTTTCAAGTAGAATAATTTGTATACAATTTCTTTCGTAGTGAAAAGCGTTTTTCCATAATAAGGTAATGATTGTTAAATGATATCGCACATGTTTTATGCTATTATTTGATTCTTGAATTTTCCTTGACATATCATATGTGTCCGTTTTAGTTTTGACTTCTGAGAGAGTACAAGGTGCATATCTAAGAAAAGAAAATAAGTACATATATATACAGACTCTGAGGAAGATGTTTAACCCCTGACATGGGTTATCAACCGAGTGCAGTTGGAGTTTACATTTTTGAGGTTTCAATCAATGAAAGTATTTTAGGTTGAGGAGTGCATGATGATCATGAGGTCCAGATAAAAAATGGCTCACTGGGGTAGAAGTTGCTAAACGAGAGTTACACTAGCTATGCTTTATTTGACGAAGACTATGCGTTGTGTCAGGTGGTTCGACTAGTTTGAAATCGATCGAGGGATTCTAAGAATATGAAACACGGTTATATTTGACCTCATGCAATATTCAAACAAAAAAACTTCCGTGACGGATAGATTTCAAAATAAATAACGTTCAGAAAATAAATAAGCAAATAAGCATCCTAAACGGAGGAACGCTCGAGGAATGTAATTTGTGCTGGAGGGAATTAAATTTTGCAGAGGTTTTTTGCAGAGGCTCTTCGTTTATTCGTCTCCACCCTAACGACGAGAGTGTTTTGTTAGGGTTCATTATCGTTTTCATTATATTTTTTCTCTCTGTTCGTATTTCTCGAGTTTTCTTCGATGTCCTTTTTCTCGAGGGTTGGAGTCGTTTTTTGACGTGAAATGTAAATTCATCGCCGTGGGTTCCGAGCTCACGTCGTCGCCGTTCCTAGCCTGCTCGCTGTCTAACTCTCTATCCGTCGTTTCTGTTGTCGCTCTACTTCTAACTCTAGCCTGTTCGCCGCTCCTTGTTTGTGCGTTGTCTAACCTTTTCTCCGTTCGTGGCTGCCGTTGTCGCTCTACCTCACTTTCTTCTTTCTCCTTCGTATTGTTGTGGAACCCTTGCGTTCTGACGGAGCGGTTGCTGGATGGGGGTGTTTTGCTGCTTCGTTGATTACTGCTTGCTTGCCTGTCGTCGCTGCTCGCTCGCTGCTCGCTCGCTGTTCGCTCGCTGTTCGCTCTACCTCAGGACTCGATTCTCTTCCAAGAGATTGTTGTTGCACTGAACTGTGCTGATCTCCGTTCTTCGCTGTGTGCAGCAGGTTTGTTGCGTTCGTGTCTCTCGTGTCTTGACGTTTTTGCTTTTAGGACTTTTTCCTTACTCATCTTAGGGTCGTTGATGTTCCTCGTTTGCTGTCCTCGGTGATGTCTTTCACAGGCGCGGAAGGTCAGATGCGGCAGGTCATATCATTCGATCGTTGATCGACTGTTGTATCCTGCTGTTGCTCGTGGATTAGTCGTCTGGATAGTCGACGGTCGATAGTGGTCACTTTTCTACCGACCTCTGCAGTAGTAGCAGAGGCTCTTCGTATACGGCTTCGCTTTACTCACTCTATTTCAGCGGATCGCTTCTCGACTGTGGGATCGAGATGTTCTGTCATTCGCAGTCTTTGCTTGCTTCTTTTACAGTTTTTTTGTTTCTTGGATGACTCTTGTCGTCGTCATGTCATCCCTTATTGTCTAATGTAGTGTCGAGGATCGGGATAACTTGCTGGTCAAGTGTCGTCGTTGTAGCGTCCCGAATGTTCGTTACAATGCGGATATTTGAGAAATAGACAACCCCTGCGTTTGTTGTCTCTTATCGTGTTCTGCAGCGCCGATGTGCAACTCCTTTGTCTAGGATTGAAACGGATCGTTGCTCAAAACTCCTCATTCTTCTAATGCATTCTAGCGGACCGGGTTTCCGTTATTTGTTGCTCTCCTCCGAGCTTGCTGCTTCTCGACTTCCTTGCGAAACCGGGATGAAACTGACTCTGCATTGGCTGTCTCTGTGTTCGCTCGCTTTGATCTGTTTTTCTGTTTCTTCGGTGCTTGTTATCTCTTACCGTGTTTTGCAAGATCGGGACGGATCGTTGCTCGTGACCCCTCGTTCTTCTAGCGGATTGGATTTTGGAAACTGGACGACCTCTGCATTTGTTGCTGTCGTTTCTCGCGCATTCTCTACCAGACCAGCTGGGACATGCTTTGGCTCTGGACTTCGCGCGCCTTCAGTTCTGCTGACGGCATGGGGAGGGATGGAGGTGTCTGCTTCCACACCTGCTACAACCACATGTTGATGATCTGTCTACTTTGATGCATGGTACTCTCTTTTTTACTTCACGCTGCCGCATCCTACCTCCAAAATTTTCAGGTGCTTCTCTCCACAATGTCTATTGATTCTCATGATCATGACAATGTGGTCGCAGTGTCCGATGATGATCAATCTGCTAGGCTTCAACTGTCGTCTTCTCCTCCACATAGTCCTTTGCTTGTATCTTCCAGCCCTCCGGTCCCAGTCCTCTCATGTCTCTCCTTCTACTACCCCAGTCTTTCCATCGCTAGTATCTCCATCGTTACAGTCTATTCAGCCATTTTGCCTCCACGAAATTGAAGGCTACAAATACCAAGTGCTTCAATTTGCTCCTCCAACGAGTCCTCTCTCCTATCCCTTACTACCTTCCGGCTATCTTTCTTTCTCTGAAACTGAGCTGTACCTGACCAGAAGTTATGTCTATATTGATTTTCGTTTCTGTTTAAAACCATCAGAATTCCTTCTTCTTGGCTTGGATTATGTTAAACTATCCTATGCTTTCTCGGAGACGACCGACTACTTCTAATATGCATAATCGGACTTCTTTTATATATCAAATCCAAACAGTTATGGCTCATCCTAAAAGACAGCAGATCTACTTTCTTCTGTTACCCAAAATTTTTACGACACGAGGATGAAGAGAACCTTCTCAAACCAGTAGTTTTCTTTGTGTACAGACAGAAATCTTTAAGTTGTGTATGCAAAGAGGTGAACAGTAGAGTTTATAAGATAGGTTGTAAACATTTTCCCTTTCTGTCTGATGCAAATGCGTCAAGCCGTTCATGCCAAGCGTGCGAGCAATCCTTCTATTCTTCGTCCAGAAAAACGATCTCCCTGAACACCTTGAAAATCTCCGTCAAAATTGGTCAAACTGGTGGAGATCTGGACCTCTCTTGTTGGAGGTCGTTGTGTGCTTTTTTACAGCAAGAGTATGACAGTGGAATCATCTCGGTGAAAGAGGGGGGCCGTTATTACATCTCCACGTTCATGGAGTTTCATGTTTGTAGGCCAATAGCCCAATTGATATGAAGAACAGATTGCTAATCGTCTTAGGTTGGAAAGAACTACTAGACCACTGGGAGGTGAAGTGTGTGTAAAGAAGTTGAATAACAGAGGCCTTCATACTTTTGTGGATATGATTGACTACTGTATAAAAGATAAATTTGAGATACGTTGTCGCACCATTTGGCGGCTACATGCTTGACTTCTACTCCGACGCTTAGGTTTGGTAGTTCTAGAAGTTAGCTCATATTACTTCTAGTCTTTTATGTATATGTTTGACACTTTTGCATACGGTGTTAGCACTATTTTGAGTCCTAGTAGGCTGATAGTATGTTAGTTATCTTGTTCAAGCATTTGTGCGCTTGTGCAAGTGACTTCTTACTAGTCTATGACGTTCAATGTACATAACTTAGGGTTTCCATGCTGATAGTGGTTTGAGCTCATGGGTTGTACTTACTTGTCGCCCATGCACGCTTTCTAGCTAATTTAAGTTATTTTTCAGGGCTATGTGTCATTTTAGGTAGTTTAAGTTTTACGCTGGCACTCTAGGGGGCTTGACGTGGTAGCCTATGAGTGTAGATAAGTTACCAGGTAGTTTAAGGCACAAAAGGACAGTCAAGTGGAGCTATGAACTCCCATTGGTCCATTTTTGTCTTTTGTAAAACTCTAAGTTTAGAAACAGAGCTCTAGAGGAGAGTTCGAGCAATTGGTGAGGTATCTTCGAAATCTGAGAGCACAGGAAGAGAGAGCTCGTTGTGCCAAGCACTGTCAGTGAAATTTTTGCTCGATTTGGATCAATAAACAAGGAGTTATGCCCAATTGAAGTTCGGATTGTGCCAAAACTGCGTCACTTTTGTTGATTTTGGGGTTTTCGGTGCCAATTGCAGCAGAATTGAGGAAATCACTTCAAAACTTCGTGGTTGCGTTCACTGTCAGGAGGGCTACGACTGTCCAAAAAGTTTCGTATCATTTGAGTAATTGAGTAATTCAGGGCGGCCGCTGAAGCAGAGGGGGTCTGAAAAGCTCTTAATCTAGAGCAGCGACTTTAGAGAAGGAGATCTGGAGTTCTACAAACATTCAGGAGTCTCAACTTCACAGGGATGTTCAGCATCCTGTAGACTTCAAATACTGTGAGAAGATTTGAAATTCATCGAGCCAATTCTCTGTTCTATGTCTGAATAGCTGTCTAGGTACCAGAAATTGCCATAATTCTCTTATTCAGAACTTTTCTGTTCATATCTCCGTGTCAGAATTTGATCTCAGGTTGAAACTTCGTCTGTGAGTTCAGTAGTACCTCATTTGCATGTAGGGGAAGTTTAGAGGTCTAAACCTTCATAGTTTTCCTCTCTTTGAGTGTCAAAGTTCACCGCTTAAGCCTATTACTACCAGTGAGACCTAAATTTCGCTTTTTGAGCATATCAGAGGATCCTACACTCCTGTGTGAGTGTTTATAGCTCCTGTTGTGACCTGAAAGCCAACCTCTTGAGTAAACAACCACAGCCAGAAGCCCGGCGCTTTCCTAGGTAGACGGATCACACTCCGACAACGTCATATATGTTGCATGAAGAATATTAGTGATGCTATGCTTCCAGATGGAGATGAGCTCTTCACTCTTTTGTGTGTCGTAGACACGAAAAACAGGATAGAACTCAACAATATACTGCAACGCGCTTTGCAGTTCAACAAGTACAAAAGCCGGCATCTTCTCCGCAGTACCTTGTGCACTTCTCTGCGATCGATGGTTCGGTCTCGCAAGTATGCTCCATCTTGCAAATGATTAATGAGTAATGGTATACAACGAGCGAGAAGTGAGACGTTTTGGAAATCCATTGTACATCCGCAGATCATAACCATGAGAGATATTGATACAATATTCTTCTCCAACTGCGAAGATCGGCGGCGGTACTTCACCAGTCTGACTCCTGAAGAAGAAGAGCGCTCACTCGATCTGCCTTCTTCGACAATGGATGCTTGTCTATTGTTCGAAATCATTCAATTTTTTCCTGACTACATTCTCAGTTGCAGCGCTTTACTTCGAGATAGGACGGCCAGTGAGCAACGGAAGGTACTTTGCCTGCTTGTGTCTAGTTGCATGTCATAAGCTTATTCTTTCCTACCTAACTCCCCCTTTGTGTGCAGAGCAGAGAGAGGTATAGGAGCACCATGCAGCAGGCAATATCGCTAGAAGGACATTCGTCTTGCTTTCAGTGGAAAGTTATCACAACGGGAGAACGTTCCATAATCTTCTTTTACGTCCATATGGTCCATTACGTACCATTGCTTCACCATTTTTGCAGTACAGACATCTGTACCGTCGGAAATTTTTCCCTCCTTCAGCAATATAACGCGAGGCAGTTTCACTAGAAGGCCACTGTTGTTCTTCCTCTCGCTTTCTCTACATCGTTAATAGCGGAAATTACACTCGCCTGTGAACTGTTGTCCATCTAGGTTTCAATGTTTCAATAGGTACTTAGGAGAGTTTTCTCCATCATTTCACTTTGTTTACACTACACTGAACAGTACATGCGGTATTGTCTATTTGGCAATATCCCTGTTTTTCATGGTTGCTTATGCACAGAGAAAGAAAGTAGTAACTGCAAGGGCTAGTGCGCTCGCAGTGTCGTCGCCGTGCTTGGTGTTCAAGCAATATGGAATAAATTATGTTCATGAAAATACGGACTGCGTATACGTGCAGAGCAATATGGAATAAATGGTGTTAATAAAAAAACGGACGAACTGTTATGGACGAAGTTCGGCCAGTAGAGGATTAGCGGAAAAACCTGCAGACCGAAATAGCCTTTTTTTCACGGCACTGTAGCCTACTTTGTCGAAAACGAAGCAGGCCGAGGGGAATAATAAACTCTGGTTTCAAAATCATTTTATATGAAAGCAAGTACCCGATGCACCGTTAATGTATTACTGGAAGGCCCTTGTAGTCTCATCTGCCTCAGGGTAAATAATATGCATCTATTTTCACTTCTGGTATTTAAAAACTTCTACCGCCATCGCCGCTATTACAAAACATGCAATGGGAACCACAGGCCTCTTTTTGAATTAGACTATCCGTTGTGAAGATTATATAGTGAAGAGAAATGACATTCCGTTGACGACGAAGCAACTATCACCACTTCGACTTGACAGCAGCAGCTGCTCTAGAGTCCTTAATTTCATAATCCACAGATTCACGTCTACCAAGGAAGGTTGCAGTGATTCCTTTCCAATCATGATCAAATGTTCTGAAACCTGATGCTAAAAAGTAGCGCGAGCTCTGGGATCAAGATCCGTCGTGTTTCTCCAGCGATCAAGATCTAGAGTTTGGCCATTGGCGAGTTTCGGACCTTCTGCATAGATGCGATCGGTCGAACTTGCGTGCTGCTGGGTCGCTGGATCTGGAGCTGGAGATCACTGAAACTTGGCGTTAGTGGCCAATTGCAAGACCTACTGCATCTGTTCATCGCGATGCGATGCTAGCTTAGCCTCTGAACTGAAGAACGGTTCGAATTCGAAAGATGCCCATGCCGGCCAAACTACTGTACTGTATATTAAGCTTATAGCCTATTGCGTGAGCTAATGCACGCGCATGAGAATCGCGTCACATGACCCCCTAAGTGATAAAGCACCGAGACGTATGAATGTAGGACGGTCAAACTGAGCATGGCATGGAGTTCCCAAGGGCCCCAGTCTTGAGCGATTGCATCAAATCGATGAGGACAGAAGCAGTTGACGCGAAACTGAGTTCTAAAGTGGTTAGTTGTGCTTCATGTGCCAGTCTCGACAATCATTCTACAGAAAGGCGTAGTTCGATGCTGGCATGGAGTTCAAGAGAGGAATCTAACCTCAACACTGTCAGCCAGTTGAACATATTCTGGGCCATGTGATCATGAGAGACATTCTATATTATCAGATAGCGGATGTGAACTCAGAGCTAGCCATCATATGCATGCATGTAAGTACCGTTACTTACGAAAAGAACAAGCAACTCTTGTCCTTCAGAAACTTCAGCATCCAAAATATCAGTAATCAGACGAGAATATGCACTGATCCGGATCCAGAAGTCACATATTCTGCCTCCAGAGTCCAGTGCTGAGAGTACGTACAGTCACCGAGATTTTATATGTACTAGTATACATGTAGAGATCCAGATAACTTCGTCCACCAACCCTTCATGATCATGATCAACACTATGTATGATTTTTGGTATGCATTTGCATAGCTAACTGTCGAGTTTACAAGCCTACAAGAAAATGGAAATCTACTGTCGGTTTCTGTTTTCTGTTTGACTTCACATGCACTTTCAAGATTTCTTTTGGAGTGTCCCTCAGAATTCTCACTTTCTCTAGATCTGCTGTTACATTACCGAATGCATAGCCAGCATGCAGCACCTTAAGCTTGTTTGTTCCTGCTTGTGGGAAAGCTTATTAACAATTGCAAGTTTCAGCTGCGAACTTCGAGTTCACTCGCATCGTCTTCCAGCAAACACAACTCGCTCGAGCTCCTACTAGTTAGTAGCTAGCTAGGCGTTGTCTGTACATAGAGAAACTATAATTCCATGGCCAGCTTCTCGGGTAAGTTTGTGACTGATCATGATTTTGTTCGAGTCAAGCGTACCACTCTAATAGACAGTGTATTATTATAACAACGGGCATCTATATGAGGCCCGTTGACAATCGGAGGAGAGCAGTTTGATCTGATAAAACCACACACTAAAAGGTCACAGAGAGCTCTTGTCCCACGTCTCGTCCGTCATCGATCCTGATCCTCCTTGTGTGATTGTTACTCGTGTGTACGTAGAGAGTGCCATGGGAATACAACATAGCTATAGTGAAACAGAACCTTCGCTGGAAGTTAGCCTCTGAGCTCCGAGAAAATTATGACTTTGACTAGCCTAGCTAGCTGTGGTGCAGATTCTGGATGAAACAAGTTTCGTAGTAGTGCGTCGTATGATACGAAAGAGGTCATGATCAGGTCTGGAACGAAGAAGCTGTACATGTTGTCACTGTTGGCTGTTGCAGTTTTATTTCGAACTACCAGTAGGGGTATATGAAACGAGCGAACATCATAATAAGTACTAATAGTATTGCATGTAAAGTGGAATCAACTGCAGAAGCGCAAAAGGAGAGAAGGTGGGCATGCATGCCTACAAACTTTCCTTGCTCTCTTTCGAAATTCAAAATTGGACTCCTGGCTTAAGCTTGACCCATGCCAAAAGCCAACAGCAGAACTACGTGTGTAGGTTGTACTCACCACCGATGTTTATCTTGGCCAGATAAAGTTTTGGTTAAAACTTGAAGGCCATGATGAGTTCATCACACGACTTCTGCTTTACTTTAGCTAGCAAGGTGAGTAAAATACAAACGGAGAAACGGTAGTGGTCTGCAGGCGTGTAATCCACTTGCAATTGGTGGCATGAGCATGAGCTCACCATTTGCAAAGATTCAAGTAAGTCCATCGTACTTTCAGAATCTCCCGAAATCATGTTGCAGCATATACTTAAGCCTGCTAGCTTGCTTCATTTCGAACACAAGGATAAGCTTGCAATTGCACCTCACAGATCAGCATATGCAACCGGAGGAAACACTAGCAGTTTTTCAACAATAACTGACCATGGCATTTTCACACAATCAATCAGTCTAATATCTATACAGTATCGATCAATCAATCCCTGAGTGGAATAAATTGGCCTGAAGAACTACCCTCCAGGTACCCTGAACTAGGCCGGCAGGCAGAAGAATAAGATGACCAATCAGGCAAAAGTGCACTGTATGCCTGGACGGGGATGAAAATCCGGTGCATTATTTGATTCCAGATAGTGTAAAGTATAATATTCCCAGAACAAAACTTTTCACTGACATAGCTAGAGAAGCCTTATGCCGTCGGATGATATAGCTGTATACAGAGCCATATACAGGTTTCAGCCGCGGGCCTTGAGTTGAAACCCGAAGCAGCTGCTTTGTTTTCCAACTCGTTTGGGGCCAGCGTGAATGTAATTAAACATTAAGTCACGAATGATATACTAGATCATCATGATCTAGCTAGTTAAATCTTTCTAGGCCGAAACCTGTAATTAACGTAACGACCAATATCATTCGTGGAAAGTCATCTTTCTACTCGATCGGCTAAGTTCACAAATGTTTCTTCTTCTTTGTCAACTACGTTTCCTCGTCTTACCGACCTCTGTTTCTAGCCCCGGCCAGCCAGGGTGCGGGTCTGTGATCGAATGGTTTCTACCTGCAATGCGTTAGGACTCTCTAGAGCTCTGTCCTTCAGGTCTTCCAGCAGGTCCTGGAGCTTTGCGCAGCAATGCAACCAAATATTCTGACTAAATCTTAAAAGCTGAGATTATTTCTAGCACCAGAAACTCGACCTTCATTCGAATTCCCCACAATAACGAGAGATGGCTTAGATCCGGTTGACTTTTCAGGAGAGATGTCAGAATTATTCGGCTATTGTAGGAACAGTACATAATGAAAGAATAAAGCAGACCCTCATGATCAGGTCCAAAAGGCGACCACACGAAGAAAAATTACCAACCAATTATCCATGAGTCCAGAGACCTCTTGAAAAGACTTGTATCTCGATCTAGCTCTCGAGCTAGCTCGGATGACTCCAGACTTGCTGTCCACCGTTCTAGCAACATGAGTCTGATCATGAAAAAGTTCAAACCAAAGTATTACAACGTGTATTTCTCATTATCTATCTAAACTTGGAGCAGAATTATAGAGTTCGAAGCGTTCACGATACTCATCGTATATGGTATAGTTCCCTAAAACACTGGCAGAGTCTAAGTTCTGGGTCGATTCATTTTGTCACCCGATTTCAAGTAATGGCCAGTGATCAAAACTAATCATACGACCATCGCATAGATAATCCTGTTGGGGAGGCGAAATCGTAGGCTAGTACGATTTATAGAAACTACAGGAGTTCGTTTCTTCCAAGCATCTCTTGAGCGTCGGTTCGTGTGGCGCATGCGGTGATTGTCAGGAATATCCGTCTGCCTGGGAGTTCGAAGGTTCGGACAGCACTGTACCTAACCGACACAGACGCAGATGGCGAGGATCTAAGTTGATTTCTAGCTTATGCTACAGCTAGCTAGGATTCGGGACTGTGCTGGTTTCCCATCTTCTTGTCGACTTGCAGTGAAGTAGATCAAGATGCATATACTGTATATGCATCCATCATGCCAGATCTAGAGAGGGGTCTCTGTCATTTACGTACCGATGGTACAGCTCTGGATCCGGATATACATTCGATTGTCCAGCTGCAGTGTTAACGTTGTAGTCCGTCTGACAGAATCTCCCGCAGAAAAAGAGAGAGTGAGAGCGAGAGAAGACAAGCAAAGCTCGCCACCAACCAAAGACACTCTTGCAGGAGATTCCATATACAGATCTAGACTGTATGTTAGTTTCTTGGCTGAGCGCTACAATCTCCTAACTCTCCGTTCTTCCGATAAAAGGAAAGGAGTGGAACAAGAACAAACACGCACGCTTCAGATGCGGGCATCCTAAGATAATTAACGCAAAGCCCATCTGGAGGTACTATAAGTATCTGTGATTCTATCTGTGCACCAAAACAGACAGCAGCGACGTGCAATGCCATGTTCACTAGTGAAACTATTAAAGTAACAGCTCTAATTTAGATGGAGCGCTGCGGTAGTCACAGATGTCGAGGTTGAGACCTAGAAGGTTCCCTCTCAACAATACCTTTAAGTTAGAATCCGGAAAGTTAAAAGTGACAACCATGCTCACTGAGAAATTCCTCAGGAGTATATCCGTCGAACTTTTAACTCCGAATATTGAATATGTATTGTCTGATATCTGGAATCACGGATGTCACCGTGGTATGAAGCTTAAGCAGTTTTGATTGGAGAACGCGATCTAATGTCTCACTGGCTCTGATTAAGTCATCCATTATTTTAAGCAGAAGGCCTATGGCCTGCTTAACTTCTACCAATGTGCGGACAACCAATGGGAGCTTATCAAGATCGTGAATTGGATGCTTAGATATTCTCTCTTACACACACTTTGAAGCAGTCTTTGGTCATAAACATAGCCAAGACACTGATAGATTTTCTGTCGTTGCAAGGAATGGAACGACAAAAGTCTTGAGAATCCAAGATAAGGTCACGGCAAGACTAGCCGTTTATTATTACGATAGGTGCCAAGTGGAAGTGCAGTAATGTATGTAGCTGAGGCCTCCTAACACCGATGCTTCGAACCTTAAAAACACCGGAATGAGACCCACTCTTCCGGTGTTACAAAAACATGGTGATTCTCTCGTGCTCGTTGGTTGCTGTGAAAGATGTATTAATATTCTAGCTAGTAAGTGGCCATACAACTTCATGATACATGCCTTTCCCCTGTTTGTGGACGTCCGACCGAAGATGTTGTGAGATCTTGTCGACTTCGACGAATCTTGTTCGTTATCTGAGCCAAACTTTAGGCTCTTTGTTCGAGCCGCCCCACTCGCGATTGAGCTCCTTAAGCTTGACTTAGTCTGCAGAACATCGGTCAATTGCAAAAGCAAGAACTGTGCATAGTTTCCACCGCCGCTGGGTACGTAAGCCCTTTCTCGCCACGATTGCAGGAAAAAAGAATACACATGATGAACATTTCCCGTGCTCTATGCGCTTATTATTATAATTATCTAGCTAAGTGGGCTCCCTCACGCGTAGGCACCATAGGTGAAAGCTGAGAGAAATCTAAATTACTCTGCAGTGAAAAGCTTTAAGGCAGGAAATGCCAATAGGTTCTGGAAGCGAATCTCCACCGCAAGGCTTAAGCTTAGCACAGGTCTACTTACCCTACACAACAACTTCCAAATGATTGCGTTCGAAGAATCTGTAGATAAGGTTCGATCAGGATCACATCAAGTAAGCTAGACCCGCAAGCTGTGCGAGCAAGATATCGATCGATCAAAACTGTCAAAGGGACATATTAACTAACGGAGGACAGGTATCAAAGACACGATGTACATGTTTCTCGGCACCAATTGCAAGTAAGAAGATTATTTATATATACCATGCCGTATATTTAGTTGGTTGTTAACTTTCTGTAACTACTAGCTAAGTACTACTGTCGTCGACCTGCATCTGCATCCATCGCTGCAGTACCGTGATCAACCAAACGGTCTTTTTTGCCCAGTATAGTACCTAGTAGCCCTTTACTTGCTTAAATGAATCATCTGAAGCTTATAGTTATCCAACTGTTGGGAGATCCAGATGTTGGCAGTAAGACTGCTGCGTACGCAACTACGAGCCCTACGCTCGAGTACTCGGTGAACAGCGCTAGCCTGCAAGAGTCCATATCTGCCTGACTCTTTCTGCTTGTTTTACTTTCCCACCAACTTTAAGGGGATTGATGGAAATGAGAAGTTGTGAGTGTTCAGTAGTGACCTATTAAAGGACTGAGACTGTCAGTTCTGATTACCACTTGTGAAGTCTGCTCAGGTGTGGGAGCTTGTAACTGTAAGTACTGCATATCAGTACGTAACACCGTGCAGGACGATCCAAGTACATATGTGATGTCCAATATCATGAGACGACTTTAGCTAGGGAGAAGTACTTGCACAACTTTTAGATTTGCTAATTCGAATTTCTCCTACGTACTGCAGTAGTTGTATTCGAGTCTACACTAATCCTTCTAGTGATCATTGCCTGAGTCTGCCTGTCTGTTTCGATCGAAGGTCGAAATGGTGGCTCTCGGATTCAGAACATCGAGTTTGTTGGTTCTTTTGATTTCCTCCGCTTTTATGGTCGAGGTCAATGCCCTGTATATCGGCTTCTACGCTTACACCTGTCCCAACTTGGAGCTGATTGCACTTGACACCCTCAAAACGTTTCTTGCTTCCGACCCTACTCTCGGAGGTCCTCTGCTCAGAATGTCGTACCATGATTGTTTCGTTCGTGTACGTTCGAATCCCTCACACTCGGCCTCATTTCTGAATTGCTCTAGGCTAGGATGACAGACTACAATAGTTCAGGAAGATTATTACAGTTCAGGAAGTCCTAGACTCACGTACCTTCAGGCCTGGGAGATTAATTCATGGTTGGAACGTTCTTAGTAATTAGCTTGACCATGGCCACCACAAATTCAGTCTTATGTTCGGTACAAAGATTCTTGACTGTTGTCTGCTGTGATACGTTGCAGGGGTGTGATGCATCAGTTCTACTGAATTCAGTGGACGGCAACACAGCAGAGAAAGATGCGGTCGGTCCGAACCTCAACTCCCTCAGGGGCTATGAGGTCTACGATGGCATCAAGACTGCTCTGGAGGAGTCCTGCCCTGGCGTCGTGTCATGCGCCGATATCGTACAGTTGGTTTCTCGCGACGTCGTAGTACTGGTAATACTTCAGATCCCCCATTTCAGCCGGGCTGGCTGGCTGGCTTGCTCTCCTCCCAGAGACTTCTAAAGTCTAAGAAGCATATTAACCGAACTCGAAGGTCTCCATGCGAATTCATATCGTCAACGATACTTTTTATATCTTCTCAAGTGGCACATGTACAGTCACCCTTCGAAGACTTGCTAAGTATACGTGTATGATCGTTTAACTGAGTTTCCTACCGGCCTACGAACTCTATAATTGCGAAACAGACATCTAAACTGAAATTCGAACCCGTGGAGTGTATGGTATGCAGGACGGAGGTCCTTACTGGGAGGTTCCGACGGGCCGCCGGGATGGACTGATTTCTACCGCAGCAGAAGCACAGGCGGACCTCGTAGGCCCAAACTCGGACTATGACACTCAGAAGAATTCCTTCGAAGGCAGAGGTCTCAGCGAAAAGGACTTGGTCGTCCTCACAGGCAAGAGAACGCTTTATATCCTACTTCGAGCAGCATGCAGGACTAATTATATAGCAGTCCGTACACGTGTAGATGTTCAGCTTTGGACTTCAATATATCAATGGTGGTTAAAATATATTGATTCGAGTTTACAGGTAGTGCAGTTCTTTCGGTCGAATTCTATTATGTCGTCTGTTTATGAAGTTCGATCTGAAGCTGACGAATTTGCTCGTGAATGTGGAAGCGAAATTGAACAGGTGCTCACACGATCGGCCGCTCACGTTGTGTGGCCATCGAGACGAGACTGTACAATTTCAGCGGCACAGGTCAAACAGACCCTTCTCTTGACCCGAGCTTTGCTCTAGAGCTGAAGGCAACCTGCCCGACCGGTAGCACCAACACTCTCGAAATGGACGGAACCCAGTTCAAGTTCGATACTACATACTTCGAGAGAGTGGAGATCAACAAGGGGCTGTTCGCGTCTGACGCATCTCTCATCACGCAACCGTTTCCGGCATCGATTGTCCACCGCGACACCGACGAGCTAAATTTCTTCACTGATTTTCCACAGTCTATGGTCAAAATGTCCAGCATTGGGGTTCTTACGGGTAGCGATGGGGAAATTCGAAACAATTGTGCCTTCGTAAACTAAATAAGCTCGCCCGCTGTACTTATTAATTCGACTAATTAGAGTTCTTCAAAGATCGATGGAGCTGCTAGCTAGGCTTAGTTTGTCTTGCAATAATTTTAACTCCACGTGTATATGTAACGCGCTTAAGCTTCGACGTACATGTCGTGTATCTCGTACAGTAGTAAATCTGGATTTTTAAGCATGTACATAGCGAGCTATGTATGAGTAGAAAGCGCGATAGTCCGTGCTTCGGATCGGCCTTGCTTATACAGAATAGGTGCAAAGTGATCATGAGGGGGTGCTGGTGCTGGTATGTTCGAATCTTGAGGCTGACTGAGCTTGTCCATCTGCTCTCCACAGAGCCGAGCAACTTCAAATTCGCTGCTGTTGAATATATAAAACTCTGTTTAATTTCACGAACTGGTTCATTTAATTTGTACCTATATCTGCTCTAAGATCACGTAGCACAGCTTAACTTCGAAGGTAAGCATTAATTACGAAGCTTCAGAAAGTGTAAGCGGTTCCATGCAAGAATCGTCCCGAAGCGTCGACTCGAACTTACACACTAGTACTCACCCTCGAGTATTCGACGTGCATGCCTAAACTTTGCTACGCACTACCCTCTTTGGGTTTTAGCTACCCCTCAATACTTGGAGGCCTCCACATGGCCTGTAGCGGGAGGTTTGCTATCTCCACTTGTATATATTTCCCGTTATCGGGATATGGAAATCATCTAGCGAGCTACAGCTTGAGTAAAGGGAGCTGTCTCGATCTCAACATGTAAATCGACTCCGTCGAATGAATGCGAATCATGTTCTGAGCTGCAGGTTGTTCAGGAGACTGCAGTCTTCACCAGAAACAGGTGATGATGAACCAAAGGAGTACTAGTGTGAACATATTGCCTACCTCTAGTTAACAATGAGCTACGCTTGTAATGGAATTGAGTGGCTATTCGTTAGAGATTCTCCGGATCTATCCTCTTCTTTTTTCTTTTGTGGTTTTTACAACGACTCCATCCGTCCGTTTCGCTACACGACGAAAAAACCCCCTTCAATTCCGGTTTTGACAATCAACGTATTCATGGCAACAATGTACAGGCTGCACAGTATACTCATGGTTAGCTATATTCTAGGTTATGAGACCCAACACCTTTGAAATCTCTCCATGTATGCGTCTCCTTTTACTTCTCTTGGTGATTTGCCTGCTGTCTCCTCCTTTCTGTGTGGCTAGAAGATTCTCATGGAGGCTGTCAATATTCTAACAAGGTAAATCTCACAAGGAGAGATTCCTTTCTTCTTTTCCATCATTACAAGGTAGTGTAACAGGCCCAAGGCCAGCACCATGGTGAAGAAATATTTATGAGAAGGTTGGCTTGTTTCTATGACCTTCCAAAAGCATGATATCTTGGGAACCAGGTGAGATCTACATATGATTAAGATCTTTATCATGGGACTGTATGTAGCACGTATGAACAGCCCCCTAACTAACTAAATGTGAAGGGAAGTTGTACAGAAATTCACTTCCTCGGTCCCCTGTGCCGTCATTAGAACCTCCTCAGTGACTCGAAGTTGAAACTTACTTCCTCAGTCCTCAACCGGTTGAGGAACCGGAATCGACTATGGTTGGCAGTTTACGTCGTTCAGTTTTCATAGTATGACAATTTACGCAGTTCAGCTTTGTCAGAGCAGTGTTACTGAATGCATACACGATTGCGGGTGGACAGAGGCAACTCGTTGAGTACTGTAGTGATGAACAGCTCGAGATTTTGAGTGGTACAAACCTGAATGCAGTGGAAGTCGAGAATGTTGGCACATTGGTCCCACGCATTTCACGTTACAGTGGTTACTGAGCTTACTAAGATAAGGATTGAACTACATTCTTTAATAGGTACTACTTCCTAGAATAGAGTCCAGAATGCAGCAATATAACATAACCAAGACTCCTCTACTTCACCGTTGTAATCAAAGTTATTCAACAGGAAGATACTGCAGAGTACGGGTTGGCAGTTTTACCAGCAGTTATTGAGTAACTCGGCGCTAGAAATTTCAGCAACAGGTCACCACGGATGGTTCACTTACGGAGGTCACAGAGTTCGGGGTGATCTTACCCAAGACTACACTCATGCTTCTATTAAAGATAATGTCTAGGTTAAAAATTCAATCACTTTTAGTATTACCAAGTTCAGTCCTTTGTAGTATGATTGATCATTGATCTCTTCCATAACCCTCTTGTCTATGGGTTAGAGTATATAACAACCCGCACTAGGGAGATGATGAGTCCCGTTAGTTTACTGTTCCAAAGAAAAATGGGTCGTTACATTTTATCCAATACATGCAGTCGGTGAACAACGTAACAATAAAAAATGCAAGAATATGACCAATTGTGGATGAGTTCACTGAGGCGTTTGCAGGACGTGCGATCTATTCAGTGGGATATATTTACTCGAGGTATGACCAATTTCAGTTGGTCGAAAGAAGTAGAAAAATAACAATAACGAGAACACCGATGAGACTAGTTCAAATTTGTATGCTGTCATGGAAGGATGAAGGAGGTCTGCAACTCCTTAACGGAAGTACGACGGTCTTTGGATGCATGCATGTTTTATCATACATGGATCCTTCATTATGCTCACGTAGCGAATCCATTATATGGATTACTAAGAAAGGTCATAGGTTTAATGAAAGGAGGAGCATGAAGAGACAGTGCAGAAGTTGGAGGCGCTATTGTTGTCTCCTTCAATTTTGAGAAGGATATATTACTAGTGTGATAGACTAGTAGTCTGTACAGTGGATACTAGTCTTATCGCTATTGAGTGGACATTTGGGCAAGACAACATGGATGGAGATAGGTTTGCAATACGATTTGAGACGAAGGTCTTAAACGCTCGCCAGCATGCTTATTCGTAGGTTAAAAGAAAACTTTGGTGGATAGTTTAGATCATGGAAGTCGAGAAAGAGCACCTCACTGGTGCTACGGTGGTGGTTGAAACTATTGCTTATCTTTACTAGGTATGATCGTCAATTATATGATGCTGGATATTGCGATATGGAGATGGATCTTCTACATCAAGTCATTAAATCTAGTGTTCAAGCACGTGGCGGAGAAAGATAACCCAGTAGCTGACATGCTATCGTGAGCTAGATACGATAGGGAGGATGAGATGATTGATGATGTTGACAAAGTGGGCATGAAATTCTACACAGTTGCAAATTCCTAAAGAGATAACGGACTATTTGTTGAAAGGTTGTATGAGAAAGAGTTATCGAATATTGATTGATACTTGAGCACTTTGGTGAAACGAGCAGAGTGGAGTGATGACATGTTTCGAAAGATCTAAAAGAAGGCTTATGGATTTATTTTCAAGATGGATTTCTTTGAGAACGATCAAAGAAAAGGGATACACTAAGGCTGATTTATGATAAGGAGGAGCAACATAAGCTTAGGCGGGGATTTCATGACAGTCTGTGGACTAGACATCGAGGGAAGCTGAAAGAACTATATTGGTGAAAAAACATGTATAAAGATGTAGTCTCATTTGTGGTGTCATTAAGATGGCTACACCCAATTTATCCATTAGCAATCCATTTCAAATGGGTTGTGGATCTGGTGACTATGCTAGTGGGTTTATGATAAATGAGATATCTCGTTCTCGCTCAAGAAAACTTATCAAATCAGGTGGAAGAGAAAAAATTAGAAGGAAGTGTAAAAGTCTCTAATTTACAAATGCATCATCGCAAGAGTGTAAAAATATGAACAATTTGTTATAAATTTTGCACTTCTACTTATAATCAACAAAGATAGACAAAAATTGCACTCATTCTCGAGTTGAATTTTGCACAGTTAAACTTTGCACCTCAATTAATTTACCTCAATTCTATATCTTACATCAAATCAGCACTTGAACACCATGCCAGCAGGTGTAGTCTCTGTGTCAATCACGGGTGAGATTCATGTGGCTCCTACAACTAACTCATAAGTCCTATCGAAATCTTTTGCACATGGAAGTCCACTGGTGTCTGACTGTCGAATTGACTCCATTTAGATTTGTAGACTAGTCTTTAGATCCAAAAAAGTTGAGCTGCAGTGTCACGCACCTTTTCAAAGTTGAGGTAGAGCATTTACTTCGTGACTCAAGAGAAGGGAAGGACTCTTCTAGAATGTAGTACTTCAATTCAACAAAGGTAAAATTCACCAAGGTATTTTCTTATCTTCTTGTAGTGTATAATATGTATTATACATTTTTGCTATTCGTTGCTTCTGCTTGGAGCACCTCTTCTGAATGCAGCCTCCTTTTTCCAAGAGTTCTCATTGCCTTTTTAACTGAGTTGTAATAAATGATGTAAGGATATCCGTTGAATCTTGCTCTACTGGAACATTGGGATGAATGGCAGTCTACACCACTACACAGCGAGATTGTTGGACAGTGGAGGTGGTTCTTTTTAACTGCGGAAAAGTTTACAGAGAAAAAGATATGACAAACTGTTCATTTCTTATTCTCTCATTCATGTTAGTTCTAAATGGTTGATAGAACAGAGAAATTCACATCTCCTTATCACTTTTTTGAAACCGTTCTTACTTGAACTATAAACAACGTTCATAGAAGGATTTGAAGTACCGACTAACATTCAATAATGAGGTACTACAAGAGTCATTTCTTTCATCTCTCATTCCTGCCACAATGACCGTTAGAGCCATGCTTGTGAATTCTGCAAGAGATCATCTTGCGCAGTGTAAGATAGGTGGTTTCAAAGATGGAGGATATGAAGCACGTCGAACAGTTCATATGGAAGGTAGATTCCTTGACACCAATGTTGTTTATCTTGACAACAGGAGACAAGTGAGATATCCACCTGAAAAACATACTACAAAATAAATCTTAGCTTGTTTGCATAAGTTATAAAATGTCTGTAACCAAGAGGAAAGAGACGGAGCTGGTAGAAGAGTAAGTATAGCTTTCAAATCTCGACTCTGGAGAATCTTTGATTTATGTGGCTTTGATTTATCTCTAGATCTGACTTTTGATGTCATGCATACTATATCTTTGTGTCTCCTCAAGAAGTTTAACGAGGATTTCATTAGTTCGTTGACCAAGATAGAACTAAAGATAGCAGAGAAAACTATAGATCAAGTTTCTCTTTACAGACTGAAAGGTCTAGGTAAGAGATGACTTAGACAACAGACAAAACAAGTCGGAGGGGAACATGGTTCTAAACTGAAGCTCCCTTATTACAAAGCAGAGGAACATCAGTTATTTACAGTGTATTGTCTATTACTTCTGTTTAGAGGATTAGACGGAGATATAGATAATGATATGTGCGTTAAGATTGATGTGTTGTTCACTTTGATCGGAACAGTGTTGTATCTACATTCTCAAAAATATGATTGGACAGAGAAGTCTATGACATATGCAAGAAAATTATTTTCTGCTTGGTGTGTGCGCAAAGAAGAATACTTTGGACCAAACTGGTCACCGCTGGAACACGTAGCAAGTATTCCTTATCATGTTTACTTGTCTGCATTTCATTAACTACTCCTAATGTTTAAACATGCTTTTCTTCGCAAAGCAAATCTGTAGACTAGTTGAAGGTTCTTTTGCCATGGTTGAAGAGTTAATGGTTGTGTAAACTTGAGATTCGATGCGCTTTTTTCTCTGTATGAAATGGAGTGATTGTAGATGATGTTGTGAGACATGGACCTCATGACATATTTTGGTGTTATGGGTTTGAAAGAGGTGTTGCGAAGTTCAATATTATTCTTATCAAAAAAATGATGGAGATATCGTTACAAAATATTACGTTCGAAGGTTCCTCGTGTCTTTATAAGCACAATTACATTATGATCCAACGAGCTCTGTTCTTTGTTGAACAAAATATTTATCCTCGTGAAGGGTTAGATGTAACTTCTTTGTTTGACTTCTCTAAGAAACTGCTCTTTGTTTCTAGCCAAGAGATTGCAGAATTGGTATGAAAAGTAGTTAAAAGTCTCATGCTTGATTATCCTAGGCTAAACACATTGGTAGAGAAAGGAGTAGCAGTTGGTTCTCTGAAAGCAAGAGAAGTTGACATGGCTTGGGACACTAAAAAATATCTCTTAACTCATTTAAGTTGGATCTTTAACTTCAAAGGCAATCCCACAAGATGCATCCAGTTCTTTCTAGTTATTTTGTGGTGTTTGATCATACTTTTAAGTTGTTTGTTATCTTTTTAGTATGTCTAACAGATTATATTTTGATTTATGTTTGTAGAGCCGTCGGCAATCCTCACTTGAAAATAATCAGTTCTTTTCGCATGAATTTTGTGGTACTTTTCAACTCCAAATTTTTTTTAAAGCAGATTGGTACGCAGAAGAGTTTGTGGGTGAAGTCACTACTGCTGATTCGTTGAGTGCATATACTGTCATAAAAGGTCCATCGAGATCACAAAGAAGAGATGGTTGTATAATTGTCAATCAGATTGCAGGGAAATTTATGTTACAATCTCTTCCTCCTCACAATCAGTTTAGGTTTGTGAGTTACGAACTCCAAGATGAGATACTTATGTCAGAATTCGGTATTCTAGGTAGAATAGGTTGTTGTCTCTGTTGGGCAGAGGTGAACGATGTTATGATCTGCAAGATAGTCCACACAAACCTAAGTAGAAATCTTTTGTCTCTTGCGGTGATTAGAAACGTAGAGCATCTTGATCATTTTTATCATTCGATCATAGAAAAAAGGTCCATGTCAGTTAGATAGGATTGCATGTGAACGATGTTCTAACCTTCAGACTTGTCTTGAGCAATCTTGAGCAATCAAGGTTAACTTGTCTATGCGAAGTTACTATGACAGAGTGGATGCAAAAAAGATTTCCTTCTCGTGCAGAGATAGAGAGATATACATCTTCGGAGTTAGCCTTGAAGCTACAGAGCTTATTGGGATGCACTTTGAGACTGTCTCTGAGTTTGTAGCTCAAAACATAGACGGATTTGTTTCTTTGAATTTGACTGAAGCAACTCTTTCTCACGTCTGTCATTTCTTGCTTGGTCATTCTTTGAAGTTGGAGAGCTTGATTCAGGTTTATCAAAAACAACTTGCCACGATAGAAGTGTCTCATCTGCAGTCAAAAAAGAGTAACTCGTTTTCTCAGTCGAGTGTCGACTGTAAGGAGTCAGCAGTGCAATTGAATGTCTGCTTACAGTCGACAGTGCAAGTGAATACGCAGGTCTCGACAGATACACAAAGATATCGTCTTTACCCTTCTGAGCAATGATCCTTGAATCTCTTACCATGGGATTTTTTAAAAACGCCCGTCTGGGACGGATAAGTATTGTCAAAGGTATTATGGCAAGAAATACCTTGCCCATTATCATTCAGCTCTGAATCTGGTTTAGAATAGAAATATCAGAACGGTGCGGAGTTGGTTTTAAACTCGGAAGACAGAGAACTTTTATTGCAAAATTCAAAATCAATCGACAACAGAAAGATGCAATCAAAAGTCTTATCGGGAAGAGAGAACCAAAGTTAGAGAATCTTCATTTTCAACTTGACGGAGGTATGAAAGCTTTTTGAAGGAAAATTGATGATATTTACAGTCATTAGATTGTGAACTTTCATAAACACAATAAGGGACTGAAGTGTTCTACATCTACATCTAGTTGTACCGCATCTCAGGAAGAAGATGTAGTTCTAGAGACAGAAGGTGTAGTTCTAGAGTCGGTATCAGATAACCACGAGAAGAATTGCATGTTGGGTCTGATGTATCAATACATGATGTATCAGTTGGTGGTGATCCTAGGACTTCGGTTACAACCGATCTTGCTGATTCTGCTGGAGTCCACGGTTATTTTACTACGTCAGTTCCTGGTGATTCTTGTATTGATCGAGACACTTCTGATATTGGTCATATCAGCACTACCTGCCATCTCAGCATTACACTGTCATGTGTCAGTCCTTGTCAACCTCAGACAGCCAATGTCAACCTTCTTGTTGTCACATCAGCATCTATGACGACGATTATAAACTCCGTAACTTCTTCTTTATAGCTCCGTTTATTGATCATTTAATTTGATACGACAATCCAAAAAATAATTTCCAGGTCGATGGACTAATCCATCTCAGAAATCATAAAGCTCAAAAGAGCGTCTATGAAGAAAACTGAGAAGATTTTAGGAGAGCTCTATGGAGACTAGATGCCAAAGTGACTTCACACAAAAACTAACATAAGATGTATGTTAAAGAGAGAACGATCCCAACTCAGAAGTGTGATATCCTCTTTATACAACTTTCGGAGAGAGGATAATAAATAGAGTACAAGTATCTGAGTTCAAATGATACACGCGTCAAGAGATATCCGAGCCTAAAATAAGCATTTTAAAGATAAAAGACCAAGAGACCATAACTTAATATCCTTCCCCACGGCCTTGTACCGTGAATTTCGTTTTCTCTTATAGGAAAACGTGTAAGTGTTATAAAAATTTATTTTTCTAAGCTATTATAGGAAATTAAGTTAATTTGTAAATGTTATATATTACTCAGTCCTAGAGTAGCCAACTCGTCTGGAGAGAATCCATAAGTGAAGGAC